>JANUYF010000001.1:141733529-142336029 GCA_026167975.1 Phrynosoma blainvillii
TTCTTTTTATGATATGACTCTTCTTTACTTAACAGCGTGAATATGATGAGAATGAGGTAGATCCCTATCATGGAAAAGATGAAAAGCAGCCTGAACCTGAAGCCCTAGATCTCCCGCCTGACCTGAACCTAGAAAATGGAGAAAAGGATGATGAGGACAAGGAAGAAGACGGTACAGCTGGGAAAATGTTTTGCTACAAGCAGACAACAAAGATGCACAAAATATTATGTATTTGGGGGTGGGGGAGTTGTCCACTGTCTGGCTATAGTTGGAGACTGAATGTAGATGAGAAGATGGAACTTGTGTCCAGTCAGGTTTGTAGATTTGGAGAAAATAAGGACTACTTCTGTTAGAAATTAACTCTAGCTGATCAGTCATGGATATAACTGTTAGGTATTCACGAATTCATTGTTCATTGTTATGTCCTGGGTACAGTTGGCAGATACACACACACACACACACACACACACACACATCGTGGATACCAAAATCTATATGAACAATGCTCAAGTTCAGTGGTGGCACGTGCACATGGCTGAACTGCCATTAGAGACAACCCCTGTTTCTAGTGGCAGTGCATGCACGTGGCTGTGCCACCCTTGGGAACAATGGGACTTGCACACCCTGCCTCTGGGGACAGTGGGCTGTCCCTAACAACAGTGTGGCCACATGCACACACTGCCATTGGGGACAACACAAACTTGCCATCCACAGATGGTTGCATCCACAGATGGCAAGTCTGCAGATACTGAGGGCGGACTATATTTGTATCCTGGAAATTTTTGAGACAACTGTATATGGTAAAAAGATTGCCGCCTTTTTCTTTCCTATTTGGACTTGGAATTTTTTTTCATATTTGCCCAACTTAACTGCTATAGCACAGTTGTAGTGAAGGCTGCCTACGAGGCAAAGCACACTAGCAGCCCCAATCGGCCCCTAATCGGCACGGGACTGCAGCAACTGGATGGCCCACTCTGAAAGCAGGCCTCCACTGCAGTGCCAAACAGGCTGCCAGAAAAGAGCAGATTTTCCCTGCTCTTTCTGACAGCCTCTGGCCATTTACTTGAGTGGTATGCGTCACCTGCACACCCCACCCTCAAAGCAGCCAGAAGCTGCACTTTATGGCCCATCTGTTTCAGGCCTATGATAACTCTTACGAAGTTCCTATGAATTCTTGTCCTGCTTCCTGATGGACCTCCTCCACCACCACCACCATCATCATCATCATTTACTCCTGCTTCACTAGTCCCTTGCATGCTCTATTTTCACAGTCTTGCTTATGACGTTATGGGAAAAGCATTCTTTATCTGGTAGCTTCTCAGCCAGATCAGTTATGGAGTTAAACCGATTCCTCTGTACTTTAATGTGTTACATTGCTCACACCCTAGACCAGGGGTAGGCAACCTTTCCCCTTTAAGGGCCAAGGGACTTCAGCTCCCAGAATCCCAGGAGCTATTGGCCAACATGGGACTATTGGCCAACATGGCTGAGGCTTCTGGGAGCTGAAGTCCCTCGGCCCTTAAAGGGGAAAGGTTGGCTACCCCTGCCCTAGACACTACAATCCTTTTCATGTGGCTATTCAGCATTTCTTGTTTTCAGTATAAATAGATGAGAAGTGGCTGAATGTATTCTTGTTATGGACTTCATATGAAACAAATATCTGCCAGCTGCTGATACACTCACATTTCAAGCAGAGGTGCACAGTTAGAATAAGAGATTTCCCTGAATCATTCAGTAATCCTTAAGTCTACCTCACACCCATTGCTGGGGCACTAAACGTCATAAAGTGTGATAGGAAGATGCACAGCGAGGGCTTAGGTCAAGGAGCAATGAGCTAATCTTTCTTCAATTATTATTGGGTTGGGAGGATTCCTCCTGGCCTCTTTTGTTGCTCAAAAACACTGACATTTGTATGTGAGTATGACACTTTCCATTCAGTTGATGAGTTTTCTGTTGTTAGTATCAGACACAGGTTTGGCTTTGGAAAAAACCATACTGTGAATATTGAATTTCTGTATTACATTAACAATGTTTACTGTGCCAAGAAAGAGTAATGCTTTTAAATACACAATTACAGTTTCTAACAACTCAGCAGCTGCTTTAAACGTACACATACACACACACTTAATTTGCTGTTTTTTTTAAAAAATTGTCTTTTACCCTAGGAGAGAATCCTTTTGAGATTGATGAGAAGACCATGAATGTAGATGAAAAAGAGATGAAGGAGAAGGATTCTGAAGATGTAGGTGAAGATGGTCAGGATTCTGAGCAACTTGAAAAGGAGTCCTCTGGAGATAAAGGTGAAGGAGAAGATAAAATGGAAGAAGAAACAACGGATAAAGGAAACGCAGAGAATCCTGAGGAAAATACAGGCGATGAAGAAAAAGAGGAATCCTCAACAGAAGACCAGGAAGAATCCCCTGAATCAGACAGTGGAAAGGGCATCCCAGATTCCAATCAAGGCCTTAATCCTCAGGTTTTCTTTTTACTTTGTCAATACTTATTTTTCCCACTAAGGAGACATATGAGGGAATGTGTATTGTACACAGCTAAAATTGCAATAAATGGTGGCAGTACTCTAATTTTTTTTAAGCAACACGTAGATCTTCTGTAGTACAAAACTGTTTCTGGGTATTCCTCCATCACATACATAATTTAATTTGCTTTCAGGAAAATGAGGATGTCAGTAAACCTGACCAAGATGAGCATTTAACTGATGCTGTTGATAGAATGGAACATGAAGCATATGGTCAAGCAGGAGAAGAGAACCTGCAATGTGACACTGCTGTAGAACTGGCTGGAACTACTACTGAGAAGGACCAAGCTAAAGAGGTGAAATGGAAAAACTTGTGTAGATTGTGTTTTTGAAAACTTCAAAAGTACAATTTTCAGGATTGTCTTCAGAGCTGTTTCCATGTATAGTTGTCCCTCAGTAACCGCCATTGGGGACAATAGGACATGTCCATCCTCCTTCCCTCCCTCCTCCTTCCCCCTGTGAAGTTTCCCTGTGTTTAGCTTTGGGGGCAGAGGCTGCAGCCCTGTCAGCCACAGGGAGTCAGCACAGGGGCTTGGGGTTGGGAACGGAGGCTCCAAGACCCTGTTCTGACTCCCTGCAGCCGACGAGGCTCCAGCCTCCATCCCGAAAGCTAAGCCTAGGGCAGAACCTTGGTAAGGGGAGGAAGGAGGGAGGGAGGACTTGTCACATAGTCCCTTCCGTCCTTCCCTCCCTACCCCCTTCCATCCTTACCTCCCCCGTGAGGCTTCTGCCTTGGGTTTAGCTTTGGAGGCAGAGGGCGGAGCCTCATCGGCTACAGGAAGCCGGCACAGGGCTTGGGTCTCAGAGCCTCCTCCCGTAAGCCCCTGTGCCGGTGCTGACTCCCTGCGGCTAATGGGGCTGCAGCCTTTGTCCCCAAAGCTAAGCCCAGGGAAGCCTCACAGGGGGAAGGAAGGCATGAGGGAGGATTTGTCCCATTGTCCCCAATGGTGGTGCGGCTGCATGCACACGCCTCCATTGGGGACAGCGCAGGCTTGCCATCTGCAAATGATCAAATCCGCAAATGGCAAGATACCGAGGGACGACTGTAATTACAATATTTCTCTTTTCATAGTTAGAATTTAATGGCATAAGAGAAATCTCTTCCATAATAAGTGAAAATGCTGCCTGTAGAATGAGCAAAAGCAGCTTCATTTATATACCACTTCATATCGCGCATTCATATGAGCATTCCTTGAAATATTATATTATACTTTCTCCCTCTCTCTGTATAATTTTATATATTTATGCACACACTACACACACACACAGACTGTAAGCTTGTAGTATGTATATATATATATATATATATATATGACAAAAAAATTGAAATACTATGTTTTACATGAGGCTAGAAACTAGTTCCAAGTTAAAATAATGTAAATTTCACATTTTTGTCATCTAAGACTTTGCAGATTTACCAGGGATCTCACTCACTCTATGATCCAAAAGCCATATTAAGTAGTCTGTACCATTGTTTGCAAAGCATTAGAATCGACCCAAAGGTGTGTTCACAGAAGTAGGATCTAACACTACCTCTGTGTTTAGATCATAGACCATAGTTACCTTCCTTAAATCTAGGATTTTTTGTGCTGTTTTAGCAGCCACTGTGTCATTTTGGACCTTTCCTTTACAGGAGCATGGAACTGGAACTGCTGATGCAAATCAGTCAGAAGGGCATGAATCTGAATTAATGGCACGACTAGCTTCTGAGAAACAAAGCAGAAAAAATACACAGGTTTGTCATTCATAATTTTAAAGCTTTGTAAGGTTAACTTGGAAAAAATACTGATTAGACCTGCATTTCTTGAACTAACCTGGTTTGGAACTTAGTTGTCAACCACCTTTCATGCTTTCTGAATATATGTCACATACTCCATTCCAGGAGTATCATGTTCCCAGCTCAAAAGTGTTGCATTAAAAAATGCCTATTTTTGCAAGTGAATGCATTTAATTAAATTCATATTTCATGTGTTTTTTTTTAATTGTAGAATGATGCAAAAATAGATCAAAATCATTCTGCTAATCATTCACCTGCTACTGAGATTGATTATGGCACTATTTCTTCCTGCCCACTTTGCTTAACAAAGGGACTTTAAGAAAGCAAGAAAGAGGTTTGGGAGCATTATATTCTAAGATTATGAGTTAGGAGGAGGAGCATATGCACAGAAAATCTTGGGGCTAATTTCAGATCCATGCACTGCTTGAGACTTTGGAGAGGTATTGGTAGAGTAAATAGTACATGCCCAGAGAGGATGAATTAAATCCTTACTCTAAGGCTACTTGGTATGGTGATAGTACTGATGAAGTTGATATCTTAAGAGATGCAATTGGAGTACTACTTGTGCACCTGCTTGTGTTAAATGCAGTTGTTTTTCAACCTTCAGAAGTCTTTTCCATTATTAGTAGAACCTTTTTGCACTCATAGTCTCATCTCTGAATAACAATGAGAGGTTAACAGAGCTTTGAAACATGTGTCTGGGCTTGCATAGCCTCATATAGAACACATGGCTACACTTGCCTTTTTTCCAGAGTTTCAAGAGAAAACCCGGACAAGCTGACAATGAGCGCTCAACAGGAGATCACAGTCAACATGTTCACAAGCGACTGAGAACTATAGAGTCCAGTAATGAAACAGAGCAGACTTCAGAACAGCCAGAACAAAATATGGGAGAAGCTGATGATTTTGAGCACATTAAGCAAGGCAATGAATCCTATGATGCACAGACTTATGGTATGGCAGCATTCACTTCATGTTGTCAGAAGGAGAGATGATTTTCAGGACTCTTCAGCACTATTATTTCATGGTTAAATGAGAATGAGAATGCTATCTTTATTGCTGTATAAACAATGAAAATACACTTACAGGGTTGGATGATAAATATGTAGACAACAACCCTATTATATCTGTTTACACTGAATTTTATTTAAGAGGAATTTTCTCTTAGTTAATTCTGTGACATTTAGCATGCAGTCCTTGTATATACTTACCTAAGTGCCAGTACCATTGACCTTAGTAGAGCTTACTTCTAAGTAGATGTCCACAAAATTACACTTTTAAATGTTCTAGGTCTTATGGAATGCCACATTTTTCTGCATCAATAAATTGGTGTCTGTCCTTAATCAGCTACTTAGTTTTAAATCAAATTTAGAGCTATTTTTAAAAATAATCCTCTCTAAGATGCTTCTCACCTTTGTCATAATCTACAATTCGTACTGCAGCCCATGATCTCAAGCTGTACAACACACCATTAACACTATTAACAGTATTGTCCAGAGATTTCTAGTGCAGTCATGATCTTACTAGTTAGGTTGCTTTAAAGATAATGTCCCTGTCCCTAGTATGCCAATGGCCCAGTTTCTCCTTTTTCATGTCCCTTGTAAACTGATTGTGTATACTATATATTCTAGATGTCATTTAATATAAAACTTAATATTCTTATACTCAGTGTAGATTTTGTTGAAGTCACCTGAATTATGAAATATCAGCCTGGCAGCACCCTGTATAAATTGTTGCTCAATTCATTCCCACTGAAAAATACATATTCATGATCATGTTAACATCTTAATATTTACCTTATGCTTATTTAAGTATTCTACCTTGGGTTAATACTTACAGAATGAAATAAACAACTAAAACACTATTGTCTATACTGGCTGGGGCTGATGGTAGTTGTAGTTCAACAATATCTAGAGACTTTATCTGCTCACCCTGAACTAAAGGATAGGATAGCTTAACTGGCATAGTTTGGTCATCTGTGGAAACTAAGTGAGGTGGTAATTTCCATACCTCTTTAGTTTTTCACAGCACACAGATTCCTTCACTTGGTGAGGAAGCTGAGCTATGAATTTTTAAAGTTCCCAATTCATTATTGCCGCCACTATGGCTACACTGTCATTCTTAGCAACAAGAAAAGGGTAAATGCTGGCTCTATTTTATGTGGTAGTTTTAAAGAATGCTACAAAATAATGCTTCTGGAGCATTTTCAGCACTCCAAAGTACAAATAAATGCTAGTTGCTATAATATTTCACCAGCTTGTGTTGCTCCCCGCTTCAAGTGCTGTTACAAAACAGGGCTTCAGATGTTTGATGGTCATTAGTCTGCTGATATGGGAGGACATCATACCCTTTTAAGGTTTTGTGATTTGATTTTTTTGTGCTTCCCTCCCCCCCCCCCCCCCAGATGTTGCTAGTAAAGAACAACAAGAACCCATTGTGCCTGTTAATGAAGATAATGAAGAACCGGTTTCTGAAGATGTAGCTATGGAAACAGAAGCTCAAAATATTGAGGATCTTAAAGCTGCAGACACAGAGAAACTGAATCCTGAAATGAAAATGTCTAGTGCATCCAAATCAAGTAAATTGTCCATTTACTATTTCAAATATTTTATTCCTTAGGATTATTTTTTATTTTTGTTTATGTTCCTAATAGTAGAGTAGCTGTGCAGAGCAACTGTACAGTAGTTGGAATAGATGAAAATAATATTAGGGATGTGTGTGCTGTTCAACTCTAGAATCAGAGGAATTGGAATTGGATGGCCAAGCTCTCAATATGGAAGAGGAAGAAGAATATGGAAAAGAGAAATCACCACCAGAAATAAAGCCAGACAGAAATAAATACTCCACTATACATACTGCTCATCAGTTCATGAAAGATACTGCATTCCAGGTAAAAAGCCAGTAGCACTAGGAAAGAAACAGGGGTCAGCATATTATATTGGCTGCCCAGTAAAGTATATGTGACCAAATAGTGCCTCCTGACCCATGCCACCACCACCCCCAGAATCTCAGGGTGCAGGCAGATGACATTTCCTCCCAGCCAGCAAGAGGGCGAACACCAGACCCAGGACCCTGTTGCAATTCCCTGTCACAGCCTCACCAGTTGGCAAAATGGGGGGTGGAAATGTCATTCATCCATGCCCTGATCGTCGTCAGAAAAGACTCCTTTCTCTCCATGTGGCAGCTGCCCAGTAAAGTAGTTTTGGAAGTGCACAGTTACAGTCATGGCAGTAGTGCCACAGTTGTGAATAGGTAAGGAACATGAATATGGATCTGCTATGGATGCGTAACTCCAGGTTATGCACCCATAAATGATCTGGAATTCTGGCCAGGATATGCTTATGGAGTAGAGATGAAGTCTGTGGAATGATTTCTGCCCAAATTTGCAAGCTTTTAAACTGTTTTAATTCAATGTGAAGTCGAAGGCTTTTATGGCTGGCATCCATAGTTTTTAGTGGGTTGGTTTTTCAGGTTATGAAGCCGTAATCTAGAATTTATTCCTGACGTTTTGCCTGCATCTGTGGGTAGCATCTTCAGAGAATGGTGGCATGGGGGTGTGTGGGGTATATATACTATGTGCCCCTGGTTGAGAGGGAGTGATTTACATGTTAATCTGTGTTTTTGGTCTGTTGGTGAATGGCAAGGCCTCAGAGTGGGAGGATATGCAAGGAGGATTAGTGTTTTTAACTAGTGATCCATTGTCTGCTGGGAAACCCCTTGCCCCTGGGTGAAGTTCATTTGCATGTACTGAGTCTTGATTTTGGTGTTTTTCAGGACTGGTAGCCAAACTTTGTTTATTTTCAAGGTTTCTTCTTTCCTGGTGAAGTTGTCCAGGTGTGTGTTTATTTCAGTGGCTTTCCACTGTGCATTCTGACCTGATAGTTGTTGGGATGGTCCAGAATTTCCATTTTTTCAAATAGCATTTGCCATTCACCCACAGACCAAAACCACAGATTAACATGTAACACTTCCTCTCAGCCAGGGACATACAGTATATATACCCCACACACCTCCATGCCATCATTCTCTGACGATGCCAGCCACAGATGCAGGCAAAATATCAGGAATAAATTCTTATAGAACATGGCCTCATAGCCCGAAAAACCCACAAAAAACTATGTTTTAATTCATTTTAATTATTAAATTGTTTAGTAAGTTTTAGACTGTTTAAATTACCCTTCATTGTTACTTATGTAAATTGTTTTATAAGCTTGTTTTTGTCTGTATGCATCTCTGAAATCTTGCAAAATATAGGATGAAATATAAATAACTGAATACAATGAATAAATGTCAATGATTGATTGAAAATACATGTGTAACAATTACCTGAATATAGTGGTTCAAGATCCCCACTGTTCCTGTAGAGCAGTGATTCCCAAACTTTGGTCTTCCAGATGCTTTGAACTTCAATACCCAGAAGTCCTGCCTGTTGGTCACACTGGCTAGGGCTTCTGGGGTTTGAAGTCCAAAATACCTGGAGGACCAACGTCTGGGAATCACTGCTGTAGAGAGTCAGTTTCAGGAGCTTTGTAGGCCTACTGAAGGTCCACCAGGGTCAGTCTGCATGGATTCTCCCTTCATTTGAGAGAAGGGAAGAGACAAGACATCACTAAATGTATGAAAGATCAGATTCAGTTTTTGCACACTAGAGTAGGGAAGGAGCTGTATACATTTTAACAGCCGGTGATGTACACTTGTATTTCCAGTGTAGGAAGATAAATTATTTAATTATGTAGGAAAACACATTCTCCATACTTCTGTAGAGTATTGCAGTACTGTCTTTAAAAATACAGGCACCCTTCCATTTTTGCAGGGGATCTGTTCCGGTAACACATACACCTTGTGCGAAAACAAAAACCCACAAATATTCAAACCCCATTGGCTTGAATGGTCGTGCGCTCCTGGGTACTTGCACCATTTTATCCCTCTCCAACCATGGACCATGGTCCATGAACAGGGAGGGACGACTGTATACTTTAAACAGTTAAAAGTGCTATAATTGTTGGAGTCTGTTCTCGGCTGTGAAATTTAATTCAAATATGTTTTAATTTACAATTTGTTTAATACTTTTTTTGGGGGGGTGGAATTTCTAGATTGTGATTTTATTGAACTGTACTGTAAGCTTATGCTTAATTTTAATGTTGTAAGCCACCCCGATTGCTTTGCAGAGGGGCGGCATCATGAGCATGTTATTGTTTGGTTCTAATTTCCAATTCATTGTATTTAAGAACATTGTTAAGAATCCTGAAGAGCTGAGACAGGAACTAGAGAAGCAGCTGGAAGCCTGGCAAACAGGGAATATTGCTGAGGTGGGTGAATTATTTAATCAAGCATTTATTAAATGTATTATTTCATCATACATTTTTACATTTTATTGCAACTTTTGCTGTGATATGGGAAATCAAAACTGTGTTTCTGAACCCCCATTAAATATTTGGAGTTAGGCCAGTCTAGAGCATTAAAATAAATGAGACTTGTTTGTTAATGTAAGGGTTTTTTTTAAATTTCATTTGATCTGCAGTAGTTGGGACTACAGCTGCCTCTGCACCACAGAAACAGTTCAACACAACTTTAACTGCCATGGCTAAATGCTATAGAATTCTGGAATTTGTAGTTTTGTTTTGTGTAGTTTTCTGACAGAGAGTGCTTCTCTCTCAGAGTACTCCGGTGCCAAAACAAATGACAAATACCAGGATTTATTAGCATGGAGCCATGGAAGTTAAAAGTGTTGCCAAACTGCATTATTTCTGCAGTGCAGGTGCAGCTCATAATTGTATTTAGTCCTCAGTGATCACAACCAATTTAATTATTACAAAATAAAAATCTTAGATGTGAAATCTGATAAAACCTTGTCAGTATATAGATGGCACTTATAATTGTAACGATTTATAATAAATTGCTTAAAATACCACGTGATGTTAAAACGTAAAAAGCCTTAGGACATTGTTCTCAAAGGAATTAATAGTCTATCTAAGCCAAGTGCAAAGACAAATCTGTTCCTAATTCTCCCAGGTTTGTGTCTGTCCCAAGCCACTATTTATAGCAGGGATGGGGAAAGCGCAGCCCACAAGCTGCATGTTGTCCTTGCAAACCCATTGTGTCCTCTTCAAGCTCTCATATCCCCTTACGTTTTTTGTTGTACAGTAGCTCCTCCATTTTCATGGTCTTTGGATCCACGTCTCTCACTTATGCGCAAGGGACAAACAGAGGGGCATACAATGGCCTGTGCGCCCGCATGCCCCCGCACCTCCATTCAAGCCTATAGGGCTTGAATGTGTGCGGGGTACCATTTTCGTGGAGAGATCCAGAATGGATCCCCGCGAAAACAGAGAGGCAACTGTAATTGTTTGACCAAAACAAGCTCAAAACCACCACAATGTTTAACACACACACACAAAAGCCCAAATGATCAAATATCAGCCAAAAACAAAACTTAAAGTCCCATCTAGAGCCCCAGTGTGGCCCCTGTCCCCTCCACGGGCAAATCAGTTGCTCATCCCTGATTTATAAGGACAGAATCAGCCATAAATGGATAATCTCTCACTGCCACCTAGACCAGGCAGGTATTGCATGACCTAAATGCCTTTTAACATGTCAAGACCGGACTCCTGGCTTTTCTCACAGTTCTTACCCCTGCCTAAATCCCAAGACATGTCTCCTCACTGCATTCAAGATTTCCTAAGTATTGTGCATCACCCATTATATTGGAAAACTGGGAAAATAATCTAAAGAAACTAGGGGAAAAACCTAGTTATTTTCTGAATAGTTGCAGTGACTGCATCTTAAGAAAATCTTAAACAAATCATCTGTTTGTTTCGTTTTAGGAAAATGCAGCAGCAGAGATGTGGCAACGGTATCATCTGCTAACTGGACCTCTTTCACAACAGCTCTGTGAACAGCTCCGTCTCATATTAGAACCAACTCAGGCAGCCAAGCTGAAGTAAGTTGTATCTCTGTCAGATAGGTGGGCAGCTGCACAAGAGGCAGGCTATTTTCACTCACACCAGGGGTAGGCAACCTTTCCCCTTTAAGGGCCGAGGGACTTCAGCTCCCAGAAGCCTCAGCCATGTTGGCCAATAGTCCCATGTTGGCCAATAGCTCCTGGGATTCTGGGAGCTGAAGTCCCTCGGCCCTTAAAGGGGAAAGGTTGCCTACCCCTGACTCACACTCCACCCTGGAGGCAACTTCCAGTGTGTGCCAGTGCATCAGAAATAATGTCATCTCAGCATATTTGGATGGTTTGCAGCTGAAATAAGGCAATGGGGAGAGGTACAAAAGTAAAGCTACCACATTTGCAAGCAGTTTTCTTTCATTTGAGGGGCAAAAGTAGTTATATATTTTTTTTTAATTCTGAGGAGGTTGAGGGCTGCAAAAGTGGGGTTTAGGGGCAGTATACAACCCAGAGGCCACACTTTTCCTGTCCCTATTGTAAAGCTTACAGCTCAGGCTATAATTTCACTGTTTGCCCACCAAAAAGCCACCAGAGCTAAAACATACTGATCTTTTATCAAACTGTATCTCTTTGGAGAGCAGTGGTAAAAACAAAATCAAAACCAGTCTTCATTACTTCTTCTGTTGTGTGTATTTGAGGTAATATGTTTATTTAATCATTCATTTTTCAGGAAAGAAAAGATTTGAAAGATTAAGGTCTCTTATAGCAAAAACAAAGAACCTCCTGTAGTAGTACCCTTAAAAATAAAACATTATGGCCTAAATCCTAATGTTACTCCTCAATGCAGAAAACCCATTCAATCATTGGGGTTTACCTATATGTTGACCCACCATTCAATAGTTGATTGAATGAGTCTAGAACAGGGGTAGGCAACCTTTTTGAGCTGGGGGCCGGGTTGCTGTCCCTCAGACAATTGGGGGGGCCAAAGCACCAAAATAAATAAATAAATAAATAAATAAATATAAATTAAAAAATAAAAAAAATATGCATGTACACTCTCTCAGCCCCAGAAAAGCCATGGCAAAACCCCTGTGGAGATTTTGTCAAGAAAACCCCAAGAACAAGTAATGACAACAATAATCAATATCATCATGGCGGGCGGCGGCGGAGGGGGGCGGTGGCGGTGGCAGGACCAGCCTGGGGCCGGTCCAAAGGCCTCGGGGGCCTGCATCCGGGCCTTAGATTGCCTACCCCTGGTCTAGAACAAACCAACAGGATTTCAGTCATTTTATGGCAAGAAGTAGGAACCATGAAGTCCACCAGATGTTGTTGGACTCCAATTTAACATCAGCCCCACCCACCTTTGATCCAAAACACACTGCAGAAACAATCCAGTTTGAGACCACTTTAACTGCCCTGGCTCGGTACTAGGGAATTCTGAGAATTGTAGTTTATTGTGGCACTAGAGCTCTCTAACAGAAGGCTAAATGTCTCACAAAACTACAATTCCCAGAATTCTTTATCATTGAGCCAGGGCTGTAAAAGCAGTCTCAAATGAAATTATTTCTGCAGTGTATTTTGGACCATAGTCTTTGGTGAGGAATGCTGGGAGTTGCAGTCCCACATCTGGAAGGCTACATGATATCCATCCCCACCACCCCCATTATGGCATGAACTTTAATAGACCAGAATCAATGTCATTAGATTTGTCAGAGGTTGGATTTGGTCAAAAACGTGTATAATTTGAAGTAGATTTGAATCAAAACTGCTAAGAGTCTCTTCTTTCTATGTGAAAAGAAATATTTCCAGCTTTTATGGCTATGAAGATAATGCTTGCTGAAATCTCACGAGCCCAGAAAAAATGGATGAATAAAACTTTCTAAATATGGAGGAAGGATTCTTGTGTCTTTGATAATCCCATGGCGATCTAAACCAGAGTAAATTGCACAAAATAAGAAATATGACGCAGGTGTCTTGACTTGCATAATTAATGCAGGCTACAGAATCCAGTTTTTCTAAAAATAGTTGGGATTATCTAAGCAGAAGCTTTATTTTTAACATAAATTATGCCTACCTCGTGCTACATAGCAAAAAATAATAATTATGGAGGGCAGGATTGACATCTTTCATAAAATTATTTTTATTTTGTTCTTGCTGATGTTGTTGGCTGGAATCCTATTGTGGAGTTACAAATGCGTAACCAAAATTGTAACTGTTTGATATTGATGATCCCTACATATTTCCTGGTTGAGCAGACACAAAGGGACTGTGACAGTCTCCCAGTTAGCAGATGCTGAGCAACAGCCACTGGGATCAATGAGGGTCCATTCCCCCATCACTGACAAAGCTGCTGTGATGTTTATAATAATAATAATAATAAGAAGAAGAAGTTTTATTTATAGCCCGCCTCTCTGCATGGCAATCGAGGCGGGTTACAGCATTTAAAACATGACAAGTTAAAACATTCCCTCCTCCCATAATCTGCCCTCCCACCCCTTAAAACAAGATTAAATCAGAAAAGAGTTAAAAAAACAACAATACATTAAAACAATATAATAAGACAAAGGATCAGCTGTGCCAGCTGGAGAAATTAAAACTCATCCCCTCACAGCAAGTGTTATTCTGGGAAGGCCTGTCGGAAGAGATCCGTCTTTACCGCTTTCTTAAAAGCAGCAAGTGTAGTAAGTTTCTACTTAGTCCTTCTCGATTCTGTCTATCGCAATGGAGATTGCTCATAGAAGTGTCATTCAGGATCTTCCTGATCCACAAGGGAATAGATGTGGGTTCGAGCCAGAAGTCACATAACTATGATGCTTACACGTTCATAATTGGAATTCCCAACAGGATCCCAGTCATTATTGTTATACTAATTCAAGTTCACTTTGGAATTACAATGACTTTTTTATTGTTTTAATAAAATTATTCCAGTTCTTAAGAAGCTGTGATTTTGTTTTTATTTTGTTTTTTCCAATTCAGAATTTATAACTCAGTCAACATCAGCTCTTTTAAAATCAGGATAACTTACGCAGACATGTGTATGTATCTCTAGATGCCCAACACGAAAAACTAAACCTATTACTAAACTTGCGTCTATATTTGATCAAGCTGTATTAGTTTTAAAAAGAGACCCATCTTAGTCTGTTTCAGCATAAAATGGAAAAACAGGGGAGGGAGATGGACAGGTTGCTCACCTGTAACAGTATTTCTTCGAGTGGTCATCTGCGAATTCACACAACGGGGTTTTACTCTGCGCCTGCGCAGCTAGCTCGGAACCTTCTAGAATCACTGGGCAGAAGTTGGATTGCAACTTTTTGCAACTTTTTGGCGGTAGCCCCGCCCACCTCCATATAGGCCCCCGCGTTCCCGCTCTTTCCTCAGTTCCAAGTACGCCGCGTAATGTAGCGACAGCAAGAATTTCAATCAGAGCAGGACACGACAGAGGGGAGGTTGGGCGGGATTTGTGTGAATTCGCAGATGACCACTCGAAGAAATACTGTTACAGGTGAGCAACCTGTCCTTCTTCTTTGTGGTCTCTGCGAATGCACACAACTGGGTTATTCAGACTAACCAGCTAAAGTCAGTGGAGGAGGGAGTGTCCTGACACCAAGCTTAAAGGTACAACAAGTGTTTATTATACCAACCAAACCACATTTCAGTTTATGCAGACATGCACTTGAGTCAAGTATTCCAGGATATAGTAACCCAACCGTGGTTCAAGTATGCATGGAATTTGTCATTTGAACTGTATCAAACATACTTTAAAACAGTGAAACATTAAATAAAACATGATAATAGAACCAAGTTCATACATTCACTTAAATAGCCTGAAGTTGTATTGTTATTTCAAATACAAACTGTAAGACATAGTGCAATAAAGGTTATCATCAAACCTGAGTATGACAAGTTTACATTCATCAATGAAGGTGTCAAATAAATAAAGGGCATTGCAAGTCAATGAAGTGCTGACAACAGTACTGCCTTCCCAAATGAGGCATCATGTCTGGCCCGATTGTCCAATCTATAGTGCTTAATAAAAGTCATAGGTTGGGACCAGACCGCTGCCTTGCAAACTTGTTCTAAAGGCACACCAAAGAGAAAGGCAGAGGACGAAGCTACCGCCCTGGTGGAATGAGCCCTCACCCGCTCCGGTGGAACTTTGCCTGCTAGTTCATAACATAAATGGATAGTAGAAGTCACCCATTTCGAAAGTCTTTGTGGAGTGACTGGCAGTCCCTTCTTGTGGTCAGAATAGCACACAAAAAGTCTTTCAGAGCGCCTCGACACCGAGGTGCGCTCCAGATAGAAGGCTAAAGCCCTTCTAACGTCCAATGTGTGCAGTCTCTGTTCCACATCCGTGGTCGGGTTGGGAGCTAGGGTGGGCAGCACAATGTCCTGGTTAATGTGGAAAGCCGATACCACCTTAGGCAAAAAGGTGATATCGGTACGGAGAACCACTTTGTCTCTATGGAACCGTAAGTACGGTTGGTCCATACGCAAAGCACAAAGTTCACTGGCCCGACGGGCGGAGGTGATAGCCACAAGAAACGCTGTCTTCCAGGACAAAAGTCTCAGATCAGTAGTAGCCATTGGTTCGAATGGTTTCGTAGACAAGTAAGACAGGACTAGATCCAAGCTCTAGGCCGGTGTCGGTACCGTGGATGGTGGATGAAGGTTATTGAGTCCCTTAAGGAACCTCTTCACTAGAGGATCCGTAAAGAAAGACGGCTTGCCCTCCAGTTGGTAGTGAGAGCATATAGCCGAAAGATAGCACTTAATAGAATTGAGGCACAAGCCTGAGTCACTTAGGAACAGTAGAAATTCCAGTACCACTGGTACTGAAATGCTGGATGGAGACAAACCTTTAGATGCCAGGAAGTCCAGAAATTTAGTCCACTTGTATGCATAGGACTTGATGGTGGACGGCTTTTGAGCCGCTCTAATGATGGTCTGGAGAGAGGCAGGCAACGAAGTCAGGGAAGAACCCTCCACGCCACCATAGGTAAGTTCTCTAGGTCCGGATGTCGCACCTTGCCCCTGTGGATGGTCAGGAGATCCGGGCGGTGTTCCAGACGACAGAAGGTTTCTCTGGAGAGCTGCAACAGTGGGGCGAACCAGGACTGTCTCGGCCACCACGGAGTGATCAGGATGGCGTCCGTCCCGTCGGTCCTCATTTTGGCCAGCACTTTGGTTATCAGAGGGAACGGAGGGAAGGCATAGCATTTCCTCCCGCACCAGTCGAACTGGAACGCATCGCCTCGAGAGGTTTTCGCCGGAATCCTCGAACAGAATTCGGCGCAGTGTGTGTTCTCCCCCGAGGCGAAGAGGTCGATGTCCCTCTGTCCCCATCTGGAAAACAGGGACTTCACCACCTCTGGATGGAGGCGCCACTCGTGGCAGGGATTGGCATTCCTGCTGAGACTGTCGGCCAGTTCGTTGTCTTGGCCGGGCAGGTGAATGGACTGGAGAAGTATCCTTTGGTTGATGCACCAGTCCCAGATGCGTGTAGTGATGTCTAGCAGCGATCTCGACTTGGTGCCGCCTTGCTTGTTCAGGTAGTACATGACAGTAGTGTTGTCTGTCATGAGAAGTACTACCTTGCCCGACAACTGCGTCTGGAACGCCTTCAGCGCCTTTTCTACGGCCAACATCTCTAGGACATTTATGTGAAGAGACCTTTCTGAGCGAGACCACAAGCCCCTCACTGTCAGTCCCTGAGAGTGAGCCCCCCATCCTTCCATCGACGCATCCGTCGTCAGGTTGATTTCTGGACTGGGAGGGAGGAAGGGCATGCCATTGCAGACGTTCTGATGGAGCAGCCACCAACGCAGAGACGCTGCGATTCGTGTCGGGATGGTGAGCCATTTTGAGGGAGAGTCGGATGCAGCATCGAAGCAGGAGAGGAACCAGGACTGAAGTGGTCTTAGTCTCAACCTCGCCCACGGCGTCACGAAAGTTGTCGACGCCAGGTGTCCCATTGCCACTTGAACTGAGTGCGCTCTGACTCGTCTGTGTCGTAGACATACTTCGATAGAAGAAGTTAGCGCCTGGAACCTGTCTTCTGGAAGAAAGGCTTTCTCCTCTTCGGAGTCCAGAATCGTTCCAATGAACCTTATGCGTTTTGAAGGTTCTAGGATAGATTTTTCTTGGTTCACTTTCAACCCCAAGTCCTCTAGGAGGGAAAGAGCAAACTGTAGGTCTTGTTGCAGTTTCTCTCGGGATGGAGCAGCGAAAAGCCAGTCGTCCAGGTAGGGGAAGACTGTTATGTTCTGCTTGTGAAGGTAGGCCGCGACCGGGGCCATACATTTGGTGAACACCCTCGGCGCGGATGAGAGACCGAAGGGAAGCACTCGGTACTGGAAGATGCTGGTTCCGACGGCGAAAGCCAAGAACCTGCGATGGTCCTCCCTTATACTGATGTGGAAGTATGCATCCTTCAAGTCGATGCTCGCGAACCAGAGGTCCTTCTGTAGCAGGGGAAGAATAGAAGAAAGGGTAGTCATTCGAAACCGTCGGTATCGAATGAAGGAGTTGAGCCCCCTCAAGTCAAGGATTGGTCTGAGGCCAGAGTCTCTCTTAGGTACTATGAAGTATCTGGAGAAGAAGCAGTATCGAGCCCGTGATTGCTCCACGGGTTCAATAGCCCCTTTGTCTAGTAAGGAGCGCACTTCGTCAAGTAAGGTGACAGAGGGGTCGGTGTGGACAACGGCTCCGGTGGCAGGGAACTCTTCGAATTCGAGGGCATAGCCCTTATAAACAATGTCAAGCACCCAGGAATCAGAAGTGATGGAGGCCCAGGTGTTAATAAAGGGCCGAAGTCTGTCACCAAATGGTGTTATAGAGACGGAGTGCGCAGGGGACCATCAGAACTTCCTCTTATTCCCATCCAGGGGTTTCTTCTGGAAGCCTGGGCGGTATTGTTGCCGGCGACCAGAAGAGGATGAGGAGGACCGAGAGGGCTGACGCGGCCTAAACTGACCTTGGCCCTGAGGGGCTGATTGATGTTTATAGGACGGCTGGAACCCCCTGGACGTCTGATGAAATCCAAACTTGCGCTTGGGTGCGGACGAGTGCGAGGAAGTCATCCCATGCTTGCGGGCCGCTGTTTTCATACGGTACTTGAGATTTAACTGCTCGTCCGTGTCCTTATGGAATAGGCCCGAATTGTCAAAAGACATGTCTTCTATCATGGCCTTGGCCTGTGGAGTCAGGTCAGCCGCCCGGAGCCAAGCATGTCTGCGGAGTGCAATCGCGGACGTTAGGGACCTCGCTGCACAGTCAGAAACATTGCGGGCGGCAACAATCTGCTGTGTGCCCACTGCGTGAGCCTCTTGTTTGAGGGCTAGAGCATAAGGTTTACATTCTTCAGGGAGCTTGTCTAGGAGAGGCTCCATTTTCTCCATAATGTGCTGGGAATAGGCACCCATGCAGCCAATGTAGTTGGCTACCTTAAGCTCAAGAACGGAGGCAGAGTAGACTCTTTTACCGATGCTATCCAGCTTTTTACCTTCTTTGTCCACAGGGGTGGGAGCAGCTTTTTGGACGTAGGGGATCTGTGCCCCCTCCACAATGGCCGAGTTCAATTTAGGGTGGTCTGCCATCCAGAGCGGCCACGGTTCCGCGATCCTGTAGAGATTTTCTATTCTCCTCGATGTCGGGGATAGAGATGCAGGATTGTCCCAAGCCCGTTGGACTACCTTGGAGAGGGAGGGCATGTAAGGAATCGCGGGTCGCGTGGGAACCCGGCTGTGAGCTCTTCTCTCAAGTTGGTCAGAGAACTCCTCCGGGGCATCAGAGATGTGTAGATCTAATGCTTTGGCCATCCTTAGGACCTGGTCGGAAAAGGATCTCACATCATCCGTGGGCGATGGCGCGGAGACAACAACCATCGGCCTCTCCCGAGAAGTTCCTTCTTCTGGGTCCGACTCGATCGGGATGGAAGCCGAACGAGACCGACGAGAGGAATTGCTGGACGGCACTGGAGATGGAGAATCGCGTCTACGGCTCGAACCCGTAGGCCGTGGGGATGGAGAGGAGCGTCTCCGAGTCCGACCAGTTTGAGGGGATCGAACTGGAGACGGGGACGATTCGTGACGCGTGGCTTTAGCCGCACGGCTCCGTGGCCTCGAATCCTCACGGGATGGTGATGGTGATGGACTGTACTTCCTTTTGGAAGGACGGTACCGAGGAGGAGAGTGCGACAGAGAGGCACGGCTGCGACGTTCGGACGCCAACCTGGGTTGCGGTTGTAGCTGGCCCAGGTGTTCAGGCTGGACCTTCAAAAAGTACGATCCCGATTCCCGGTCGAAGACTAGTTCGGGGAATTTGGAAGACCAGGCCTCTGTGGTGCGCTCTCTTGTAGGCTCGGAGGGCGGGATGGAAGGTCTCTCCTCGACGTCCGAACCGGAATGGCCCCGACGCTCCTCGGAGCCGGGCGTCCGATAGTGTTGCACTGTCGATACCGTAGCCCTTGGTTGGGTAGGCATCGGCGAGTGAGGTGTTAGGGCGGGAGGCTCGCCGGCCTCGCCCTCGGACTCCGTACCGAGGCACACGACAGGTGTGCTCGGTTTGGAAGCCTGTTTCCCTGTGTCCGTTTGGGGATCGGCGGCAGCCGGAGGGGCGGACACTGAAGAGGGAGAGAATCGGTCCCCTGTCCTCAGTTGCAAGGGAGAACGAGAGGAAGATACCGACCGTGCTCTCTCCGGAGACACCCTGTAAGGGGTGGGTTCCAGATGCTTGGTCTTGGCTGTCTTTTTTCCCGACTTCTCAGGGCAGTCCTTGACATGATCCCTCTTCTTACGGGGCTTGTCCCTGGACCTTTCCCGCGATCTCCCTCTATCCTGGCGCTTTTCTACTGGGCGGCTTTCCGCCTCAGACGGACCAGGTTGGGCCTTGAGAGATTGCTCCCAGAGGGCTGCCTTCAACTTGAGAATGCGATTTTTGAGGGCTTGAGGAGTCATTTGCTTACATAACCTGCAGGAGTGTGGGTTATGCGCTTCCCCCAAGCAGAAAACGCACTCCTCGTGATGATCGGTGGTCGGGAATTTGGCCTTACAGGTCACACATTGTTTAAACGAAGCCATGGTCAAGCAAAACGGGTCAAACCGGTGTAGATCAACAGGAGATATTTTAGTTGCAATCCAAAGAGTAGTCAAATAATCAAGCCGAGGTCAAAACCGTAAGAAAGACTATTAGAGTAGGATAACTGCCGAAGCGAAAGTTCCTCACTAGCTGCAAAAGCGGCGGACGAAAGGAACTGAGGAAAGAGCGGGAACGCGGGGGCTTATATGGAGGTGGGCGGGGCTACCGCCAAAAAGTTGCAAAAAGTTGCAATCCAACTTCTGCCCAGTGATTCTAGAAGGTTCCGAGCTAGCTGCGCAGGCGCAGAGTAAAACCCCGTTGTGTGCATTCGCAGAGACCACGAAGAAGAAGCAGGAATCATCAGCACCCTTGAGATGAATTTATTTTAGCATGAACCATCCACTTCAATGATGGAGTTGGAAACACACCCACAGGTATACTCAAGTTACAAGTTTGTGGTGGGTGCAGATAGCGTAATAACATACAATAAAAAAATGCAAACTATCAATTTGTAGTACTCTATTTTGTGTAGAATATTTTCTTTAAAAGGTTATTCTGCCTTGTTTTCCCTCTAAAATGTCAGTACTGTTAATATTTTGCATTTTCTTCTTAATTCTCAGAGGTGACTATAGAACAGGAAAAAGACTAAACATGCGCAAAGTAATTCCCTATATTGCCAGTCAATTCCGAAAGGATAAGATATGGTTACGAAGAACCAAGCCTAGCAAACGACAGTACCAGATATGTTTGGCCCTTGATGACTCAGCCAGTATGATAGACAACCATTCTAAACAGGTAAAAGCATCTGAAATGATGAAGCAACTAAACTGGGAACTTGAAGGCTGATCTTTATAAGTATCTTCAGTGCTTTCAGGCTTGTATTTAATTATTCACCTCAACCTGCTGCTCTTCCTCTCCCATACCATTAACCCAACTGAATTGTGTCAGCTACCCTCCATCTCTTGCTATAAAAGCTATTCCAGATGCCAGTTTCATGTCAGCGGCTAATAATGAGAATTGGATTTTTAAGCCCATAACAGCACCAAGTTGGATGTGCAGGTATTTCTTTCCCTGTGGCAGGAAATAGTCATTGGGGAAGGAACCAGCAAATTGCATTGTGTGGCTGGATCATTCTGTCCTGTAATTGCTTGTTTTGTTTTCAAAATAATAATCACCATCATCATCATCATCATCATCATCAGATACCCCAGAGAAAAGCTTTCATTAATAGGAAGCATTTATTCAGTGTTGCAGTTTGTTAATTGTGAATTAAGTGTCACATTTTACATATTATGCTTTGCTATACAGTGGATTCCAGCTTTTTTCCTTTTCTTTTGTATAGCTTGCTTATGAATCCCTGGCAGTGATTGGAAATGCTTTGACTCTTCTAGAGGTGGGGCAGATTGCTGTATGCAGGTAAGGGATACTTTTAAGGTTAAAACAAAGATGGCTATAATGAAATGAATATAACTCTTGTACAGTGCATAATTGGAAAACATGCATTTAATTTCATTGCAGTTTTGGGGAGACAGTTCAACTACTACATCCATTCCATGAACAATTTAGTGACCAATCAGGAGCACGGATATTACAGCTCTGCAAATTTGAACAAAAGAAAACTAAAATAGCTCAGGTATTTCCAGTATTACTTCTTGGATGCGCTGCACTGTTAGGTTTTCCTTTAAATAGCTCTTGTTGCAGATCCCATATTGTTAAACTGTCATGTTTAGAAAGGAATACTGGGTATTTACTGTGATAAATTCACTTGCTGCAATGTGTGGAGGGTCCTTCCCCCTCCAGGTTGCTTCTCCCACTAGCTCTAAAAGGTGGAAATGTTCATATCAGACTGAATGGCTTTCCCACGTGAGAAACAATCCCTCCTCCAAGTTGATTTCTTTCCTGAATTGTGAACAATCTTGATACTGAACCTAGACACACACAGTTTCTAAGAATGTCATCTTCAGTTAAGCTAGTTGTTTTATTGTTTTACCCAGCTTTTATTTCGGGAACACTAGTCATAGTCAACTCAAGGCAGCAAAGGACATAATTTGACACAGTATAGTTTTGAGATTTTTTTTAATTGATAGTCTGCTGTTCTCAACTTTCTCACTTTCATAGAATCAGTGTCACTGTTTGGGAGGGGCTTTTTTCACTCACAATAGATGATTTTATTCTTTTGCCTTGCTGCAGTTCTTAGAATCTTCAATAGATATGTTTACTTCAGCCCAGCAGTTATCTCAAAATATCAATCCAGGTAAGTCTTCCTCTCTTTAAAATGACTGATTGCCATAGAATAAGAGTGGGGAAAGTGTGACCCTTGAGCAGCATGTGGCCCTTATTTTTGTAGTCCCTGAATACTTCCACTAATACCCCAAAGCTACTCAGTCTCTCCCAAAAAACGTGAAACTTTTTTTTCCAGACTGTTGGCCTGAAAACTACACTCAAAGAACTACAAAAGCCCACTCAAAATGTTTGAAATGAAAACACTCCCACCCACACAACAACCCATAGAACCCACAAATTATTTATTATTTATTTATTTACTTTATTTATATGCCACCTTTCTCCCAGGACGGGGCCCAAGGCAGCTCCATTTACTTTGCTGTCCCTCCTAATATGCCAACAGAAAGTGATGAAATATCCCTTCCAGTTGCCATTTTGAGAGAGACTTGAAAGGAAGGCAGGTATTTGGACCAGCCACCCCTACCATAGAAACACTATTTCTACATTGAGCTTATCAGAAGCATTGCTTTATTGTCATAATACTGCTGGTTCAAATAGCACTCCTTAACAAATAGGCTCTTAAGTTTTGCACTGTTGCAGTGCTGGATAACTTCAGTCAGGGCCTTATTTATTTCATTGCTTACAAAATTGGTATTGCTTATAATAGCCATTTAAGATGTATTTGGGGAGGGGGAAAACTTAAATTCTCATTCAATGCTATAAAAGCAATACAACCCTTTAGTAAAATTTTTGGAGCATAAGCCCTTTTCTCTGTTCTGTGTGAATTCTTTTAAAATGAAAATGTATCTTTCCTAATAGAAACTGCTCAGTTGCTCCTAATTGTATCAGACGGAAGAGGTCTTTTCCTTGAGGGCAAGGAACGTGTGACAGCAGCTGTTCAGTCTGTTCAAAATGCAAACATCTTCATCATTTTTGTAGTGTTGGACAACCCTAATTCAAGGGTGAGTGAAAGAAGAATGGGAGAATGAGTACTCAGGCATGTTGATTGTGAACAGGTCCAAGGCACTGAAGTGTCTAGATTTCATACTAGAACAACCTGATGGAAAGGTCTGCTTTAATTTTTGCAAGTTTCTGATTCTCGTCATCTCCTTGGTAGCAGAAGTATTGAACTTGCCTGACGTCCATGTTTCCCAGCCACCTAAATGCTGATTGTCCACAAAATAGTTTCCCATTCCTCTAGTCTGACTTCTTCCTAACCACAGCAGTGAAGAAAGTACACGCCCCTGCAATTTTGGAGCCCAGATTGGGCTGTTCTCTAGTTTATTTTATAGGTGCTGAGTTCAGGACCTTCAGTATTCATAGTATGCTAGGTTCTATCTAGTCACAAGTAAATACAGTGACCTTTGGTATCAGCTGAGGTTTGGTTACAGAATCCCCCATGGATACTAAAATCCGTGGTTGCTCAAGTCCCATTACACACAATAGTATAGTAAAATGGTGTCCCATAAAATGGCAAAATCAAGATTTGCCTTTTGCAATTTATATTTTTTGGACAGTGTTCAATCCATGGATAGTTAGTTGAATCTGTGGATAAAAAAAATCTGACTGCAAGACATTTTTAGTTATAAATATAACCATTCAAGAAAAAAACTGCATGGAGGATTAAACTATGAAACAAAAAAGTTGGCTAATGGCATACCTAAAAGTTGATGCTGTTGTTATTACCCGTATTTTCCGGTGTATAAGACAACCCGCGTATAAGATGACCCCCCCCCATTTTCCCAGTCAAAATATAGAGTTTTAGCACTTCTATCCTCATTATCCTTATATTCAGCGTATAAGACGACCCCCCCCCCCACTTTAGCCACAAATTTTGCAGGTAAAAAAGTAGTCTTATACGCAGGAAGGTATTCTTTATTTAGACAATTTCATTTCAGTTTTCTGCAAATATTCTTACAAGTGCTTGCTGTACAGTCTTTGGAAACAAAATCATTGACTTTGGATGCTAATAGACTAGAGCAAGAGGACATACTTAGCAGTGAAAAGTTTTGAGGGGGAGACAAATGGGAGATGAGACAGGGAGAGGCAACTTGATTTTCAAGTGTTCTCTCACACAACTGTTTCTGACTATTTTCATTTGTTATCACCTAGTTGTATCTTTTCTTTAGTCTTGCAGAATTAAGAAAATGTGTAGAGTTAGATATACTACTTTTGTATACCAGTATGTGCTCTTACCAACCTCCTGTTTTAATTCACAGGACTCCATCTTGGACATTAAAGTACCTGTGTTCAAAGGCCATGGGGAATTGCCAGAAATAAGGTCATACATGGAAGAATTTCCCTTTCCTTTCTACATAATTCTCAGAGATGTGAATGCCCTTCCAGAGACTCTCAGCGATGCCCTAAGGCAGTGGTTTGAGTTGGTGACTGCATCCGACAGCCTGTAGTTTGCTAGTGCAAGTGAATATCCGCTTGCCAGTTCATCAGTGAATTTGAGATGCTGTACAAAAGGACCACACACTTAAAAAGTGCATTCTCCCTTGTCAGCGCAGGAGACTGCAATCCCAGATGATTTGCAGTGATGTTCACTTACTTCCTTGCCTATGCCTGGAAAGAGTGGGAAACCCACCTTCTCCCTTTAATTGTTCTTTGAATAATTTATTCTAAAGTTAATTTGGTATTTCTCTATCATTAAGAAATAGGCATTTCCTAAAACTCTGTTCCTATAGTAGTAAGATGCTAGTTTCCCTTCTGAGAGAAGAAGTTGCAACTAGAAATGTTTAACCATAATACGACATACTTGTCTGTCTTAGGTCACATGTATGAATGGACCCTGTGTTTGCGGTGAGGGGTGCGGGTTGAATTCAACACAGCCAAAAAGAAACCTACTTGAATACTTGAAATTGTTCATGTTGCTGAATAGTTACTGGTTGTCTGATAATGCTAGAAGGGTATTTTTATGACAGGAAAGACTCTGCATTATCATCTTACACTGTGAAATTTGCCCTCTGTCCAAGGCAAATATCAAGATACATTTTGATATCCTTAAAGCATGCACAGGACTCTTTCTCCCTTAACCCCTTTTTCATTGCAAAAACTATGCATCATTTGTGATTACTAATAAAGATGTTTTGTTGTTTGTAGTTGTCTCCGTTATTTGTCAGAACTGATTTACTATGTCTGAAAGAGTCTAAAACAATTTGTCTCTGTATTATAAACCTTATAAACTCAGGCAATTTTTGAAATTTATTTTGTCTATGGGAATAGCATGTCCTTGAAGGTAATAACTACTGCTGTTCAATTCAGGTTTTACTTTTCTTGGGGAGGGGCGTTAATTTGTTACTCATTTTCATTATTTATTTTTCATTTTTCTTCTCTGAATTCTTTATAGCCAAAACGTGTGGCCCTCCAAATGTTGTTGGACTGCAATTCCCATCAGCCCTAGCCAGCATCACCAGTGGAGGGTTTTTACTGGGGAGTTTCTCTGGATTCCTGTTATGTTTCTTTTAAAAGAGTTTAAAACAATTTGTTGCACCTCTTTCTTAGGTATTCAGATGTGGTCTTTTCACCACTACTTAGTAATCCCCTACCACAACTTTTTACCTCAGGGGTTACTTTTTTGTTTTTACACTCTCAGGTACTCAAATGGGGTCTTTTCACCACTTCTTGATAGTCCCCTACTTTACCAGATGTTTTACCTTAGAGTGTGTCTTTCTGTAACACACCACTTGTGACACAATTTTGCCAGCTGTCCACACACAAGACCTCTTTTTGGCTTTCCCTCAACCAAATAGGTCTCCTTACTGGATCACTCAATCCTATCACTGGATCTTTTGTTCTCCTTGTTTGATTTTTCTATCCCACCACTTGGCACCAAATATATGGGACAGATCCCTTCTCTCCGATTGGCCTGCAGTTCCAATCTTAGGGATCTTGCCACTTATCCTGGCCTTGTTCCCCCAGTTCTCCTCTTTCCTGGATTGGGTTACTGGGCGTTCGGGTGACCAGTTAGTCTTAAAGGGACTGCTACTTTTCTTTTCTTTTCTTTAATTCCCCTCTGTTCTTCCTTTTTAATAAACACATAAAGATCCACACTTGGAGAATGAGCTTGAATGTTAGTATAAAGGATGTATTACTGTACAGGTACACAGCATCTTGGGTCCAATTTTTACATTAGAAGCAACCCAAGGAAGACACAATGGTGCAGTATCCTTAGTTGAGGGAATCACGGAGCAGTTTGAGTGTTGGAGTACAACTCTGGAGACCAGGATTCGATTCCAAGCTCGGCCATGAAACTGACATTGGGCAATTCACACTCTCGGCCTCAGGGGAAGGCCATGGCAAACCACCTTTGAACAAATCTTGCCAAGAAAACCCCATAATAAGAGTTGCCATCAATCGGAAATGACTTGAAGGCACACAATATACACCCCTTTGATAAAATAAACTCGCTTTTTATAATTCTTTACAAAGCTATGGTATTTAATATTTCACTTATGGTTCCTTCCAAGTGTTAAAACGTCTTAATTTATTGAGAGGAAGGAATGTGTTTTTGGGAGCGAGATTTGAACGCGTGCAGATCAAGGCAACCTTTTTTGTAACAGCATCACCTTGCTCTTGAACTTGGGATGCTTACAAGAACATCTCTGAAAATGTACAAAGCATCTTACCAGCACAGTTCCCCACTCTCCACAACTCATGTGAGAATTTGGGTGTTGGTTATCTCTCTTGCCAATGGCAAAATGCTCGGGGACTGATGATCAGCCCCAGCTGGCAAAAATTCATGGCTTGTCATCTCCCTTCTATCCTTGTCCATTCAACCTAAGAATAAGCTGGTCACATTGCACATTTATACCACCATGATCCCACTTGAACTGCCACAGCTCCCTCCTGTGCAATCCTTTGGTTTGTAGTGTAGGGAAGGCGCATTTAGAAATTTCAGCCAAAAAGCTCCATTGGCTCCTCTGACCAAACTAGAGACCCTGGGATTCGATAGGATGCAGCCATGACAGACAGACTGGAATCATAGTGCTATAACTGTGTAGTGTGAAAGCCCCTAATACTTTTGGGTTTAAATAGGATTCTTGTTAGGGTTGTGTGCCTTCAACCCAACAAGTCTCCATGCTTGAGCATGGGTTTGAAACCCTGGTTTCCCAGTCCTAGGATGCATGTAGACAGTAGGAATGATGTTTGACATTTTAAATGCTGTAGCTCTATCCTGGGGTGTAGTTTTACAAGGTCTTTAGCCTTCTTTGTGCCTCACAAAACTGCATACCCTAGGATTCTGTAAGAGGGAGCCCTGGCAGTGTCAAACTGCATTAATTCTGCAGTGTAGATGCAGTCCTAGTCCTCCAACCACTACAGCATGCTGGCTCTCTAGGATTCTTGTATCTGGATATGTGCATCGGGGTATAAATGCAGGAGCAAAGGAACTCATATATTTCAACCTATGTGTTTATAGCCCTAACACATCTATAGTATTGGGGTGCTGCTGGTTGCTTTACCTCAGGCAGCAACACAATCTTTGGGCTGCCCCTGTGATACAAAGGATGCTCCTTCCTCTCCACTAAGGACATGAAGTCTATAGTGCAGCCACTCTGTTGTTGTGTGCCTTCTGACTTATGGTGACAGGGTTTTCTTGGCAGGTTTCTTCAGAGGGGTTTGTCATTGCCATCCTTTGAGGCTGAGAGAGTGTGACTAGCCAGCTCAAATGCATAATACAAAATGCATTATGCATTTGAGCTGGCTAAATAAAAGTATTACT
Organism: Phrynosoma blainvillii; assembly: GCA_026167975.1. NCBI lineage: Eukaryota > Metazoa > Chordata > Lepidosauria > Squamata > Phrynosomatidae > Phrynosoma > Phrynosoma blainvillii. The sequence goes on from JANUYF010000001.1 coordinate 141,761,761, forward strand.
GTGAAGTCGAAGGCTTTCATGGCTGGCATCCATAACTTTAGATATTACTGTACTTTGTGTTATTAGATATTACTGTACTGTTTTTGTCATTGCCATCCTTTAAGGCTGAGAGAGTGTGACTGGCCCAAGGTCACCTAGTGGGTTTTATGCCTGAGTGGGTAATCGAACCTTGGTCTCCAGAGTGGTAGTCCAATGCTATACCACGCAGCCACTTTATCATCATAGTGCAATAACATCCAAAATCCACAAAACTGATATGCATAATACAAAATGCATTATGCATTTGAGCTGGCTAAATAAAAGTATTACTGTGAAGTCAAAGGCTTCTATATGCTCAACACGGCTACTCCTCAATACATATCACCCTAGTGTGGTGTAGAGAGCCAGCATTGGTGTAGTCAGTGGTTTCAGTGCTGGACTGTGACTGGAGGCCAGGGTTCAAATCCTGGCTCAGCCATGAAACCCCACTGGGTGACCTTGGGCCAATCACACTCTCTAGTCTAAGCCTTGGGATGCCAATGGCAAACCCCCTCTGAAGAAATCTTGCCAAGAAAACCCCACAATAAGCTTGCCTTAGGGTCACCCTACATCAGAAATGACTTGAAGGCACACAACAGCATACCACTATATCAACCACTGTAACAGGTATCACTGTTTTGTGGGTTTGGGGTGTTACTCTACTTTGCTATATGGCCAACATGCAGAGTGACCAGATGTCATAACCACAAAGGAGGCCAAGGCACAGCAACATGTAGGACAGTCAATAAAAGTATAAGGCATTCTCAAATAAATGTGTGTATATATACTCTGTGTGTGTGTGTGTGTATATATATATATATATATATATATATATGATTGTGTGTGTGTGTGTGTGATTGTGTGTGTGTATATATATATATATATATATATTTGTGTGTGTGTGATTGTGTGTATATATATATATGTGTGTGTGTGTGTGTGTGTGTGTGATCTCTCTGTGTGTGAGGAGTAAATGCAAACAAAAATCCACCAAACAGTGATACCTTTATTGGGCAACCAAAATGCACAATATACTTGTTGCAAGCTTTCGAAGCTCCATGGGCTTCTTCTTCATCAGGCAAGATGTTACAAACCAAGCAGGAGAAAAACAATTAGAGATGTTATCAGATGCCTACATGTTGTCTGTCTTTAGTTAAGATGGTAGTATATGGTGGGGAGGCTAGAAACAACTGAAAGACTGAGGGCCTTTGCAGACTGCTAGAAATAGTGCAAATTGAGTCCACTTTTAGGGTTAGGGAATCATGGGAACTGTATTTTATTGTGGCACCAGAGCTTTCTGACAGAGAAGGCTCAATGTCTCAGAAAAAAAAATTCCCATGATTCCCTAGCACTAACCCTAAAAGTGGACTCCATTTGCACTATTTCTGGCAATCTGCAAAAGCCCTGAGACAACATGTAGGCATCTGACTGACATCTCCAGTTGTTTTTCTCCTGTTTGGTTTGTAACATCTTGCCTGATGAAGAAGCCCATGGAGTTTCGAAAGCTTGCACCAAATATATTGTGCATTTTTGTTGTCCAATAAAGGTATCTTCGAATCATAGTTAGAAGAGACCACTGATGGATTTTTGTTTGAATTTGCTAAATGGCTGCCACAGCTCCCCCTGAATGTTTTTTGTATTGTGAGATACACATAGGAGTGTTTTGGGCTTTTATTTGGCCACGTCCTCCATCCTCCTGGGAGGCCCTCCATCTTGCGGTGCCCTGTGTGCTGAGGAGGGGCGTCTTTGTGGCCTTCCTGCCCCCATTTCCCCGTGGCTCTTGAACCCGGGCCTTCGAGGCCTATGAGGAGGGGAGCCTGAGGCTGCCCTCCGTGGCGCCGCTCCCGGCCTAACGCGCCTCATCCTCGGCGCTGAGGAGGAAACGCTGAGGCCTCCGTTGGGCCCAAAGCGGCGGCGGAAAGGAGGGGAAGGCCTCTCGTCGTATGTCTGTCAGTCAGCCATGGCGGCCTCCCGCCTGCCCCCAACAGCGCTGACCCTGAAGCAGGTAATGGACGGCGGCGGGGGAAGCGGGGACCCCAACCCTTTCAGTCCCCCAGAATGAAAGACGAGGCATCAAAGAATGCAAGAGGGGAATAATCTACTTCGAGACCGCTTTAACTGCCATGGCTCAATGCTATGGAATTCTGGGAACTGTAGTGTTTGTGAGACATTGATCCTTCTCTGTCAGAGAGCTCTGGTGCCACAATAAACTACAGTTCCCAGAGTTCCCTAGCACTGAGCCAGGGCAGTTAAAGCGGTCTCAAACTGGGTTATTTCTGCAGTGTGTGTGTGTGTGTTGGACCTCAGGAGAGGCAGCAGTGGTTGCGTGGCTCCTTTTCCTCCTCCCTCTTTCTTCCCAGTTGTCCTCCTCATGGGACTCAAGATGGAAGACTTGAACAAATAAAAAGCTACTCTACACTCATAGACATTCATTTTATATGGATTATTTACAGCTATACGACATATATATGTGTGTGTGTGTTGTGTGCCTTCCAGTCTCATGAGGTTTTCTTGGCAAGATTTGTTCAGAGGTGTGCCATGGCCTTCCCTTGAGGCTGAGAGAGTGTGACTGGCCCAAGGTCACCCAGTGGGTTTTCATGGCCGAGTGGGGATTCGAACCCTGGTCTTCAGAGTCACAGTCCAACACTCAAACCACTATGCTATGCTGGCTCACTATACACTATATTTTATTACTTACTCAGCCTTTTTCTGATGAATATGTCTCTGTTAAAATGCCTTGTTGGCTTGGAATATATTTATAGAACTCTGAGCAAGAGAAAGGCTTAAAATGGCACTTTACTGGCAACAATCCCTTGACTGAATCTACACTTGAATTCTTCCTCTCATTTGTCCATTGTGCTGAAATTAAGGGGGAAAACCTTTCAACATTTGCACTGTGTCCTTAAGCAGCCCATTGCCTAACATGTTTGTTGTTCTTTTCCCCTCCAAGAAACAAATGCATCCCAAGCTCTGGGTGCGAGTGTTGGCTGCCACCGCTGCTGCTACTCCTAGGAAAAAGGAACTTAAAAAAGATCCACCTTATCCTGCTATTTGCAGCAAGGAATGTGGTGCTACTCAATGGGCTGTTTAGTCATGCTCGAAATGGAGGACATTTTGGAATTCCTCCTGGACAGATGGTTGAGATGGAGGACATGCCCTAGAAAAGGAGGACATCTGAACACCCTGCCTTAAGACAACCATATATCATGGGGGTTTCTGGGGCTGAGAGAGTGTGGATTTCAATGGACGAGTGAAGAATCAACTCCTGATCAAACCATGACGCAACGCAAGCAGAGATCTTAATCCAGTTTATTGACCTTCCTAAGTGAAGTACCGTATTTTCCGGCGACCCGCGTATAAGACGACCCCCCCCCCATTTTTCCAGTCAAAATATAGAGTTTTAGCACCTCTATCCTTATATCCGGTGTATAAGACGACCCCCCCACTTTAGCCACAGATTTTGCAGGTAAAAAACTAGTCTTATACGCAGGAAAATAAGGTATATGAGTTTCTTTGGACCCTGCGTTCATTCCTGATTTATACCCAGATATAAGGATCCGGATACAAGAATCCTAGAGAGCCAGTATGGTTTGAGTGTTGGGACTAAGTTTGTGTCTTGGGAATGTATCGACACTGCAGAATTAATGCAGTTTGACACCACTTTAACCACCATGGCTCCATTTTACGGAATCCTGGGATTTGTAGTTTTGTGAAGCACCAGCCCTCTTTGGCAGAGAAGGCTAAAGACCTTGTAAACTACCAATCCCTGGACTTCACAGGATGAAGCTACAGCACCTAAAGTGGTGTCAAACTGGATTATTCCTACACTGTAGGTAGATGCACCCTGGGAGCCAGTGTGGTGTAGTGGTTTGAGCGTTGGGCTACAATTCAGTTTTCAGCCATGAAACCCACTGGGTGATCGTGGCCAAGTCACATCCTCTCAGCCTCAGGGGAAGGTAATGGGAAACCCTGTCTAAACGAACCTTGCCAGGATACTTCAGGTCCACAGTCTTGCTCTTCGCAGGGAGGGACAGGGATAGCTAAAATGGCTGTGCGTGCCTATGTATAGCCCTGTGGGTGCACCATGGGTGCACGCGCCATTAGTTTCAATGGGGCTCGAATATTGGTGAGCCACAATTTTCGCTGAGAGGTCCGAAACAGATCTCCCATGAATTGGGAGGGGCAACTGTACTTGCATCGCTGAGCTGCAATCTGCCCGTAATTGCAAGTATTTGCAAATACAATGGATTGCATAGCCTATCAATTTTTTAATTATATATATATATATATAATTAAATTATATATATATGTATATGTATATATGTATATATTGCACCCATAGGTCACACCACAAGCACAAAGGCAGCGCTAAAAGGGGGGGGGGAAATGTCTGATTTCCTAAAAACTGAGGAGGGATGGTAAACACTCCTCTGCATTAGTCCCTTTCCTCCAGAATGATGCAATTCAGATCCATCGTTCCCACTTGTTGAACATGCTTTGGCATCAGTTCTTTTCAAAAGAACCACCAAAAAACTAGTGTCAGGAAACAGTGTTTTTTTTTGCATTTGCCTCTCTTCATCGTGATTGAAACCGAGCCCAGTTGGATTGGAAAAGGTTTCAAGTGGGAATGATGGTCATATAACCCGATCAGCAATTCGCTTTAAATCATAGTGGAAATGAGGCCTCAGAAGGTTTAAGTAAATCGGAGAAGGTAAACGAAAGTAGACGAAGGTGAGAGAAGGGTTCGATAAGATATAGAAAGCAAAAACAGGTAGATAGAGAGAGAAGAGGAAAGGAGAAGAAGGACACTAGAAAGGAGAAGGAAGGGAATCAGAAAGGGATATTTTAAGTAATATGTAGAAAGAGAGAGGAAATAATAGGAGAAAAAAGGAAAGCTAGGAAGACTGATGTATGATTGAAAAGATCGAAATGGAGAAACCATAATAGAAGAAAGAATAAGGGAAGAGAAAGTGAAAAGGAAAAATAAACAGTGACAAAGGAGGTTAAAATGTTAGGAGATTAAGAAAGCATATATTCATATTCACTGATAGTTAAAAGCTAAAATTGATCTAGTTGAAAAATATATTTGAAATACTTGGAATATTTAAATATCTCTAATAGAGTTGTAAGGTTGCAATACAAAAACCACGTTATGGTATATTGGATAACTTGATGAAATGAAACAACGATGTCAATGAACAGACTTATGTAAGTAATGAGAAGTATAACTTGAGAAACTGAAAATGTATAACTGAAGAATTGTATACTGAAGGAATGTAAAAACAAATTATCTTCTGATGTATTCTAGAACTTATAGATGAGAGTATGAACTGAAAGACATTCTTTTCTTTTTCTGTAAGTATGTAAAGGAAATTTTTAAAATATTTTTTTTTAAATAAAGAACTTGAAGGCACACAACAACAACACAGATGCAGCCTAGGTTTCTGGGAGACCAAGGTTGAAGGCGCACAAGACTCCTATTTAAATTGAGAATACAGGGGAGCCTCTCACGCTACAAAGCTATAATGTTATGATTCCACTTTAACCGCAACGGCTGTGTCCATGAATCCCCAAGATCATTTTTTACTCTTCTATCATTATGGACAGTACAAAAATTATCGAGGGTCACAAATGTATAGTATATGAAACTTAAATAATGTTTCTGTGTAAACATGACTGCACCTCCCATTTCCATTTTATTTTATTCTAAAAAATGCTTCCTTGATGGCGCATCTTGTAAAGGCTAAAACAGCTGTGATGGCAAGGGCTTTCACATAATCCTGTGTGGCTCCTCGCATAGAAATATGTATGTCTACTTCTTTATTGATGGATTCTGAATTGGTGACTAACCAGAAAAGGGGTCTTGGGATTGTGGTGTATGTGACCACATTGCGATGACTGTGTACCGTTCTGGTTGTGTTCTGTGTCTTCCAAGTTGTTTCTGACTTAGGGTGACCCTAAGGTGAACCTGTCATCTTGTTCAGAGTTGGTTTGCCATTGCCTTCACCTGAGGCTGAGAGTGTGTGACTGGCGCAAGGTCACTCAGTGGGTTTCATGGCTGAGTGGGGAATTGAACCCTGGTCTCCAGAGTTCATTGCTCAAAGCACACTCACCACACCTTTAAAAGGGTATAATTGAGTGGGGAAAGGTGCAGACAAAGGCAAAAAAGCCAGTAAGGAGACAAGCTCCACTTGCTTTGGGATCGTCAACTGTTTATTTGTTTTATTCTCAATGGTCCTGTGTTTTAGAGAGTGTTCTCAGCTCATCAATTCTGCTGAAGGCTCCCAAAGAAAGCCTTTTCGCACTGAGGCTGAAACACATTGGGCTTTTTAAAACAAACATTTGACCATCCCGGAGAGTGTGGAGCTCATCTCTTTACTGTTTTCTGCTCTTAACATGCTTTTCAGTACTCCCTTCACTGCAAGCAAGGACAAGCAAAATGCTTAACGGGCTGGAGGGTCTTCCCTATGAGGAAATATTACAAGATTTGTGGCTTTAGGGGTTTTTAAACTTAGAAGAAGGAAAGTAAGAGGTGGTAGACATGTATGAAGGTATGCATAGTGTGGAGAAGGTGGATAGGGAGCAGCTTTCCTGCTTTTCATAGACTACTAGAAACCTGGAGACATCCAGTGAAGCTGAGTGCTGGTAGATTCTTGGCCAAAATCTTTATAGCTTTGTGACTTGTACCCAAAAATAACAAGGTAATTCTCCCTCCCTCCCCCACTATTAGTTCTTGAGGAGACAACAGGTCCTTCAGTTGTACAGAAAAATTCTGCAAGCTATTCGTCAGGTACCTAATGAAGCTGATCGTGATTACCTGAGAGATTGGGCAAGGGAAGAATTCAAAAGAAATAAGGATGCTACAGAAGAGGTGAGAAACAGTCATCAGCAGGCCCATGCATGTGTTTTTGCTAACTGGTTAGTCGTGCCATGTTACTGGCTTCGTGCTTTTTACACAAGTAACATTCAATTCATTTTTTGTTTCAGAAGGTACTTCATTGGCTTGAGCAAAAAAACCTTTGGAATAGTTAATTAAATTAATTTGTAATGGGAATTCCAGGGGCTGGTTATATGATACAACAGACGGCACTCCTTTTAATCTTCTGTGATATTAGTGTCTGAAATTTCAACAGTCTTCTCTGAGTTGTGAACTTTTAATGTGTATTTTTGTGTTTGACTGTTAAGCAGAACTGAGGAAGAGTTAATGTTTCAGCAGCATCAAAGGCAATTGCTTTGTCAGCCTCTCACCCAAAAACTGTACACTTTGTTATGACACAGTGACTCTGTAATGGGTATAAAGCTTGATTTTTTTTTAACCATGGCAATAGTGACTACTTTCCTAATGCCTTAAACACTTAGAAAGTTACTGCAACTACTGGCACACTGGCACTATTTATAAGGCTGTGTTCGTCTTGTTATTGGTACTTTGGTTTCCGAAGAATTAATATACTTGATATGGTCACAGCATGGAAATCCCAGCATGGTGGCTGTTTCACGTAAGACACATAACACATGATATAGGAAGGATCTTTCTGGTAATCAATGTTGCATGTTAAATGTTAGAGGCAGTTACTGCCAGACTTTTATTGTTGGTTCCTGAGTGGAAGTCATAATATGTAAATCATGCTCATTCTGTCAAAATAAATAGGAAGATAACCCTGTGGTTGGATTTGCATGGGACAATAAACCAGAAATCTCTAGAATACAGGTTTATTGTGAACAAGCATGCAATCTGTTTGCTCCTGTTTTGCTGCTCCATCTATGAGCAACCACTAAAGACTAAAGAGAGTTTCTTTATCATGTAATCTCAACCAGGGTTTTTAGCATGTCAATCCTCATCATGCCAGGACTTGTAAACCAGGAACAAACCATGATTTGCAAATCCACCTTTGAAAGGGCTTAATAATCCTGGCTTGTTGGTTCAGGCAGCACATTGAAGCATGAGTGGGAATCTTGCAGCCTTCCCAGTATTACTGCAGTGAACATCTCAAAAGCCCTTGTGGTAAGGAATGCTGGGAGTTGTAGTCCAACATTTGAAGGGCCACCCCTGCACTAAAGAAACCCTGATTGATTGAGTGGTCACTCTAGTGGACAGGAGCAGAGTCAAGAGTGAAGGGGCTACAATCAGCATGTAACTCATTCACAATGAGCTGGAATTCCACAGAATACTGTCATTCTGTGACTGCAGGACAGTGTGTGTGAATACATATTGCCTTTCATACGCCAGCTAAGTGTGACATTTCTGCTTTACAGGATACAATTAGGATGATGATTACTCAAGGCAACCTACAGCTTCAAGAGCTTGAAAGAACACTAAAGCTGGCAAAATCCTAGGCTTAACTCTGCTGAAGGATCACAGTATGTTGTCAGTGTAATATCCTCGGTGCTGCACTGGAGAGACCTTGCAAAGAACCCAAAGGTGATTTCTGTGCAGACTTAAGGAGGGGAGATAGCACAGTATTGAGGTAGGAAAGATGAGCTCATGTGAACCATAAGGTACTATCATGAGATATTGTCAAAGAAATGTCTACATTTGAACTAGATACATCAGAAATGCAAAAAGGAGTTTACTATGTGGACATAAATCACCCCTGTGAACACCAGAATGTAACCAACCACTCAAACTGCAATTTTAATTTGTCAAATTAAAAAAAATGGCTCACCATTTTTTGTATTTTGTGTGCTGATTTTTTTTTTTTTTTTTTTTTGGTCAAAGGTGCCTTGAACTGTTTATACAAACCGGTGTTTCAGACAGCTCAATTTATATGCTTTGCATGGAACAAGTAATCCAATAGGAGCTGTACCCATAGTTTTCATACAAAATAACATGTAATAGATATTTTGTTCCAGAATTATTGATTACAGCAGAGTACACATCTGTATTAAGAAATGAGTGAATGGTTTTTATATGTACATCCGTGCTTTCCACTTAGGTGCCTGTGCTGTAATATGGAAGCTGAAGAAAGAATTGGCTTATCCCAAGGACCCAGGTCTCCAGTTGAAAGTACTAATTTGTCCTCCTATGTATTTTCCTTGACATATTAGTGATTTCTTTAATAGAGTTTTCAAGCCACTTTTTACTATGATGGAAAAAAGTTACTAAGCTAGAAGGGAAACTTGCGATTTATTTTGGTTTAGAGAAGCTGTACTTTGGAAAATCACATATAGCTTGAGATACCAGTGAATATGCTAGTCACCTTTTAGTCTGAAAAGTACAGATGTAACAGCTTTGAGATTTGTATCAGGAAAACAAATCTTTTGTCTTTGGGTCCTGTGGAAGGAGAAAGGTGAAGTATAAATAAATAAATTAAAAATGTTTATTGTTGGCAAGATGTCTTGTAGATATGTCATCTCATGACAAAGGAAAGGCCATACAGAGTTATTTGAGAAGATGATTCTGGGATTTGTTTCTTAGTAAATGAGTATAGGATGTAATTTATAACCATGAACTAAATTACAGCAGCTTAATTCAGGTTTCAGATGACACAATCTTGGGCTAATTCTTGGATGAAAGGATTGTGAACTCAGTTCAGTCCTGGGACTGAAGCAAATTTCTAGACTGAGAATATTTGCTGGAATTGATCTTATTATGTTTTAAGTGTGTTAACTTGATTTTAATTCTACAGTAGTTTAATTTAGTTTTAAGGGGTGGGAGGGCTAGGGTGTGGGTTTAAGGAATGTTTTAACTGTTGTCTTTTTAATTGGTTGTACGCTGCCCCGATTGCCGAGCAGAGGGGCGGGTTATAAATAAAAAAATTATTATTATTATTATTATTATTATTATTATTATTATTATTATGCTCAGGGCCACCCAATTCAAAGTGTGCATCTTTTGCACCTAAATCTGTGTGGTGAGATCTTAGTGTTCTATTAAAAAACAGTGGATCCATGAAGCCTAAAATCTATTTACCTACTTATGGGTACCATGGGCTAAAGGCAGTTCTGTCTCCACCACCAAACTAAAGGGGATGTGGGACTGCTGAACACCTATTGGAAGTGGGAAACATCCTGTCTGTTTGCCAAACATGCCAGTTAGTGGAGGATGGGATTTTTCAGTGGAGCAGCTAGGACCCAGCTCTCCCTGGATCAGGACCCAACAGTAGACGTGTTGGTCAAGACAGCTGGCTAGGTACCAGACTCACGGTCCCATAAACAATAACCACGCAGGTTAGTAACACATCTCCCCAGAAAGCATGTCTGAATTGTAAATAGAACTTGTGTAATATTAAGATCTCACACACATACTTTCACACAAGGGTTTTTGTTGATGGCCAAGTGTTAGTCTTCAGGACAGTGTTACATGCCCCAAACAAATGTTTGCAAAAGCTCTTCTATACATAGCAGTGGAGAAAACAATTCCATCTGCTTCCTGTTATTTACAGGCATAGGTCGAGATCTTGTATCAGGAGACGTATCATTTCTATGTATCAGTTCTACACAGGCGGAACTACAGTACAGGCACATAGCCAGATGCACTCCTTGGGTTGAATGACAATGTAGCTCAGCGACATGTGCAATCAAAGGCATACTGCCACCGATTTCTGCAGAGAGATATTGGCTGGGATTTCACATTTATATGTGCAACTGTACTGCATGCTCAATTCTGAAGAAACCTCTGGTTATAGTCACATAACTAGATACTTCTCCAGTGGCCCCCTCTTTGTATGAGTATGTATGTGCATGCACATCTTTAAGTCACCTGTTGACTTATGAGTGTGCCTTCAATTTGTTTCCTAAGGTGCTCCTATCATAGGTTTTTCCTGGCAAGAGTTGTTCTGAGGTTGTTTGCCACTGCCTTCCCCGGAGGCTGAGAGCATGTGCCTTGCCCAAAGTCACTCAGTTGCTTCCTCTGAAATAGTCTATAGCACCTGTTATTCACTGACAGTTTCCCATCCAAGTACTAGCCAAGGCTTCCATGATCAGATGGGATCTGGTCCCTTTAGGGTATTTAGGCTGACTGCCCCCACTACACCAGCTACTAAATGGCCGTGGAGTGGGGGCTGAATCACTAAACAGTGATATTGAAGGGGAAGAGATGGAATTTGAGTCATTGCACAAGACTGATAAGAGAATTCAGACCTCTGAGATGACCAAAAAATCTTACAATGGCATAAATCTAGCTTGTGCAATCTTAAGTCACTATCAGGATGCCAGCCAAAGTTTGACACCGGAAAGCCTCAAGAAGTCCCAGAGTAGGGCTCAAAAATGTGTTTAGCATACCTAAATTAGCAGGACTCTGAGGCATCGCATCCCATGGATATATTTCCACCTTCTAGCCCTGACTGATAGATACCAGCAAGCTGGGCGTCCTCACATGGGGGGGGGGGGACAATTGGGTGTAGTGTCCTCTCACAAAAACAAATTATTTAGCAATCTTAGACCCAATGCTACTGTTATTTACAACTAACCTAATTGGAAAGAGATTACAGTACACACAGCCCTGCATATTGCACTTGTTCAGTTTTCCACTTTCATGTTCTGCATATGCAAAACTGTAATTACAAAACATAAGTTACAAGGATGTGAAGATGTAATTATGAAATGTAAGTTACAGACTTATAAACCATACACATTTAATATGCTTATATAGTTCTGGATTATAGGATTTAAATTAAATCCATTTTGACCAAAGAGGGAGTAAAGACCACATATTTGGATTATGAAACAGGGGATTTTGTGCATAAAGACTCTTATGTATTTTCCTATATACAGCCACCACATTTCTGAGCTTAAACATGTTTGTACTTTAGAGTGAAAGGTACAGTCTGTTCTTGGGAAACTACTTTCACATCCCACAATATGTTTTGGCCACAACCAAGCTTGAGTTGTGTAAGAATAGATGGTGAGTCATGTTCAAATAAATGCCAATATGCATGTCCCCTTTGAAGCACTCCAGAGAGGAAGATAGGCTATATCCCCATCAGGATGCATATCCAATATCTGCTAGTGGATCCCAAGTTATACACGTGTTGTACAGTGACACTGAGATCCTATTTTGAGGTTGCATAGAGACATATTGGTTAAGAGTGCATATTTGTATGTGCAACTTCACCACATGCTTAACTCTGCTTCCACAACCATGACAGGAATGTCCAAATGCTTCCATGACAGACCTTTTGCATTCAACAAATTCCAGCTGGAATCTGCTTCAGACTGACCACTGAAGTTTGAACAGGCAATTGTAATGTTGTACAAACTTTCATTCTAGATTTATCCACAGCTGATGCAGTGGAACCATTTTAATTTTTAAAGAAAATGCACAACCGGGGGGGGGGGGGTTCTCACCCCAAACACTCCCAAATATTTTACATACCACAACACTCAAGACTCTCATTAAAATACAATAGGAAAATGTATTTTAAAATAAAAGGCTGAATGCCAGTTGTGTTTTGAAGAGCTAGGCATCTTATTCTATTATGTATGACATTCTTGAAGCATGTTCCAGGACAGACTTTACTAAAATCTTAAAATCCATAGGGAGGAAATATATTGAAGATAAAATTTATTCTAGGCAGAGGTGACCAACTTCACTATTCTCCCAACAGTGGACTCTGACTTGAAATCCCCCCCCCCCATTTTGACAGTATCTGTTTCGCAATTACCAAGCACATATGCTCAGGCACAGATATAAACAGGCACATTTATGTATTTTAAAAAACCCAAAGAGACACAGAAAAAGCAGGAGGGGAACAGTCTTACAGGTGGAAAACATTTTATTATTTCCCTTTACAATAAAACTAGAAACCTGTTTAAACAGAATTTGGGTAAGGGTATTGAGGGTGATGTAGGAGTGCTTTGGGGGCCAGATCCAGCCCACAGACCATCGACTGATTTAAAGTCATGGGCTGAGATCCTACATTGCATGTGTAGTTATGTAAACATAGTTACAAATGACTTAAGGAATCAACCCCCAAATCCCATCTTAAACTCCAGGAAGCTGCTCTGAGCAATGGAGGTCTGGCATGGTTGAGTGGGCCACTCTAGAGTAATGCAAACAGTCCCCTCCCATGCCTGAGCCACAGTACAATGTGGGGTGAGAAGGGGCTGGCTGCATCACCCCATTCGACTGTGCCACAGATGTATGTCACTCAGGAAAGCTCTCTAGAATTTATGGTAGGATTCAGGGGGCATTTTTGATTTTAGCAATAGTGCCACAATCATGAATTTGTAGCACAGCTCAATATGGAGCAGTTACCAAATCCATAACCGCAGTGGAGGATGCCAACCATGGTTTTTACCGTAACCCTTGAGGCAATTGTAGGAAAGGGTGAATTCAAGTTCCCCCTGCCCTGTCAATGATCTCCTGAAGAGCCAATCAATATGATTGTGATCTGACAGACCTACGCATGGGCAGCACAAGCTGCTGGACAGAGGCTAGGAACCACATACTCCCTGCTCCAGCCCATTCTGTATCTCTATGGCCCTAGCGGGATCAAGGCAGGGGAGCACAAAGGATCCATAAAATGGCAGTGCAGCCTTGGACAGAAGGAAGAGGTAGTCTAGCTAATGTTGGCCACTCGCTCTGTTTAACTTTTCACGAGGATACGTGAGCACTCCAGAGTTTAAGTGGCCTAACAAGAGAATGCACAGCTTTTTATTTTATTTTATTTTTTAAAAAATGGTAAGATATAGATACAATAAAATAAAACTTGAAAAATGTTTAAGAAATGGCACAGGCATTACATTGGAGGAAAGGGATACTGCTCATCCTTAGAACTATCATGGGCAAAAGTAGGTTCATGCAAGCACATTCTATACAGAATTGCTATCACAACTGGCATGCTATAGGAGGATAAAATAAACACTACTGGAATTCACTTGGAAAGTTATGAATATGTAACCTATCATTTGTGGCTGTTTCGTATTCACAATTCTTACATATTCCCTAAGTCAGGGGATACATAAGAACTGCAAAAGTCCCCTAATTCCCATTTACCAGTCTCTGCAATTGATGCAGGTCTGTTCGCTTGACAATCAGGAAGCAGAAGACTTAGATCTCCATTTGCGCAAGCAATCTCCGGTGTGAGGGGAAACTGGAAAGGTATCACACTTCTCCCTATCACAACAGAGATTGCTCACAGGAGGGAGTGGGAACATCAGTCACTGCTTCCCAAGCAATAGGGGAACAGACCCAACTGATCACAGTGCCTGCTGCCCAGTGAATGGGGACTGGGGCTGGATGTCACTGCATAGCTATGCAACCATGGTGGTAATGCATTCATTACTCCCCAGGAAAGGGATGAGGATGAAGTCCCCCCCCCTGGGCAGAAAAGGAATTGCTAATTTGAAAAAAAGAGATCTAGATTCTTTGCATTTGTGGCACAAATACACTGTGGAAAGGCCACACACCCATGAAGCATGGAACAGCTTGCAGGCTCTCCTCCCATCCCTCCCCATTCCACCTTCACCCGATTAGCTTAATTGCTGTTTGTGAAAATAACTGCTGTTGTGAAAACAGTATCCTTCCAGGAGCACGAACCAAGGCTATTTTTCTTTCTGCACTTTAGTCCTTAATTTATACAGTTCATCTTCTAAGCTTTTTATGTGTTCTTTGAGGGCAGCTTTATCTTCCTGGGCTTTCTGATCAGCTTGGCTCCGAGCTTCTTCGATCTTCCTTTCATACCATTTCTCCATCTGACTGGACACAGCCTCAAAGAAGTACTGGGTGATTTCCAGGGCCTGAGAGGTGCCTGCAAGCTTTGGGCTGGGCTCGTTCCCTCCAGAGACGGAAGTTGGTGGAGGCTGCGCAAGGTGAGTCCCTCCATGTTGGTGGGGTCTGTGCTTCAACTGGCCATTTCTGTTCCCCTTCTTTGTTTGAGTCCCTTTGTCCACCAAGCAGCCAGCTTGTGGCCCTAACTTTGCAAAGTCAGCAGAGGCCTGTGGAAGAGTTTGTACCTTGACATGCCTTAATTTGGAACCTGAGTATTCTGATGGTGGCAGTTCTTGTTGCAATCTGCTTAAACCTGCTTTGTCCTTAGGCCGGACAACTTGTGGCGAAGCTCCAGAAGGAGTTGGGGCAGCACCAACTAACTGTTGTTCTGTTCCTGTAAACAAGCATGTATGAACAACAATTATGGACATTCCTTTTTACACACAGTAATATGAATAAAGGAGATGCCATCATAGGGCCTTCTTGGTGGCTGCTCCTAGACTCTGGAACTCCCTTCCTACAGAGGCCAGAATGGTCCCCTCGTTGCTTTCCTTCTGCTTGTAGGCAAAGACCTTTTTATCTGAACAGGCTTTTAAACAGATTTTTTTAAAAAAACAAACAGGCTCAGGTTGCTGTATTGTTTTAAACTGAAGTTTTACATTTTTTAAAATCTTTTTAACTGCATGATTAAGCATAGGTTTAAATCATTATATTCAGAATAGTTTAATTCCATTTTATTATTCGCTTTCCATATGGTCTTATTTGTATTGTTATTTTTTTAAATGTTAAGCGGCGTTGATTCCCAATTTGGGGAAATAGGTGGTGTATAAAAATAAATACTAGACAAAGGAGGAAGAGGAGGGAAGGTCAGAAGGGAAGGACAGAAAAGCTGACCACTGGAAGTGCCACATCAAGTGAAAGCTTTTATGTTTTAATAGGCTGTCACAAATAGGACTTTGGGATGTATGCCACCCATGATCCAAAAAGAAAATGTGCAGCTGGAATTTAGTTGACAATTTCACTCTATGCTACATAACTCTTGTGTTGGTTCTGCTGGCACAGAGTAACATAGTTAGTCCCCTCTGGAAACTGCTAGCAAAAACAGAACAAAATACCTGATGTGCTGGATTGTTGAACAACAAAATATTGCTTCCCAAAGCCCTGTTCTGTCACTGGCATTCTGCTCCTTCCGGTGTCTTCGGACAAACTGTTCTGAAGAGCAAGGCAAGAATGCTGTTGTGATCCATCTGACTGTAGGGGAGTTTGGCTAGTTTTGCAGTCCTTTGTACTATGAAGGTTTTCTGTATCCAAAGTCTCAGTGAGTGACTCGCAGGTAGACAGAGTTGATTTTGGTCTTGAAGATCTAGAATCTCCAGAAATTTTCAGTTCCAGATTCTGAATTTTTAACAGACACCAAGCTTTCAGTTCCCCCACCAAAGATACCTATAAGAAAAATCCACAAACAAATCTGAGGGGTTTCAGCTCCCAGTTGCTTGACTGCAGCCTCACATTAAACACATTTCCTCAGAAGAAAATGCTATTGAGTTCAATGGATATTATGCCCTGGGCCTAGAAGGTCCACTTAAAATTACATCCTTAGTAGAAAGCATTTTTTTCTTTATGAGTAAGTAAGAGAAATGAATTTTACCCTTATACACTAAAACCAAATTTTTGTATTTGTATTAGTCTGGCAGATAGCAATTACTTCCTGATTTGTGGCACTGGGCTATTTCTAACCACAACAGATTCCATAATTGGTATATAATTGCTTCTGTGCAGTGAATCCTGAGATAGAGCTATTCCATATATTGGATCAACTGTAAATAAAGAGAAATGTGACACTGTTGTAATATGAATATTGCGATATTCAGTGCATAAAAACGTCAGAGGTTTCCTAGCAGGATTATTGTTATTAAGCATGTGTGTACTTCAGCCCAAGCTAAGAGAATAATTTCCCCAAGCACAACTTGAAAAAGTTACTTTTTAGATTACATCTCTCAGCACTGACTATGTGATTCTGGACACTGTTATCCCCAAAAGTAATTTTTCCAGCCTCTGAGCTCAAGATCATTGAGTAAGCTTTGCAAATTTTAGATCAGAATCTAGGATGCATCCACACTGCAGAATTAAAACAGTTTGAGACCACTTAAGCTGTCATGACTCCATTTTGTGGAATTCTGGCATTTGTAATTTGGTGAAGTATTCAGTCTGGTCTGTCAGAGAGCTCTGGTACCTCCCCAAACTACAAATCCAAGAATTCTGTCAGATAGAGTCATAGCACTTAAAGTGATGTCAAACTGCTTTCATTCTACAAGGTGGCTATACCTTTAGATCTCCCCAATCAATTCTACTAATGTAGCCGCTCCACTATATGATTCATAGCATTTGTTTCTTAGCTGTGAATTATCTAGGTAAAATAGCTGTTATTCTTCTCTTTTTCCATTGTGGATAAAAATAAATATTTAAAATAAATGCCATTTGAAAATATTTTTCTGCTGGCCTTGTGGGAGTTCAGATGTTAGCTAACTGAAATGCAGTCAAAAAGGATGACACAAAAATCAAGTAAGAAGAGGGTTATTTATTTTCTCAGAATGTTTGGGATATGGATTCTTTGGAAATAGGTTTTTGACAGCAAGCAGACAATTAAATCTTGCAGAAATACTAAAAAGAAATGTGGTCAATTGCCATACCATCAGCTATGGTATCCAATGAAGCTATGAATGCACAAAATATTTTTCCCCGTTACTAGAATTTCTTCTCCAAAAAAATGCCATTTTTCTCAGATAAGCATCCTGTCTTTCCTTTGTATTTTAACATCAATGTTGAAATTTCTCATCCATTCACACAGTCAACTATGTATTTTCTTTTTTACCTGGCGTTTCTCCCCTTCAGCTCTTTCCAACTCTGTGTGCTCCTGAAGACGATGAAGGCACTCTGTTCTTTCTGCCGACAGCCTCTCCGCCATTAATTTGTCTAAAACGCGGAGCTGTGATGGAAAATAAAGGTTCAGCAGAAATGACATCAGTGCATGAATTAACTTATTAAATCTTGTTACTTAACAAACTTTCCCCAGCTTGCTAACAATAGAAATGAGAGTAAAAAAAAAACCTTTAAAAAGTTATTTGTGAAACAACATGAATAAAAACATTCATTTCAACATTTTAAAAAAAGGATACAGTACTAACTACCATGTGCCTAGAACAGGTATGAAGAACTTGTGGTCCTCTGAATTCTGTTCAACACCCATCTGCACAAGACTATATGAGGCAGTGTTCAGTGACTATGGGAAATACAGTACATCTACCTCTGGAGAACCACATATTCCTCACCCACGGTCTAGAGCCAATCAAAGTGGTGGTCAGTGCCAGTCTATGAGCTATTGACTGCTGGTCTGCAATAAATTTCCATGAATTTTCCCAGATTAAGGATGCTTCCACACTGTAGAAATAATGTAGTTTGACACCACTTTAACTGCCATGACTCCATCCTACAGAATCCTGGGATTTGTAGTTTTGCAAGGCACCAGCACTCTTTGACAGTGAAGGCTAAAACCCTTGTAAAACTATAATTCCCACTGTCACTGCTGTGCATTGTTTGAGAAAGGTTTCATGCCAGTGTAAAAGATAGTGAGTCACCAACAGGATCCCAGCCATAATCTATCAATTTACTTTCAGTGACTGAGGAGGATTTTGGTAGAAATCCTACTATCTCTCACCTCTTTACTGTCACCTCTCCAATTCTTTCCAAGGTCTATTTTACAATAATAGACCCTTGTAGATTTATAAAGTAAAGTGGTTAAGTACGGCTGGACTTCAAATCAAGCTCACCATGAAGCAGCTGCAAGAAATGGCTTTTATGCTGCAGCTGTTCTATATGGCAACTGCACCATGCTGAACAGCTTGGAAAATGAAGGGTTTCAAGCTGGTTCCTCATGAAGGAGATCAGCTCTCTCATCCTGCAAGTGTTCAAATAGTGCTCCTGACATTTTCAGAAACACTTGATCCTGAGACTGCTTACTTACTTGATGTTGTGTTTTATTTTCCATCTGTCCTAGTTTGGTATTCATCTTATCCTGTACTGTCACAAACTCAGCTTTTATTTCTTCCATGGCAGCTGCCAGCTGGTTCTCTACTTTATTTATCAGTGGTTCACAACGACATCCATTTATTGGAGCCTAGAAGAAATGAAGAACTACAATAACATGGCACTTTGTCTTAACATTAACTGTCGCAAAGAGTAAAGCAAAGGCAGCTCACAGCAAATAGCACTGCTTAGGATCCACAGGAAGAAAATAACACAGAGATTTTGGCTGAAATCCCATTCAGGGTCAGCAGAGGTAAAGTTCCACCAATAAACAGGGAGAAAACAGAGTTATGCCAATATGCTGGATTGGCCTTTAAGACAGGTCACCAGAACCTGAATACCGGATACTACCTAATGCAAGTGTGTAAAAAGTACAACTGCTGGCATACACTACAGTTATGTCTGCATAATGCTTGAACAGGATTCCAGCCAATAAGTATAAAAACATAGGTAGCAACTGATAATAAAATAAATGTGCCCAGATCCAGGATGGATAATGTCAATGAATCTAGGAGACATTTCTCTACCCTTGGGATATTCTAGGGAACATGTGGACTACCCAAAGTGAAAAATGGGGGGAAAGGAAAGAAAGAAAGAACTGGAAGAATTTCAGGAGACATTAAGGGAAGTTGAGGGATTCTGGAGGGGTCATGGGCTGTAAAAATATCCCTGAAGATTAGCCCAAACCTCAGGTTCATAGTATGCTCACCTTGGACCCAGGCCTATTGGTGAGAGCCCACCCTTTAAGTAAAGAAAGAAACAAACAGTAATGGGCAAACTGTTTTGAAGAAACCAGACTACAGCCAATAATGTAAAGAAACAACTTGACTCATATGCTGCTATAAGAATGAGCTTAAAGTGGAACCATAGCATAGAATCACCATCCAAATATATATACATATATATGAATATATATATTTTTCATTCAGCACTACAAACGCAGAAAAAACATTATCAGATAATCAATAAAAATATAATTCCAGTCTATACAAGGAGAGATGGAAAACTTCTCATGTTAAACTTATATTTCAAATGCTTTACTCACCTCTCTATTAAAAAATTATTTATACACACACACAAGTTCACCCTCGATACAAAAATATATTAAGTGGGCTCTCCAATTGGAACTAACAACTGGAGTTAAACTTTTGTCTCCACTGTCCTGGTAACCACAGATAAATACAAAAATTCAAATCATTGAACAAAGACGTCCCACATGATTATATATTACACCATTTTCCAAAAACGCATATAAAAACAATTAAATCTAAAATATGCATAGCTTCCTGAAAACTCCTTCCTGTTTTATTTCTTTAGCATATGGATATGCATATTCATATTAATCCAGTGGGAGACTATTCAGTTACCTGCATTATTTTCCCATCCTTTCCACGGTAAAGTGTATACAGCTGATACGCTCGAAATTCATGAGGGGGTGGCGGAGAAGAGCAACGGTGCTTGCTCCTGCGCTTTGGCAAGTTCTGCTGTGGGCCAGGAGGCATCTGCTGGTCAGCTGGTGATGTGGGGTCAGACAGTGCTGATACCTAATTTTTAAAAAAAAAAAAAAAAGAATAACAACAAAAACAACATTGCATCTAATTGCCATATAAAATGTTAATTTTTACAAAACCGTCATGACCAGGTATACCAATAAGGTGATTCACAGAAACACAGAACAATAAAGCTGGAAGGGAACCTAAGGACCATCTGGTCTAATCTGATGCCAATGCAAGAATACAGAACTAAAGTGTCCCTGAAAGACGATCATGCAACTTCTGTTTAAAAACTTCCAACAAAATGGGAGTCCAACACCTTCCAATGTAGTCCTTTTCATTGTCAAACAGTTTCTACCATTGGGAAGTTCTTCCTAACATTTAGGCAGAATCTCAAACAATCTCTGTGCCAAAGCAGTAGGAAAGTGTATAATGAATCATTTTGTTTTTTTATATAACTCAGTTAAAATTGTCAGTAGTACACAAGCATAACGGGGGTAAGCGTGTTATTTCTCCTATTATTTTATTTATTATCATTCAACTTCTATACTGGTGAAAAAAACGACCACAGTACTTTAATTAATTAATTTTAATAAATGCAAACCAAAATAACAGCTTTATTTCTGTTCACAACTATTTACTTTCTGAAGGATCTGTGTTTTATCAAAAAGCCTGTGTTAATAATGTCTGTTAAATACACCCCAAATGACTATTCATACTGATTTCAACCTACATTAAAAAATGAACAGAAACTACGGTAATCTTGATGGCTATGAGAAGTTTGAACACTGGACTAGGACTCTGGAGACCAGGGTTCGAATCCTATTTCACACGCTCTCAGCCTCAGAGGATAGCAATGGCAAACTCCCTCTGAAGAAATGTGCCACGAAAACCCCATGATAGGGTTCTGATAAGTCAGAAACAACTTGAAGGCACACAAGAGCAACAATCTTGATTCTAGGCTTTCTGTGTCCACCTCTTTAAATCTGTAGGCCTCAGCATCCCTTACAAAGGCCAAATGAAAATAAGCACTGGTGAAAAGTCTATGCTTCCAGGAAAGGGAAGTGAGACCTGCGAGGAAGAAAACTGTCCCTTCCATCATATTTCATTTAATGGTACCTTTTCTCTTGGTGGTTTCTTCTTATTCTTCCTCCCTCTGAGTTCGGACAAAGGTTGTTGGGCTTCATCTTTCAAGTCACCTCTCCCTTGGGGAGCTGGATCACTGCTGTGAGTGTCCTCAGCACCAGAAGCACTGCCCTGTTTCCAAATAAAAGAACACACAGGCAAAGATGGAATGGACCCGCATCTTTGATCTTTTTTTCCACTTGTCCCTGCAGACAAAACTACATGAATCCCAAACGCAGAACAGCGAAGGGCAACTGAAAAGGCATCACTCAAGTGGCTTTCAAGGGTACAGATCTCTTGCTTGAGGTCCTTCGAGCAAGTGACATAGGAAACAGCATTCCCACAGCAAATCTAAATACTTTCAAGAGGTGGAGGGCTTTACAGCACTCAGACACACATTCCTTGCCTTCTAAATATACAAAGCTGGCTTTACCTTGCTCTGTACCACTTCATCTCTTGGTACAGACTGAGCACGTCTTTCTTCTTTGAGTCTCTCCCTCTTCTTCCTCAAGCTTCTTCCACGATTAAAGCGTGAGATCTGGATATGGCAGTGTTTCCAATTAATACCTTAGGGCTGGACTCAAACTCAATCTCATTTTGAGAAAAGCCAACAAAATTAATGGGATGTCAGCCAGCCATGATTAACTTACTTCCTATTGATTTTAATGGCTCTAGAAGAAAGTCTGGATCCCACCCATTTTGATCAGTTTTCTTAGTTCAATGATACCATGGTAAGTTTAAAAATATCTGTTGGTTCCTAAAAGGCAGCAGCAGTAAAGGAAACATTGATAACAAATGGAGAATAATAATGCTTGAAATAGCTGCACAACAACTATGCAAGAAAAACACCCACGACTCTCTGCTTAAACGCACACACCGTTTTGCACCAATTTCTATTCATGTTAGAATGTGAGCATTAGAAGTAGACTTAATTATATTTAAATTAATTTATTTAAATTAATTTATTTAGATTCGGTTGTCATGGTTAAATTTAGATTAGGTTGTCACACAAAACCTATGATCTATTGGTTTCAAGGGATGTACTCTTAGACTGTGTCTGGGTCCAACCCCATAGGAAAATATGAATCTCTGATAACATCAGGAACAAACAATTCCCTGACTTAATTTGTATGAGAGCTATTGATCCCAGAGTAACTTTGCAAATCAGGCATTATTATTATATGCAGGACGTACCTGTGGGGCCTTAGTGAGCAGAAGAGCAACTTCAGGGTTGTTGTGTTCCCGTGCAACTTCAAGGGGAGTATGACCAGCCTGTAACAGTGGAGGCGACATGATTCTCTCCAGAAGACATTAAAAAGCCAAAGGACGTACAGAACACACAAAATAGCTGTCCACATGCATGAGCATATTTTTCAAAAGAAAAGCACAATCCAGTCAATTTTTCACAACATACCAGGAATATTCACACGGAGACAACTGATATGAGCAAATTAGCACAGTTACAAAGTAAAATAAAACCATAAACATATGCCAATAATTAGGACTATACTACTCTGAGTATAGACTTAGATGGCCAAAAAGACAAACAAATGGGTCCTTGAACAGATCCAAGCCTGAAATCTGGAGGCCAAGATGATCCAACTGAGGCCATTGTACTTTGGCTACATCATGAGAAGGCCCGACTCATTAGAAAAGACAATAATGCTAGGAAAGGTAGGGGGTAGTAAAAAGAGAGGAAGACCCTACACTAGATGGATAGACTCTATTAAGGAAGTCATGGGTATGAACTTACAGGACCTAAGCAGAGCAATGGAGGATGGGGGGGCTTAGCGGTGTCTTATCTATGGAGTCACCATGAGTTGGGATTGACTCGAGGGCAGTTAACAACAACAGTAGACTTAGACAAGCAAGTTATTTTGCCAACATGAACTTGTTACATGTATACCTAACATTACTAGTCAGCCATTTTGTCAAAACCACCACCTCAGCCAACGCTGAGCAGCAAATAACTAAAAAGAGTAAGAAAAAAGGGTTTCCTCCTTCACTTACATTGTTAACTACTGTCCCATCAGCTCCTGCCTCCAACAAAAGCTTGACCACCTTTTTATGGTTTAATGCAGCAGCTACATGAAGTGCCGTATCTCCAACCTAAAAATTACAAAAGCAAAATACAACTCATTTCTGTTGGTGTACATTTTCTATTTATAAATCTAGGTTGAACTCAGGCAGTTCTTCCCAGCTAGTTGTACCTACATCAGATGTAGGTAGATGCTTCAAGAGAATCTGACAGAAGCCACATCCAACGCTTATTAGACAAGATGCAAAATTCCAAGATTCAATATGTTAGATTCCCTCAGGCAACCCAGTTCTTCTTTATTCAAGACAAATGAGCTTCAAAAAGGGTACGTAATTCAGCAGAAATAGAGGCTGCCAAAGAAAATCCATACTGCTTTGAAAAAGGCTATTTGTTTACAGAAACCACTATTATTTTAGGCTGGTGAGATAAATCGTATCACATCAAGACACACAATGACAGTAAACTTGCATGTTGCACTATCTCAAATTGCAGTAATATTGATATTATCTAGCTGGATGTGGCTGGCAGATGAGTCAATATAGGGCACCCTAAGTCCTTATTTGCTGGTCGGGTAAAGGCTAAGAGGGCCCTAGCATTTATTTATGTTCACATGTCAATTGTTGCTTATACATTGTTTCCTCAGTATGCTTAGCAAAAACCTCACCTGGTTATTCAGTGCTTTGTTTTAAAATAAAGTCATACGGTTTAAACTTAGTTATTGGATCATCTTCTAAGTTTTGAATCAATATAGCAACTTTTACTCTGGAAACGGTTTTGGGGAGCGGAGCCTACAAATAATAAATGTGAATGCAACAACACATTCTGACACGACAAAGCATTTCTTTAAGGC
This sequence comes from Phrynosoma blainvillii, assembly GCA_026167975.1. Taxonomy (NCBI): domain Eukaryota; kingdom Metazoa; phylum Chordata; class Lepidosauria; order Squamata; family Phrynosomatidae; genus Phrynosoma; species Phrynosoma blainvillii. The sequence continues at coordinate 141,786,018 of JANUYF010000001.1, forward strand.
CATCCTTAAAATCAAAAGAATATCTATAGTACAGCAATGTGATAACATGGAATGGAATAATTTGAGGAGCTTTCCACATAGTTCAGAGCCCAGTGAATCTATTTCAAACTGTAAGAAATACTTTCTACCTAGAAAGCCTTATAGAAAATGGAAGCACAGTGGCAATGGAGTTCATGCACTGACCTGGTTCTTTTCATGGACTGAACAGAAAGCACTGAGGAGTAGCCTAATGATGGGTAAGTGATTGTAACGAGCTGCGACATGCAAACAGGTATCGCCTGCCTAAAAATAAGGGGGAAACGCAGATCACCATAAGAAAGCTTCCACTAATGAGAGGTGCAGTCCTATACAAATCAACCTGGGATCAAGCATCACTTATCACTCTCTCATTTTGGGTAAGCATGCTTAGATTGTACTGTATAGTGGACATCTAGCAAATGACACAAAGTATTTTTTTTTAATATTTAGCAATAGCAGCTTTGTTTATATGCCGCTACATACCGCACTATGCAGTCTCGAAGTGGTTTACAACTGCAAGCTAATTTCTTTTTCTCAGATGTCAAATGGCCCCTAGTTGTTAACTGTGATGTTGTGGTTCAATTACAGCAGTCTGCTTATGCAGACGATGCCTGTGAAATGCAAACTGAAGCCTTTTACATATAAAATGTCTTTCTGGGTTTAGTAAAATAATCCATTCCAGAAGGCTGCTATCTTGTGTTAAATGAATAATTCTTTAAACCAGGGGTAGGCAACCCAAGGCCCGGGGGGCTGTATGCGGCCCCTCGAGGCCTTTGGACCGGCCCTAGGCCAGTCCTGCTGCCGCCGCCACCACCAGCGGCCATGATGATATCGATTATTGTTGTTATTACTTGTTCTTGGGGTTTTTTGGCAAAATCTCCACAGGGGTTTTGCCATGGCTTTTCTGGGGCTGAGACAGCATGCATGCATATATTTTTAAATTTTTATTTATTTATTTATTTATTGGTGCTTCGGCCCCCCAATTGTCTGAGGGACAGCAACCCGGCCCCCGGCTCAAAAAGGTTGCCTACATCTGCTTTAAACCATTGGCAATAAGGGTAGAATTCAAAGATATAGCCGTGTTATTCTGTAAAATCAGTATGTAGAGAAATCTTGGAGCACCTTTGAGACTAATTGAAATAAAGAGGTTAGCAGCATGAGCTTTCGTAGACTGAAGTCTACTTCCTCAGCATCTGAGAAAGTAGATTTTTGTTTAGGAAAGCTCATGCCGCCAACTTCTTTCTTTCATTTAGTCTCAAAGGTGCTACAAGAACTCTGCACTGGCAATAAGCTTCTTATACTACTTAATACACTTTCAATAACTATACTTCTTTGGAACTTCAGCACTTACAATTTTTTAAACCTACAATGTAACTGAAACATTTTTAAAAGTACTATTTAATGGATATTAATTTTGTGCAGAAATTGCTGCAATGTTTATTTCAGAGAATAAGTACAATGAAACATGTAAGGTGATCTATTAAAATCCCATGGGAAATTGCATGCCGTAACATGGCTATAAACACAACTAACATCACTCCTGAAAATACACTAGCAAAAATAAACTTTACGCAGATCGCAAATGTTTGCTTCACAGTTCTTCACAGCCAGTGATGAATGGACCCAACACATGACGAACAGAGCACACATACTGGATGTTCATCCATACATAGGGCATATTAAACTGAGCTGTCTGTTTCCATTAATATAGACACTGTTTTAAAATAGAAACCACAGCCTTATAGTTGCAGTTACAAAAGGAGAGCAATTAAGAGTGTTAGAAGATTAGTAAATAGTCCACAATCCCAAACCAGAAGAATATGTAGGTATTTTTATTAATATCTGCAACAGTCTTCCCAGAACTGGGGATGGGGAAATCACATTCAAGACAACTAGTATAAATGGAATTGTTATAACTGATGCAAATCTTCCTGCCTTTTCAACTTTTTATATCTTCCATTCTACAGATAAAATAAGCCAATGCATGAACGCAAGGCCCATTTTGTTGTAGTACCCATTCTCTCGGATGGCCTGCGTGAACAAGTTGTTCTGAATTTCTAAGTCATCTTCATGTGCTTTTGTCATATTTTGTACTCTTGCTACAATTTTAGATAATGTTAGTGAATTAGATGAATTAAACATTGTTGTCTTTCTCCCTCTGCCACCATGTCCCGAATGTTTACCTTTTTGCAAAAGCCACAGAATAAATAATCTAATCAACGAGACGCCATTCTCCAGGACATTAAGAGACACATTCATGCCCCATGGAGTTAAATCCATCTAACTCGGTGCTGCAGTTTTATTTATTTTTATATTGTGTCATCACCTCTGCACACCATCAAAACATTTCATGAAAACTAGGACATGTGTGGCCAAGCAACATCAGAGTGTGGTCCAGAAGATAAAAATGATTAGAGGAAGAGTGCCCAAGCTAGGAGAGGCTGCAGCATTTTGCTTTTGCCTGAGCCTACAGGGAAAGGCAAGATACCACCTCTCCTCTCCCCACAATGGTAAACTGAGTGCAAATTACTTCTCCACTTTGAACTTAGTTTGCAATAACTGAAGTAAACTAGGATGAAGGTAGAAAGTGGGAGCAGGAGAGAGAAACTGGGGCATTTTAAAAGCAGCTGAAAAAGTGGGGCAACAGAGGATTACTAGGGACTGTCCCTGCTAAACTGGAACAGTTGAAGAGTATGCCCCTATTTAGTAGCAGACTCATTATAATCTTTTAAATGGGGCAAAAGGGGATCACATATGCTACATAATCCTTAACAACTTAAGAAAATGCATCGCATGAACATGTCATCTCCCATCCATACATAAAGACCAAAGTTCTATAAATTAACATTCATTAATTTAGCTACTGCCCATTGCCAGTGCAATATTCACACAGAAAGATCTTAGGATGCATCTACGCTGTACAAATAATGCAGTCTGACACCAGTTTAATTACCATGGCTCCATCCTATAGCATTCTGGGATTTACAGCGTTGTGTGATATTTAGCCTTCTCTGTCAAAGAGCTCTGGTGCCACAACAAACTACAAATCTCAGAGTTCCATAGGATGGAGCTACAGCACTTAAAGTGGTGTCAAAATGCATTATTTCTACAGTGCAGATGCACCCTTAGTGCAGGGTTACACACTTCTTTTGTCTACCTGGCTGCTGCTCTTGACGTTTTTCTATTAAATCTGCATTTGCGTCACTGTATCTGAAGCTACATTTGGTAACACTCACATTGTTTTTGATATCAGCTCGAGAACCTCCAAGCAGTAGGACTCGAACACTTTCAGAATGACTGTTCTGGCAAGCCAAGTGCAGTGGCGTGTTACCTGCCTTAGAAAAGAGAGACGGGAAGAACACACAGTCATTTCTAGAAAGGACACAAAGTACATAAACAAGTCAAACAAATTCACTTTCCTTCTCCAATTCTATTGATTACACCTGGCCTCCATGCAAAAAGAAATCTGCAACCTAACACAGATGGGGGATGGGAAAGGCTGTTGTTGCTTTTCCTACACTATGTTGTACATTTAATTTCTCTTCACTTTGGCCCAAATATCTTACAGAACAAACAGATGATGATTTGTTCTGGAGTGTTTTGTTTTGTTTCTCACAATGCAACAATCCAATTGATAAAAAGGAACTGGGTTCTGGACCCAGTAATAAAGAATGGAAAGAAAACATAATGGCTAAGATTATATAGATGATATACACCAGCATAGCCCCTAATTACACTTGTAAGGATGTTGCAGAAGGAGATATCCTGCACCTCCTCATACAACATGTCTTGTCCCAACTGCACAACAGCAAGTGGAGGGGTTTTGGTCAAGCTCCTCCATCTACTGTTCATTTCTGGAGATGCACCAGGGTCCCAGCATGGTGTAGTGCTTTGACTGTTGGAATAGGATTTCAGGAGACCAGGGGTTGAATCCCAACTTGGCCATGGAAAGCCACTGAGTGGCCTGGGACAAGTAGTCCACACCCAGCTTCAGAGGATGGCAATGTCAAACCGCCTCTGAACAGATCCTGAGAAGCAAACCCTAGGCTTAACTCTCTCCTCTCTTATCCTAACATTATCTCTGCCTGTGATCTTTCTTTCTTTCTCCTCTACCATTCTCCACACCACTTCAACAAAACATTCTCCCTTTCCCTCCTTCCTGCCCCATATATTTGGAAAGGCCTTGTGGAATACTCCATGATGCTACCTAGTTCCCTCTTGCCATTCTGCCTATAACCAAGCCTACGCAAATGTAACTGTGAAACAACTCTATAATTTTATGTTTGCTCCTAGCTCCACTACCATCCCCTTCTTCTGTCCTTTCCCCTGCATCAAATTACTATAAGCTCTTTGGGAGAAGGGATTTTCTACTCTATAAAGCATCGAGTGCAAGCACACACACATAAACACACACAAATATATTGATATGCCTCTTGGGAAAGGAAACATCTCATAATGTATTTCCTACACAGTCATCCCTCTGTTTTTGCAGGGATCCATTCCGGACCACTCACACCACGAAAATGGAAAATCGCCAATATTCAAGCCCCATTGGCTTGAATGGCGGCACACACCTTTGGGCACCCATGGGTCATGGGCGTCCGCATTTTGCCCCCTCCGTTTGCTGCCTGGGAACGGGTGAGGGACACAGACTCCAAGTCCGTGAAAACAGAGGGGTGGCTGTATAGTCCTGTAACACATGTCCTATAATATAATACAGTTGGCCGTCCATATAGATAGATTCTTTACTCATGCATCCACAGCCTGAGAAGATTAAAAAAAGTATAAATTCCAAACAACAAACCTTGATTTTGCCATTTTATAAAAGGGACATCATTTTACTATACCACTGTATTTAATGGGGCTTGAGCATGTATTTTGGTTTCCATGGAGGGGGTGTCCTGGAACCAAACCCCAGCAGATAACAAGGGCCCACTGTATAGGACACAGAAAGAGTGGGAAAGGACCTGGAAATGTCAGTAATTCCTCAATAGCTTTTGACAATATCTTCTTTTAATGTTTGAGATGTGAAAATCTTACAGTAGACAGGCATTTCCCCCTGGTTTTGCCATTTTAAAAAATTTGGTTATCTTGCATCTCATAAGTTGGATTTGTATTGCCATTTATTTTCTTATACCCTATGAATCCCTTCCATCACAATTAAGATGCTAGAAGGCTTTCTAGTGTCCCATGGCCATAACTATGGAACACTATTCAGTACAACTGAACTCCTTTTTTTAGTGTATGTGTGTGCCAGCTGTCACAAGGAAATAAACTACAAACGGCCAGTTAAAATAAAATGAAGTGTTTTGCCAAGAAACACATGGCCATTTGATGAGAAGTGTCACTGCCAAAAAACGACTGAAGGAACATTTTCATGTTCTTTTCTTTTTCTTTTGAACCGGCAAACTTGAAAGCTCTTTTCTGCAGGCGTCTCACCTTGTTTCTGGCCAGAACATTCGCTCCTGCTTTAACAAGCAGTTTGGCCGACTGACTGAATCCATGCCAAGAGGCTTCGTGGAGAGCTGTGTTCCCATCCTGAAGAGCAAACAGAGGGGGAAAAGAGCCCTTAAGAGAACTATTGCCATACAGAAAACATTGTAAATATGCCGATCCTACTCACTTGGCATCATACAGCTGTTTGGACACATGAAAAGAAACAAACAAAAAGAAGACACCCAAATCTGGTTGTGGTAAAGTTTAAAAATCGGCAAAGGGGATCTCATATCCACTGTTCTACTTTTTCTCTTCTCATAGGCAAATCCGCCCTTCCCTCTATTGTAATATTGTAAATTAGGGTCAGAAAATTGTGGCCCATGGGGTAGATGTGGGATCCCAGGGCTGGTTTTGTGTCCCCCCCCCCATGACCCTCCTCCTAGAGTCCAAAAAATATTTGCTGAAAAAATATGACCCCAAATGCCCTCTGTTTTTAGGTTTCCCTGTGCCATTCGTAGCCAAGGGATAGGAATTGCATTGGAAACTGACTTCTCCTGGGCATTACATAGGCCCAAGAAGCCCCAAAAAGTGAAATTGCCCACTAGAGGGCACTTCGGGGCAAAAATTTGATTATTTTTTTTAAAATGAAGATGAATAATTACAATAAACACAAATCAAACACTTAAGAGGGACAAGAGGGACAAGGATACCAGCAGTAATACATTTTACAGCTGCAAGAGGAAAAAACCCACAAAGCATTTCTATTGCTCTATATTATGCTCAGGGCCTAATACTCTTCAGGCACCAGATCCTGCCTGATCTTGGAAGCTAAGCAGGGTCAAGCCCTGGTTAGCACTTGGATGGGAGACTAACAAAAAATACTAGGTGCTGTGGGCTATATTTCAGAGAGAGAAACTGTCAAAACCACCTCTGAGCATCCCTTGCCTATGAAGACCCTACAAAATTTATTGTAAGTCATCAGACAACTTGAAGGCACAGACACAAACATTACACGCAAAATACATTTGCCCAGAATTTAATTTCATCATCTCTTTTTTTATAGTGTCCCTCTGAGATTATCAGCAAGACACAATCTTTAATCTAGCTGCTGCCAGAAGTATCCTAATCAGTACTTTAGACTTTGGGATTTCATTTTCAGCCTCTCATATTGAAAGTCTTCCCATTATGAATAATTGGATGGGTAATTTGAGAAATGGCTCTGAGAACCTCATGTGAGGAGGTGGCCAGTCTTGCAAGTAAGGGCAACTTATGAAGCCATGCACCATAACTTTTACAGTGCGAGTGGGAACTAGGTAGCTCTCCAAATAATGCACCCAGCATTCCTCGCCATTGCCAGTGCTTCTGGAAGCTGCAGTCCAACAATATCAGGAGGTCTCCCTCTCTGTTTTACAGCCTCTCCAACTGACAGGTGACAGTTCTCTGTTGTTAATATACTGGAAGGTGTAAAGTGCTACCTATTTTACTTTAAGTAAAGTTAGCAGGTATGTAAAAAATAATCTCAGCACCAATATTTTTCTTACTAGTTCTAACAATGGCTTAAATCCAAAGGGACATTTGAGTTTTAAAACTGCAGAAACTGAGTTTCCTGCATGCAGCCCTTTATAGTGTTGACCACCTACTCTGAAGGTTTTCCCAGACTACTAGAGCAGGATTTTTGGGTACAAGGAAGGCTGCAGGAGGGAGAGGAAACTGCTCTTCTTCCACTGGTAGAAGCCCTTCTGCCAACAGAAAAGCTACTGGATCATTCAGCCATCAGTTCATTCATATCCAGGATTTGTAATCTAAATTTTGGTTCCAAATCCTCACCGGGAGCAAACTCTGGTCAGCATTAACAAATATACAAACATGAATACCAATACCACTCTTAACTGTGCTTAAGCCAGACAGAAACTTCTGCATACAAAGTTGGAGCAAGGAATAAGTAGCAGGCAATGCTACTGCTACTTGGTTCTAATATGTTACACATAGCCAAGGAATAGGCAGCATTATATTTGCCATGCATGGCTTTTTCTAAAACAGCATAGTACAGAAGGAGATAAAAAAGAATCCTGCTGGGCAAGATGTGAAAGCCTACTGCAGTTTGAACCACAGAAAGGGAAATTAATTACTAACATAAATATTACCAGAGTTTTACCAATTTGACAACACCTTCCAAGGTTTTGTAGTTTTTCGATTTCTTTAGCATTCTATTCAGAACTAGGAAGTTCCACCACAAATGACCCAAACAAGTTAGGCAATGGTTTAACACTCTTACTAGTTTCTAACTACGGGTTTAAAAATACTAAAACTATTACTAGTTTCATGCATTTCATTGTTACCTTGTCTTGTCTGTCTAAGGCGCACCCTTCACGGATAAGAGCAGATATTACATCTGTGTTCCCTACAACCGTAGCTCGATGCAAAGCTGTCTGATCACCCTGCAAAGAGAGACAGCAGTTTACTACTAACACATTTTTCATTCCAAATGTATATCATTACACATGCAAATACATTATGCACATTTATACAGCTCTCTCATAAGCAGCAACATCCACATTGCTATTGTAATACATTCAGACTCCACGTCAAAAACAAATCATCACCTCTTGCAACTCAATGCTCAGTAATGATCACAGACTGTGACACTACCTTGGAGTAACTGTTAATAGCCTCCAAACATTTCACATTTATGCTTTTTCTACATGGAAACAACTTTCCACTTTGGGGAGGGGAAACATAATTGTAAAATATTGGTTATTTTATGTGAAAATCAGGCACATCAAATGTACACCATTTATACTGCGGTACTTGCATCACCTACCCTCCCTTCCCTTGTTTTCCTTTTAATAGGTGCTACTTATGGGAAAGTTACTTTATTGGAGCACAACTCACAGAATTGCCCAGGCAGCATGGCCACAGATCTCAATGGCTGAAAGATTCTGGGATTTTTAGTCCACAAGCTCTTGTACATGCTAGTACAGGAAGCTTATGATTTTGAAAGGGCCTCCCTCCTTCTTCACACATACTGAATGGACAGCAATTCAGCAATTATGCAGCTTTTTCTGAAGTAGCAAAAGCAGCCCGTAACCTAGAGAAAATTAATAACTAAATTCTACAAAGTTTGCAGCATTTCTAAGTGATCAGATAGTATAATTGGCAAAAGCAGTAAAGAATACAGGATTGCACATTTGTCTGTTCAATCAAATATTTAGCCTAAAAGAAGTATTACACAGCAATTCTGCATCAGTAGTTCTCAGTAGAGCAGTGTGGTATAGGGATCTGAATGCTGGACTAGGACTCCAGAAGACCAGGGTTCGAATCCCCCTTTTGCCATGGAAACCCACTTGGTGATTTAGGTGAAGTCATACTCTCTTAAAAGAAGGCAATGGAAAAAAACCCCTCTGAACAGATCTTGCCAAGAAAAACCCATGATAGGCTTGTCTTAGGGTTGATGTAAGTCAGAAATGACTTGAAGGACACATGTTCTTAGTAATTTCAGTGGGACTTCAAATACAACCGTGATCAGGATTGTAAATTTCATGTATCCAAATAACAGAGGTTTCAGCAAGCTACATCTGTAAAGCTCTCATTGTTCTGTGAATCTTCTTCACACAGCATTTACGATTCTTAATATAACTTGTATGTTGCTTAGTGCTCAGTGCAGACAAAACATATTGCTTATTGAGAGGAAAGTGACTGTCTAAACTACTAATGATTGTTCAAGTGGCTCCAATGCATATGCATGTGACATTCCTACTAGCATTCAATTTTTGAGCAGAGGATGCACATTCAGGCTCTGTTTCTTCCTGCCCTAAATAAGCAAACTGAATTGCAAGCTGAGCGGCTCCATACAGAGCTTGGCTGATAGCAGCATTGTTCTGTGACAGTTTGTGATGTAAACCCACTGTAAAGCTACAGGATTCAAGCAAGGAAACTCCCGTGTCTTAGGAAGCAACGGGAGACCATTTTGCTTGTACTAACATTTTAAGGGAGAGAGAAAAGTTCCTAGCATCATGTTTACACAGTCCCTATTTTCGGTGTTATTTTCTCATTCTTTTAAATGTTCCCTGCCCTGAACCTCAAGAGAGATACAACTGTTCCAAAATAACTGTCTATACTCATGTATAAGTCTAGAAATTTTAGTCAAAAAATTGATGCCCCCTAAAAAACACAAGTTGATTCATCGATGGGTCAATGTAAGTACTGTACTTTAACTCTTATTTTAAAAAGGAACCATTCCCTGTTGAAAGGGAAAAGTGTAATCTGTCCTGGAAACACTGATCCCTGTCTCTTCTCTCATCTATCCAGCCTTTGGTGTGAGCACAAAAAGTTATGCCTGTCAGCATTATGTAAGTTCTTTGGCACTGTTTTCCTTTGCTTCATTCTTTAGATCCTTTGATATATGCCCTTAAGTTTTACCTTCAACTTATCCACAAGTCATATCAAAATCCCTAATTTTAGCCTCAAAACCTGCCCTTGATTTATACACGAGGTCAACTTAAAGTCAAGTATATACAGTAAGCATATATATATATATATATATATATATATATTTAAAAATTGGTCTGACTGGAATGCAATGGTTGGTTTGAAAGAGGGGCACAACCTCAAATAATCCTGAGCAAACCACAGGGGGGAAAACCTTCCTATACACTTTCTACGTTCTAGTTGTCATTAAGTGGGCACTTTCTTATTGTGATTCTCATCCCCTTGGCCCAAACATGGCTGCATAGGCTAGTTTAATAATAATAATAATAATAATGATGTGACTATACTCAAGTTTCCTACCTTCATGTATAACATTTCAAATCCTACACTTTATTTTGTTTCCTGGGTTTCTGTCATTAGGTAGCTCCCCTGATAAATGAAGGAAAGTGGTCTGCTCACCAAGAAACTGAGGTGGTGCTATTGTAAAGGTATATGGTAACAAAAACGACTAAATGGAGAAGGAGGCTACTTAAGACTAAGGAGTTTATCGCACGGGAGGGATCCTGTGCAAAAACGGGATTTAAAACAGGAAAAACCCACAAAAGTGGATTGATTTTGACACGACATTGAGCATTAACCCAGAATCCCGAAAGTAAAAAGAAACGCGTTTTGTTGACTTTCTGTCCGGGTTAATTACTCATTAATCCCAATGTGTGTGAAAATCAAGCCGCATTTGTAGGTTTTTTCGGGTTTTAAATCCCGTTTCTGCATGGGACTTGGGCATTTTGCCCCAGTGTGATAAACCCCTGATCCACACCCTCTGTATCAACTGGCAAAAGGCTCTTCATAGTCAAGTCACTTTTCTTCTACGTCTCCCAGAAGCCCATAAACAACACAACCATGATGGTTGTAGTCTTCTGAAAACCGTGGTCCAAAACATTAATGTATCTATGTTCTTAGGCTCTTTCACAATATGGAATTATACCACTATGATTCTACCCTAATTGCCATGGCTGCTGCATGCAATGGAATCCTGGGATTTGAAGTTTGTTGAGGCACTAGAGCTCTCTGGCTGAGAACTGCCACGATTCCTCTCTTAACCCAGGATTCCATAGGATTATCACAGGATTCCAAGGGATGCAGCCATGCACTTAACATGGAATCATAGTACTACCATTCGAGTGTAGTGTGAAAAGGGGTCCAGTCTCTCAGGCCTTTTACTTGCTTGCCACTTAAGCAGAGATTAACCTGTAATCTTCCCCATGCATGATATGTACATTACAGCCATAGACCTATGGCTCCTCTACATAATAGCAGGAATCCTAATTACAAGAACAACTTTCTATCCTCATACACTGACTCATTTAACAGCCCAATTTAATAAGCGTTCAGAATTAAAGAATGCCATGTTTCTGCAATAAATTCAGTTCTCTAGGCTCAAATTATAACGGTGGAATTTCTTTTAAAGAAGATCCATGAGTAATGGGTCTTTTGTGAAGATGTAGCAAAGACTATGAAGCCACCAATTATTGCCAGCAGTAAAATCTATATTTAAGTGGGAAAACAAGGTTCACGTTCTATTTGTACAAGTTATTTTACAAAAGTTGTTAAAAAGTTGAAAACTTGTTTGATAATGGTAAAAGACAGTCTTTTGTGTGTGGCTATGAGGTATTTCACAGATCACGGACATAAGTGCTAGGAGGAAATTTACAATTGATATACTATACCAATATTCCTAAAAAAGAAATGAAATAACATACATGTATTGTACAGTCTGCACACATGATCTTGTGATAATAGTGGGACATCTATTTTGTATAGGAAAATGCAAGGGTGCTATAACTAGAACCAATCAAGAGGTACAACAACAAATCACATTTTTCACTAGGCTGTACAGAGCTAACAACTGCTACAGTGATTCCTTAAGTTTAAAACCCAAGGCTTTCTCCAAAACTAGGCTCAAGAGCCAGCTGTTGTAGATAGAATGGATTAGACTGATGATTATTTCACAACAAAAGAGCCACTTGCTCATCAACTTGATAGATTTTTGTTGTAACAATTATTTTAATTAGATCAGAAATGACAGCAACAAGAAAAACTAATGTAGTTCATTAAAGGACTTATTAAACATGCTGGCTTTTGAGGAAGACAACATCTGCTCTGGAAAACATTTCCCCTCCAATTAAAAGGAATCTCAAGTCACAAAGCAGAAAGTTGCATTTCCAACACCATAATAACAGAGACTAATTGAAATCCAGCCTGTGTCAAGCAGACATTACCACAAAATAGCTATCAAGGGCAGCTTCCCTTGACTGTCCGCAGGGGGTGATTGAGGGGTTGTATTATAAAATCATATTTTAATTTTATACACACATACATATACGGTGTGGCAACTGGGGTGGGAAATTTTGCTGTGGATACAGAAGAGGGCAATTAAATTCTCAAAAGACTATAAGAAAGGATTAAATCATTGCTCAGTCCTCCCCATTTCTGACCATGTCATATGCTTCTGGGAAGAAATGGGGAGAGGAAAAGTGTAGACTGCGCAACTATTTTCTCTCCCTCCCCCTTTGGAAAAACAACAACAACAACGATGCAATGCCCAGTTAGTTCAAACTGTCCAGAAACAGCCTCCATGAGGGACAGTGCTATGTTGGCTTTCAAGACATATTCCACCCAACTAATCTCTCTCATTTTCAGGTATGAATATTTTGCTGAAGAGCCACAAGATTTTTCTGGGAAAATTCTGATAATCCTTTTCTCCTCTGGTAATTCAGGTATGGCAATTATATCCTACTATATTGACAATACGGTGACTAGTGATCTCTACAGTGATCATATAATAGGTGAAATTTAATGGTTAACTGATGCAGTACAAAAATGTGTCAAATATGACAGTGGCGTCACTAGTGGGATGTGGGAGTGTAGACCGCATTGGGTGACAATCCAGAGGAGGGATGACACTTGGTTGGGCCTTCCTCCAACTTTATTGCAGGAAGGGTGGATGCATGCCCTTCTTGGTTGCTGTCATTGGCCTTTCTATCTCGGGAGGAAGCCCAACGATGGAGCAACAGGAGGAGCAAATGCACGCCCTTCACATGGTCAGTCAGAACTGGAAGGCAACTAGGTAGAAAAAGCTGGGTTATGTGAACAGGTATCCTGAGATAACAGCTCCTAAAAAGGTGTTGAGAAATCTGCAGAACACACATGCTACCCATCCTTTTTGCAATCCTCAAAACTGCTGCCATGAAATTGACTTTTGTCAGACATGGCAGTAACCCAAAAAATAATTTTAAAAAAGTAAAAAAAATAAAAATCCTTGGAAATCTTTTTTGAAAACAAGGCATGCAGGGCTCAAACCCACTTCACCTCTAATTCATTTATACTTTCATTAAGGCAAACACATGCTGCTGAGAAAGTACCCCCACCCTCCACTCCCACAAGATCAGGAGCTCTTGGTTCTTTAATTCCACTCTTTAATACCAAGACAAACAGAAACATAAATTGTAGCAGACATATTACCTCAGGTGAGAAGAGTTAACAGTTCCATAAAGCTACACACTAACTGACGAAAGGCCCAAGACAGTCAACAAAACACTGGTAATGAACAGATCCTCACATTCTTTGTTTTTGTAAACAGGGGTGGCAAACATGAGATCCTGTGGATATTGTTGGACTGCAGCTCCCGTCATCCCTCACCAATTGGCTATTAACTACAGCCAATGGGAACTGTAGTCCAACCACATCTGGAGGGCCGCTAGTTGCCCAGCCATGTAGTAGACAACGAGTTGGTATAAATTAAGACAGCAGGATTTCCATTTTTCACTGCGAAAAAAATCCACAGGAAGGGTTTCATTTCAATATGTCAATCACAGAACTTTTAACGGGACTTTTTCTGGGAAAAGTAGGTAGATAACCCATTGGCAAAACATCATCATAGTGCCAGACATGCAACCATGCGCATTTCAAGGAGCTCTGACATGCCAGATGGCCAATCCAAAATGCTACATGCAACTAGGTCAGAGAGAAGCTGAAGTTAAGAATTCTAACCTCCTCCTCTCTTTGCAATCTTCTAGGATCCTTTCTAGCCCTTCTCCTCTGTTTTTTCTTATTTTTCTCTTCCTTGACTTCTTTTACCAGGGCCACTGTTCCCTTGACTATTTCTGAGGTATGTGCTGTGTGAACACTCATTGACCAATCAGAGATGGCATCAGGATTCCAATAAGGGCTTGCAGGATTAGCAGGGAGAAGGAAAGAGTTACTTCTTGGGGTTTCATACTCTAGAGAGCTGGTCTCCACAGGCTGAAATTCATAATAATCCCATTCAAGGCCACTTGAGGTCATTCTTCAACTAATGATTAGGTCTTTTACAATATCTTAACGATCAACATCTGTAGAACATGAAGTCAGCATTTTAAATTCTCCACAACATTTTAGAGTTTCTTTATATTATGCAACATTTGGCAGATGAAAGGTTCATTATGATATTTACTATAGCTATCAATTTTTACAGCTCACAAAAAAAATCAATGGAACAAACAAAGAAGAAACAGGACAAAGAACATCCTTTTGGAAAGGTGGAAGCATTAATCTTAAAAACTGCATACTTATTTGAAAGAAAGCTCTTTTCTTTCTGGCATAAAAAGCCAGGGTTTGGAAAACAGCAACATAATCTGTCCTCATATGGTGGTTGTGAAGAAAAACTTGGGGAAAGGGAATCTCATATACCAGTGGCTCTTAGCCTTTGGCCCTCCAGATGTTTTCAGCTTCTACTCCCCTGGAAGCTCCAGCAGCAGCCACCATCGCCAAAAGTAAAAGATTCTGGCAGTCTGAAGTTCAAAACATCTGGTGGGCTATCAGTTGAGAAGAAAGACAGAATATTAAGTACTATTAGAATACTAATATCTTTGATGAGCTGTAAATTTAACAAACATCCACGAAGACCTTATTTAAAAGAGGATGACCATTTTTGGCAACTGCACTTTACCTAAGATAGTGAACAACTTGGAGGAAAGATGCAAGAAAAGAGAATTACGAATTATGTTTAATAAAACACATATGCATGCCCTGCATAACATAACATAAAGTTAAAATCGGAGAAATCTCCCACCCACACCTAGGAATCCTTTGAGGTCAACAGTATTATATGACCTCATGTACAGATATAGTGAAAATAAAAATTCAGTAAACAATTTGAAAATAACTTAAGGCTGTCATTCAATTATTCTTTCATGCATTTTTAAAAGTTGATGATTCTAATATACTAACTGCATGAATGGGAAAAGACCAGCCACAAAGAGTATAAAAATTGACAGTGGATTCTCATGCCACAAAGCATTTCCGTTCCACTCAGAAATGTTCCTGGCATTATAAATGCAAACATTCTTGCAATGGGTTTCACACATCTGAATGGTGTGAATGATGTGATGGTGGGTGGCACTAGAGTTGCCAACTGAGAGGAAAGGAGGGAGGGTGGTGGTGGGGAAAGTCAGAACCAAGAGAGGAATGGCAGTAGTAAAATATATATATATTTGCTTCCTTCTCAAAGCATATGTTTCACACCTAATGTCTGCACACGTGGGCTGTTCAACCCAACTTTAGCTCTGACATCCTTGAGAAAAGAGAGGTGTGCGTGTGTTTGTGCATGTCTAATAGATTTTCAACACTAAAAAAGAAAAAGAAAAAGCTCTTATTCTCTAAAGGCACTACCCTTTCTTTGTGCTTACAAATATATGATAAAAGGCTCAGGAAAATACTGCCTTCAGGTTTTGGAAATAAGCCCCAAGGCCACTGTCTTTGCTGGGCCATCCTTTAACTAGTGACCCATAAAGCTTTAAAATTAGTAAAATAAAGCAAATATCTATTCTAAACAGTAGCAGTCTATGAAAGGAGGTAACTTATTGTAGTGATCTTTGGACTATTAAAAGTGGCAAAAGGCTTTCCTTGTTGGAAGAAGGGGAGCCGGGCTGCAATTACTCACATCGTCCTGAAGATCCACATCACAGCTTGCTTTGAGCAAAATCTGAACAACATGGAGATGACCCTTGTAAGCCGCAAGATGGAGAGGTGTCCGCCCATGCTGCAGAGTAGAAGAGAGCAATTACTGGTAAAGTTTCAAACCCAGTTCCTGGTATACATCACATTAAGATTATAATGCCATACAAACTGGTATTAAATGCAGCACTACCACAGTTATATGTGCTTACACTGATAGGGATTCTCCTATACATATGCTGGGCAACTGTGGACAAGAGGGGGCATTTTTCTATAGAAAATTGCAACCTTGAACAAAACCCACACATGGCTGTCTGGGAACAGCATTTTTGTGCAAAGCCCCACAATCCTCAAGCAAAAAAAAAAACACACATATATTTTCCAGCAGAACAGTTTCCCCAAAATATTATGGCTATGTGAATACCAGCCAAGAACTGCACAGAAATATTTGTTTTCTCTGCAGAAGAAATCATTACGCCTCACTTGCAAGAATAAAATAGTAAAATATTAACATGCCTCCTTGGAAGAGATCACTATTCTTGGGCTAGCATAAATAATTGCAATGACTACGGTACACTGGAATGGCATCTTTCTGCCATAGTTGCATCACCACTAGGCCTAAATACCCCAAAAGCACCACATCCTGCCTGCTCTTGGAAGCTAAACAAAACCATCCCTGGTTAGTACTTGGATAGGAGACCACCAACACATACCAGATGCTGTGGGCTATATTTCAGAGGAAAGCAATGGCAAATCGCCTCTAAGTATCCTTGCGTAGAAAAACCCTATGAAATCCATGAGGTCACAGGGAACTTGAAGGTGTGCATGCACACACACAGATCACCACTATGTTCATAATATGTGACATCAATGCCACTCCAACTCTGGTGGTACTCTACACACAAGGAGAAAAGGTGTACGTGAGGTCCTGTTCTCACTAAGAGATAAACCCCTCCTCCAATAATGAGGTACTGATGCACCTCAAAAAGAAAAGGGGGGGGGGGGGAGTAAGCAAACATATCCATCAAATGAGTTCTTTCCTCTTAGCTTCCACAACCACACTGGACAGGATTCAAACTAATATGGGTGCCAGAAATAGCAGAGGTAAATGCATCCCAGCAAAGAGCAGAAATTCCAGCCTAAGGCTATGTCATGCCAGGCTAGTGGTTCTTCAACTCTGGCCTTCCAGATATTGTAAACTTCAACTCCCAGACTTCAATTCCCAGCATGGCCAATGATCAGAGACTCTGGGAGCTGAAGTCCAAAACAGCTGGATAACCAAAGGTTGAGAACCGCTGTGCTGGACTGTGATGATGACACCAAAATGATGCCATCATCTACACCAGTGGTTCCCAAACTTTGGTCCTCCAGGTGTTTTGGACTTCAGCTCCCAGAATTCATGATTGTTGGCCAAGCTGGAGGACCAGTTTGGAAACCACTGATCTACACCATAGTGGGTTGATGATGCAGTCCATGTGGAGCAGATTTTAGAAACTCCAAAATACTGTGCTGATAGGGACTGATTACAGGGCAGATGTAGTCCCCTATTGAATAGCTTCATTGGCTACGAGACTGTTTATGGACAGAATTGAAAGTGCTGACTATTAAAGCTCTGATGGCTTGGGTCCAGACTATCTACAAATCTATCTCCCTATACAAGCTAGGCTGTATTTTAAGTTATGGGGGGGAGCTTTCTCTCAGTCCCTCCACCATCACATGTATGTTTAGTGGGAACCTAATACAGTGTCTTCTCATTATTTGCTCCTTGACTGTGAAACTCACTTCCACAGGAGGCTCACTTGGCTCCTTCGCTGTTCTTTTTCCACCAGCAGGCAAAAACAGAGTTTAAAATTAAGTTACATGGTAGAAGAGCATGGGGTTTGCTGTACTTTTAATGTTTCATTATGTTTTGAATGTTTTCACCTGCTTTAACTATGTGCTTTTTAAATAGAATTTCTTTCCCCCCCCCCCCCCATTGTTTTTTCACTTTTCCAAAATAAGATTGCTAGCTGGACTATGTTTTAAATTTTTGTAAGTTGCTGATTCCCATGTTGGGAGAAAGGTAGGCCATTAAATAAATAAATACCAACTTTCTGTATGTGTATTGTGGAGGAGCGGGACCATCACTGATATGCAACATCATGATTTGTGCAGCGACTACACTGGTGGAAGATGGGAGGCAGAATTCACAGGGATTTGGGGGAGGATTTGCCTGTGCTGTGTTATTTTTCCTTCTGCTTTACTGGTGGGAATACAGAATGGTGAATATATAACATCTACATAATTGCAGAGTAGGCTGGCAGCAAAATGGGATTGTAATTGTGGTCTGCCCACACTACTTATTGTTTATCTGTCTTTTAATGTCCATAGTTAAATTTTAATTGAAGATTTCTTTGCGTTCCAGGGAGGAAAACAAGTCAAATGAAGCAGTCCCTGGGTTTGATTTTCACTGCACAAAATCTAGCTATCTTTACATGTACACAGAACTATGTTAAATTACTCCAGTACCAAATTGATGCTCAGAATTTTCAGTTTTATCAGAAGAGGGTGGACGTAATCAACAGCCCAGCATAGACAGTTAAATCCTGGTTTACTAAGCTAAGATGTGAATGTGTTCCATTCCCTAGGTGAGAATAAGAAAATTATACTTACCATCTTGTTATATTGAAACCAGGAAAATATGGTATAATAGTTTTCAAATAAGCCCACAGATGAAGTCATGGTTTGAAGGTGATTTATAAATCCTGGCTTGTTTGGAAAACTTTAATCACCATTCCAAATATAATACAACAGCAGCAGCAACAACAAAAACTATGGTTAATGGAAGCTGCCTGGCTTGCCCACTCATTCACACCAAGAAGATCCAACAGGCTGCAACTTAGTGCCTGCATATACTGGCTAATGAAGGCAGCACTTAGTCATGCAAATACAATCATCTCTGAAATTAACAAATCACACCATCTGTTTATACAGTACAGGCAAAGTATGTAGTGGAAAAGTATGGGTTGTGGCTGTATGCAGCCCCTTAGGGCTTTTTTGGGGCCCCAAATCGGTCAATATTTGCTCCAAAATACCTTCTAGAAGGTATGGAGAATATCACCACCACATCTTGAGGCCTTCTGGCCATCCCAATGGTCAAAAACATACAAATGCTTTCCTAAAAAATGCCCAAAATGCCTTTCCAGCACATTTTGCACTCAGAAAAGGCTTTTTTTAATAACAGAAAGTGACTTCCACTCATTCCTAGATGTAAAAAAATGCCTCTCTTGGTCCTAAAATGGCCCAGGAAGGCCCAAAAGGATGGTGAAAATGCCCCTATATCACCTAGAGGGCATTTGGGGAAGAAGGAAAAACTTGCAGGATCAGGGACAGTGGAGGGGGATTAAATCCTTCAACCTTTCCTTGGGGCTAATACATCCACCACCTAGCCTTCCACAGCTGCCTACCACTGATGTAGGAAAAGGTTCCCTTGAGGCAACAAAGGTGAGAAGATACTTCCTTCAATAAAAGAACAAGAGGAATCAAGTTCAAACTCTTTAAATAGGAGACTCATTGGGAGCAAGCTGCCCACATGACAATCCCTACCCATCAACCAGTGCTTTCCTTTGGACGGACAAGCCTAGTGATGCTATCATGAAGGGCTTTTACATGGTTGTACCCTTACTATGAAACTCTCTGTATGCAAAGGGATTCTCTAGCACAGGGGTCGGCAAACTTTTGGGGGGTGGGGCCGTTCCCCCATCCCCCAATCTTCCCTGGGCTGCGGAGGTGCACGCGCACGCGTGCCCTACCACCACCGTGGTGCTCATGTGTACGTGAGCGTGGGGTACCATTTTGGATGGCACCCTGCGCTCGCGCACACATGCGCACGGTGGCAGGCACTATTTTGGAAGGCCAAATGGTGCTGCCGTCGTGCGCATGCGCATGATGCCGGCACCGTTTGGCTTTCCAAAATGGTGCCCCACGCTCACGCACGCATGCGCACGACGGCGGGCACCATTTTGGAATGCCAAACGGCACCGGCACCATTTGCCATTCCAAAATTGTGCCCACCGTCGTGCGCATGCGTGCACGAGCTCCATTTTGGAAGGCAAAATGGCGCTCCGCGTGACGCACGGGGGGGGGGCGGCGGTGGCAGGACCAGCCATGGGCCGGTTCCAAGGCCTCAGCAGGCTGGGTCCGGCCCATGGGCCGTAGTTTTGCCGCCCCCTGCTCTAGCACTTTTGAGAATGTGTGAAAGTTGTTGTAGCATAAGTTTTCATAGACATAGTCTACTACTTCAGATGCACAGAGTGAACTGATACTCAGGAAGGACCTTTACAATCAGACTGTATGAATAGCCATAGAAATGCAAAAATTGTGGGTATAGTGATGAGGTGACAATGGTTGTAAAGGCAGGAGGAAAGATGTTAACTAAATACCTATGAATGGTGGAGAGAGTTTTGGTTTGTGCAGGCTGAGAACCAGAAAGGAGATGTGATAAACTGGCCAAGAGCATCCTCATGACTGAGGGTGGGGTGTTAACCAGTGTTATAATATATGTAGAGTACCAGGAAGCCCTTGTTTCTGTTCAATCTACTGTTGATGGATTGGAGTTTGTGTATATCTTCCAATTCAGCTGTTTCTGTTGTTGTTGTTGTTGTTGTTCAGAGACCACTGTCCTGAGATCACAGATGTAATGGCCAGAAAGACTGAAGTGTCCTTCAGCTGTTTTTTGTGTATTCCCATTCTTAATATCTGATTTATGTCCATTTTATCTTCTGGCACAGAGAAATGTGGAATGGAAGTCTCAGTTCAAAGAAAACCCACAAACCAACTTCTTTTGTTTTTAAATGTCTGGCTAAAACTTCTTAAGCATGTGATAATGCTTGTAAATGAACATTTTAATCCCACTGTAATTTTTAGCATGTGTTTCCACTGGCTTTGCCTATTTAATTTAACAGCATGATTCTGTTATTTGTGTAAGTTAAGAGCTGCCTTCCGGAATCTTTTTGATGTCAAAAGCAGGGCTACAATGAGGTCAAAACAAATAACTAAAGAAAAAAAAAAGTGAAATGATCTTCATGTGTGTGAATCTATGAATTTCAAAGGGTTTTCTTAGGGAAGGAATACTCAGAGATGGTTTTGTTGGTCCCTTCCTCTGAAATACAGTCACCCCTTCGTTTTCATGGAGGATCAGTTCTGGACACACACACTCCCTTGAAAACAAAAACTTGCGCATATTCAAGCCCCATTGGCTTGAATGGGCGCACGCTCCTGTGCGTGACCTTGTGCGTGCCATTTTTGCCAATGGTGGCAGGTGTGCCATTTTAGCCAATGGGGATCGACCCTCCATGGGTAATCAAGACCGTGGATTTCAGGTCCGCTAAAACAGAGGGGCGACTGTATAGCCTACAGTAGTCTTCATCCTAACTAGTAAAATAGAATGAATTCTTTTAGAGAGATACCCTAATTTTCTTATGAACTTAACTTCCTATTACAATTTTGACTGCCATTGCAAAAGTGCAAAATATGCTCACTAGCTGAAACCTAATAAAAGGCAGTATTCTTCTGAGTTTTATTTCATAATTAATGACTTCATTCTTGCAGATTCTGTTCTCCCCCAAGCTTTTACTGAAACTCAAGTTCTTTAAAAATTAACACAGTTGCAATTGTCTCCACATAAGCAGCCTTCTTTTCCCTGCCCCAAATATCAGACAATGTTTGAAGTTACTATTGAACACTAAATCCTAAAATCAGAAAACTACAGCTTTGCTTATAATTAAAGTAATTTTATTCAATAATTAAGTAAACAAATAAACACAGGTATATACAGAAAAAAGAAACCACCTTCTTTTGCACCTCCCTCTCCCTCTCCAATTGAAAAGGAAAGGAAAACAAAGAAAAATGTAAAAGTGTGTATACACACACACACACACACACACACACACACTTTTACATTTTTCTTTGTTTTCCTTTCCTTTTATATATATATATGCAAAGAAAAGAAGCAAGAATAAGACTTCCCACATATTTCCTAGCTGTATTCTTACTTAGGGCCTTTGCAGACTGCCAGAAATAGTGCAAATTGAGTCCACTTTAAGGGTTAGGGTTAGTGCTAGGAAATCATGGGAGTTGTTTTTCCCCCCCTGAGACATTAAGCCTTCTCTGTCAGAGAGCTCTGGTGCCACAATAAAATACAGTTCCCATGATTCCCTAACCCTACTCTAACCCTTAAAGTGGACTCAATTTGCACTATTTCTAGCAGTCTGCAAAGGCCCTTAGTGACCCTATTTCCCTGTCCTAAGTACAGTACTATTATCACCTTATATATAAGTATATACTCACTAATCATTATCTACATTCCATTTATTAACCATTCTACAATGATAGAAACAAAGCAAAGCAAAAACCAGAGTAAAACTTCATTACCTAGCTATTAAAGCCTAACACATTGGTTCCCCCTATTATCTGCTTAACGTATTCTACAAATGTTTCCCATGTTTTCATATACACCTGTATTGGTTTCTCCCTCATTAAATTAACTTTGATTATAGCTGCCGATTTCACAAGTCTGATCCAATGCAAATATGGCTTTTCCAAAGGCTCTCATTAATGTGACGGCTGAACCAAACGTACAGAATACATTTCCTTTTATTTTTCCCTGGGGCAAAACCAAGGCTTCAACTTGTGTGTGTATGTGCCTTCACATTACCTGTTGACTTATGGCAAGTCCATAGATTTCGTATGGTTTTCTTAGGCAAGGAATACTCAGAGGTGGTTTTGCCAGTTTCTTCCTCTGAAATATAACTCACAGCACCTGGTATTCCTTGGTGTTCTCCCATTCAAGTGCTAGCCAGGGCTAATCCTATTTAGATTCACAAGATCAGAAAGGATCTGGTGCCTTTGGGATATTTAGGCCCTTTTTGTTGTAGTGGTGTAGCTTCAATGGGTTACTTGAAAGCAACCCTAACATGTGGTTTTCTTAGCAAGAGTTGTTCAGAGGGAATTTGGGCTTTAACTGAATAGTAGCTTGGTTCAGTGTTTCTAAGCAACATTCATTTTCGTTATCTCTCTCACACTCTCTCTTCCTCACACACATGCATATACACCACTGGTGATTGATAAATTATTCTGTGACATAAAAATTAGATTATAAATATGAATTCAGACAGGTTTAGGCCTGCTGTTTCTGACTGTCTGCAATGTTTAATTCTTAATTAACGGACTCATTTCTCCACATGTTGTTCTTTAATCACAGAAAACCATCTGAAAAGCCAACCAGGAGATTAACTGGGATGGAGTTACTTGGGTGTTGTGTGGACCATGCATCTATTCAGTGGCATTACTAGGGGGTGCAGGGGGTGTGGAACACAACAGGTGACACCCGATGGGGGGATGACACCACTGCTACTCAAACATCTGCATTTTGGCAGAAACAGGCTGTAGCATTAGCCTAAATCTCTTTAAACTGCCGAAGAGATGGGGTGAATGGGGTGGCACAAATGGGTCTCTGTGGGAGGAGAAAGGAGAGAGCCAGTTTTTTTTAATTAAAATTTTAAATTTTAAGATTTTTAATTTTTAAAAACATTTCCTTTAAAAACATCACATTTTAACTTTGAAACTATGTCTATGTAAACACATTTATTCTGTGTGCATGATATTGTAATTTAAAGGTATAATTTTAATTTTGCTAGCTGTTTTATGTCACAACTATTACCATTACATTCAGTGACATATGAGAATAACGATTTATGAGTAAATTGATACAAAAAACATTACTAAGGATTCTGTATGAGTGTGGCATGGGAGGAGGTCAATGGGAGCGTGACACCAGGAGTTACTGCACCAGGTGACACCAATGCTAGTGACACCATTGCATCTATTACCCTACAGAACCGAATCAATTTTCTGGGTAATGCAAGTTCCCTTCACAATCTCTTCTAATATTAACCTATAAGCAGTGGGAGCAGCAAAATTATTTATAGCAGCCAATTATGGTTATTACATATGCCATACCTTCATTTCCATTGTGTGTCTTCAAGTCATTTCCAACTTATGGCAACCCTAAGGTAAACCTATCACAGAGTTTTCTTGGCAAAATTTGTTCAGAGGGGGTTGCCCTTGCCTTGGCTCTGAAACTGTCACTTGCCCGAGGTCACCCAGTGAGTTTCCATGGTTGAGTGGGGATTCAAATCTTGGTCTCCAAAGTTGTAGTCCACACTCAAACCATTACACCACATTGGCTCTACCACATCATGATTGTAAATGTCAAAATACTGGACCATCTTTCCAGTGCTAGCCCGACAGAGTAGCTCACTAGCAGTAAGCCATACATCTCTTTTACCTTCTGTCTGTGTGACCTCTCATTCCCAATTTACCCACACTGTCAGTTTCCTCCCAACTCACAGGGTGTTTACTTATGAGAAAGCATGCAGTCAGCTATGGTCCCAGCCAACTCTGGCTGAAGCATCAGCCACCTTCCCTTCATTCCATCTCTAGCATAAAACATAAACTATAAACCTAATGGTTTAACAGAAAACAGATGGACGAAAGGTAGAACAGGAGTTCTTGGTAGATCTTTGAAGGATCTGCAGTAGATTATTATTATTATTATTATTATTATTAGATCAACAAGTTTTTTGTTTTGTTTTGTGTCTTCCAGCAGTTTTAGCAACAGCAAATAAAACTGCAGTTAAGAAAACATCTCTGCTGTGGCTGATCCTGTGCTTATCATTCACCTCTTAGGCTGATGTGTTTCCCAATTTTAAAATATGTATATGAATTGTACAATGCTACTGGCCACTTTGGAGAGGTTTCTATAGTAACGGAGATCAAGATTTGTACTTCTATATATTATGCTAGGCTAATGGAGTGCTGTAAGGAACTGACCCCTTTGCATCCCTTCTCCTCAAATATTTTGCATCTGACTCTTATGCAGATCTTGGAAGCCCTAAGTACAAACTACCCCAAGGTTGAGTAGTCCATCCAAAGGGCTAGGCAGCACTTCAAAGGTTTAACTCAGTCCAGTGCATAAGTCCTATTAAGTAAGCTTTACAGTAACAATCAGATGATGGTGGGGAACAATATACAGAATAAATAGTGTTGCCAGATTTTCAGACCAGTATGGGACAGTCCACTCCGTTACCTGCTTGGCTCAGGACAGAGCTGATACATGTGAGGCAGGTATGTATAAAGCCTATTTCACGTCTCCTGAGAGGAGAGCCTCTTACTAGAGTTTCAGGTTCACAAGATTGAAAATCTCATGGAGCGTGGAAATCTCTAAAGAGGGACTCCTCTTGCAAGACTTGAGGTGGGTTTTTATAGTCCTGCTTCACAGATACCAGCCAGTCTTGAGTTTGTTGAGTACAGTGGGCCCTTGGTATCCACTGGAGTTTGGTTCCAGGACCCTTTGTGGATACCAAAATCCATGGATGTGCAAGTCCTATTAGATACAATGGCCATAATAAAAGGATGTCCCATATATAAAATGGCAAAAAGACATTTTTTAATTTATATTTTTTGAATATTTTCAAGCTGTGAATGCGTGAATCCATGGATAAGGATTCTGTGGATGCAGAGAGCCAACTGTATAGCTAGTGCACACTCTTCCCACTCTCTGTTAAGTGGGAAGAGTGGCACCACCTGCACTCACAATACACTGACCCCAGAGCATTTTGTATGCACCAAAATGGCCTCAGACAAGAGTCCATCTGTTATAAGCACGACTGGTGTCCACTCTTCCTCCTCTCAGCTCTTGTGGCCTAAGCAACTTGAGCCAAGTGCCCTATGAGGCACAATTTGGGGCTGCTCTGCCTGGCCAGTCAGACAGATGGAAATACAGTAGCACCACACTGGAAGCATTTTGGTATGTAAACCCAGTTCATTTAATACTAAATACTCCAGGGATGGTCTGTTGGGAGCACAGCTGCTGCCCACTCTCAACAAGCAAAAAATAAAAATAAAAATTGAGATTTAGGGTGTCCAGTACAGACTCCAATATAAGACTGGATTTCTATATAGAACATGCCATTCAAAGCAGAATGTCTGAGAACCCTAAGAACAGGGGTAGGCAACCTTTCCCCTTTAAGGGCCGAGGGACTTCAGCTCCCAGAAGCCTCAGCCATGTTGGCCAATAGCTCCTGGGATTCTGGGAGCTGAAGTCCCTCGGCCCTTAAAGGGGAAAGGTTGCTACCCCTGCCTAAGAATGATATAAGAAAAGTATTCCTGAATATTCTTGTCCATACCTAACCTGAGTGATCTTCCAGAGCTCTTCTGCCATGACACCAAGGAGATTACGACATGTGGCTTTTAAAGTGCATTATCGTGATCAAATAGTGCCTTATCACATGACATTGCCTCCGATCCATTGCTGCATTGTGGTTAGGGTGTCTTTTTTCACTGATGAGGGGAAACTCATCAATAACTCCCATTTGTGCAGCAATTCTAAGGGCTCCTCAAGTGAGAAACATTGCTACCACAGCAGTTGAAAAACCGGTAGACATGGTGTCACAGTATTCATCTCTCTTCCTTTCTCTCCTCCTCTCCCTATTCCCAGAAATCTGATTCGCTAAAAAAAAATTCTTCCCCCACCCCAACTTTATATATTTGCCTACTTAGGTAAGAGCTTTATATCCCGCCTTTCTCCCCAAATGGGATTCATCTCCCAAAATGGGATTCACTCAACTTAAATTGCATTACCTCAGGGGTAGGCAACTTTTCCCCTTTAAGGGCTGAAGGACTTCAGCTCCCAGAAGCCTCAGCCATGTTGGCCAATAGTCCCATGTTGGCCAATAGCTCCTGGGATTCTGGGAGCTGAAGTCCCTCGGCCCTTAAAGGGGAAAGGTTGCCTACCCCTGCATTACCTCAACTGCAGAACTGTGTTGAAAACTGCATAAAAAATAAAAAGAAAAGTATGCTGGGTAGGGTATAGAGGAGGAAGATAGGATTAGGGGGAGTGTGTAAGAGAGTGCAATGGCGGTAGCAGCCTCAATCACACGATTGCAAAAACTTGTGTTTTCATTGATTTGCATGATTGCAGTGAGAACTGGATTTGTGTGATAAAGTCCCAAGCCACATGAAACAGTCTGTTTGGGGCCTTCAACGCAGCTCTTTGTTCACTGAACATAAAAAGTGAGACTGCTTTCCTTTTAGAAATCAGAGGCTTCTGTTGTCACAGAGTGAGGTCAAAGAGGTGAGGGTGGCAAAATGCCAGCCATCTTGAATCAAGGAGGTGAAGCTGGCAGAAAAAAGGAAGCACATAACCAGCATGGTGCTGTCTGCCTGTAGGGCCCAGCAAGAGATTTATATGGTAGCATATGCCAAGAGACCCAGGAGATGTCTTGTTTAGTTGACAGAAACACTTCCAGAAAAAGCAAAAGATTTTGGACAGATGGGGAGAGGATGCACTTAACATGCAGAAACAAAAGAGGGATATAGAAATATCACTGGCATAAGTTGATGCTTCCCAACAAAAGATTTTAAAATAAAGATGTTCAGGTTCTTATATAGTTCTTAGTCTGTGTAGCTGCACAGAGAACAAAGTTCCAAAGTCTATGAGTAAATTTTTACATCTTGGCTTTTCACTTCCAAACAGGGATTTCTACATTCTTTCTCTGCTAGGTGAACATTTCTTTTTACACATGCTTATTCCCCTTATGCACACAGACTGTGAAGAAACAAATATTTGTTTGTACCTCACTGGCCATGTATGAATAGAGGTACAAAGAATCTGAGTCATCTTACCATTATCTCTGTAAATTCAATTAAAGAATCATTACAAGTTGCAGCAGAGGGAGCTTTTAAGAGGGGATGTAGTGTTTTTTATTTTATGTTTTAATGGTGTTTTAATGTTTTTAACTTGTGTTTTGTACATCAAACTTAGTTTAAATGTGTTTTAACATTTGTATTAAGAACTTTAAAATTTTTACTTGGCTTTTTTAGATGCTGTACTTTGCCTTGAATCCCACTCTGGGTGAAAGGCAGAATATAAATTAAAGAAAGAAAGAAAGAAAGAAAGAATTATATGACCAAGAGCTACACAGCATAGACACATTGTTCTCAATATAATTTTGATGGTCCTTTCAGCTACAGAACATTGTAAGACTCACCACTTCTGTTTGTCTCTTTCTAGCTTCCTCCCCAAAGCATGTGCTTCTCACCTCCCCACCCAACACACACTTGAATTCTTTCTTTAAGAAAGAAAGAAAAACATGCAAATCATTAAACAATGATGGAAAACATCTTCTGCTTGTACAAATAGCCTGGTTAATAATGGATTACTCAGAACTGTCAGGGTTTCTTAATATTACCAGAAAGCTTCTTGAGCTTCTTCCAAACTCTGCATCTGGAGTTATTTGGCAGGAATTGAACTGTGGGTATGCAAAACTGATCTTGGCTTTGTAAAACCTGATCCCACAAGAAGATATCGACTGCTTGTGAGTCCTGCATAATGTGAGAAGCCCACACAGTGGTGTAAATCATGCCAGCAACTTACGGTAAGCCCACGGCAGTCAATTCATATATCTAGATTCAAGTCATATGGCAGGGTTGAGGAACTGCTCTTCTCCAGGTTTTGTAAGATTACAACTCCTATCAGCCTTAGCCAGCATATACAATGATGAAGGATTCTGCAAACTATAGTACAAGAACATCTGGAGAACCATAGTTTCTCACCTGTGCTGTACAGACACTGGTATAAACAGCAAAAGACTACAAGCCCATGAGGGCTTGTATGAACTGGTTCTTAGAAGTGAATCACATGTTAGATGCATCTTGGTAAATACTTTTTTTAAATGCAGCACCCAGAATTTCCCAGGAAGTAAGACTACTGATTCTACCCAAGTTCTCCTTACCACACCATGACAGAACTGCTAGCAAGTGAGGCCTGCTGAAAACCATAAATTAATGGTACCATCAATAAACATATTCTATTTCCTCATGACACCAGCATCTGCCCCGTCACTACTGGCATGGAAATTACTTACGAGACAGTACAGCAGCATGTATTTACCAGTCATGTATTTACATTAGAAAGTAGTACATATTTTTCAAGAACTACATGTTGACACAAGGCATGGAGTAACCACCAGCTGGAAACTAGTTCAAGGAGACTTCACATGACAAATGTAATGTGTAGACTGGCCCAAAGTCAGGAGCAGTTCCAAAAGCAATGGAGTTGAACACAAGTTTCAACTTGTAGGCATTTTTTAAAAATGAAATATTTACCAGACTATGCATACTTGAATTATCTTTTTATCTGAACATTCGTACCAGATTTCAACCTGGCTATATTTATTGGTCTCCAGTCAAGGAAGAGGAAGAGAAACAATTTTCTTCAATGCTAGCAAGCTGAGACAACTACATCATTATTAGCCTATGAAAGCCCACATGATTTACTTTACTTTTCTGCTTCAGTAAATAGTTCCAAAAATGTTCTCTTGTTCTATCTGTCTACCTTTTCCATATTTTGTTGTTGTGTGTCTTCAAGTCATTTCTAACTTATGGCAACTCTAAGATGACCCAATCATCGGTTTTCTGGGTCTGAGAGTGTGTTTCAACCAAAGTCATGGGTTTCCATGACCAAGCAGGGAACTGAACCCTGATCTTCAGAGTCGTAGTCCAACACTCAGATCACTACACCACACTGGCTCTCTTTTCTATATAGACAGTACTAAGCATACTGCTTTACCACATTCTGAATAAAAATAATGTTAAAATTAAAAATATTGGATTTTATCCATACTTTGCTTTCTGTGCAGCTTCTGATCCAGTGGGAGAATCCTGCTTGTGCAACTGGGGACAGATACAACTTCCATCAGTTTTCCCCTCCTTCCACCCTGCAGCCCCTAGACTCCCTTAGTCTGAGCTCCAAATTTAGGAACAAAGCGGAAGATGGCTCTGGAATATAAAGAGGGAATTCAGCAAAACAAACAAGCAAATTAAGAAAGAAAAATTGTTTTCTTCCCATCTTTTCCACCAGTATGAGCATGGAATTTAGCTAAGGAGACACTACCACTGGCAAAACAAATTCCATATGCAACCATCCATACAGAGTATCCTCAGAAGTTTAGTTCATTTATTAGGCAAATCATTTATTTAAAAAAATAGCTGAAATAATGTATATAATGCTGCTGGCTCTACAAACTAGATATGAACAAAAGAGCATGTTGCAAATCCTTCTCAGATGCTACAAGTTGAGTTTTCCTTATCCAAAATTCCAAAATCCAAAATACTCCAAATTGTCCATATGGGTGGCTGAGATAGGGACACAGTTGCTTTTAATGGCTCAATGTGCACAAACTTTGTTTCATGCACAAAATTATTAAAAATACAGTCGTCCCTTCCAATTTGCGGAGGATCTGTTCTGGACCCCCTGCGAATCGGGAAAATCCAAAATATCCAAGCCCTATTGACTTAAATGGTGGTGTTCGCCTGGGCACACACACCATTTTGTCCCTCCCCACTTGTCAGCTTCAAAGGACTGAGACCGTGAACTCCAAGTCTGTGAACAGGGAGGGATGAGTGCATTATATATAAAATTATCTTCAGACTATGTGTATAAGGTGTATATGAAACATAAATGAATTTCATGTTTAGACTCTGGTCCCATCTCCAAGATGTATATGCAAATATTCCAAAATCTGAAAAAATTTGAAATCCAAAACACTTCTGGTCCCATGCATTTCAGATAAGGGAGACTCAGTTTGTATAAATGTATATCAAGATGGTTACACTGAGGTGAGCAAAATGTACATGAGAATCTACTGGCAGATCTCCAGGTAATAAGAGATAGATTTCTAACAGTTTCTGATTCCCCAATTGTTTAATAGTAACAAAAACTAAAAAGGACTCTTCCACCTTAAATCAGGGCAATGAAATGAAGAATGCCTGAATGGAAATCAGGAGTAGGGATATGGGTTAAAAGAACTGCAAGTTCACTTCTGTTAATAAAGTCTGAGCTAACACCTCTGGCTATCCTGTTTCTTGTTTCTAAATGTACATTTGTTCTGAAAACTACTAATTTTCATTAGAATCTTGGTTTTCTAGCAAAAAACAATATATGCCTTTAGTTTACACCAGAACTGTACAACTGAATCACATTTCTACCTCTACAACAATCCTTTCCTTGTCCCAAATTCCCTTTGTCTGGAAAATCAGCATTATAGGTGGCGGTGGCAAAGGGTTCCCAAAAGGCTTCAACAATCTTTAGTTATATTTTTCACCTCTACAGTGGAATCCTAGATGCTATTCTGTGAGAGAAATGTCACTCTGTGGAATATGGTGTAACTGACCCCTCTACATTCATACATTCAGTTATGCTTCCCTATCATCTCAAACCAAGTTTCATCTTAATTGTCCCTGCTGCTCAGGTCCTTGCCATTGTAGTAGTAAAAAACATGGAAACAAATGCTTCCAGTCCTAATCCTGGCCATACCTAAGAAGAAAAGAGGACAGGAGTGGGGGTAGGGGCAGTAAGCCAGAAGTCCCATTCACAGAATATTATATCTAAATGAGGTGTGATCTCAGACCAGGAGATCATGGTTTGTTGGTCCATGAATGAGCCCTGCATCTTCCTTGCTTATTCCATGTACCTTAATGCAATCTTTTCAAACTTTTTAAAGTTGTGGTTCCAATTAAATATGGATGGGGAAAGTGTGGTTTAAGCTCTGACTATAAACCAAGGGTTCTTTCACACGATAAATTATGGGCTGTGTCTACAAGAACGAACATAACCATCATACAAAGAACTGACAAGATCTTGTGCTTTCTGACTGCTCATGTACTCTTGGCAGTCACACCATCAATTGTTCTAAGGACCTGGTGACCTGCCTCTCACACTTGGGAAGATTAACATCTCCAACTGAATTGCTCTCAGCTCCACCTGCTTTGCGTTCAGTTGTCTCGAGCATTTTGGAGTCAGACGCACTTTACGAACTCAAGATTCTGCACTTGCTATGCAGTGGAAGAGTACACTGAAGTCCATTATTTAGCAATCCCTGGAGAAGTAGAATTCTCCCTGAGGGAAATTATTTGGAGTAGCAAACACAGCAGAAATAGTAAAACAGTGGTGCTTCCCAATTGGAAACAGGAGAATGGGAATATCAGTGGCTACTAGTTATCATCAGGGATAAGAGATCAGAGAGTATTCTCCAAGAATATTTTCAGAACAGTCTTCCGAAAATTATTCCCTGCATTTCGAAATCATACACTGTATTCACCCTTTGGATCATTCCTGAATGCTACAGAACTTTTTTGTGCATTCCAGATGGCTTGGGTTCTTTATAGAATATTCCAAAACGTCACAGAACTGTAAAATACATTCTTCTGCTCCACTGCTCATATCCTTCATGCCCCATCCTTCTGCAACTGCTCTTCATCATCTTACCACTTCTGCTGCTTCTGCCTTCATCCATCCTCCTCTTTGCCACTGCTGCAGTCAACATCCATTCCCCTTCCTGCCACTGTTACCTTCTTCTATCTTTCCCTCCACCCTCCTTCTCCTCCACCTCTCTGAATACAGGGTGACACAGGGATCCTGTTGGTGTATCAACCACTTTGCTGCTTAACAAACTTTGGGGGGATGCAGACGGGCGGCCCTGGGCCGCTCCCGGAAGCGGAGGATCGAGGCTGAGGCTGCCAGACACCTCGGCCCCGATCCTCCCTTTCGCTACCTGCAAAAGGAGCGCTGAAATAGCGCTCCTTCTGCAAGCCACGAAAGGGGCACCGCAAGAGGTGTGGCGCGCCTCTTCTGCATCTCTTCCAGCTCAGCGTGTCCGGACACTGAGCCGGAAGGATGTAATCAGAGTACCCGTCGTGTGGACGGGCTGTCGCTCCGATGACGTCTTCAGGAAGGGGATGGGGCGCCCAGCGTCCGGCTGCCCCTCCCCTTCCTGGGGTTGAAGACGGCGCTTTTCACCGTCTGCATCCCCCCTTCCTTCCTAATCTGGCTCAGCTGGTCTTGCCAATGATGCTGAAAGCCTCCCTGGATGACTGTACCGTGGGACTTCAACATTCATTGGCTGACCTTTAGGAGTGCATGTGCACAGCTGAAACTACTGTGCTAGCTGCGACTGTTCCTGAAGATGTAAAATCTTCAACAACACACATCTTGGGTCCCATCTTGGGAGAAAGGTAGAATATTAAAACAAGCAAATAAAAACCAGCTGCCTCCACCAAAGATAGCTCTCTATAGAACTAGCTGCTGCCTGTTTGTGAGTCTTCACTGAGTCAGGGCAGGGACAAGTTGAGAAACTGATGCAGAATCTGCTGGTGTATTTTGGATACAGTTCTAAAAATTACACAAAGTGATCAATCCTGTTATTAAATGGATTACACTGCTTGAAATTGATCAGCCAAAAATAAACAAAGGGCCTTTGCAGACTGCCAGAAATAGTGCAAATTGAGTCCACTTTAACTGCCCTGGCTCAGTGCTAGAGAATCATGGGAATTCTAGTTTTTTCTGAGACATTGAGACTTCTCTGTCAGACAACTCTGGTGCCACAATAAACTACAGTTCCCATGATTCCCTAGCAATGAGTCAGGGCAGTTAAAGTGGACTCAATTTGCACTATTTCTGGCAGTCTGCAAAGGCCCAAAGTTCCTGAATGTTTCACAGATTGAAGCTATCATTCTGAGAGGCTACTTATTGACAATTCCCTCACCAAACAAGATGAACAGGAGGTGATGAAAACTTCTGGAAAAATAAATTTTCATTTTCAGCTTAACACTAAGCTTGAATGATTTTTTTAAACAAGTCATACTGAAGAAACACATGAATGAATATAATATGGTTTAAAATATATTTTAATATAAAAAGTAATGCATTGTTTAAAATATACTTAAATATTAAAGAAAAACATTCTCAAAAATTCTTGGGTTGCATAATATGTCTCCAAAAGTTTATTTTTGAAAATGCTACTAGTGATGTTTGTAAGTTGCCTCTAGCACCTCCAGTTGTTAGAAAGTATCAGGAAGAATTGCATGAGCATCTTGCATACCGTCCAACCATCCCAATTTGGCAGGAACAGTCCCAAATAGTTCTTTGTCACCCACTTTTCCAGATGCCTTTCAAACAGACCAGTTTTTCTCTCCTCCTAACTTTCCCCCATTGTTTTCAGCTTACTTCAGTTGCTTCAAACTGAGCTCAAAATAGTTTGCAATTAATGAACTCAGAAGGAGGTGAGAAAAGAGGTGGGGGCAGAATCTTGCCAGAAGCAAACTGGAGCAACCTTGCCTAGCTTGTGTGCTATTCCTTATTAACAACATTTGCTATCGTGACCAAACTCTCATTTGCTTGGTCATACATGTCCTGGTTTTCTTCTGTGAAATGTTGGGAGGGTATGATCTTGTTCATGGGCTGTCCAGAAGCATGTATTTGGCTATTATGCAAATAGAATTCTGGATTACATAGGCCTTTGGTTTCATCCAGCAAGAATCTTGTTATGTAGAATTCCTCCCTCAAACTACCTTTGTTGATCCTTTAGGTAATCTGGACCCAAACCATGTAGGGCTTTAAAGGTAATAACTAGCACTGTGCACTTTGCCTGGATACTAACTGGCAGCCAGTGGAACGATTTTACTATACCATATTTTCTAGCATATAAGACAACTTTTTAACCCTGGAAAAGGGTCTCAAAAGTCTAGGGTCGTCTTATACGCCAGGTAGAGAAGGAGGAGGAGGAGGAGGAGGAAGGGAGAAAGAGAAGGAGAAGGAAGCCAGGAGAGAGGAGGAGGACGATGAGGACAAGGGAAGAAGGAGAAGGAAGCCAGTTCTACAGTATGGATGCAGCCTGAATCTGCACTGCAGAAATAATGCAGTTTGACACCGCTTTAACTGCAATGGCTCCATCCTATGGACTCCTAGGATCTGCAGTTTGCTTTGTGGTACCAGAGCTCTCTGACAGAAAAGGCTAAATAGCTCACAAAACTGCAAATCCCAGAATTCCATAGCCTGGAGCCAGGGCAGTTAAAGTGGTGTCAAACTGCTTTAATAAATTTCTGCAATGCAGACGCAGCCAAAGTTGATATGTTGCTTGAGCATGGCTTCTTTAACAAATAATTCTGCACAATGAGAGAGAGAGAGAGAGAGAGAGAGTGTACCCTTGAAGATTTATTTAAAGAAGAACCAAGTTCCTTAACTTGGAGGTTATATGTGTATGTTGTGTGCCTTTAAATTGTTCCTGACTTAATGGTGATCATGGGGTTTTCTTGGCAAGTTTCGCTCAGAGGAGCTTTGCCATTGCCTTCCCCTGAGGCTGAGAGTGTGTGACTTGTCAAAGTTCATCCAGTGGGTTTCATGGGAGAGTAGGGAATCAAACCCAGGTCTCCAGAGTGGTAGTCCAACACTCTAACCACTACACCATGCTGGCTTCTATTCCCATGTACTACCTATGAAACCATTGCAGACTTTTTTGTTGTTCTTGTGTGTCTTCAAGTCCTTTCCGACTTATGGCGACCCTAAGGCAACCTTATCATGGGGTTTTCTTAACATGTTTCTTCAAATGGGGGTTGCCATTACCATCCTCTGAAGCTGAGAGTGTGTGACATACCCAAGGTCACTTACTTGGCTGCAAATTGTACATACCCCAGAATG
The DNA here is from genome assembly GCA_026167975.1 of Phrynosoma blainvillii. NCBI lineage: Eukaryota > Metazoa > Chordata > Lepidosauria > Squamata > Phrynosomatidae > Phrynosoma > Phrynosoma blainvillii. The sequence goes on from JANUYF010000001.1 coordinate 141,821,467, forward strand.
CATTACCTTGTATATTGGCAGTCCTTCCCCCCCAACACTTTCTCATTTTCCCCCAACCATCTCATAGCTGTAGAAATAAATGCTAGGGAACATGGGAGCTGTAGTTTGTTATGTTTATAAGTGACAGTTTTCCTGCTAAGTACCTGCATGTCATAAGCATTTGAATTAAAATTGCCATATTGAAATCAAATCTGATTTTTAAAATTTTTTATTTGGTGTGCATTGGAAGAGGGGTAGTCTTATACAGCGAGTATATCCCAAACTCTATATTTTAACTGGAAAAGTTGGGATCGTCTTATACACCCAGTCATCTTGCATGCCAGAAAATACGGTGGGTATAATATGCTCACTCCTAGATGGATTTGAGTTTTGATTTGACCATATCTCCCAGAATGAATGGGAAAACTGTCCAATCCAAGAGGCCATTCCCACTGGAAAGTCAGAGAGAATCTCATCATTCCCGTGACCAAGTTTCTTTAACACAAATTGGCTATTCACAAGCATATTATTGTATGTAAGTATTTTGTTTTTTTAAGCACCCATGCACAAAAAGACATTAATCCCTCATAAATGACAATGTCCTTCAAAGTTAGAAAATATAAAGAAAACATTCACATGTTTCCTCAGAGCAGCTCTGAGGCTTCATAAACCAGAAAATACTTTGAAAGGGCAACTCTGCTTACAGAGATCCATCTGGATGATTATTCAGCTAGAACAAAAGAAAATACACGAGCCTGAACAGTGAAGCCCTACCAAATTAGCTTTGATTTCAGGTTGTTATTGTTATTTCATATTAACCACGTGGATTATGGCCTTTGCTTAGGTATCACAATATCAGCTGAAGGCCACCTGGGTACCAAGTAAATAAACAAAAGTATTATTGCAAAGTGATTTCCCTTCACCCTTTCCTAACACAGAGTCCAACCAAGTACCACCACATTTCAATTTTAACAAAAGTGAATTTTTTATAAAGCAACTGTCACTGAGATCTAATCTCATTAACTCCTACCTACACTGCCTAGCTTTTATGCAATTTATTACTATCATCTCTTTAGCCACAGACACTCCCTTTCCAAACAGATTACAGACAGAAAACTGATATGCAAGTGTAAATAAAATGTATGTTGTTTTATGGAAAAATCTTGCTTTAGGACTGTGGAAACCCTGAGGTGACTGAAGATCCAAAGGGAAGTCAAGTAACAGCAAAAACAGTACAGGTAACAGGGACACGAAGGGCCTTTCAGACTGCTAGAAATAGTGCATATTGAGTCCACTTTAAGGGTTAGGGTTAGGGAATCATGGGAACTGTATTTTATTGTGGCACCAGAGCTCTCTGACAAAGAAGGCTCAATGTCTCAGGGGAAAAAACCAATTCCCATGATTCCCTAGCACTAACCCTAACCCTTAAAGTGGACTCAATTTGCACTATTTCTGGCAGTCTGCAAAGGCCCTAATACTGCTTTCTCCAAAAATCACTATGCTGGACAACCAGTATGCTGACATGGCAGACAGCAGCAAGTTGAGTATCAGCTGTGCCAGATGCTGCACGACCCAACTTATGAAGAGGATCAGGAGAGCTTCAACAACCATGAAGTTTCAGAAGCACCACATATCATAAAGCACTGTCTGCCAATCTTTTTGGCAAGTGAATTACAAGTTGAGTTCAAAGGCAGTTCTATAAAATATATACACATTTTCTAGCGTCTTGTTATGATTTTTCCCCACTGGTCCACTGAGCTCGATAAGAATCAGCAACACAGTGTACCACAATAAAGTCTATGGGACCTCCAGTTTGTGAAGAGGAGGGCAACAATAATCTCTCGGTACCACTTGTGCCACACATGCCACAGTGCTCAGAAAAAACCCACTCATTTCAACTGAGACTGAGCCAGTGTGGTGTAGTGGTTTGAGTGTTGGACTACAACTCTGGAGACCAGGATTCGATTCCCAGCTCGGCCGTGGAAACCCACCGGGTGACCTTGGGCAAATCATATACTCTCAGTCTCAGGGGAAAGCAATGGCTCCGAACAAATCTTGCCAAGAAAACCTCATGATAGGGTTGCCTTAGGGTTGCCATAAGTCGGAAATGACCTGGGGGCACACAACAGCAGCAACAGCAACAGCAGAAAGTTGTCAATAGATTGGCAATGCCATTGCTTTGGACAGTTCTGGTAGAATCCCACCTGGAATTTACTTTCAGTTCTGCCCCACTGGATTTCTCTATACCCACTGAAAACATAAGGACTCTTTCACACACCACATAGGGGCAAACTGAGGCTTACTACAAGCCACACCTTGGAAATGGACTACAGTTCCCATAATTCCCCCTATCAGCACAACCATGGTGCCATGGAGATTCTGAGAAAACTAAGCTCAAGCAAATAAAGTTTTCCAGGCTCTGCCACATGCCCTCCCAGGATGCTACAGGTATCACACTCCTGAATGACTGGTGCATGTGGATACCAACATATATTTTGCATTCACATTTTATGTGTTTTAGATACAGACCTGCAGGTTTTAAGCATACTCCTGAAAATGTTACGTGCCTAATGGCTCAAGAAAATGTTACATAAAGTGAAGTATAGATTGATAGAAAGGAATCAAGAAGGAAAAAGAAAATGAGAAGGGAAATAAAGAAGAATGTTTTTTTCTCTGCAATGCACTAGACTCAACCTAAGATAGCAGGAACCACTTGTTCATAGAATTAAAGTTAAATGAACAATTTAAAAAGCACCGCCAGAGGTTTTAAACAAACAAACAAACAAACATGCATGCATTTAAAAGAAGAACAGAGTATATGAGATAGTCACTGCTTTAGGACTCAGAACATAAGTAACTGAGGGTTGTTTTGCTCTGGGCACGTGGTATCATCAATATGCAATTTGGCTTCCCTCTCCCAGCATTCTTAGCATTTCTTGACTCCCAACGTTGTCAAGAATGTGACAGAAAAGACTCCTATTAACGACGGATGACTGCCATCTATTTTCATTCCACTCATGCACAACAGTGCTGTGTGTAATGTTGTGTTTAAATTGCTAGCTCTTGGCAGAACAGAGGAGAAGCAACACATGAGAAAAGCACACAACTCCAAGTTCCTTGGTCCCAGAGCAATATAAAATATAATTTCTTCCTTGGATGGAGAATTACGGGTCTTTTGGTGTGTTTAGTTTTCAAACATGAAAAGATGTTGCAATACAATTTCATTTCTTCCAAGGCTTTGGTGAAACTTCAGCAAATTGAATCTTTGTATGCTTAATGCTCTCTCCCCCAACACACACACACACACACACACTTTAAAATCTTGACTTCAAAGAACCATCAAAATCAAACATTACACATTAGACATCCCTAAGATTTAACCGCCCATTAGCATAGGGATGAGAAACATATAGCCCTCCAAATACTACTGTACTGCAACTCCCATTATGTAGGAGGACACTAACAATGAGAAAGGGTGGGATTTGCAGTCCAACATCTCTAGTAGGGCCACATATTCCACAGCCCTACTTTAGGGAATCTGTTTTTTATCCACAGCCCTGTTCCCAGAAATATATTATCTCCAACTGAAGGAACATTCCCCGTGGCCTTTCAAAGTACTCTTGGGTATTTGGGGAAGCTCCATTTCTATTTTTCTGACCCTACCCTGCATACAGCAATTATTTCTGTTGCATTTTATAAAATGTAATGTGTACTGTTAAAAGGAAACACCTCACTCTTCAATTTTGCACATTTACTGGTGGGAGCTATTTGCTTCTTCTCCCTTGGGAAAAGAAAAAAGAGCAGAAACAGAAGAATAATATTTCCTGTCTAAGCTTAACTCCCAGAGGAAGGGCAAAAACAACAACCATCACCACCACCACTTTCCTTCACACCTCTTCCAGGAACGATTACATTTTCAGAGCCAGAAGGAGATTTATCAGAGCAAATGGTTTGGGAGTGAGATTAGTTCTCAGCGAATTTGTAAGGAGTTTTTCCTCCAGTTACCTTGGTGACGGCTACCTTGGCACCCTTGTTGATCAGCTGCACAACATTATCCACTTGCCCTTTGTATGCAGCTATGAGAAGGCGTTCAGAAAGCACGGCGACCACATCCTGCTGGCTCATGAATTAGGAGAGAATGGCTTTCCTCGGAACAAGCAGTGGACAAACGTCTTCAGTCCAAAACAAAGAGCTTCACATCGGTTCAACTGCAGCGCACAGGGGGACTCCAGTTTGGCGGCAGAAGACTGGATCCGTTGCTATGCCATCTTCTCCATCTACGGATTGGAGCAGGATGGAAAGGGGAGGGAAGGAAAAGAAAAAACACACAACATTAGTCGCATCTTAGAAACCAAAACAAAAAGAGCTCAAAAGCATCTTTGGAAATGGAGGAAGAAGTGGCAAAAGATACCTGAAGATTACAAAGATTAGAATTGCCAGATTCCTACGCATAACAGAAAGGATCTGGATAAGATATACTTTCTCCTATATGCTATCCACCTGTTTTAAGAAGGATAACAACTGTAACACAGCAGGCAAATGGTACTACACTTCTAACTCCACAATGCAGCCCATGTGTGAAACACTGAGGGGAGACACCACACTGTTCGGAGACCATCCTCTTTCCTTCGGTGGCTCCAGGATGCTCACTTGTAAGCCTGCTCTTTCTTCACAGCCTTTCCAGTAATAAGAAAGAAGCACTGCACTGCCTCCCTTATTGATGTCCTCCCTCTCCCAGAGTACAGCCTCTAGTATGAGCAGGTATCCATCAATTATCTGTGTCTCAATTCCTTTCACCTGTAGCCTCAAGAGTGTTCAAGCATATCATAAAGCTGACTTGGTCTGTGCACTCAACTAGCAGATCCCTTAACTGTCAAGACTTTGGTCCTCTCCCATTCAGGAACTGCAATGAAAAAGCAAAAAGTAAAGCCACTGAAGAATTTCTAATTTGAAAAAAAAAATCAAATTAAATTAATTAGTCCATCTGTTCAACAACAGGTGACCAACAGATGTAATCCTTAAACCAGGGAGAAGGGGAAGGACACAATCCAGTCTCATCCAGCTGACAAAACAAAACCCCTGGTTGTTTGGAGACAAGATTCAGGCTCAGACTGCCAATATAGGATGAGGTAGCAAAATGCACTGTATCATTTCATCATTCTACTATTTCTCTTTCCAAACTTCCTTTGTAGTTCTTTCATTCAAGGACCACTGATCTACAAAGGAAGACATGTAAAGAGAAATAGCAGAATTGGAATGTATCCACAGATTCCAGTCCATCAGCAATGGGTTGAACAAAGATAATGGTTTTCTGGCACACTACACATGTCCCAACACTATCTAACCCCCCTCCCCGTCCTCACAAGGACACCCTTCACAAGTTTATCACATCCCTTTCTGGTTCCCACACTACATCCCAAAACTCATTCATATGCTTACCTACTTCACTTGGCTTTAGGCAACATCCTTCCTCCTGCCTTTGTCCCCAATAACCACCATTAAAACTGAACTCACCACCTCATCTTCATACCCACAAGGTTTTGAATTTCAATTAACATTCTCACACATAACTGATTTATATAATTATGTCTCTGGATTCTCCACTCCGCCTCATGCATCTGAGGAAACAGGCTCAAGTCTATGAAAATGCATGCTACCAGCTTCTTTCTTTCAGTTAGTCTCAAAGGTGCTACAATATCACTTTGTATCCAGACTAACACGACCATGTCTTTGAATTTTAATTACACATCTGTTATACAGAGATTTATCTGCATCTTCAGATTTGATTCTGAACCTAACTACAAAGAAATGGCATCTATGTAGTTTTTAAAAAAACACTTCACTTGCTTACCACATATTCTACAACAATTCCATCTGCCCATGAAAGGCACTGGTGTTGTTACTGCAGAAATAGCAAGTAAGATTTCAGTTACACATCAAGTTCTGTCTCCTATGTATGAAATGATGTTTTGTATTGTGGATTGACAGCTTTATAACTGATTGCTTTTAAAAATCTTCAATTACATTTCCCCCAGTATTTGTATCTTGAAGTACAAGAGGATCTCTTTAATCTATGCATTCTGCTTGCATACTATTTTGATGATAACTTATACTTCATTAAAGGTGGGAAAGTACTTTGCTCTCTCAGACTAATTTGAGTGAAAAACATTAATATTAGTTTTGATAAATACAAATTGATTAGGATTGAGAAAACAAGAATTGTAGCTACAGGTTGCTTGGTTTGTTTTCTAAATCTGTGCTCATTGGACTATATACCTAGTCATCTTATCTTTAAATCTATCTGAATTTGTGCCACATGTGGGTTTTGATGCCAGACACCACCTTGGGCTTCTGAAAACAAAACATCTGTATGACTCTGGAAACCAGAGCCTGTGCACCGGAAGCTCAACAAGGAGGAACCCAGCCTATTTCTAAATAAAAAAGGTATTCTGAAACTAGTACTTGTGTAACTTGAAAAGCTGAGTTGTGTGATTTCAAGGATTTAAAATGTCTGTATGAAACAACCTATAATTACCTGTCTCTTCTCCCACACCTGGTTGGGCACTTGTATATGTAAAATTTAACCATGCGTTCAAAAAAAGCCAAAACTGTCAGACAGATCCAACTGCATGGCCAGTAGACACTTAAACTACACATTTAACACAACCTCTCAGTTCTCTAATCCGAACAGATTAATGCTTCCAAGTGTTATTTTAAATGTTATCTTCTCCCCCTCCTTCCCCCCGCTTGATTACTGTACCAGTATTGTTTTTCCTCTTAAGCATCATTAGTCTCTTCAGTTTATCATCCTTGTCACTGTTCAGTGATTTACAGATATTGTCTTCTAGCCTCATCTGTTAACTGGAACTATTTATTGTTGATGATCTTAGATGCCTTCAAGTCCATTCCAATTTATAGCGACCCCATCATAGGTTTTCTTGGCAAGATTTATTCACAGGAGGTCTGTCACTGTTTCCATCTAAGGACGAGACGATCTTACTTGTCCAAAGTCACCCAGTGAGTTTCAATGGCTGAGCAGAGATCTGAACCCAGGCCCAGCATTAAAATCACTACATCACCTGAGCTCCTGTCATTAGTCTCTTCAAATAACAAATATTTACAGTTATTGTTTTCTGGCTCCTCTTGACTGGAACCTTTATCATTCTTAATATTCTTGCTTATTGTGGATCACATCAACTCAAGGAAACGTGTTTCACCTAAATATTAGCAGAGGCCTCTCCAATATTTAGATGGGCACCAACCCAGAATCCCTGCCACAAGTAAGAGAAAGGAAGTCCCCTTTCCCTTTTTATTTAATCTCCTTGATATAAAAATAGGACTTTTGAGCCAGGCTTCCCTATCCTCTGCCAAAGAATCATCAGTTCTACACACATACAACCTAACCAACGGCAAAACCAGAAGCAATTTTCCTGAATTGCCACAGCAAGAAAAGAAAAGTTTATACAGTTTCATCCTTTGACTGTGTTCCTGTGGAACAGTAAGCCAAGATTCAGGCAAATCCTGACTTTTTGTGAATGAGAGGAAAGCTCATACTCACAGCCTATTCGCTCCTATTTGACATTTCTTAATGCAAGCCACTAAACAAATCAGAAATAAGGCATTTAATGTGTTATCTGAAACAGAGATCCTGGCTGGTTCTTCCTTTTCCATCCAGATTCATACATCAATGTTTGTTCATGGCTTATGAATCCTGGCTTATAAAGGAAGCAACAGATCAGAATGCCAGGTTTGCATGATGTGCTTGAGCAGGAATAAACAATTGTGGTGGATGTGAGTTGAGCATTTTCTTCCTCTGGGTTCCTATGGAGGGCCACATAGACTGCCAGCAATAACACACACACACCCCCAAAAAATCCAACAACCCAGAAGTGGCTAGAAACCTGTTTGATTTAAAATCTGTTTTTGATTTATTTATTTTTGGTGCTAAATACTGGGGGGAGGAGCAGCAATCTATTTAAAACTGACATTTTGGAAACGGACATTTTGGAAATAATAATAATAATAATAATAATTCCAAGACAGGTGAGTAATCTCTTATTTTTGGCCAGAAAAAAAGGTAATAAAGGCCTGGATGGCTATAAATGCAGAAAACACAATGGGAGGGTTTTACAGAAAACACTGAGGAAATAAATAGGGAGAATCTAACACTGGTAATACACTCTATTATAACAATATCCCAAAGGAATGAAAACAATACCCCGTAATAGACAACATTACACTAACCATAATATAATGTAAATAACCACACTGTAGTGATACTAACAAACATATAAATACATAATGCAAAATGCCATGGAAAACTATATTCCAAACAGTTATATGGATGAAATAACTATAAACATATAAGTCAGCAACACTGAAACCCAGGAAGACCTTAATCACTACTGTGAACAGTATATCCTGAAGATGAGTAAATGTCCCTGTAGTAGAATATACACTGAGATCAAAATCCTGCAATAGATAAATGCACTGTGCTCCTTCTAGGGTAGTAATATGAAGAATTCTTCACAACCTCTGTTCCAACTGGTGGTAGTTTGATATGGATATTTATGAAGCAATGTTAATAGAAGAAATTGTTGGTAATAGAACGGTAGTAGAGACGACTACCTCTGGAGTTTTTGAAGTCATTTCTATAAGTCTTCATCAGTAATAGTGAAATGTATATTCTAACTGAGTATAAATTTCAAAAATGAGTATCCAAATTGCAGTTATTACAAAACTTCCCACCAAATTGTCTCTTGAAAATGAGCTTGATAAATGCAGCCGGGGCCATGAAGCCACTGAGCCAGAGTTTAGTCACTATTCTACTAGACAAACTATTTCTGTAGGAGCCAAGGAGAAGTGAATGGGCGGCACATATAGTAAGCCAAGCTTGCTTGAATTCTGGCTTACTGCTCCATGGAAACACAGTTTCTAGCCTATAGCATGACAAGAAACAAAGCCTGCTCTTCAAAGGAAATACGAGAGAAGGAGCAGGGAATGGATAAACCATCTTCATGAAGTTTTGATCCTTGTGTTTATCTCATGCTGGGATATTCCCATCTCCACATTTTTGCAATCTGTCTTGAAATGATTGCTTTAACAAGGAAGCATCATGAAGCCTCCCTTAGTCATGCTGAATTCTCTGATGAGTGCTTTGAAAATGTTAATTTCAGCTACAAAGATAGAAACAGGTGTTTAGCACTGCACTGAAGCAGTAACCAAGGTCTGCTGTGGTTTTTTCCTATATGAATGGGCAAAAGAATTCTTTAAAGCTGTATTTTCAGGAGATTAAAAATCAAAGTATATCTTCAGGTAGAACATCTGCAGGTAGTTGCTATACCAAATGTGAGGCCATCCCACTCAGGCAGATTTTTTATCTTAGCACACAGCTTGACAAAACCTAGGTTAGAAACAGCTGGGGTGAGGGTTGAAGAAAGCATTTACAGGAAAGATTCTGTGGTCAAGAAGAATGGTTAACTTTCTCCACCTGGCAGCTAATTCTCCCCTCAAAATGTTCCTCTGTATTACAAAGTAAGCACAAGATTGGGTAACTTTTGTTTGACATGTAACATGTGGTTCTACATTGATAAATTATCTATTTGTTGAATTTCTATCCTGCCTTTCCACAAATGACATCTAGGCACAGTACTAGATGCTACTCAGGGAGCAGGCATTAAAGTTATACATGGGATTGGGAGATAAGGAAATGGGAGACGGCTGCACCATCATAGGGGTAGAATGTATGATAGGGTTTTAGTCACCCCTCAAACCAGGGGTAGGCAACCTTTTTGAGCCGGGGGCCGGGTTGCTGCCCCTCAAACAATTGGGGGGCCGAAGCACCAAAAATAAATAAATAAATAAATAATTTTTTAAAAAAAAATTAAATAAAAAATATGCATGCACACTCTCTCAGCCCCAGAAAAGCCATGGCAAAACCCCTGTGGAGATTTTGCCAAGAAAACCCCAAGAACAAGTAATAACAACAATAATCAATATCATTATGGCGGGGGGCGGGCGGCGGCAGAGGCAGCAGGACCGGCCTGGGGCTGGTCCAAAGGCCTCGAGGGGCTGCATCCGGTCCCCGGGCCTTAGGTTGCCTACCCCTGCCTCAAACAGTCTCCCACCCCAAATAATTTGGATAGGCAAGGCAGCAAGCCCCTCAGGTTGAAAATGCTGCTGCTGAATGCCAGGTCAGTAAATGTTAAGACAGCTGCCATTCAGGACTTGATCCTGGAGGAACATGCTGGCCTGTATTACAGAGACCTGGTTGGATGAGGTTGGGATGTGTGTTAATCTCTCTCAGTTTTGCCCACCAAGATTCTCTGTGCAGCAGCAGGCAAGACCTAAGGAACAAGGAGGTGGAATTGCAGTGGTCTGTCAGGATACTATCCTCCTCACCAGGCATCCTATCCCTCAGTCTGCAGGGTTTGAGTGTGATTATTTAAAGGTGGGCAGATGAGACCGATTAGGGATTCTGTTGGTGTACCACCCTGGTAGCGCAGTGGTTAAATGCCTGTACTGTACAAGGTTGTGAGTTCAACACCAGGCAGGGGCTCAGGGGTGATTCAGCCTGGCATCCTTCCAAGGCCACTATAATGAGTACCGTTTGTTGGGAGCAATTAGCTTACACATTGTAAACCGATTAGGGAGTCCTTAAGTGCACTGATAAGTGGTATAGAAATGTACTTGCTATTGCTATATTGCTACCACCCACCCCGCTGCTCAACAGTCTCCCTGCCTGAGCTATCCAGAGTGGTTTCTGGGTGGTGTTGGAGTCCCCATGGCTTATATTGCTGGGGGACTTCAACATCCATGCCAAGGCTACCCTGTCGGGACTTCATGGCCGCCACTGGCCACACTCTAGACCTAGTGTTCTGTATGGGGTGTGTGTAATGGTGATCTGAAAATGGAGGAACTCTCTACTGTTCTGTTGTCATGGACAGATCATGCTGGAACTCAGAACCTCTGCAGGGGTGAGGGACCCATTAAGATGGTCTGCCCCAGGAGGCTTATGGATCCAGATGGATTCCTGATGGCTCTTGGGCAGTTTCCTGCTGTCTTGATAGGTGGTCCCGTCGAAGTCCTGGTTGATCTCTGGAATGGACAAATGACCAGGGCAGTTGACGTAATTGCTCCTAAGTGTCCCATCTCACAGAGTGGAGCTAAACTAGTTTGGGGGTACTTCTGGATTCAGCGCTGAGCCTGGAAGCCCAGGTATCAGTGATGACCAGGAGTACTTTCACACAGCTAAAACTTGTGCACCAACTTTGCCCACTCCTGGAGAAGTCGGATCTGGCCACAGTGGTGCATGCCTTGGTGCTGGTTTTGACCTATAAAGCCCTATACGGCTTGGTTCCAGGCTATTTGAAGGACCATATCACCCTGTATGAGCCCCCCAGAATATTGAGATAATCTGGAGAGGCCTTTCTCTCTGTCCCACCATCCTTTCATGTGCGTTTGGTGGGAACAAGAGAGAGGACCTTCTCAGTGGCTGCTCCCAAGCTTTGGAACTCCCTCCCTACAGAAGCCAGGGTGGCTCCATCCCTGCTATCCTTCCAATGCCAGGCAAAGATGTTTTTGTGCAGTCAGGCCTTTTAAGCTGATAAGGACTGGTTTTTTAATGTTCTGCTATATAACTTTTAATGGTTTGTATTTTTAACATGTTATACTTTAATTTATAACTGTTTTAACTCTTAACATTGATTGTTTTTTTAAATTTTATATTTATATATTATAATATTGTTGTACTGTATTTAAAGTGTATTGTTTTCTGCTTGTTGTTCACTGACTTGAGTATCTATATTGGGAGAAAGGCGGGATGTAAGAAAATAATAAATAACAAATAACAACAACAACAGGAACAATAATAAATGGGCTCTCTTCTTCTCTGCTTTATTCTCATAACAATTCTGCGAGGTAGTTCAGGCTGAGAGACTAAGCAACTGATCTAAGATCACCCAGCTCTGTGGGGACAGGAGCCTGGCTTTCCCCAAGTCTCAGATAAAACTCTTCATTAACCACTGAACCTCATTGGCTTCTTTACTTATTATATACCTTTTAATTACCATATGTTGATGGAATTCTATGTGTAATTGGATGTTACTCATCCACACATGGCATAAAACTTGAAAAACCCATGGCATAAAAATTGAAAAATTCCTTTCAAAATGCCCTTGTTAGAAAATGTTACTTGTTAAACTAATAAAGTGGCTTTGTTCCTACTGATTGAGCTACTTTGGAAATGTAACTTAAGTATGCCACTCATTCTTAGAAAAAAAAAATTAGATAAAAATACTATTAACTCATTACTTCTCAACTGCATTTATTTGTTTAATTTTATCCTTCCATTTGCATATATTTCCAAGGAAGATCAAAATGAAATGACAATCATTGATTGCTTGGGAACGCATGAAGTCTTACTTTATTTTGTGCCATTGTTGTCCTTACTATCTTGTTGATATGTGCATTCAAGTCAACTGTGATTTATGGCGACCCTCTCCTAGGATTTTCTGGGCAAGATTTATTCCATCCTCCGAGTCTGAGAGAGTGTGACTTGCTCAAAGCCACCCAGAGGTTTCCATGGTTGAGCAGGCATTTGAAGCCTGATCTTCCAGAGTCCTAGTCCAACATTCAGACCACAACAACATGCTGGTTCCATTTTAATACAGTAGTTTTTAATGTGTAAGAGCACCAGGTGGAATCAAGCCATTGCAAAACAAAAGCTGCCAGCACCCAGAAGAGGAACAGAGTTTGCCTGGTAAGATGACAACAGTGTGGATAACAAGCTCACAACATAAGAATTCAAAGATATAGCTGTGTTAGTCTGTATAATTAGTATTAATTGTAGATAGATTCTGCAGAACCTTTAAGACTAACTGGGGAAAAAATTAAGAAGTTGTCAGCATGAGCTTTCGTAGACTTCAGTCTACTTTTTCAAATGCTTGTGGTGGAGTGGAAGTTAGGGACAGACAGGAGGCAGGAGATCAATGGAAGAAAAATGGAAAATAATGTTTGCTCCTGCAGACCCAGTTAGCATGAGGAGAACCCATGAGTAGTGGATTTATGAGTGTAGGATGCCCTCCTGAGGATCGGGTCAGATAGTGTTGAAAAGTGTGTAGTGGGTCAGAAAGCCACTGTCTCTGTTCAATTCATTGCTGAGGGACTGTAGTTTATGGATGAACTCCAATTCTGCTGTTTCTTTTTCCAATCTACCTTTGTAGTTCTTTTGTTCAAGGACCATTGTTCTGAGGTCTGAGATGGAATGCCCAGGGAGACTGAAATGTTCTGCCACTGGTTTTTGTGTATTCCCATTCCTAATGTCTGATTTATGTCCATTTATCCTCTGGTGCAGGGACTGGCTTGTTTGCCCGATGTAGAGTGCTGATGGGCATTGATGACACAGTATGGGATAAATCACATTGGAGGATGAGCGCGCAAAGGTTCCCCTAATATTGTGGGTGATGCCATTAGGTCTTGTGATGACATTTCCTGGATAAATGTGCAGGCAGAGTTGGCATTTAGGTTTGTGGCAAGGCTTAGTACCTGTGTCCCCATCTGAAGAAGTAGACTGAAGTCTACGAAAGCTCATGCTGACAACTTAATTTTTTTCCAGTTAGTTTTAAAGGTGCTGCATAATAATAATAATAATAATAATAATGAGTTTTATTTCTAAGCCGCCCGTCTGCTCAGCAATCGGGGCAACGTACAGCATAATTTAAAAACAAGAGACAATGTAAAATTCCTATATCCCACACCCTCTATCTACAATAAATACTAATCTTAAGATCAGTCACTTATGAGAATATGATATGAGAGCAAGCAAAATGGAAAGCTGAACTGACAAAATGAATTAGTACGGTAGTTCAGACCCATAGCAGTGAAGCAATGATGTAATCAGCTTTCAGATAATGAAATCCAAGAATATCTCTGAATGACTCATTCACTGCTGCATTTACTGTTGAACCATTTTTAAAAACTGCATCTCAAAGCAACAAGGCTGAACAGTTTCTCCAAAGTAAGATTAAGTGTTGCCAAGGCTTAAGTGCTTTTCAACACTGAACGTATCCGGTGGGTCATTTCTGAGTTCAGCTTTATGTCATTGGAGATTATAGGTATCAACTCGACTGAAAGTGCTTGAGACGTGTGAAAGCAAAGCTAACACACTGAATAAGGGATAACATTCCCACTAAAACAAAAAGGAGATATACAAACACACAAGAGATGGGCACAAGTTAAAGCATGTGCAACCATGTTCTGCCATGCTGTTACTTGTCTTGGGGACAGACTAAACATGGCTCAGTGACATCACTGCAGCTGGTGTCACCTGGTGCAGGTACCCAAGAAAGAAGGATTGTCACCCCTCTGTGGTGTTACCTGGTGCAGCTTGCACACACACACCCACAACCCCATAGCAACACCTCTGATGGCACAAGTGGTCCCTTGATCTCTTTTTTGTTGCCTACCAGCAGCAGTAGAGTTTCCAAAGCAAATCAGGACCATGGGAAGTTATAGCAACTGCCCCCTTCCATTAGCTATAGAGGGGAGAAAATATTAAGTACATACAGTGGGCCTTTGGTATCTGCTGGCATTTGGTTCCGGGACCCACCCACCCCATGGATACCAAAATCCATGAATGCTCAAGGCCTGTTAAATACAATGGATAGTAAATGGTGTCCCTGATATACAATGGCAAAATCATGGTTTGTTTTTCAAATTTTATATTATAATAATAATAAATTTTTATTTATATCCCGCCTTAGCCGAGGCTTCAAGGCGGCTTACAATCTAAAAGCACAATCCCATGCAATACGAAGAACATTCACCCCCCCTAAAAATATATTAAATTCATAACAACATTAAAATTTAACTTAAAACAAAATTACAAATTCAATACGATTAAACAGGGCACTCTGATTATAAAGGAGTGATCTAATGGTGGGGGAGAGATAATGGGAAATATTCTGGGAACGCCTGCCGGAAGAGATCTGTCTTGATGGCTTTTTTAAAGCCATCTAAGTTGGTTATCTGACGGATCTCCTTCGGCGGGGCATTTCACAGTCTAGGGGTCGTGGCAGAGAAAGTCCTCTGGGAGGTTGCTGCCAACCTGCTTCTTATTGGTTGAAGCAACTTCCTCCCAGAGGACCTGAGGGCACGGGGCGGATTATATGGAGATAGGCGATTCCTTAGGTAAGATAGGCCCAGGCCATGTAGGGCTTTAAAGGTTAATACCAACACCTTATACTGTGCCCGGAAACTAACTGGCAGCCAGTGCAGAGATTTTAAAACCGGAGTAATATGATCACTTCGTGATGCTCCAGTGATCAGCCTGGCTGCCATATTTTGTATTAATTGCAGTTTCCGAGTTAGGTAGAAGGGTAGCCCCATGTAGAGTGCATTGCAGAAGTCGAGTCGCGAGGTTACCAGAGGATGTACTACAGTTTCTAGGTCCTTTACTTCCAGGAAAGGGCGCAGCTGGCGTATCAGCTGAAGCTGATAACAGGCGTTCCTGACTGTTGCATTCACCTGATTTATTTATATTATTTTTTGAATATTTTCAAGCTGTCGATGCTTGAATCTGTGGATAAGAAATCCATGGATAAGGAGGGCTGATTTTATTGGATTTGTTCCATTTCCTTTCCATGTAACTAACAGATATTTCAAGGGACTTTAAAATGAAAAAAAACAAAACCCCAATGGGGAGAAGAGGACTCACTCCTACGATCACAGTCCAGATATCAGAGGGTGCTACCAAGATGCACTGAGGTATTTTAAAAAATCAGGTGCCAATCTGGTCATATTACATTGTCTATTTCTTCCAGCTTTCATTAGTATTCTGTAATGTGTCCTCACAGTATTGGGGAAATCCATTTTGCCACCTGCTTTGATTTCTGTTGTTCTTCTTTACTCATTTTCCTCTGGGTTGGCATGACTATTCAACCCAGTGAATGATTTTCTTCTTTTTTAAATGATGCTATGGTATTATGAGGAAACAATAAAGGAAATGCCAAAGGTGCAGAGACAGTCTTTAAACAAGGAGACAGTGCCCTGCCATAAGCAAAGTTTGTAAATTTTACTTGTCTCACACACACTCGCTACACCAAACATTTATAAGTGTCTTGTTCACAATTCAAACAAATGATACCAGTGGGGGTCTGAGGACTGTTTGCATTTTGTTTTTTTGTTTTTTCTAGTTTTGTATTCCCATCCAGTGCTCAACCCAGAGCTTAGAACTACAGCTCCCAGAATTTCCATTGTTCTGGCCCCAAAAGAAGTAACTTTTCCTCACTCTGGCTCAACATCACCATTTCCTGACACAAACATGTTCTGTACTTCAACTCCAATATACATTCTGATAGGATACTAGT
Source organism: Phrynosoma blainvillii (assembly GCA_026167975.1). Classification (NCBI taxonomy): domain Eukaryota; kingdom Metazoa; phylum Chordata; class Lepidosauria; order Squamata; family Phrynosomatidae; genus Phrynosoma; species Phrynosoma blainvillii. The sequence goes on from JANUYF010000001.1 coordinate 141,837,813, forward strand.
AGAATATCCCTTATCTGAAATGCTTAGAACCAGAAGTTTTTTGGATTTCAGATTTTTATTTTTATTTTTTGGATTTTGGAATAGCTGCATTTGTCTGTATGTACATAATGAAATGTCTTGGAGATGGGACCCTAGTCTACACACAGAATTCATTAATGTTCTATATGCACCTTTATACACATATCCTGAAGGCAATTTTATATAATATTTTAAATAATTTTGTGCGTGAAATAAAGTTTGTTTACACGAACCATCAGAGAACAAAGGTGTCACTATACAATGAAAAAGATCTCGGTTTTGGAGCATTTTGGATGTCAGAATTCCAGACTAGGGAGACTCAACCTGTAATAGACAGACAGGGAAGAGATGGCATTAACAGGCTGGATGGAGTGCATGAACTTCTGATGGAAGGATGAGCAGGACTGGTGGAGGCACAGAAGTCTGATGCTGGACAGAAGACTGAGTAAAAAGGAAAGCAATGGAATGCATGAACTTGAATGAAGCATAAGAACATTAACTGAACATCAGGAGGTACCAGAAAAGTATGTCCAAGTATGGTCCTCCAGATGTTTCCAGATTTTAGCTACCATCAGTCTTAGCATAGCTAATGGTGAAGGTTATGGGAGCTGCAGTCCATAATGATCTAAAGGGTCACACCTGCCCATGAAACACAAACTGCTGATGGACATTATCTGCACTTCAAGAATGGTACACTTGAAACACCATGGGTGAGATGTCAAGGGAGCAGAGAACCATTTTTTCAAAACTAGAATGTGATATGCGGTTGTAGGAAAGCAAGCAGTATTAAGCATGTGTGTCAGTACTTTGGAACTCACACTTCTGGTTAACTGTGGAGTCATTCAGTTCAGCTCTTTCACAGTTCCTAGTCTGGTACAGTGAGAACCCAAGAGAAAAGGGACGGAGTTGGCAATCACTGTCTAGCTCATGATTCCCAAACTCTGGTCTTCCAGGTTTTTGGACTTCAGCTTCCAGAAGCCTCAGCAATCTTGGCCAATGCTCTGGGATTCTAGGAGCTGAAGTCCAAAACATCTGGAAGGTCAGAGTTTGGGCATCATTGGTCTAACTCAGCGGTTCTCAAATAGTGGGGTGGGCCCTGGGGTGCGAGACTCCATAAAGGGGGGCCCGTTACGGCTGGAGAGAGGGAGATTGTCCCAGCACAACCCCAGTAGCTCTATCCTGATTGGCCAAACCCGCCCATGTGATCGCGCGGGGGGCGCGCAAAATGTTTTCTTCTTTCCTAGGGGGGGCGTGACAGAAAATAATGGAGAAACACTGGTCTAACTCAAGCTTATGATCATGGTGATCTAAGCATCTTCCCTCACATTAGGCATTATCTATAGATGGCCAGGTATCTACTTTAAGTCTAGGAAATTGTATGCATAGTACAGGTAGAGATCTATGTACACACACACACACATTAAATGACTGAAAACTTCCTTAAAAAGTCCAAGACTACCTGCTTAATGAGTATGCTTTTAATTTTGCAAAAGTCACTCACTACAGATGAAAATAAGCAGCACTGCCAACAAAAAATCATAAATACACTTAATAGCTTTCTATTTGTGGCCTAATTTTTCAGTTTCTCTGCCAGACTGAAAAGGTTTTCATTTGAAAAAGGACATCCAGTTCCAACGTGTTATGTGGTATCAGTCGAACAATGTCTTAATTAAATTCTGTTCCTTTAAAAATAGAAACACAAGCATGCCCAAATTGTTTATTCAATCTTCAAGGCAATTGTTAAATGATTCCTTCCTTCCAAAGCAATTAGTGAAACTGTTTTTTCAAAGCACATTTTATTGGATGAAAAAAAATGAGATTTATAGGCAAGGAACCAAAGAATGATGTATTTTATTTTATTTTATTTTATTTTATTAAAATACTCATCTCCTAGCCTAGATCATACAATCTCATGGTGGTATACAATGAAATTAATTTATCCAATAATGTAAAACAACATATTACAGTATATTTGTCCAAAATGTAACTATTCCAAGCTCAGTTATTTGTACATGGCTGTTTTAAGGATTTTCACGTGTTACAGTCTACATACATATATAACCAACCATTCAATCTGAATTTTGTAACATATGAGGTAGCCTATATCCCTGGCCTTGAGGAAGTCATCATCTCAAAACTTAATCTACCCCACAGGATTATAGTCAAGATAACCATAATCTACTCTGAGTCCTCAGATGAAGCCAGAAAACAAATATTAATAGGCACTTGTCTGGAGCAAAACAATGAGGCCAGTAGCACCTTAAAGATTAACAAATGCATCATAGCATAAAAACATTCACAGATTACAGTCCATTTCATTAAATAACTAGAATGCTATTGTTAACTGTAATGTGTGTGTGTGTGTGTGTGTGTGTGTGTGTTTTGTATACAAACATGATGGCATGGTGATGGAGGAACTATATTCACTAAAGTGAGCAAAATGAAACATCAAGGAAGAAATAATTAGGATTTGCGTTCACTGGCCAGAATAGTCCAGTATTATAGTCCTGAACACACACACAACCAATCCCCCATGTATTTACCTGTGCTCTCTCCATGTGACAATGTCCGGCTGCCTTCCCATACAAACCCCATTCATTGCCAGCACCACTGCTGAGATCACAATGATGCACCCATCCATCTTTATCGACACTGGGTGCCTTGTTCTGACCTCAGAGTGACTCGCACCCAGAGCAGCAGTGCCCAGTGGCTTGCATGGACCATGTAAGAAAGAGCTGAAACCCTGGAGCAAAAGGTAAGATTTTAAAATTCGAGTAAAGGGGAGGAAAGGTCAGATCAAGTGCGGACGTTGTGAAGACAGTAAGCGCTCAATTTGGAGGTTTGGCCCTGCATCATATAAACAGCAAGCCTGGGAAAATTTTGGAGTAAATAACTCATGTAGACAAGCCCTAAATTAGAGCTCCAATGTATGCAAAAAGCTTAGAGTAAGGTGGTACAAGACAATGTAATTTTAGTCATGCAGCCTAGAATCTCATTGGCTTTTTTAGCTGCCGCATCACACTGTTGACACAAGTTCAACTAATCTAATAAGATTCCTAGATCCCTTTCACATGTACTGTTGTCAAGCCAGGTGTCCCTCATCCTATATTTATGCATTTCATTTTTGTTTTTTATCTAAGTTTACTAGCTCACATATCTCTGTGTTGAAATCATTTTATTAGTATTGGCCCAGCTTTCTAATCTATTAAGGTCATTTTGAATTTTGATCCTGTCCTCTGGGTTATTAGCTACCCCTCCTAATTTTGTATTAGCTGTGGATTTGATAAGCATGCCCTCTATTCCACCAGAGTGTGGTGGAGTCTCATTCTTTGGGTCTTTAAACAGAGGCTGGATGGCCATCTGTTGGGGGGGGGGGCTTTGATTGTGAGTTCCTGCATGGCAGGGGGTTGAACTGGATGGCCCTTAGGGTCTCTTCCAACTCTATGATTCTATTATTCAAAAACTATTGTTCATGCTGCAACATACCAAAACAAAGCTATATCTTTGAAAACTGAGGTTATGTATTCTGAAGGACAGTCTAACAACTGTATTTGCTCCTCTGGAAGCAACAATTTTGCCTTTCTTTTGACAGTTTGTTCAAATATGACCTTAGCTAATGCTTGGGCCAGGAAACAGTTTGAATAATTCAGGTTTGTCATAAAATTAATGGAGAAAAGTTTTTGCTAAACTGATTACATCATTCACCTCTCTTTGTTCAGATTTCTGCAGTATCTGCATGGTCCTATAGGCTAGAAAGGTAACCAAGCTCTTGCATCTTGGAGAAACTAAGAACAAAAATAGCTTTATACAGTTTTCACATGACCCTTGAACTGGAAAAGACTGTTAAAGGATGCCAACAGCTTCAACATAAAACTAATTCCCAGTTCTTATAATGTCCTTGCTTTTTACACTGGAGAATCCCTAGGTACAGGTAGCTTTCCTCCTTGCTAAACATATGCATCCTGTTTTTATTTAAATCAATAAATGCACAATATTTCTATAGTGTTAGTGTTGCCTAAACCTTTGTCTCCAAATTTCTCAGAGGAAGATAATGGAAAATGGAGGGCACATTCTTTTTCCTTTCTGCATTATTTAACATATATTTTAGATAGATAAGGATACAGATCTAGTTACGTAATTTGAAAACAAACAGCACTTCTGAACATTTTGGATCCCAGGGGATGCAGTTAATCACTAAACACATATATTTATTAGAGAGAACAACAAACAGAACTTAAAAAAAATAGTAGAAAGAATGCAGCTTACTTTTGTTTTCAGCAACTCAAGAAGGTGGAAGTCACAATGTTTTGCGAATGTATTTATTAAGTTCTGTTCGTTAATAACTATCATATTTGTGTGTATGTGTGTGCCAGTTCCTTTTCTTATTAAATGCCATTTCAGAAAGGGGAGAAGCTTTCCAGACCTTCAAGTAAAATCTTCCCCAAACAATACACATTTGCTGTAGCACTGGTATTTTGGTACTAGGAACCTTTTACTAGAAACACCACAGAAAGTAAGAAGAGAGGGTTTCTAATAAGGGTCATCTCTGCTATGACACATTACTAACTCAAGTTTCTTCGAGAACGAACAAAACCTGCTTCACTACTCATAATGCATCAGCATCTCCCAACTAGAGTCCCTCAAGATGCTGTGCAGTACGACTCACATCATATCATGCCTGATTCTTGCTGGGTGGGCTGCCAATGGAACCTGCAAGCTGGTGGAAAAACAAGGCACGGGAAAATTACACTTTGCTTTGCACTACAACTCACAGAATCTCCCAGCCAGTACGCTCCACTGAGAGCCTATGAGTGTTACAGTCCAAATTGTTCCAAGTTCTGGTCATGGTGTCTGAAGGGGCCCAGGGTGGGGAAGGCAGTGTGAGGGCCATCAGATTTCCAAATAGACACTCACTGTCCACTAGCACTAATGGAGAAGGAAAGTCAACAGGTCATCCCAGGTCAAAAAAGCTGGACTGCCAAAACAACAACAACAACAACAACAACAACCCTTTTCTGTGCAACAATTAAAAGTCCAGGGCCCATGCTTGAAGAGCACACCCAAGAACAAAAGAAACACAACGCATGCCTCAGTTCAATTATGGAAAGGAAAACATTTCTGAAAGCAAGAGCAGATGATTGGATCCACTTGCTTTGCTAAAGTAAAAGTATATACCTCAAGTCACCTGTTAACTTATGGTGACTCCATGAATTTCATAGTTTTCTGAGGCAAAGGATACTCAGAGGTGGTTTGTCGTTGCCTTCCTCTAAGCTACAGCCTACAGCACCTGGTATTCTCTTTTGAGCCCCCACCCAAATACTAAACAAGTCTGACCCTGCTTAGCTTTCAAGAACAGAGGGGATCTGGTACTTTCAGGGTATTCGGGCACCCACTTGCTCTGCTAAAGACAGGGAAATCTACTAGATATTAACCTAACACTACATCTCCCTATGCCTAGATGACCAGAAATAATTATGTCTGTTCCCCACACATAGTTCACAGCAACTGCCATAAGATGCACCACGTCTTTTTAACAGGGACAACTCCAGTCTGAAAATGTTTTCCTGGAAAAGTTGGCAAGCCCTACCCAGCACATGCACTTCCCTCATTAGAGACTTGCTGTGTGCAAAATCATCTCTCCTTCTTGGTATGTATAAATTTTAGCCGAGCGTTGGGAAAACAAGAGAGGTGTATCAGTGTCTGGACCACCACCTAAGCAAGCAGCATTTTCGTTGAGGCTGTTCTCAGAAGGAGTCCCCCTGTTTCCTTAAGATGACAATTTCTTCATTCAGAACCCTGCTCTTGGATCTTTAGTAGAATTGAGATTGCTGTTATGGGTTCTAGACCACCCCAAGACTTCATTTGGTGCTAAACTGATATGTGTTACTGCTATAAGGTAATGTATGTTATTGTTAACTGCCATTGAGTCGACCTCAACTCATGGCAACCCTGTGGATGAAACATCTCACAGACTCCCTATCCCCCACTCAGGTCTTGCAGACTCATACCCATGGCCACTCTGATTGAATCCAACCATCTGGCATGTGGTCTCCCTCTCCTTCTACTACCCTCTATCTTTCCTAGCATTATTGTCTCTTCTAATGGATCATGCTTTCTCATGATGTGGCCAAAGTATGACAGCCTCCCCCTCCTGGTAGAGTTTGGGCTTGATCTGATCTAGAACCCATTTGTCTGTCTTCAGGGCTCTCCATGGTATTCTCAGCACTCTTCTCCAGCACCTCATTTCAATGAGTTGATTTTCTTTCTGTTGGCTTTCTTCACTGCCCACCTCTCATATCTGTAACATAGGGATGGGGAATACAATGGTTTGGACGATCCTCACTTTAGTGTTCAGAGTTATATCTTTACTTTTTAGGATCTTGTCTAGTTCTTTCATGGCTGCCCTTCCCAATCCTAGTCTTCTAATTTTTTGACTTCAGTCTCTGTTCTGATCAATGTTTGATTCAAGATATCAGAACTCTGATTACTTCAATTTTCTCATTATTTAGGATGAATTCTTGCAGATCTTCCATGGTTATTATTTTTGTTTTCTTAATGTTCCACATTAAGCCTACCTTGGCGCTTTCTTCTTTCATCTTCTTCAGTAATTTATCCAGGTCTTTGTTGGCAACATATACTTGTGGTAAATGATACCGTGGATGGTATACAGCAAAGGAGAGAAGTCTTCAGGGCCTTTTGCTGATGGGATCCAGCATTCCCCTCAAAGCCCATGACAGACAGGTACAACTAATTCTACCCAGGCTATCCCTGGACAGCAAATTAATTCCCTATGGTTGGTTATGGGGTACCTAGGCTGTGGTGCGCTTGCCAGGTGAGGTGATGGAAGATGGAAGACCCAAGGGTTACATAGTGTGGAAGCAAACAAAGCAAACTGCACAAGCATGACCCATCTTCCCCTCTTTCCCAGCACAGCTATGAGAACTGTGCAAATAGGTTATCAAAAGTGGAACATTTACTCCCTTCATGTATTCCCAGCCTTCATATCTTTTCCCAACCTGTCAACCTAATGCAAAAGAAGTTTCAACCAGCCATTAATACAAATTAATCATATGTATGCATATGTGTATCTATATGTGTGTGTATCATACTAGAGAACAGTTAATATTTGACCGAGGATGCTAACATACTCTAAAGCCCATCTGCCTGGTGGCAGAAGCCAAACTCAGTACAGTTGCCAACAGGTCTTGTCAAAGCCACTGCTCTATATTGTTAACAGAATCCATTTGCCTTCTCTCCACACTGTTCCAAGCTGTTTACTTTTAATCTCCATAAATTACAGTAACAAACAAGGTTAGGGTGAAAAGTGCCAGCACAATATAAGCTCTATTTTCCTTGGAGCTGAAAAGCAGAGCCATATTCTTGAATTACCCTCCATTTCTGGTGGACAAAGTTCTGCCTTCCAAGTTTCACACCCACATTTTGAACAGATGACCGATTATGAAAAGGGTTTTAGCAAAGACACAACCAAGACAGGATCCCAACACCATCCACCCCCAAGGACTCATGGTGTTTGGCAGTTTGCTTTTGTTCCACTACTTCCCAGTCTTCCTATTTTCTGTTTTCTTAATATATGCATTTGTGCTCATTAGGAGTGATTTTATTTTCCTTTACACAAATGAGGGAAGGAACTGGAGCAGGTGCAGAACACCCGTCAGGCGTTGGCACTGGATCCTTGCCAACCTTTCCACAAACTGCTTAGCATAAGAAGGGGGAATAAGCAGATTGGTTTTTCCCCTGGGAAAAGAAAGGGTCAATACGAGCAGAAAAACTTTGTCTTTGTCATCCCAAGCAAGTTCACATTTCCGCCTGGACTGGGAAGATCAGTCATTCATGTCTTTACCAATAACAATGTGCACCATTGACATGGCAGGCAGGCCTACTAGGCTTCTCAGACATGGTATCCAGTATGTACTCCTCTCTAGTTTAACAAAATTACGAAGACCTTTGCACTACATTGTCTAATCTCCACTGCACATTTTTCAGTGCTATCAATGCAGTTTGTCTAGCAACTGTGCAAAGACAATTATCCAGTGACAGCTGCAGAATCTAACTGGATATTAGGACCTTTGTTGTGGTTATGTTTGTTTTTATAGGGGAGACAACGTTTTAACTGCAATCCTGCTAATGTCTGAATGAATTTTTAATCAAGCCTGTTGAGTAACTAACTGCATCTGATCTGAATTGTTTCTAAGTCTTTTCAAGATACATCTCTCAACACAGCATTTACTTCTAAACTTTCTGTTCTACAACAAAGATTACACACTTGTAAAATAAATATTCAATGAACAATTAGCTAAACCCTATTCATGTTTATTCAGATACAAGCCCCAATGTGTTTAATGAGGCAATTTGGTGTAAGACTTCAGCACAAAAGAATTATTTAAATGACCTGTATCTTTGGGTACGTCAACAGACTTCATTTTTAATGAGCACCGTACAAGCTGACAAAGATACAAAGATATTAAAGCAAATCCACTCAGATCATTCACGTGTTCTATTTACCACCAGATGATTAGGGTCAACCCAGTTCATGTAATATTAAGGCAAGTATATGGAATATAGCAGGACAAACCTACTTTCTATACCGTACACAAAGCAACAGGCAAAGACAATAATCCATTGCTGGATCTTTTGTGGTTTAAGAAACCTCAGAAACAATCTCTGTAAACATTCCTCCCAAATTATTTATTTGCTGTATGACCCACATTTTCCTCAACATTGGGACACAAGGTGGACACCCATCCCCTCCAGATTCTCAATGTTGCCAAATTATGAGACAAATTCTCTGTCATTTATGATTCAAGGCACAGAAGGTCTTCCCTCAACTACTCTCTTTTTATAAACCATGGTGGGGTGGTGGAGTGTGGTTTTCCAGATGTTGGACTACAATTCCCAGCAGCCCTAGGCAGCGTAGCCAATGGTGAAGGACAACTGGGGTTACACTCCAGTAATCTGAAAGGCCACGTTTCCCATCCATATTATAAATACCATAACCCAGGGCAGGCTACAAACATGTATGGGTGGAAGCAAACTTTATAGACACACGCAACCTTTCCAAACCCTGGTGGCTACTCTTCAGTCTTGCAAAACCACTACACATTCATATGGGGTTCCAGACCAGGGGAGAGGATTGTAGAAGGGGGCAGCTGTGGACCTGTCTTGCTTCTCTTCTGCAGATGGTTTGCTGCCACCAACACTATAGGACACCAAAGGAACTAGCAGACTTGCATGATTTTAACAGTACATTTATATCCTATGGACTTCAATTTCTCAAAACAAGTAGTGCTGGCAATTTCCATGCCACTGGGGCAATGAAGCTCCTCTAGGCTTTTTAATATGCACTTCAGAGGCACTTTCCAAGGTGCTGAACTCTATCTTCGAAATTAGTTCACCACATTGGATAGCTACTTAACAGGTCAAATTAAAAACCAGAGTAGATCCACCCACCTACTGACAGGGAAACCGCTTGCCACCACTGCTTGTGATGAAGATTAACTATTTTACAATACTTGCAACTTGTGTTAGTCCAAACTGCATTTCACTTTTGTAAAACTGTCTTGTAACACATTACTACACATGTTTGCCTGGAAGTTCTAGTGCAGGGATAGGCAACTTTTTCTTACCTTGGGCCGGTCCGCTGGTCCCGAGGTCTTCCGCGGGCCGAGAGAGGAGGAAATGGCACCGTGCACGCACGCACGCTCGCTCACGCATGTGCAGTATGCCGGAAGTACTGCGCATGCGCAAGCAAATCACGGCCGCCATTTTGTTTTCCAAAATGGTGCTGCGACTCGTTTGCGCATGCGCCGGAGTACTGCGCATGGGCAAACAAGTCACAGCCATCATTTTGGAAAACAAAATGGTGGCAGCGACACGTTTGTGCATGCGCAGTACTCTGCCGCATGCGCAAACGAGTCACGGCGCCAGTTTGGAAAACAAAATGGCGGCCGAGACTCATGCGGGGGCGGCATGCGGGGGCGGCGACAGGACCGGGCTGAGGCCGGTCCAAAGGCCTCAGGGGGCAGATCCGGCCCCCGGGCCATAGGTTGGCGACCCCTGTTTTAGTGAGTTCAGCGGGACTTTTTGTTTAGGATGCTTCACATTGCAACTAGTAACAGACACAGTTAAAACCAAACTGTTACATCTGGGGAAACCATTTAACTCAAGAAAAGTTACTTTTCTGTTGCTAATTGAATTGACATTTCACTACGTGTCTTTTATTACCCCTTGTCCCCTGTCTCTACATTGCCAGTGAGGGAGTAGCCTCTGCCTGCACTGAAACCCCTCAACACCATCCCAAATGACAACATACTAGACAGAATGCAAGCCTGCAATTCTAACATCATCACTCTTGTCCTGCATGATTGCCAACATCCCTGCCTAATGCAGAAGCCAATGAAAACTTGAAAGCTTGCACAGTGCATTCCATGCTCTGGACTTGGCTCAACAAAGATATCACTGCTTTTGAATTTAGGTTTTGTTCTATTTTGAGAAAGTATTTTACGTCCGCTCAGCCCCTCCTTTTCCACCAAACGTGTCCGCATTCAGTCCAAGTTAGTAATCAACTATCCAGGGAAAGAGAATCTTGTTCATTTAGTTTCCCACAGGTCTTCAGATGAAGCATCATACTACGTCATTACGGGAAATTTAAACGATAAGCAATTCCCAGCTCCTGTCTTGTGGTTGATCCAGGACATGTGCTTGATCAGCCATGAGGTTTGTAGCCCTGGCAGTGGCCCAGGAGTAGCTTTGGCAATGGAGATGTAAATGGAGTTAAGGGATCCACAATCCAGGCAGGATGAAGCAATGAGGAAGGTAATAATGACCAAGTGGTAGCAAGGCATATATAAAGAATGATATAAATTTTGTCTGATGTGCACAAGTGCTCAGGCAGCTGAGGAACTCCTGTATTTTCCTGGCTATGGCAGGAGGAAGACTGGGACCTGATACCATTTGATTGTTCCACTCCCCAAAGAGTCTCCATCCAATAGCTGTGTAACTTTTAAGAATTGGTGCATGGCAGGATTTTCTTCTTCGCTCCCTAAGTAACTTTCCTTTTGTGTTCTGTCTGTAATCCATAAGTAAAGGGACTCTCTTGTTTTCAATCTGTTTTTAGTAAATATTGTGTGTGTTATATAAGTTGTTAATTTTCTATGTTTATGTCCTGGTTTCACTGCTTTTTAAACCTCAGGTAGTAACATAAACAATATGCACTGCATGGATTGTGATGCCAATGAGACTTCCAAAGTACTACAGGGTAAAAAATGCCCATGTTCAAAATTTCTGTGTGCAAAATCATGTATGCTCCATCAGAAACCCCAAGCCAGAAAACACAGAGTTGGCATGGTGTAGTGGATTGAGAGTACCTATGACTCTGGAGACCAGGGTTCAAATCCCTGCTTGACCCTGGAAACCCACTAGGTGACCTTGGACAAGTCACACTCTCTCAGCCATATACAATGGCAATGACAAACCCCCTCTGAAGAAATCTGCTATGAAAACCCTGTGACAGGTTCCTCTTAGGGTCACCATAAGTCAGAAACAAACTTGAAAGCACACAACACATACACACACACAGAGTAACAGGAGCTAAAATAAAACAAAGTATACACTTCTTTCATTGTGGGATATTTCCTGATCCCATTGAATTGCAGTGTCTGACAAAGGAATAAATGTTGCTTTCCCCACAAATGACAACCAATGTACTGAGGCAACTAGAACATCTGCTGTGCTGCATCCAGGCTGATGAAACATGGAACAGGATTTTTTTGGGGGTACAAACTGGTTAAGACAAAAAGCATAATAGGCAAAAAGCAGTAATTCGCTGAGAATCCCTCCCCACATACACCTTTGTTTATGGGGGGATGGGAAGAGTCAAACTTGGAGGCATTGATTCTTCCAGTCCACAAGAAAATGTCACACATTGAGCTGACCTGCACTGTAGGTGTATTTTTGTGTACATCAGTCTTCTTGGCAAAACAAAAATGTATCTGGAGAACTAAGGGCTGATGCAGACCGGCACTATAGGCCGCCTTGGGGATGGAGCTGGGGTGGGCAACCACATGCCAACCACCCCGACTCCCCCTTGATGTCACCTTGATGCCATTCGGATGCCGTGCGCCTGTCCACATGGCGTGCGGCATCAGGACGTCCTTTTGGTGCAGCATGCATACACGCTGCACCAAAAGGACGCAAAAGAGCTGCCATGGCGGCTCAAAGGGTGCCTTCTGCCGCTCTTTTTGGGGCGGCAAAAAGGAGGATTGGGGCTGTGGCGTATGGTTGCCACGGCCCCGATCCACTGCTCCCAAGGGTGGCCAAGAGCCGCCCCAAACAAGCCATCTGCATCGACCCTGAGATGTCCCACTGTAGTGCATACAGGTTATATATACTGGTGTCTTCCTTCCATTACAGACTGAAGATGGATGCTTTTGGAAATATCAGATGGAAGATGTGAAGTGTAATTATTCTTTGTGAGATTAACAAATCCATTATTGGAAACTTCTCTACTTTTAAATAAATGCATATTTTTAACTGTGAGCTTATCCTCATAAGCACCTGAGCTTTCATTCTGCATGTGAGAAGAAAATCTTTATTCTAATGAAGTAGACCATAAAAACCACTCAATATCTTATCTTTGAACTACTATAGCTTGCTTAAACTTTTCCCCTGAAATCTTCAGAAGAGGTTTACATCAAAAGGGACTCATTTAAGCAGCTATGGTCCTCCTAGCCAAATGTCACAGGTTACTTTCCTTTATCTAGTCTATCTTTTCCTTCCTTTTTGATATGTCTGCAGTTAATAGCAGTTTTGTGCAATCTAGATTTGGAGTATATCATTTAAATCACAAGGAAGACTTGCTTTTGTTCATGCCCAAATCCAAATTATATATAAGTACAGTCATCGCTCCGAATTCGTGGGGGATCTGTTTTGGATCCCCCTGTGAATTTGAAATTTCGTGAATATTCATGTCCCCTTGTCCTCAATGGCAGTGCCATTGGGGAAAATGGGACTTGAGTATTTATTTCTTTCCCTCCCTACACTTTACTAGCATTTTTAGATGACTATCATGGGGGATCTTGTAAAAGATCTTACTGAAATAAAGACAACACTACATCCACAACATTCCCTTCATCTACCAAGCTGAATGGACCAATTTTACCAAGTGGGCTTCCTGGCCAAGCAGGAATTTGAACCTGGGCCTCCCAAGTGGCACACTGGCCACGAGTCAGGCAAATTATTTTCAGATACCCTTCACTTAATGTTGAATGTAACAACACTGTATTAACAAAAATCAATGACAATCTTCCAGTCAAGATAAATAATTTGCTATAAATGCCAGAAAATATCTTGTTTTTAACCATTTGTGGGATTGCTAGTTTAGCATTATGCTTTTTAATAAAATAAAAAAATGGTAGCCACTTCCCAGGACTGAACAGCAGCCATTCATTTATATAAGAAAAAGTAAAGAGATGCAACAGGAGTAAAAATTAAGGGGCCCTTTGAAGTTGCTAATTACTCTAACCATTAATAATCAAGCCTGTTCCTATCACATGGTTCTACCCTGACTTCTGCTCAATCATCATTGAATATCTAGATCATCACATAAAAAGCAGTCCAGCAGTTTTGTTGCTTGGCAAGACTTGACAATCCATTGTGCTCATACATGAGAAAATTCATGAGGGGGTATCATATAGTAATAATTATCACCCGGAAGTTATTATGGTATATTGATGAAATTTTGTAAGTGTCATCATTGGTCCCAAAGCACATGATGTTGAGAAAATCAGCTCATTGTGTCCTTTATTTTTGTGACAGGTTGTGCCAGAAGTGACTAAAGTGTAAAATCCTCATAAGGCGCAATCTGCAGACTTCTACAATTTCAGGTTTTCGGAGGGTCAAGAAACGTTGAGAAAAATTTTCTCATGTATTAGCACAATGGAATGTCAAGCCTTGCCAAGCAACAAAATTGCTGGACTGCTTTTTATGTATGTATGTAAATCTGGATGGTGATTACATAGAGATAAGTCAACAACTACAAATCAAAACAAACTTTGTCAAATTTTAAAAAAATGTGATAATTAAAACTTTACGATACCCCCTCGTAGGTAGGTAACGCATAAACCTGACAAGGGTCTCTAATAGCTCCTGCCAAGTTTGACCTTACCCTATTGGAAAAGATTGCTGAAGAGACATTCTCTATAGCAGACAACCTATTTGATCAGATAAACTTAAATCTTTTAAAATAAATAAATACCCCAGTAATGAGTGTAAAACATTTCCAAAGCACCCACATAAGTTGTATTAAAAATAACAATAAAGAAAATACATCACACAGATGTGTTCATGTTGATCTCAGCCTCTCAGTAAAGCTCTAAAGTCCTGACACCATAAATATTTTTAAATGACGGTGGTGGTGGGGTAGTCCCAGATCAGCCAAAAAACCCACTGAAAGCTGAAACCAATTTGGGGGGTGGGGGGGTGATCCTAAAGATTAGTATTGGGGAAATATGGTTTGCAGGCCACAAGTGTCCTTCAAAGTTATTTCTGAAGCCTCTTGAGCTCCCAGCACCCCATAAATGCCTTCAACTGCCCTATGGGATGTGGAGGGAAATTTTGCCATGGGGGTTGGAGGTTTAACACTTCCAGATTTCTTTCTCCTGAAAAAAACAAAACAAACCAACCCCTGTCCTGGGCCCAAAATGGCCAGGGAACCCAAAATATGGCAAAATTGCCCTGCGGGCCACCATGGAAAACACTAATGGGCATGTGGAGCAAATGAAGGGCTCATTCCCACTTACATTTAAACCAGTTTGCGATTCGCCTTCGCTCCGTGTCAGTGAATAATTTCTAAAAGGTCCGTAATTCCCGCTATGAAAGTGGATCTTTTCATTATTCCCTTGTAATTGCTTCTTTTTTGGCATAATTGACATTCCCACTAGTTTGCGCCACTTCAAAATGCAAGTCAATCATCTGCGCGTCATCGGTGACACAAGTGGCGACACGGTGAGGATGGGGCTCAGCGGGGCAACTTTAGCAACTGAGCTTTCCTCTGCCCCTCAGCAACCCAGGCTGCTCAAGCACACCATTCCCCCTTTGAGCAGCCCAGCTTCGGAACTATATATATATATATATATATATATATTGACAAGATATGCAATCCATTAGTTTTGCAACTATTTGTCTCACTGAACTGCGGTCTGCCCGTAATTGCAAATAGTTGCAAATACAATGGAGCACATATTTTGTCAATATATACATATGTATATATGTACATATGTATATATGTATATATCACGCGCCCATAGGTCACACCACAAGCACAAAGGCAGTGCTGAAGGGGGGGGGGGAGGGAATGGCTGATTTCCCAAAAACTGAGGAGGGATGGTAAACACCCCTCTGCCATTAATCCCTCGCCTCCAGAATGATGCAATTCAGATCCATTGTTCCCACTTGTTGAACATGCTTTGGAATTGATTCTTTTCACAAGAACTGCCAACAGGAAACAGCGAGTTATTTGCATTTGCCTCACTCCATCGCAATTGAAACCGAGCACAGTAGGATCAGGACCAGTTTCAAGTGCTGAACACAAACAACTGAGGTGGGCCAGCCCTGCAAGGTGCTCTGATGGATCAGTGTAGTCCCTAATAGTTGTGCCAATTCCTACTTTAGACTGTACGAAAATCTAGAGAGGAAGACTCAAATCCTGATCTTCTTGGCTGGCATCCTGTTGGTTTATACTGACTAGAGTAAACCGATTTAATCAATTTTTGAATGGTGAGTCAACAGACAGATAAATCTAATGGGTTCTATGGGTCTACTCTAGCCAAGACAAGGGAATTTAGGTCATAGACAGCCAAGAGGTGTCTGGGTGACAGAGTTTGCTGCTTTGGCTAAGCATGTTAAGTCCTTCTTAGCACAGTAAGAACAAGCTGCACCAGGACAGTTAGAGAGCCTTTGAACCTGCAGATGAAACTTCTCTGGTATCATTCCCATTTGGCTGCTAAAGAAAACAATGGTTTCCCCATGAAAACACCATACGAACATAGGACTTTCTCAGGTTATGGCAACAGAGGTGTCACTGGGGGGTGCAGAACACACTTGGTGACACCTCAGGGCATGTGTGTCACTGAATACAGAATGGTGGGAGGGACTGCCTTCCAGTTCTGGCAGATCGGCTGTCCAGGCAGAAAGGCAAGTCGCCTCCCTTTCCCACCTGTCCAGCAGCTCTGTCAGACCCAGAAAGGCTTCTGGTGGGATGGAGCTGCTTTCCGAGTCTGGCAGTTCTGCAGGCCGGGTGAGAAAGCAAGTCTTTCTTACTCACCCAGCAGCTCTGCCAGAGCCAGAAAAGGCTGCTGAAGAGAGGAAGGTAGGTATTAAAAATGATCTGCACTGGGTGTCAGATATACTAGGTACTCCACTGAATAGCATTACATTATAACTAAAGTTGCCCTCCAGATGTCTTACCTCATCCTAAAGATATTTACCAGCACCATCTCCTCTAGAAGTCAGGGAATTAGGCATAATGCTGAAGAGTTATGAAAGGATCAATGATTTTTTTCAGCATTATTATCTGTACTTGGGATAAATGTTTCCTTCACATAAATAAAATGATGGAAATTTATACACCATGAAAAAGTAGTTTTAATACTGGAAGGAGGTTTACGGCACATCAATAAAACTATGTAGATATTATGTAAGATTAGTTCTACATTAATAACTGCTACCAAAAACCAACCCCCCCCCAAAAAAACACTTCATGCCAAATATCAATTAATATACATTATCACAGCCAGATGCCACAAAATTTGCCATATGAAAGCCATCAGACATTATTTTTTTTTTAATACAGAAGTTAAGAAGTCAGGCTACAACAGGAAATACCCTGTTTATTGGCAAGAGAAGTAAAACATGGTATTAAGAACAGAAAGCATAGTGAGTCCAGGGACAGACAGATGTTGGCAATCCTACGTACAGGCTGCTAAAACCCACTGAAGTGAATGGAATCAGCCTTCTCAATGTACTTGGGCCTGCTGCCAAACTCTAATGTCTCCAACATGGTTTCAATTGTTATTGGTCTTGTTAAAGGCTTCCTTTGGTTTTACAGGAACATTTAAAATGGAAATTATTTCAAGAGCTTACAGAGAAAATCTTAATTATATTAAACTTATTAATCCTTTTAAAATATTATAAATGTTAATTCCAGCACAGTGCCTGTTACATTAATTAATTAATGTGCACCAGATCCCATCTGATTTTGGAAGCTAAACAGGGACAGCCCTGGTTAGTACTTGGATGAAAGACCACCAATGAAGACCAGGTGTTGTAGTCTACACTTCATAGGAAGGAACTGGCAACCTCCATATCTATGAGGGATATATTCCCAGACATACTGCAAATAGTGAAAAATCTCAAATAATAGTGAACCCTTCTGGCAGAAGTTTATCATAGAGTCAGATGCCTAGAGATTTGGATGCAGGTAAGTGAAACCATGGGTGCTGGTCCCAAAGATAAGAGGGTCATATTGTATCTTTAGTACGACATTAAGACAACAAAGAGATCCCAATACAATGGGAAAGAAAGTACCCATGAACTGAATTGCCCACTGTCTTCCTCTCTCTCTATACGAAGTACCTATGAACTCCCTTCCCAAATAAATTAATATGTGATTTCAAAGCACATTTGTTTCAATGTTTTTCTCTCTTACATGGTGTGATCCCCACAGCAAACTGCTTTCATGTGGTGATTTCATGCAGGGCTTGTATAATGATGCTTTAGACCAGGGATGGAGAAACTATGGATCATAGGGTTCATGTAGCCCCTCCAGGAGGTTGAAATGTAAAAATAGACCATGAAGAGAACAGCTTTCTCCTTGCTATTTCTCCACAATAAATGATATTTAGTAGTATGTTTCTTAACATGGAGGTTCTCATCTAACTGCAGATACTGTCACGCAGTGCAGTTTTAATGTTTTTCTATTGACTAATCAGTTTTAATCCTCAAACAAATATACACTCGAGTAAAATCAAAATTAATATCTACTGACAGACTTAGATTTAGCGAAGTAACATCTTGCTAGCTTTTATTGATGTCTTTACTTTTTACTCTGGAATTGCAATTTTAATTGCTATAAGCCACCTTGAGAAATGCAAAGGTATCAGAACAGTAAGGTTAAGGTTTCCTTATAGTTTATTTTTACATCAAATAGGCAATCTGGATAGTTTTAACAATGCAGATCAAAGAACAAAGCATCTTCTGTCAGCTGATACATAAAACTAACAACAACAACAACAACAAATTTCCTGGTTGTTCAGATTTAAGAAGTAACATTCACACAAACTACTTACCTGGTATAGTTTTTGAACAATTCCATGTATTTAAAGAGAGCCTCCACTTGCTCAAGGGGAAACAATTCTGTTTGTCACTTTTCAAATGGTTAATAATCTGGTTGAAATTGAAACAGTTATCTTTTAATCCCTAGGAGAAACAATTATCCTTCCTTTCTCCCCTTAAAAAAAATGTTGAAAATATAATATAAAATTAATCTCTAGCCATCTGCCTTTCTTAAGCAATTAGGCACAGAAGAAGAAAAGGGATTGTTTTAACCTATTTCTAATATCCAGATAAACACTGAATATGACAGAATTTAATCATTCCACAGCCCACATAATAAAGGTGTAATGTGCATGCCGTTAATAATACTTCACGTTATTGAAGGAAAACTGTTTTCTTTTACCTTTATTCAACTTGAATCTCAATAATACAACCTATGAAGGCTGGTGGTTTCCATATAAATGCAGTAACAAATCTACTCTGGATTTGAGTCAGAACGGATCTATCTACAATGCCCCAAATAGGCTCACCATCCTGGATAGCTTCTTTGGAAGTTCTGACTCAAATCCAAAGTAGATTCACCACCATACTGACATGGAAACTACCAGCAATCACTGGATATTGTTTGTTTGTTTGTTTAATTTAGATGCTTCCTTGCTCCCAACATGGGATTCAAGGCATCTTACATCAATTTAAAAAAAAAAAAAACACAACAGAAAAACTACTACAAGTTGAATATTCCTTGGGAATGTTTGGGACCAGAAGTGTTTCAGAGTTGGGATTCCCCCCCCCCCCAGATTTTGGAATACACAAGGAATGTAGTGCACACTTGCATTGCATTTGCAAGGCTGGAGTGAGATGTGAGAATCTGTGAAATGGATTCATAGTGAGCACAATCCTTGGATTCCCACCATTTTACAGATCCTCCAACCTCACATTTTGCCAGCCACCTGCTTTTGCCTTCAAGGTGGCAACTGCAACACTCCAGCTTGTTCATTTCTCTCTGGACTCACGTCTCTCTCCAGCCTCACATCTCATTCATTCACTACTTGTGTTGTGTATGAGACACAAGGCTGGAGAGACACTGAGGATCTCAGAGATAAACAAGCAGGAGCACCACAGCTGCCACATCGAAGGTAGAAGTGAGCAGCTGGCAGCAAAACGTTTTGGGTTTTGGAGGTTTCCAGTGTTTGGATTTCAGGATTAGGGGTGCTCAACTTCAAAAGTTAACATTATCACATATGGCTGCTGTTCTCATATTAGTTAAGCAAAGTAGATAAAATGTACTCTGAAAACAAGGATTTTCTAAACAGCTGAAATAGGTTAATTATCTAGAAAAGATTTTGAGAGCATCACTACTATGTAGATCAGAGACGACAACTCCCAGCATCCTTGACCACTGACCATGTTGGGTGGCACCTCTGAGAGCAAAAGTCCAACATCTAAGCATTCAAGTCAGAACTACTGGTATAGACGGAAGAAATCTAAGAGAGACTTGATAATAGCCTTTACAAATGGTTTGAATTAATAGGGGAGATTCTTTTCTTTTTTTAAATCATCATTCTAGAGAAATTGCCCTGCTTCCCACAGGTTGAAAAAACCCTTCATTTAATACAGTAAAGAAGAAAAAATACACACCTGGCAGATCAGGACACACCGTTCCTACTCTGTCTGAATGAAGCCACAAACATTATCCTGCTTCCATATGCCACCCTTACAGGCCCCCAACAAAGGAGTCTGCCCACTCCATACTGGGAAATGGTGGGATGCCCCACTGCAAGGGCAAGCCAACAAACAAACTGCAGCAATATTAGTTTTCTGCCTCCTGCACTTAAGCTGGTGGATGAGTGGATTGCAGGGAGGAAGCGGTTCAACTCTCTTCACCCAGCTCTCCTGTTGATATCAAAATTAAACTTTCTAAACCCAGTATGTCCCCAAGAAGAGACACAGGAACAAGTGGATCTACCTGCCTTATGCCCCTGAAAGAAAATTGATAAGAGTTCGTGGTTAAGAGTCCACAATGCTTGTGCCTTCAAGTCAACTCTGGCTTATGGTGGTTTTCTTGTCAAGTTTCTTCAGAGGGATTTTTGCCGTTGCCAACCTCTGAAGCTGAGAGAGTGTGACATGCCCAAAGTCATGCAATGGATTTTCGTGGCTGAGGGGGATTTGAGCCCTGGTCTCCGGAGTCCTACTCCAACACTCAAACCACATCACCACACTGGCTCTCTATAGTTCTCCTACAGAATTATATGTTCAAGTTATCGAGAGCTCCACCTGCAATCTGTAGCCTCAATCCTGTTCTGGTCACACACAACTATGGCTTCTATATGTTCGGGAATGCAGTTGTACACATCTGATTGCCCATCAGAATCTGCATCCTATTAAAATATCTTTAGTGCAAACATACTTCCAAATGTACAGACTGTTCACAACTCAGGCGTCTCCTCACAACTCTGTCAGGTAGCTTAGACTGAAAGATAGTGACTGCCCAAGAGAGCCTCCAAGGGAGCTTCACATCTGCACAGCATTTTCCACTCAAATTTCCCTGATAGTCTTATCAAAATTGAACAAGTACACATGCATGTAAGGTCATATTCAAAGGTTGGAAAAGTACCTTTTTGGGCTGCAACTCCCAAATTCCCCAGACACATGCAACCTCTGGTCACCTAAGGGCACACAGATTGTTTTTGCTCTGGGGTGAGCAAACTATGTGAGGTCCAGGGCAACCCCCCCCCTCAGCCTTCATGTTGGCCAACCTGCCCTCCCCAGTAGCCCAAATCCTTCTGTTTTCCTCTGCAGTCCCTCTCAAAATGGTGACAGGAAGTGATGTATCATTTCCTGATACCATTTTGAGAGGGACTGCAAAGGAAAACAGATGTATTTGGTGGGGTTCTGGGGTGTTGTGGGGTGTTTTTACATGCTTGGAGTTTTCCTGCCTGAAAAAAATTGCCTAAAAACCGCATGAATTGTTTTAAAAGGCCAAGGAGTTGAGGAGCTTCAGGGGCCACAAAATTGAGGTCTAGGCACTACATATAATCAACAGGCTGCATTTTGTCCACTTCCACTATAGTTGGCTAAGGATAATAGCCTGGCTTTACAATTTTCATTTTATACCATGACGTGGCCCTGTGGCTGCACATGGAGGTGGTTTGTATAGCAACAACTCCACTGGATCCAGGAACAACAACTTGCCTTTTCAACTTACCTGTTAGCCTATGGTGACACAGGCCAAGGTTACATCCTGTTTGGATTGCAGTAATGCACTCTACACAGGGGTGCCTCTGAAAAGAAACTACTGTTGGTCCAAAGGGCTGGTTTACCGGGGCTGGTTACAAGGCACATACAACTCTCTTGCTGCAACAGCTCCACTGGCTGCCAGTCCATTTCCAGACACAATTCAAAGTGCTTGTTATAACCTATAAAGCCCTATATGGCTTGGGTCCATACCACCTGACAGACCCTATCTCTTTCTCTGAGCCTGCCCAACTGTTCAGATCTTTGGGGGAAGGCTTTCTCTTAGTCCCACCACCATCAAAGGCAAGTTTGGTGAGAATACAAGAGAGGGCCTTCTCCGTGGCTGCTCCCAGACTTTGGAGATCCCTCTCAAGGATCCCTCTTTGGTCTCCTTGTACCAGAAGGTGAAAACTTTCCCATTCCTACAGGCTTTCAAAAATTAACTGCAAAGGGCTTTTAATGGTTTGTTGCTTTTAAATCCCATTTTACAACAAATGTTGGAATGGTTTTAATTATATAAATTGCTTAACTGATTTTTAAAATAACATATTCAGTTTAAGAGAAGAAAGGTTGTTGTGTTTTTTCCCTTTTTTCCTATAATCTGGGAAATACTATGACTTGGTAAGGGTTCAGGAAGTTCTATAAAGGAATGGATGAGATGTATGTTAGTAAGTTGGTATGTGATTATGTGTTATATGTATGACGAACTCTGTGGATGTTATAATATGTTAGGTTAATAAGCTAATGTGTGTGTATGTATGCTAATACGTTTTTTTAATTCAATAAAAACTTTAATATTAAAAACAACAACGTATTGATGCTTTTATATGATTTTAATTTGTCTTGGTTTTAATTATTCTGTAAACTGCCTTGATTCTGTCTTAATACCCAAAAGGCACCAAATCCTGTCTAATCTTTGAAGCAAAGCAGGAGCAGCACTGGGCAGTACTTGGATGGGAGACTGACAGTAAACACCAGGCGCTGTGGGCTGTATTTCAAAGGAAGGAACTGGCAAAACCACCTCTGGGCATTCCTTGCCTAAGAAAACAGTATGAAATTAATGGGGTCACCATAAGTTGACAGGGGACTTGAAGGAACATATGGACCATCACAAGTATGCTGCCTTGGGTCCCAATATTTGGGAAGAGGAGGGCTACTACTATTACTACATCATCATCATCATCATCATCATCATCCAAACTATCTTGTGGGAATACAGAGAATCTATGGGCCCAACCCTCTAGAAAACAGCAATGTGTGAAATGGAATAGAAGTGAAGCATGAGCCTCCTATGAAAAGAAAAATAATAAAATTCTTACCTTAAGTTTGGCTTAAGGTTGGTAACAATTTAGATACTTTTTTTACCACAGGTAAATGAAACAACTTATTAACGAGATTAAATAAAATTACATGTGTTTCACTTTGGAAAGCATCTCCTATCCAAAATCCCAAAATCTACTCCATCTATAAATTCTCTTTTAACAGGAAAAGTTTCACCAAACCACAGCTGGCAACATTTAATCTCCCAGTATTAATGTTGTCAATCAAATGCAAGAAACTCTTGAAGGAAGTTTAATAGGAAAACTACTGGAATTAAGTCAAGTGAGACTAAAACACACAGCAATCCAAGAACATTTGTTTTAAAAACACCTTTTAAAATGACCTTCAAATCAGGTCACAAAAATCACAAAAATCAAAACATTTCTTGATGAAACATATACTCCTAACTAGTTATGTATACTGTATTTCTATCCGAATGTGGGGAGGGGGGAGTAGTGTGATTTTGCTGGAGGGTAAAAAATAAAGTGCTTCTACCTCTTGAAGTTGCAAAGCTATGTTTGGAAGCATATGGCTGTTCTAACTGGTGAAATTTCAGCGAGTCACAGGGCTAACATTTGAATGGAAAAGGACTGTGCGTAAATCCTACTACAGATGACTAAAAAAAAGCAAGCAAAATGAGATAAACTGCACACTGTAGCAATATTTCATACAGACCACAATACTCCAGTTTTATTTAGTACATAAACTATTCTGATTTATTTAGTGCAAAGTACATAAGATCTGTTAACCCACTGAAAAACGAGCCCGCCAGGTTGTGATACATAGACACATTTGGTGATGTTTTCAAGGTTATATGTAGCACTGTAGTCTACGTTTCTTATGCCATTTGATTTCTGCAAAGGAAAGGATTAGTGATAGTAACATGGCGGCCCAAACCTATACAATGATTCCTGTGGTAAAATTGTGGGAAGTGGTGCACACACACACACACACACACCCGGGAATGCCCATGTTGTGTTCTGGGGGCTTGTGGTGGCAGAAAGCACTAGAATTTTACTGTATTTATTTATCAATCTATCATCTATATCCCTTATTTCTTTCAAAAGTGTACAAATCTTTCCTCATCCTCCTCCATCCTCAAAACAACCCCATGAAGCAACCTGGTCAGTCTCACACCCATGATCATGCCGTAATATTTTATTTTATTTTATTTTTTCCCCAACTTTCTCATAGCTTAGCACCCAAGGTGCCTTACGACAAATTAAAGCAAAGTACAAATCGGAAATGACTTATAGGCACAGAGCAACAACAAACACCTCCAAGACAAATTAAAACAACGTACAGCTTTTGTACGTTGTAATTTTTGTAATTTTGGAAGTCAGATATTTTGGAATGTAAATTGATAGAAATATTTTGTTTTATTTGTTGTATTGTTATATGTATATGTTTTATTATGTTATATGGTTTGTATGTTTTGTATGTTTTCTTATATAAATAAAATTTTAAAAAAAGAAATTAAAAAACGTACAACTTAAAAAACAATTAAATACAATTCAATTAAAACCACAAGTTTAAATAATTTAAAAGCCCAGTGCACCTCATTAAATGCCCCTTCTGCCACGTGAATAAGAGTCAAAGCCTTGCCTAAATAAAAAGGCCTTTGCCTGCTGGTGAAAAGAGAACAGTGAGGGGGACCAGCTGAACCTCCCATGAGAGCGAACTCAACAACCTGGGAGCAGCCACTAAATAGTCTCTCACTCTTGTGACAGAAACAGTGGTGAGACTAAGAGAAAGTCCTCTCCTAAAGATCTTAAAACTTGGGTAGGTTCATATAGGGAGTTTATGGTATGTTGGGTAGTTTGGACTCAAGCTGTATATAGATCATAACCAGCACTTTAATAATAATAATAATAATAATAATAATAATAATAATAATAATAAAAATTTTATTTCTATCCCGCCCCTCTGCAATGCAATCAGGGTGGCTAACAACAAGTAAAACTCAGTAAAATATATCCAACCCCCCAAATTATGCCCCCAAACAGATCAGTAGCCAGTGAAGCTGTGTCAACAAGGGAGTTATATGTTCCCTGTGACACCACGGGGGACTTGAATATCTGTGAGATTTCAGATTCACGAGGGGAGGGACGTATCCCCTGTGAATCTGGAGGGACCACTGTAGTAAGAGAGCCAGCATGGCATGGTGGTTTTGAGTGTTGGATTTTGACGCTGTAGACCAGGGTTTGCTTCCCGGCTTGGCCATAAAGCTTACTGGGTGACCTTGGACGAGCCACATGCTCTCAGCCTCAGGGGAAGGCAATGGAAAACCTCCTCTGAATAACTCTTGCCAAGAAAACCCCATGACAGATTTGCATTAGGGTCACCATAAGTCAGAAATGGCTTGAAAGCACACAACAACAAATACACCTGGTCAACACCCCAGGTGCAGCATTTTGGACCTGCTGGTTGTCACCCACAAGCATGACCCCTTCGGGGTCTTTGTTCCATGGCTTCTCTCAATATGCCCCACAGATTCCCCCCCCCCCCCGATCCTAATCTGCAGCACCTTGGGAATCCTTTAGTTGAGGTGCTGCCAGGCTGAAAAGATAGGTTTGGATGGGTGGGGGAATTCTGCTTGGGTGTTAATGACTGTGAACATGGATTCCCAGCAGTTATGAGATTGTACGTCCAGCACACCATTTCAAAACTACTGAGCAGGATGCTAGTCAATGTTTTAAATATGATTTTTGTTCAATTGGTTTTTTTTAACATTTGTACTGTCAATTGTTTAAACTATATTTTATTTTAACTCATATTGTGAGCCTTTTTGAGTTCCATATTGAGATATGAGAAAGGTGGTATATAAATAAAATAAAATAAATCTGGTGGCTGGGTTCAGGATTACATGGGAGCAAGCAATCCTTTAAATCAGGGGTCGGTAATCTACGGCTCGCAGGCTGCACCCGGCCCACCGACTGGCCACCGCTGACCCCCGTGGCCGTGTGCGCCGCGGCCGCCATTTTGTTTGCCAAAATGGCGGCTGTGACTCGTTTGCGCATGTGCAGGAGTACTGCACATGCACAAACGAGTCGCAGCTGCCATTTTGGCAAACAAAATGGTGGCGGAGGCGCGCACGGTGATGGCGGGAGGTGGCGGCGGCGGCACCTGGCAGGGGCCGTGCGCGCGTGCATGAGCGCACGCGCCGCCATTCTCCCCCCCCGGCCCGGCGGAAGACCTGGGGACCGGCGACCGGCCCCAAGTAAAAAATCCTTGCCGACCTCTACTTTAAATTGTTATTGTTGAATGCCATTAAGTAATTTAAGTAACGTATGGCAACCTCAAGGTGAACCCCAAAGCGGCCTTTGACACTATAGATCATGCCATCCTGTTCGACCGCCTGAGAGAGTTAGGAATTGGAGGCACTGCTTTGCCGTGGTTCTGTTCCTTCCTCTAGGGTATATCCCAGAGGGTGAGGCTCGGGGACAGTTGCTGTTCTAAAACTGAGCTTAATTGTGGCATCCCTCAAGGCGCCATCCTGTCCCCGATGCTATTTAACATTTATATGAAGCCGCTGGGTGAGATCATTTGGAGGCATGGAGCACGGTGTCTTCAGTACGCTGATGACACCCAGATATACCTCTCCATGACCAGATCATCGGCTCAGACTTCAGATGGCGTCTCTCCTCTTAATGACTGTCTCAGAGCAGTAATGGATTGGATGAGGAAAAACAGATTGAAGTTGAATCCAGACAAAACGGAGGTACTTACAGTCACAGGCCCGAAACCAGATCTGGGAATACAGTCTCCAGTCCTGGATGGAGTCACACTCTCCTCTAAGGACTGTGTTCGCAGCTTGGGGGTGCTCCTAGATTCATCACTTCACATGACTAGTCAGGTGAATGCGGTGGTCAGGAGCGCCTGTTATCAGCTTTGGCTGATACGCCAACTGCGCCCTTATCTGGACATGAGGGATCTGGAAACTGTGGTACACGCTCTGGTAATCTCACGTTTGGATTTCTGCAACACACTCTACATGGGGCTACCCTTGTGCTTAACCCGGAAACTGCAACTTGTACAAAATATGGCAGCCAGGTTAATTACTGGAACATGTAGGAGGGAGCACATAACACCAGTGCTAAAGTCCCTCCACTGGCTGCCGATTAGTTTCCGGGCACAGTACAAGGTGTTGGTTTTAACCTTTAAAGCCCTACATGGCTTGGGTCCATCTTATCTTAGAGACCGCCTCTCCCTGTATGATCCCCCACACATACTCCGGTCCTCTGGGAGGAATCTGTTACAGCCAATAAAGACCAGGCTTTCGCGGACCTCCCAGGGGGCCTTTTCAGCAACCGCTCCCAGACTGTGGAATGGCCTGCCGGATGAGATCCGTTTGATTACTACTCTTGCCGCCTTTAAAAAGGTGGTAAAGACAGATCTCTTCCGGCAGGCCTTCCCGGAATAACTACCCAGCAAAAATTTGGAGGTGATCTGCCATTTATCCCTCCCGTTATCCTCATTAGCAGGCCAATGGGACAGTATTGTCTTTTGTTTTAATTGTGAATCTGCTTTTAATTCCTTAATAGTTTAATCCTGTTTTAAGAGGTGGGTGGTTAGGGAGGGGAGGATGGAATGTTTTTATCTGTTGTATTTTTAATCTGTTGTACGCTGCCCTGATTGCTGAGCAAAGGGGCGGGTTATAAATAAAATTTATTATTATTATTATTATTATTATTATTATTATTATAACGTATCATGGAGTTTTCTAAAGCTAAGAGTGTGTGACTTGCCCAAGATCACCTATTGGGTTCCCATGGCTGATTAGAGATTCAAACCCTGGTCTCCAGAGTCAAGGTTCAATGCTCAAACCATTGTGCCATGCTGGCTCCTAATCCTTTAAGTACCCTGCTTAGGCCAAAATTGTTTCAGGCCTTAAAATAGCACTGGACACAAAATTTCCCCCAACCTCCCATTTCCCCAGTCCTTCACAGCTTCACATCTAGTCCAATCTGCTGCCATTCAGGAATGCATAACTAAAGCACTCCTGAGAGATGGCCGTCCACCCTTTGCTTAAGAACTTCCCAAGGAGGAGAGTCAATCCCCTCCCAAGACATCTATTCCACTGTTAAACAGCTTTGTCAGAAAGTCTTGCCTAACTTTTAGTTGGAATCTGTAGTCTGGTAATTTGAATCCATAGGTTCTCCTTCTCATTTCTGGAGAAGCAGAAAACAAGTTCACTTCGTCTTCATCTTCCACATGGCATTCCTTCAGAAATTTAAAGATGGCTATTATGTCACCTCTCTGTCTTCTCCAGGCTAAATGGGGTCTACCATCTTAGTTTTTGGCTCTCCCACTGTTTGTTGTTGGTTGCTGTAGTCTTTTCAATTGTTTAATTGTGTTTTTGTTTTATTGTATTTTTTGATATTTTAGGTTAGGCTTTTAATGGATGTGTAGTTTAATACTGTTTTAATGGGGGAAAGGGTGGGGGATGTTTATTTTGGATTTGTATTGATTTTAATTGTTGTAAGCCACCCTGATTGTTCGACAGAGGGGTGGGGTAAAAATAAATTTTATTATTATTTATTATTAAAGTATTTGGAAGCAAAACAGGCGAACTATACGCAGGAGGGGAAATGTCAGCTGTCAGACCCATGTGCATGTTCTGTCATGATGTGCTTTGATTTGATGGCATGATGATATAATGACATAACGTTGTGATAATTTGATGAGTTATTGGAAGGATGGATTGGGGAAATACCAAAATGTATTGAATATTAATCATTTGGGCGCTACGGGCATGAGAATAAACGGGGAGGTAAATGGTAACAGGATGACGGTTTATGGTTTTATGACCCTGCCTTTCCTGCAAGAAAATTTGGCTTGCAAAGGGGGAAGAGCCCTGGTGGCACAGTGGCTAAATGCCTGTACTGCAGCCACTCACTCATAGACCACAAGGTTGTGGGTTCGATACTAGCCAAGGCTCAGGCTAGACTCAGGCCTGCATCCTTCCGAGATCGCTAAAATGAGTACCCAACTGTTGGGGGGCAATGAGCTTACAATTGTAAACCGCTTAGACATCCCATAGCGCGATATGAAGCAGTATATAAATGAAGCTGCTTTTGCTTTTCTCCCTTCCTTAATGGTGATTGAATGATAAACACAGGAAGGAGAAAAAGGGGGACATGAAAGGTTGCTTTGATCAGGATCAAAGGGGTCCAAGGAAGGGGGACTGGATTACTTGTATTCTTATGCTATGGTTCAGGGAAGGAATCCCAGACCCCAGACAGGTGACTTCTGTCTCAATTTTAGAAATAAAAATCTTTTTGTTTTCTATCACAATTAGATGTTTTCTTGATTGGGAGCTGGCTTTGCTGGTCCTGACACCATAAAAGAAATATTACCTGGAGAATATTTTTCTTAGCAGTACTGGAAGGTTATTTCTAGCTCTGACTGTAGATTAATTTTATCTATGGGAAACAAGAGGACAGGAGGCGCTCAGCTCCCATTTCTGCAATTACCTTAACCAAAATGGGAATGAGAAAACTGAGCTCTAGCCTTTCCCTAATCTTTGTTCCAGGTTTATTGCAGGGAAACCATACATAGCCAACCATTCACAAGCAAGCGACACTATCCCGTGTGTGTATTTTGACATGGAAAAGCCTAAATTTGGCTTTAAACATATGCTACCTATTTAAAAAGCACAGTGTAGATCATCTCTAAAACACATTCTGGAACAAAACAATTGGGGCATCCCTGTTAACAGATGAACTTATGTAAACAAGGCATGAGTCGTGACATCTGGGCAATATAAATCCTGTGAGGAATTCTGCACTTGTTTTTCCCTAAAGGTAAAGGTATTCTCCTTTGACAAGGTTGTCAAGTCATGTCCAACCATAGGGGGTGGTGCTTATCTCTGTTACTAAGCCGAAGAGCCAGCGTTGTCAAAGACGACTCTGTGGTCATGTGGCCAGCATGACTGCACAGAACCCTGTTTACCTTCCCACCAAAGTTGTGCCTATTTATCTACTTGCATTTGCGTGCTTTCAAACTGCTAGGTTGGCAGAAGCTGGGACTAGTGATGGGAGCTCACCCCGTCATGTGGCACTTGGGCCTCAAACTCCAACCTGCCGATCTTGGAGTCAACAGAGTCAGTGTCTTAAGCACTTGAGCCACCATGGCCCTACCAAGAACTTTAACTCTATAAGTGTGGTGCAGTGATTGGAGTATTGGGCTAGGACTCAGAAAGATCAGGGCTCAAATCCACCCCCAGGTTTTGAATCCCCACTCAGCCTTGGAAACTCACTGGATGACTTTGGGCAAGTCACATTCTCTCCTCCCTAGGGGAAGGTAATAGCAATAAATTTTCTCCCACTTTAATTAGCTGCTCCACAGGCTCCATTTTCACTGAAATCAGTATTTATCTTCCTGGTTTTTAATACTCTGGATTTGTTTTAAGCTGTTCCAGGGGAAGTACTTGTCTCCTCGATACCATTTCTCTTACACTAATCTATCACTAATGCACTAGGCATCTTCTGTGCTGTTTATACCGTTTGGACCATCATGTTTGAAGACTTCTGCCTCATAAATTTTGTTTCAAAGCCTTGAGGAAACTGTGGGTGGGATCCACTTACATGCATTGAATTCATGACTAGAGTTAAGACCTACTGATCTCAATAGACCTATTCTACGTATGACTAAGTTTGCATATTTGATCATGTTCATTATTTTTATTACCGGTACATATTTCATTAAATCTAAAATTTTGCTTTGAAAGCTTCTTAAGAGATTACAGAACAATAAATAAATGCGTTAGGGTTCATCATTGTTACTTATAAATCTGTACAGAAAATGTGGCAAAGCTCATTTGTTTGGGATTCTAAAGTTGTTGGCACAACGTTAAACTTAAAAACCCAGTTCTTCCCTTTCAGAGACTTCCTTAGAAGAACTAGAGATCTCCTGTTAACTGAACACTAAATAATATAAATATTTTAATATACACAATATATGTTTTTATATTTATTACATATATGCAGTCTATATTTAATATATTATGATTCGTGGGGGAAATACTTTAAAGCAGTCTCCCCATTTTTAACTGACGTAATTTTAAGATGTATTGCTTTAAAATCTATTAGTTCCATATTATATGGGGCAGGATGACCCATTTATCATATATAAAAAAGAAAGAAAAAGTACAAATAAGGATAGTATATGTGGTTTTGCTCATTATACAACATTATACAACATTACGGTCCAGTAAATCTCTTGTTTGATTGTTCTCTCACCACCCCATTACTGAAAGAAAACAGTCTTTCACATGCTATCACAATAAGGAAAGCAGTTAAGACATAACACGCCATGCATACTTCCCAAAACTAGAATACAATTGTCTTTATCAATTTCTTGTTATATTTGTATATACTAGTTATGTCACAGGTTTTAACAAAAGAAGTATTTGTGGGGCCTATACAGACGTGTCTCCTGCTGTCTTCCCTGTAGTCAGTGTTTGAACCTTTGTAAAAACAAGTATCATAAAGAGTGACACACTAAGGAGAGTATTGACAGTGGACTTTAAAAAACCATTTCTAAAAATACAAATCTGCAGCAGCGTACTGTAATTGCTTAATACAGTAACACTTTCTGGTAAGCTACAATAATAATTGTTTTTATTTAAGCTGAAGCCCCAAAAAACAGAAGACTAAGTTATTTTGTGAATTATCACACTGTAAATCTACAAGATCTTTCCCACTGAAGAAGATAAAATAGTCCATTGTTCAAATAAGAAAGAACCTTCAATTACTGCTTAAGTCTTTTAGCACTTCTTCCTGGAGCTTAAATGGCAAAATATTCCAAATATTTAAATACAAATAATGTGCTGCTCACTCTCTCTGGCTAGAACCATACCCAGTATTACAAAATACATGTGCAAAACAACCTTCCCAACATTTTTTACACCCTCATACTCACACAGGACATGTTTGCCACACTCTAGGAAGCAGTGAATCCTCTCAGCCATGTATTTGCAAAACATC
The DNA here is from genome assembly GCA_026167975.1 of Phrynosoma blainvillii. Lineage (NCBI taxonomy): Eukaryota > Metazoa > Chordata > Lepidosauria > Squamata > Phrynosomatidae > Phrynosoma > Phrynosoma blainvillii. The sequence continues at coordinate 141,869,723 of JANUYF010000001.1, forward strand.
TTAAGGCATTAGAGATTAAGAAACAAACGACACCCAACACAGGGACAGCTGGGACAAACAGCACTCTGCCAGCCCACAATAATAGGGCAGACCAATTTACATGTCAATAGAGGAGTCCCAGCGCCTTTCCATCAGGTTGGAAAGAATTACCATCTAGCAGGGAAAGCCTTAAATGAGATTGCTGAGACACTAGCGGACAGACCCAGTCCCTTTATATGGCAGACCACATGCAATTGTTCCTGATGATTATGTACATCACTGGTTGTGATAGATAAAAATAATAATAACAGCCACAAGAAATCCTCTTGAAAGGCCATTTTATTAACATTTCCAAGAGTATGACTTCTGTATTCCAAACATACACATTAAGGACCTTCTCATAAAATGACTACAGAAAAATTAAAAGTTTTTGTTGTTAACTACCTTCTAGTCAATCCTGACTCATGACAAGCCTGTGGATGAGACATCTCCAAGACTCCCTATCCTCTACTGCTTTGCTTAAGTTGCCCCAGTTCATTTTGCAACTAGACTAACAGAAGCTTAGGAAAGTTACATGTCATCCTCAGTTGGTGTCTCTGAAAAGACACCATCTTGGGCACATTTCTCAAAGGTGGAAAAGCATATACTGTATATACTCATATATAAGTCTAGAAATTTAGGTTAAAAAATTGACCCCAAAAAACTGAGTCAACTTATCCATGGGTCAATGTAATACTTTACTTTAACTCTTATTTTTTAAAAAAGGAACTGTCCCCTGGTGAAAGGCAAGAGTGTAATTTGTCTTGGAAGCACTGACCCCACTTATTCTTCCATCCATCCAGTCTTTAGGATGAGCACAAACAGTTATGCCTGCTGGAATTTTGTTCTTTGTCATTGTTTTCCTTTGCTCCCTTCTTTACATCTTTTGTTACATGCCCCTAGGTTTTTACCCTCAATCTATCCATGGGTCATCTCAAAAGCCATCATTTTGGCTCCTAAATCTGTCCTCAACTTGTACATGAAGTCAACTTATAGTTGTGTATATACGGTAATTATTCTGTTTCTTGGCTGAGTATCTTTGTTGGCATGTGAATTAATTAGCCTAACTTCATGTTGAAATAAACATGGGTTTCCTGATCTGTGGAGGAGTTAACTAGTTTTATCCCAGGCACATGTTGTGTTCTTTTAAGTCCAATTACAACAAATGTATGTGTTAACTTTGGGAACTGGGATCTTAAGAGGCTGGAAGCCACTAAAAACCTTGTCCAGACAACGGGACTCATAAAATAAAAGACTAGGAGGTCACAGACTCCATCTGTAGGGTTGACAGATTAGTAGCATCCCATTCCTTGAGATATCAGAGCCAACACCTGAGACAAGTGGGTGGACTTTTCTGATACCACATAGACAGGGCAAGCAAGGGGATCTGGACTAGAACAACTTCTGGGCCAGGTAACTGAACAAACAGGCCTGAAGATAATTTGACAATATTGGACCAGAATCTAAGTAAAATCCAGATAACCAGGTAATAGGGTAATCTGAAACAAGAAGCAAATATAAAAACACAATTTTTGGTGCTTTGGAAGATATAAAAAGTGTCTAGCACATGCAGTGGCTGCTACTATTCTTGGTAGGGCTCTCATCTCATGCAGCCTTGCACACATAACATGTGGGAAGCTTTTCCAGGCCATATACTGCTGCTAAGGGCTTGTGGAAGGCTTGCCAGAAATTCACAGGGAATTTGTTTCAAGGCCATCTGCCACAGCTGCCAGGACTTGTGTGAAATGGCTTTCAAAAAGGCTTGCACTCCAATTTCCTAACTTGGTCTAATTGATCTATACATAAATCATCATTTTACTTCCTGATTCAGTCAATTCTTCTTGCTTCTGGCTTTTCAGTGTGCTGCTACTGTGCCTATATGCGATATATACATAAAAACATCTTCATGCTGAACCTTGGCACCAGCTGGGAATGGACAGAGATGAGTGCCAGGATTTAAGCTCACTTCACACACAAAAACCAATAACTTTTTATCCCTCCAGCAACCCTTGCCCTGACATTTATCCCCCTGCCAACAGAGAAACAGAGCAATTCTGAGACTTCAACTGGTCCCTGAGACCTGGCAACCCTATCTATTTCTATAGAAAAGCACTGAACACACCTGTGTGCAATGTGGCTACATACAAACAGGTACAGGCAGTACTCCATGTGTCTGGAAATTCTGCTTTTTCAGAGTTCCAAATTACATGAAGCGTTGCATAAACCTGCATGTATATTTCATGCAGAGAGCATGTACAACAGAGAGCAGAGTTAGCTGCCTTGCACCACAAACATGTTGGCTTTATAGGCAAAGTTTTCTAACATGGGTATAGATTTTCTCTCGGATATCTTCGCCATGTCCCCCACCATCTCATAATACATAAAAGTCCTACTGCACATTAGTCCAGTAAGTTATAGCAGTTACTGAGCTGGAGAGGTCAAACATAAATGTAGCAAAGGTGTATGAGCTAGATATTGGTTTAATCCATTTTTCCATACCAGATGAATTCCTGGGGTGCCACAGCATGGAAGCCCCCAAAATAACAGAAATATCACATGGTCCCAAAGGGAATGAACAATTATCTTCTGTATGTTCTCTCTCTGCCTGAAAAAAACCTCTGTAAGTAGTCATAGTGCCAGCCCACATTACAGGCAAATGTTGCAGTGGGGAAGAGTATTGTCAGAAATCCAAGGAGGTCAAAGTAAAGCAACTGGTCCCCATCAATAACCTTACCACTCCTCTTCCTACCCAGGGCAGAAGTAGTGCAGAAATTTCATTGATGAACTGTTGGGATCAGGTAGGTTCGACACCATTAGCCAGTTCAGTGAGCACAGAGAGAAGAATGCGCGTTCACTCACTCCTACCAAGTGTTTACTGTTTTACCTTATTGTTCTGTTCTCTCTATTTTGCTGTTCGCTTTCGTTTTCCTATTTAAGAAAGAATGTTACCAGATTGTAAACAAATCTTAACATGATTCGTACATTTAGCCAGTGGATTGCCAAGAAAACCCTGTGACAGTTTCACCTTGGGGTCTCTGTAAGTCAGAAAGGCACACAAAATATTACCTCCAGAGAAATTTCCACCTCATCTTTCAGCCCACATGCACACTGATAAGTAATGAAACTCTAACATGTTAAATAGCTGAGTCAAGTCATTGTCTTTTCTATGTGTACAACCCTATTCATGCCAGTTTGTATCATGCCTAAAAGAGCCCTTCAAATTTACATCCAATTTGAGATTACTGTATACAACATTACTCTAAAAATACACAAGACTCAAGAGAGCTGAGAAATACTCACAGGAAGTTCTATGCCACCTATAAAGAGTAACTGCAGCATGTTTCATTTATCACAACACTATTTAGTTTTCTATCATAAACATTTGTCAAATAGAATCTTTTTAACTTTATTCCAACAACTATTTCACAACTTACAGGCAATATAATAATAATTGCAAGTTAAAAAGAGAAACAGACCTCCTGATACACATATCCGTCACACATCTTTGTGCAACAAAGATGCTGAATATTGGTACTTTATACAAATGTTTATCTGTATATTACCAGAAGCAATTTTGCAGAACATGAAGCTTTAATACAAGAACAGAAATTGTTACGAGAAAATATCTTGGAATATATTTTCAGTAAAACTGTTTTGCCAAACAGAAAAGGTTCAACAGACACTGTGTATGACAGTAAACTAACACAGTGGGTTTTTAAAAACCAATACATTTTAAAAATGTTTCCTAAGGAAAAGGGCACTTTTATTAGTACCAGTTTTACTATAATGCTGCCTGAGGGATTTTTTTTGACTGAACACAACAACTGTATTTTATCCTGATAAGGCTATACACGTACAAGCCATAGTTTCTCAGAAATGACCCAGTAGGATGCTTGTTCAGAATGGTAAAATTAAGAAGGCAGGAGTACCTGTGTTGTAGTTTTCTCTCAAGTGTTTTAGAAAACTTGGCTAGAGGGAAAGGGTGCAGCCAACACAGAACTTAGAACAAAACTTAAAGTTCACAAAATTAATCTTAAGAAGGAGGCAGCAGGACCAGTTTTGCTACTCTTTATCAAGCTAAAAAACATATATAGCACTCAATAAAAATAGCTGAAGTTATAAGACCAGGGCATTATCAGCATTTTTGTCCTTAAAGTAAGAATGAACAAAACTCTTCACTCCCAGCACTACTATGCATTCCTCTCATGATTAAGGAATCTAATTATTATATCCATCAGTATCCAGCTCCCAGAAGCCTCAGCCATGTTGGCCAATAGTCCCATGTTGGCCAATAGCTCCTGGGATTCTGGGAGCTGAAGTCCCTTGGCTCTTAAAGGGGAAAGGTTGCCTACCCCTGTGTGGTTTCCTGGGTTTTCTCTTTTGGAGAGCCTCTTCACACTGCACAGTTACATCACTTTGTCTGCCATGGTAATATCCTATGGAATTCTGGGATTTGCACTTTAGGAAGGGACTTTTAGACTTTTCAGTCAGAATGCTTTTCTAGTACCTCGCCAGACTATAAACTCCAAGATGCCATAGGATGCAGCCATGGTAGTTCAAGTGAATTCATAGTGCTATAACTGTGGGCCAGAATCTCCTATGAATGTGCAACTTAGAGTTACACACGTGACAGTTACGTATTCATAGAACTGCATAAGACTGTGAAAGTCCCCTATTCTCCACTTACCAGGAAACAGCTGCTGTAATCAATGGGGTCTGTCCCTCCCCATTGCTCAGAAAGCAGCTGGTTGATAGTCCCACCAACCCCCCACTCGCATAGGCGATCTGTGGTACAAGAGGGATTTGCGACAGGGTTCTTGCCTCTGTCTGTTGCACTGGAGATCACCTACAGAAGGACATGGGACCAGATCCCTATTGATCGCAGGGGAAGATTCCCAGTAAGCTGGGATTCAGGAGATACAGGTCAAGATTTACCATGTACCACTGTAAGTACAGTGCTTACATATCTGTAAATCCCAGACAGGATTCCAGGCATGTAATATGAAAGGGTCCTTTTATAGCAGAAGACATTCAGCTTCTTCCTAGTGCCAGACTGCTGCATGTACTTCTATTACAGAGGAAAAGGGACCAAAAAAAGATTCATGCTAAGAAGAAAAGAAAAGTCTGAGCAAGGAATCCCACAGTCAGTATGAGGAGAGATAGAATCATAGAATCACAGTTGGAAGAGACTACAAGGGCCATCCAGACTAACCCCTTGCCATGCAGGAATTCAAAATCAAAGCATCCCTGACAGATGACCATCCAGCCTCTGTTTAAAGACATCCAAAGAAGGAGAATCCACCACTCTCCAAGGGAGTGTCTTCCACCTTCAAACAGCTCTCACTGTCAGGAAGTGCGTCCTAATGTTCAGGTGGAATCTCTTTTCCGATAATTTGAATCCATTGCTCCAGGTCCTATTCTCTGGAGCAGCAGAAAACAAGCTTGTTCCATCCTCAATATGACATCCCTTCAAATATTTAAACATGGGTATCATATCACCCCTTAACCTTCTCTTCTCGAGGATAAACATACCCAGCCCCCTAAGTCCTAGGGCATAGTTTCAAGACCTTTCACCATTTTAGTCGCCCTCCCTTGGACACGCTAAAAAGTAAATAAAGCAGATCCTGAAGACTAGATAATAAGAGTTGCCCAAGAATGCTCAGAAAGACATGGAATGAGAAGAACAAGTGACAAAAATGAACTGGGTTTGGGAGGTGGATGGAGAAACAGGGTCCACTTTTCTTTAGGCAGAGTGCTTTGCAACAGGCAGCCCCTTACACTTTGTCAAGCTGTTCCTGGGCTTTTACGTGGGAAGCTCGCAATCAATGAATTTGAAGAGCAGAACACAAAAGCGTAGAGTGAGAGGTGGAGAAAAGGGATAGCCAAATCGTGCAGAAGGGGAGCAGCTGAATAGCCTCTGGCTCCAAACTTTGGTTGCATAATGTGAAGCGTGATAATGAGATCACGGTGCCAACTACTAGCTGTATACTTGACTCGGAACATTTTGACATTGTCTCCTCTATAAAGGCACTTTTTTAAACACAGCCAACAAAACATCCTTGCCTTTCATATCCAGAGCGTTCTCTCCTCATGCTTCACTGACTAATTAGCACTGAACAGAAGCTAACATTTTTAAAAATCATTTGGGAAATGTTCCATTTGTTTTACAATGTGCTATAAACTGGAATCTGTGTTGTTGTTTTTAAAAGCCTGCCACTGTTCAGGTACTTTTACAACAGGCAGCTTTCTTCACCCATCTGTTTTATCTTTCAGTTTCTAATTTGTATTTCTTAGCAAATACACTCAGATAACCTCATGTTGCCAGTAATCATTTGAGATTGTATTTGAGATTATTACCAAGAAGATGTTGTCTTTGTCAAATATATAGGCAGACATCCTGTTAGTCAGTGTGGTATAATGTGTGGTTTGAGTGTTGGACTAAGACTCCAAAAGACCGGGGTTCAAATCCCTGCTCAGTCACGAAAACCATACTTGGTAACCTTGGGCAAGTCACACCCTCTCAGCTTCAGGGAAAGGTAAAGGAAAACTCCTCTGAATAAATCTTGCCAAGAGAACCCTGTGATAGGGTTGCCATAAGTCAGAGTCAACTTCAAGGCACATAACAACAACACAGTCCTGTTAGAAACCTACGCAGGCATATGTTCAACTTACACCTGTATTAAGGGTTTTTTGGGGGGAGGGGTTATCATTTTGTGTCAATCTCACAAAATGACCAACGCTTCCAACACAACATTTAGCTGCTATACCTACCATACCAGAAAGCAAATAGGGGGAGAAGGACAGAACAAAAGTGTCCAGTTATGTTTCTATAGCTCAGGGCAGCTTGTGGGTGACATGCAGCCCTCCCCAAGACTGTTTTTTTGTGTCCCTTGAGCTCTGAAATGCCCCCAAATTATCTCTAGCAGGCGTGGATCTAATTCCCACCATATCTGAACTGGAGCTCCTTTGGAGACATCATAGGGTTAAAATGAAACTACCAAAAAAAACAAAAAAAACCTTTTTTTCTTGCTTCAAAATGCCCCTAGGGGCTAAATAGGCCCAAAAGCATGCCTTATGTCCTCTAGAAGGTGCATGGGATAACAACAAAAAACTTGAGCAGATGTAGTAGTGCAAGGTTTGTTGTTCTATGCCTTCAAGTAGTTTCTGTCTTATGGTGACCCTAAGGCAAACCTATTGTGGGGTTTTCTTGGCAAGAATTGATCAGAGGAGGTTTGCCATTGCCTTCCCCCGAGGCTGTGTGACTTGACCAAGGTCACCCAGTGGGTTTCAGGGCCGAGCGAAGAATCAAACCCTAGTCCCCAGAGTCACAGTCCAACACTCAAATCCCTTGCCCCATGCTGGCTCCCAAGGAGCAGCCCTCCTGGTGCAGCCCTCCAAAGTTTCCTGGAAGGCTAATGCCTAGACCACGGAGGACTAATGCCTAGTCCTCCACAATTGCCCACCCTGCTATGACTGGATGCACAGTACTGATGACACCTCTAGGACCTCTAAAAGACCCCAGAGGATGCTTCATCATTCTGCATCCAGCTACAGGAGCACAGGTGGTCATTTCCCTGACACTTCTCCACTTTCCATTGCTCAGTAACTGGTATTTGGGGGAACAGCAACAGCTAAAAGTTGGGTTTGTGACAGCGAGAGAGGAGATGTTTCACAGTTCTGCCTGTGTGCAGCTTTAAAATACATCTCCCAATGTAGGATCTTCTTGGCCACAATGAGGTGTCCCTTATGTTTGGTGACCCAGGGGGTGCTTCCAGATGCACAGTTCCTAGCACCATGGGTAAAAGGGCAAAGTATAGGCAGTCCATGATTACCTCCTTTTGTGCAATAAGAAAATGAAAGGAGGAGCACAGCTTGGAAAACATGGCAGGGTTACATCCCCTGCTTAATCTACAGGTGAAGGGCTCCATCGTACATTCTAGCAAACTACAAACAACTTCAAACTTTGAAACAAATCATTGTCAAGGACCTTGTCCTGGGGGACTGGCATTCATTGCGATCAGGCACAATTGTATTCTTGACTGCCGCCTTTCTTTCATAAGCTTTCCTACTTGAACACTCTGTCATATGCAAACACTGTGAAGAGGACAAACTACGGTAAGCCTTGGCCAGATCACATAATTATTACTAATAATTTCTATAAACACTTTTCATCATTAGAAAGGTGCCACTCAGATCTTTTGATCATTACCTGCGACATTAGTGATGAATGTCAGAACTCCTTGCTTTCACTCCTTCTATAATTTTTTGTTCTAACTTTTCCAACTCCACCCCCCCTTTCTCCACTCATATTCTTTCCTTCTTTGGAAGCTGCAAGTTCAACTGCTGTATAACAATGCAGTGGCAAAACTTTCACATGGCCATGGGTTTAAGCACCAACATCACCAAGGTTTCCAACTTCTCTTGCCTTGCAGAAATGTCTCACAATGACACTGTATGCCCGCTAACATTTTACAGATGAAAACTGGGACAAGCAACACAAGAATGTGGTCAAGATGACAAAAGTTATTAACGAGGAATGACACACAAGATAGGAGAGGTTTTTATCTTTGCATTTTAAACTCTCTTTGCAAGAAGTGAAGTTAGTTAAGATGAAGGGGGAAAGTGAGAGGAGGAGAGAGAAACGGGGACATTGTATAGTGGTCTGCATGTTGGACTAGGACCCTGGAAGATTAGGGTTCAAATCCCTGCTCACTGCACAAGTCACATTCTTTCAGCTTCAGAGGAAGGCAATAGCAAACCACCTCTGGATCAAACTTATTAAGGTAACACAATGATAGGTTTCCCTTAGTATTGCCATAGGTTTGAAATGACTGTGAATGCACAATGCAGCAACAACCAGGACAACTGTGTTCACCCCAATTAAGTTGGTGAATTCACATGCATGAACACGCATGTAGACTGCTATAAGTTATTAAACTCATTAAAAACACACAAAATATTGAGAAAAGATGGTTCAAGTATCAAACAAAGACTAAGGTGTAGCGGGATGTACAATGTCCACTCCAGCAATGAGTGGTCAAGAGCCTACATGAGCAAATAGAACACATTTTATTCAGTTATTTCAATTAGTTACATTTCACTTCTGAATAATATTTCCAAAATCTTACACAATAAACACTGAAAGAGCACATTTTACATACAGAATGGAAGGAAGTACCAAATCAAAGAACAGGACCAAATGGATTGTGCCATTCTATCCTTGCCTGTGCATTTTCCAGGACTGGTAGTTTCCCATATGTACAAATTTGGACAGTGTAAGCACAGCTGAATCCTGTCATTTCTGCTTACAGCACCATAAAGAGCACTTTATGGGTGGGTAGGTGTGGGCCTTCAAACTGCCTTTCGACTTACAGCAAACTCATGAATTTCAGTGGGTTTTCTTAGGCAAGGAGTACGCAAAGGTGATTTTGCCAGTTCCTTCCTCTGAAATATAAACTACAGCAACAGGTATTTCTTGGTGGTCTTCCACCCAAGCACTAACCTACTTAGCTTTCAAGATCAAACAGGATATTTAGGGTATTTAGGCCCTGCATTTTGGGTACTACCATATAAACAACTTTTTTTGGGGTAAGCTTTTATACTGCATTCTGCTGACACAAATCACCGTGTCAGAAAAATCAGGGGCAATAGCTTCAGCAGTTCACATCTTCAGTTTTGCTCCCGTCAAAAAACAACTAGGGCTTTGGAGCCTATTCACAAAGGTCATAAAGGGTCGCAAGAATGCCATTAACATCCACTTACACCCTCTGTCAAAAGGCAGCAGCAAAGGCCTCAGGAATGAAGATTTAGTATCTGGGTGAAAAGATCTGGTTTTACAAGATCTTCCACAGATAAATGTCCTTTATTCCAAAGCACTGCTGGCATTTTGTTTTATTCTTTCTTCTTCTCCCACCCTGCTCCCTACAAACACACACATGCAAGTTTGGACTATCCAACTTTTGGAACAGAATTAAGTCTCTTGGTGGAAAAAAAAACGTGAGGGGAAAGGTCTTACAATATTCATCTCCTTTGGTAACCGATGAGGATCCCCTCCAAGCCATTTGCTCACAAAGTGAACACACAAATCACTGAAATGACAAGAACAGTAATTCAAGAGAAATACAGACAAAGACATGTTAAACTGCTCTCAGATGTCACTCCTAGCCATCCTTAAGTGTAAGGCAACACCAGTATATTTATTTGATTTACAGTTGTTCCCTCCATATTTGCAGACTTTTGAGTCTGCAGTCTTGCTTTTCGTGGACCGGCAAGCGGGGAGGGATATAATGGTGCGTATGCTCGCAGCATGCGCACAGGACTGTGCGCAAGAGCGTGCGCCCATTCAAGCCAATGGGACTTGAATATTTGCAGTTTTTCATGGGTGTGTGTGTGTTTGGAACTGATCCCTGCAAAAATGGAAGGGCAACTTTATTTTATTTATAATCCATCTTTCTCTGAACATGGGAGCCAAGGTGGTTTACAGCAAGACAAAGCTTTTAAAACCCCTGATAAAAAAATAACACATACACACACACACACACACTTTATTTAGTTATTTCATTTCTATGCCACCTTTCTCCCAAAAAGAGACCCAAAGCAGTTCACAAGATAAAATTAAACAAGCTATCATGTTAAAAACAGAGTGGACATCCCATTTACAAGTAAATTATAACCACTTAATGCTACATGGTAAATAGTAAATAGGAACAAACTAAGAATTATGAATGCAACAGTACAACGGCTTGTATGGAAAGATAAAGAAAATTACTACATTGACCAATGAGGAGAAATAGCATACGACAACAAAAAGGGAACAAGAGATCTATTTATAAGATCCGAGAATTCAAAGGAAAATTCAAACCAAGGACTGGGATGATCTATGACAATAAAAATAATATAATTCAAGACCAGGAAGGAATAAATGGATGCAATACACAGAGGAATTATACAAAAGAGATGACAAAATGAAGGACACATGGAATGAAGAGCCATATGAAGATGAACCCCAAATTCTACAAAGTGAGGTGGAAACTGCAATAAGAGAAATAGCGAAAAACAAATCACCAGGAACAGATTATATTCCAACTGAATTGCTGCAATCCACATTAACAGAGTCAACTCTAGTGCTAACCAACATATGTCAACAGATATGGAAAACAAAATGATTGCCAACAGATTGGAAGTGATCAATATACACCGCCATCCACAAAAAGGGAGACACAAGAGATTGCAGCAATTATAGAATCACTCAAGCAAAATCACGCTCAAAATTCTACAACATAGATTCCAACATGGAGGAGAAATCCCACAGGTTCAAGCAGGGATTCAGGAAAGGAAGAGGCACGAGGGACCACATTGCAAACATATGATGGCTAATGAGGCACATCAGGGAATTTCAAAAGAAAATCAGCATGTGCTTTATACACTTTGACTGTATAGATCAGGGGTAGGCAACCTTTCCCCTTTAAAGGCGGAGGGACTTCAGCTCCCAGAAGCCTCAGCCATGTTGGTCAATAGTCCCATGTTGGCCAATAGCTCCTGGGATTCTGGGAGCTGAAGTCCCTCAGCCCTTAAAGGGCAAAGGTTGCCTACCCCTGGTATAGATCATGAAAAGGCTATGGAATGCCCTTAAAGGCATGGGAGTGCCAACACATCTGATAGTCCTAATGAGGAATCTGTACTCAGGACAAGAGGCTACTGTCAGAACAGAACATGGAGAAACAGAATGGTTCCCAATTGGCAAGGGAGCCAGTCAAGGCTGCATCCTATCACCCTATCTGTTCAACTTTTATGCAAAGCATATTATAAGAAAAGTAGACTTGGACCTAGAAGAAGGAGGTGCTAAGGCAGGCTTAATTTTGAACATAAAGAAAACAAAAATAATGACCAACAAGGACCTTCACAAGACAATGAAGAAATAGAACATTGATAGAAATGGGGACTGCAGTCAGGAAATCAGAAGAAGATTAAGAATGAGGAGGACAGCCACAAAAGAACTAGAAAAGATCCTAAAATGTAAAGATACACAACTCAGCACAAAAGTCAGAATCATACAAGCCATCGTATTCCCCATTACCATGCACGGATGTGAGAGCTAGACAGTTAAGAAATATGATAGGAAGAAAATCAATGCATTTGAGATGTGGTGCTGGAGAAGAGTGCTGAGGATCCCATGGACAGCCAAAAGGACAAACAAGTGGGTCCTAGAGCAGATCAAGCCAGAAACCTCCCTGGAAGCCAAGATGACCAAACTAAGGCTGTCGTACTTTGGACACATAATGAAAAGGAAGGAAATTGGAATTGGAAAAGACAATAATGCTGGGAACGGTGGAGAGAAGTAGATGGATGGACTCTATTAAGGAGGCCACAGGTATGGGGTTGCAGGATTGAAGCAGAGCAGTGGAGGGCAGAGGGTCTTGCTGATGTCTCATTTATAGGGTTGCCATAAGGCAAGATCGACTCATAGCAACATGGTAGAGAGAGAGACAGAGAGAAAGCGAGAGAGAGAGAGAGTTGGCAAGCTTCGTTAGTCTGTTGCTGAAAGAAAAATAACAAAGAATTTAACCATGGCATCTTAAAAACAAACCATCTTTATTTTGGCATATCCTTTCATGAACGTGCAGCCCCAGTTCATCAGATACATGAAATACTGCATCCACTGACAGTTATTTATACATCTTGTCTGTGTGGGAGGATATGTGGGGAACTAAAATGCAAAAAGCACACACAGTAATTGTACAAGGTTCACTCTGGTGTGCACAGTAATACATCTGGAACAAGAGATGTTAACAACAAAGGTAACTAAAGATTCATAAATTAACTCAATAAAAACTATAAATTAAGGTGAGGAAACGCTAACACCATGTTTAGCATGTTACCTAACCAGCAGAGGAGAGGATTTGGGTAGAAAGGCCAAAGAAAAGTTACAATTTCTGTGCTTTTTGTTGCACGAGTTAATTTGTAAGCCTTAACTCTTCTGTTAAAGTTTGGTCCTAAGCTATTGCCTTTTGACAAAATATTAAAATTAATTCACAGTCAGAAAGGTCAGTTTAAAGAGAACAGGACGAAGGTTCAGCAGTTATTTCCTGAAAAAGTTCCCATAGATAAGTGACCAGCAGTGCTGACAGAAGAGGTATTGAAGAATTATGTCCGCTACAAGCTTCGTATAGCGTTGCTAACACTGTTAGTTCCCATTTATGCCCTTCAAACAAAACCAGTGAAGCTTAAATTGTCTACAGTAGTTGAACTCTGCTCAAACACTATGCAGTGTTCTTAAAATCCTCTCCACGCCTGGTATGATAGGAGGTCCCAAGCTATGACCCATAAATGTAAATAATATTGTTGCCTCACTTATAATGCTTCTTTGTCACTAATGGTTTTGGCAGCAAGCAAACCAGCAGAAAAAATAGTGCAGGTACTCAGGCTTCCCTTTGAGATTTCTTAAACACAGAGCTGGTTTGTAGAGCAGCCAAGAAATTATGATCATGCACAAAAGGACGCATTGTAGAAAACTATTACAATCTTAAAATTCTTAATAGGAAGGCTACTGAACAACATGGGGCCCTCCGTTTAACCAGATCTACATAAGGTCGGGGTAAAACCACACATAAGATCGCAGACTGGAGACAAGAGTGGACTTTTCTTCCTGCCTCACTTACGGTACATATCCCTTTTGGGAATTTGAGTTGGGTGCAGGAAGAATGCCCTGTTATATCTGATTGGAGGTATCAAGAGCATTCACTGAGCAGAGAGAAGAGGAAAATTATACCAGGGAGGCTACAAAGTGAGATGACATAAAGGCTTGTATGCTTTTGCTATGGACTTTTGTTTTTAAAAAGTTACTAGAGAATTTAAGGCAAACTATGGTTATGCATGGGATGTATAGTATATGTAAAGCTAAGGATCTGTTGGAGGAGGGTGAGAGTATGTGACTGGCCCATTGTTTGAAGGGATTTTTAAAAGGCTGGTGTGTATCACAAACAGATAACAAACAGGAAACAAGGGAGTTCTCAAAACAAAGAAAGCACCAACTGAGAACCAAAGGGGGACCAAACAGCAACAACAACAAACCCTATAAAGAGATAATCAAAAATGTGTTAATATGACAGGATATAATACTCTGAGAAACATAAAGGGCACAGAACAAGAGAAGCCTATAGGCAATGCAATATAGCTGAGAAGCAATACAATACAAAACAGTATAAATGTAAATATGAACAGCTTCAACACTGATAAAACTAAATAAGAAGTTCCATAATGAAAGATGGGGTCATTTACAGGCATATCTCAGGACGTTATCACACGGGGCCCAATCCAAACAAAATCCACACGAAATCTTGAACGATACCGGATTATTGGCCCGTGTTTTCACACGACGTCGCACAGAACCCCGACAGAAAGTGGAAAGATCCGAGATCTTTTGAATTTCGGTTTCTTCAGGAAATGCAATTGCGCAATGAGGGTGATTCCGCATTTACCTCAAATGTGATCGCCAAATACGTATTGGGGAGCATTTCCCCGTCATTACCCATGGTTCCCGCGAGCATTCCTCTATCTGCGCATGTGCAAGAGGCTCATTTCTACTACATTTACGGGATATTTTCGCTTGTGTGTGGACGTTCTTTGCACTTGCTGTAAATTCGCAATTAAGGTAATGACGTTTGCGGAAACAAGTTTATTTTCGGTTTATTTTCGTAATGCCTCATTTCCACTTTTATTTTCGCTTTCTGGCCCACGTGTGATAACGTCCTCAGTTAGCAAAGCCTCTGATTAAGAGGCTTCTTTTTGCAAAGTATTTTATGAAACCTCTGTCCCTTTCCTTGTCTTCTGTCTAGCTGGAAGTCTTTTTGCAGCACTGGCATCCAAAGAATGGTGACAGAGAGCTAGAGAAAGATTTGACTTTCAGTGTTCGGTTGCAGCAGCATCTCTGCATAAACAATTTGATAAAGTCTGAGTTTTGAAAGAATGGGATTCTACTCTAGTTAGCCCTACTATAGCTGTGTGTGCTTATGTCCAACAGATCTGTCACCTTTGTGAAAAGCAAAACAGAGACAAAAGGGAAAAGCAGATTAACCTGCCTCACCAGCTACACCTGGCATGCTAAAAAGCATAAATCTATAAGTTTTGTCACCAGGATGGAAATCATAAGAAAAGTGGAGGCTGGTGAAAGAAAGAAAGAAAGAAAGAAAGAAAGAAAGAAAGAAAGAAAGAAATCAACCCCAGGATGCATTCTGGAAGAAACTTTCAAGTGGCCTCTAGAATATTAGAAATGTTTTTGTTTACTTATGCCAGGCTTACCTGATCTGGTTGTTTTATATCACATGTGGATAAATGATAGGGGTTTTTTGGGGGGTGGGGAGAGGAAGTTTGCTGCAACATGATGAGTTGCTCTTCTTTGTTGTGGTTTAGGAACCTACGTAGGAAGAGATGATTTACATAACTTGCAAGTAAACAATGAAAACACTGAAATAGCAAAAGATTTTCCGTACCTTGGTCCAGCCATTAATCTGAATGGAGACTGCAGTCAAGAAATCAGAAGAAGACTAGAATTTGGAAGGGCAACTATGAAGGAATTAGACAAGATTCTGCAGTGTAAAGATATAGTCTCAAATACGATAGCATGGACAGTCCCAAAAGTTAGGACTGTCCATGCCATCGTATTTCTCATTTCTATGCATGATTGTGAAAGATGGACAGCGAAGAAAACTAATAGGATGAAAATCAACTCATCAGAAATGTGGTGCTGGAGAAGAGTTCTACAGATACCATGGAGCGCTAAAATTGTGTTCAAAATTATATTGGACACAAATATTTGACATTCCATAACAGTAGCTCGGTAGACGTAAATTGTTTTAGTTTGAAATGGGTCTTTATTAAACTAAAGTTTATGTCATAGTGTGCAGGCATATATTTTCTAGGAGGTACCAATTTTATGGTGGCAAAATTCCTATTCTCATGAACACAGTGAAAAGGGAGTCATTAACAAAGAAATGTACAAAACTAGTACAAATGTCTGTTACTTAATTTTGACAGCCACATATATTTTTTAAAAAACCCAATCCAACCTAGTAACGAATAGTGCACTGGACAAATAGTGTGATGGGTATCATTAACTCAAGCACTTAGAGGAAAGTAAGAAACATTTTAAAGAATTAAAGAGATAAAAGCTATCAACATCTCTGCCAGATTTTGCCACCAAGACATGGGTTTCTTTTCAAGTCACAACTCATCTTACTTGTAAACTCTGCTTTGACAGGAAGCCAAGCATACAATGACACAAAACTTTAATTTTAATCTGATAAAAAAATTCTCTGTACAAAAAGCAGAGGCCTGAAATATAAATTAGCTCCATACCTGATGTTTCCTCACATTACTTTTCACCTCATATAAAGGCCACAAGAACATTATCATGCCACCCAGTTCCATTTTGATTACACTATCTTAATATTCTAATTTTAAGTTGGTGCCTTTTTCTGATGTGTAGGTGCTGTATTTTTATCTTGTTTTAATAATGGTGTACTTTAAAAATAAAGAAGTGTTTTAATACAATAATTTTGTTTGTTTTATTGTGTTTTAATCTTTTTATCATCACGTTTTTAGCTCGGTCTTATTTTAACTTTGTTGTAAGCTACGCTGGGTTCCATGATAGGAGACAGGCAGGATATAAATAAATGAAAAATAAATGTACCCTATCAATAGAGAGCCAGCATAAAATAGTGGTTTGAGTATTGGACTACAATTCTGGAGATCAAGGGTCTAATCCCTGTTCACCCACTGGATGACCTTGGGCAAGTCACACACTCTCAGCCCAAGAAAACTCTATGATAGGGTTGATTTAGGGTCACCATATGTTGGAAAGGCACACAACAACCACCACCACAACCCAATCAATAGTGCAATCCAAACTTTGATCTTTGTAATGACTTGACTCCAAGACAGCCAAAGGTCTGCTGTAGACATGCAATGTGGCTTCTCTCTCTTTTTGCTTGCAGACAGTGTCTTTTTGCATTCCTCCCTGACAATGGCAGCATCCACAGTGCAGAAACAATCCAGTTTGATACCACACTAACTGCCATGGCTCAGTGCTATGGAATTGGGGGAATTGTAGTTTTGTGAGACATTTAGCCTTCTCTGTCAGAGCTTTGGTGCCACATAAACTACAAATCCTAGGATTTCACAGCACTGAGTCATGGCAGTTAACATGATGTCAAATTGGATTATTCCTGCAGTGTGGATGAAGCTAATTCCCTGGCTTTAGTCCAGAAGCTCCCAATCAATTATGCTTAAAATAGTGCAAATCTTTTTTTTTTACATTATTTTTAAATTCAATGAGTATACAGGTTGTATTTCAGCACAATGATTGGTTTAGTGTTCTTCTTTAGCTTTATTCTTTGATATTAGCAGTTCATGGTCCTGTGCCACAATCTGCTCTTGGTCTTGTTTTGCAAAAGGAATGCTGCATCTCCATCATCTGCTTCCAATGACTTATCCTATTTCATTTTTGTATTATCTGGGGGGTTTCCGCTATAATATAAAACATATGATGCTAATGACCACATATTTCACAACAGATAAAATGTTGTTTTATTGGGGGGAAAAACTGAGATTTTCTCTTGGCTCCCATTTTAAGACAGTATTAAACTGTTGTATAATCAACACATTAACTGAAACCTCTGTAAGAAGTATCTCTCAAATAAGACTGACTCGCTTAACAATAGCTAAGGAAATTATACTTTTTTTCTCGCTAAATGCTGCAATCCAGAATACAGCTAGAATGCTCATGCCCCATTCACTTCAGTACCATTTAAACAGCCCACTTCAATACTGTAGTTTTCAACCACATGTAGTCCACTGGACATATGAATAAGATCTTTTTGAATTATCCAAGGGATAGATATCAAAATACAGGAAGTTAAAAATTTATCTACTGAACACTCATTAGGGTAGAAATCCACCAAATAGTTGAAAGCACTTGTTTATCAGCCTCATTGGTGCATTTCTTTGGGAGACATAAATATGTACTGGTAACATGACACTTCCATTTGCTGCTTCCACAGTTATTATAATCTTTCATGTAAACCTATGCAAGCAGAGGGAAAACATGGCACTCAGCAAATCTCAAGGAGATCAATTTATGTTTTTAATGTATTCTTGCACGTTACCTCAGGCAATGCTAATTGTTATGTTTTGTTATTATTTCCGATTTTAAAACAGACTGGGAGTTTCATTGTTTATATAGTTACAGAAACTGATCATATCAGTTTGTAGTTTAATGCGTTACACTCTAAAGGTGTTATACTTTGGAAACAAGCTATTGAAATGCATTCATCCAAAACCACATAAGCTATTAAACAGTAAAGTTCTGCTAAAACATCCTCTCCTGGCAAACAGTCTCACTCAATAGTTAATATTGATCTCTTGTAACTATCTCTTACCACTGCTTATACTCAGCAATTATTGATGATGCACTGCTACACCAAGAGTCCAGTATTTCTAAGTTATATGAGGGGCATAAACTAGGGGAAAAAACAAAATAGGTGACAATTTATGATATCTGTGTTATCAAAATAATCTCAGAATATAGTGGAGGAAAATTAAACCAAGTGAGCAGGAACATCAGAAGACAAACTAAATAATCTCACCAGAAACATCTAGAATAAAAAACATTTTTACAAATAATCAAAAAGCCAGGAACAACAGGGTCATGCAGACAGTTCACAATTGCTGGAAGGGATTGAATCTGAGTTTCTCAATTGGAGGAATGGAAGCAAACAGAGTAGAGCTGACACAAAATTATCATGATGTGCATTCCCTCCAGACAATTCTGGTTAGAAATCTCATAATCACATTCTTTATCACTTGAAGATTCTGAACCTTTTTTAAAAAGTCACTTCAAGAATACAAGAAAATCTAAACTGGATAATGCCTAGGCATAAATTATAAAAATCAGGTAACATTAAAGGGCTTTGGGGTTGTTCTTCTATGGTTCAATCACAAGACAACTTTACTGAAATGAGGTTATGTACTTCCAATGGCAAGTTCCAAATTCTGATTCAAAGAAAGGTATTGAGGCCCATACCTGGCTGTCCAAAGTCTTATTCTATAAACTGGCCGTAATAGAGCATCAGCACTGTGTAGTGGTTTGAGTGCTGGACTATGACTCTGGAGACCAGGGTTCAATTCCTTGCTCAGCCACAGAAGCCCAATGGATGACACTGGGCCAGTCACATTCTCTCATCCTCAGAGGAAAGCAAAAGCAAACCTTCCTGAACAAATTTTACCAAGAAAACTTCAGGACAGATTCACCTTAGAATTGCCATAAGTCAGAAACAACTTGAAGGCACCCAACAACAAGAAAAGTAAATTGAAGTAATAACCATAGCAGCAGTATGTGCCTTCAAGTTTCCTGTTGATGTTTGGGAACCTCGTGAATTTCATAGGGTTTTCTTAGGGATGAAGGTGTTTTGCCATTGTCTTTCTTCAAATATAGCTTCAAATCAGGTATTCCATGGCCATTTCCCTTCCAAACACTAACCAGGCCTGACACTGTTTAGCTTCAGAGATTAGATGGGACTTGGTACTTTAAGAGTAGTCAGATTCCATGGAGTACTACCTCACCACCTCAGGGCCTTTGCAGACTGCCAGAAATAGTGCAAATTGAGTCCACTTTAACTGCCCTGGCTCAGTGCTAGCGAATCATGGGAACTGTAGTTTATTGTAGCACCAGAGCTCTCTGACAGAGAAGGCTCAATGTCTCAGAAAAAACTACAATTCCCATGATTCCCTAGCACTGAGCCAGGACAGTTAAAGTGGACTCAATTTGCACTATTTCTAGCAGTCTGCAAAGGCCATCACTGGAGATGCCAAGGGCGATATCTCCTACTACAAAGTATGCCAAATAATGGAAATTTTCAGTGTTATGCCTGGTAAGATACATAAAGCAGGATTATAGCCTCTAATTAGCAGGCATTCCTACTTTCTCCTACATGAAGTACAATTATAATCTTAAGTTCTTTCGAGGGGCTTATCCACACAGGCCATAAGGCATCACGTTGTCTAGATTGGGCAATGCAAGCCAATAACCCTAGGGCAGGATCGGGCCCAATCCTGTAAAACCACATGTGGATCTGGTGAATCCAGCCTGATCCCAGGGTAAATAGCCTTTACCCCGGGGGTAAAATACCTCTGGTTTTGCATGGAGTTTCCAATAAACTCCACAGCAAAACCTGGGTGTTCACACACACATTCCATGCCCCTTTCCTTGCCGGACATTGCTTTTCCTCAAGAGCTCCCCCATGTCCGAGGTGGGTGCAGCCAGGTGCCCCGTTTCCTTGTCAGATCTGGCGATGGGGTGAGCTTCTCAGCCAGAGTGATGCAGGGCAAGGTAAGGGGTGCGCACCTGTGCAGGTCGCAGGTCTGTGCAGGGATGGAAATCTCACACATGAAGTACATGGCAACCAACATAACAACCTCACTGAGGTTCCTGCTGCCTATAGGATCCATGCACCAGAAAAAAGAAAGTAAACCAACTGCGGATGACAAGAGAAGAGAAGTAAAAGCCTCCAGTATTTAATCTTAAAAACAGGAGGTTTTAGAAGGCAATGTTTTAAAGTACTGTACTTTGATTTTTTTCTTTGACCAGTTTTATAACTCTGAATCTGTCAGGACAATAATTCATGTGCAAAGTAAAACTAAGGGTTGATTTGTGTGTGGCCACCTACCATAGCATTTACATTGCCAATAGTTTCTTCTCACTCTATGAACTGCTTTATTTAATGCCAGGATATTTCTGCTGTTAGTAGTACTCTTAAGGTTCAGGACATGTTAATGGTTTTATAATTATTTATTTTTTAAAATATTCATATCCCACCGTCCGTCTGAATATCTTAGGGTGACATTCAATAATACAACTTAATCAACTTAAGTTCTCAGCCTCAGGGGAAGGCAAAGGCAAACCTGAACAAATCTTGCCAAGAAAACCCCATGATAGGTTTGCCTTAGGGTCGCCATAAATCAGAAATGACTTGAAGGCACACAACAACAAACAATAATTTAAACCAATGTAAACAGCAAAAGAGATTACAGAAGGGGAAAAACATATTAAACAATTTAAGAAAGCAAATTAAATCAGATTAAAATACAGTACTTTAAAACAATTTAGACCCATGTACATGCGAGCACTTATGAAACACCAGTTGGGATCCAAAGGTATTTGTAAACAACTATGCTTTCATTTGGTGCTGAAATGACAAAAATGTAGGCAGCAATTGGGCCTCTAGGGAGAGGGCATTCCATAATTTGGATGCTGATGGGGAGAAGGCCACTTCCCATGCCGTCCAATAGCATATTGCCCCACTAAAGGGACAGAGGCTGCATCCTCATAGCAGAAATAATCCAGTTTGACACCACTTTAACTGTTATGGAATCCTGGGATTCGTAGTTTGTTACTGCATCAGAGCTCTTTGACAGAGAAGGCTAAATCTCTCACAAAACTACAATTCCCAGAATTCCATAGCATTGAGCCATGGCAGTTAAAGAGGTGTCAAACTGGATTATTTCTCCCATGCAGATGCAGCCAAAGATCTTCAGCAGATCTCAAATCTTGGGCAGGCATATTTAGAGGGAGGCACTCCTTCAAGTATTAATGATGCCGTTCTCATTGTCCCTATTTTCTCCCAGCCTTTAATTTCATTCTGATCTCACTATTTATATCCTCAGTCACATGTACTATATAATATACACACGAAACTCTGAAGAACATTCCCATGTGCCTGGTAAAGAGGCCTACAGTCCACGAAACCTCAGGTCAGTTTTGCAAGAGGCAAAGGATTTTGTGGGTTTTGCAGCAATGGATGATTCTTCCAAAACCGTGGGGAGAGAGATAGATACATCCGGACCACTGGTCAGAACCTACTATGAAGTCCTCCTGCACAAATTGTGCAAGAACAACCAGTAGCTACATACCATGCAAGTGTACAGCTCCTATTCATTTACACAAGGCTTACAACAGAGAAATCAGACTACAGCCAAGAAGTCAATTTTGGATGAGTGGGACCTTACTCTGCCTGTAAGCAGAGGGGTAGGGAGAAGCTAGATCAGGATCTATTGTTAGGTTTCTGGGTGATGAATAACAGATCTGAAAGCATGTATGGCTCATTTTTGTAACAAGAGTAGTGACAATAAGACTCTCCTCTTGCCCTAAATACCCTAAAGGCACGTGATCCTGTCTGATCTTGGTAGCTAAGCTCTGGTTAATATCTGGATGGGAGACTACCAGGGAATCCCAGGTACTGTTGGCTATATTTCAGAGGAAAGAACTGGCAAAACCACCTCTGATGATTCCTTTCCTTAAAAAAGCCCTGAGATTCATGGGGTTGCCATAAGGGGACTTGAAGACACATATGTGGTATAGTGGTTGGAACATTGGACTATCAATCTGGAGATCAGGGATCAATTCCCCACTCAAGCATTTAAAAAAAATTATTTATTTATTTATTTATTATGCTGCCTTTCTCCCAGAAGGACCCACTGGGGTGACCTTGGGCAAGTCACATACTCTCAGCCTCAGAGGATGGCAATGGCAAACCCCTTCTGAAGAAACCTGCCAAGAAAACCCTACAATTGGCTTGCCTTAGAGTTGCCATTAAGTAAAAAATGATTTGGAGGCCAACAACAACAAACACACCCTAAAGTCAGGTGCTAAAATTAGGGAGGGGGAAAAGGAGTAGATTTTTACATGTGAGATCATCAAAACCCAGTATCAAAAAGATAAAAAGAGTTTCAGGGGTTCCTCAGTACCAAAAAGATAAAAACTAAAGTACCAAAAAGATAAAAACAATTTCAGGGGTTCCTCAGTTTCACCTGGAGAAGATCTCTTCTCTCCTCTGATTTCCACATGATCCCAGGAGTGATCCAAGTAAAAAACCCAAGCAGATCCTGCAAGTCTGAAGCCTGCCCAAACCTCATCTCACCTAAACTCACCAAAGCAACATGTATTGTGCATAGACCATGAAAAGCTATGGAAAGCCCTTAAAGACATGGGAGTGCCAGCACATCTGATAGTCTTGATGAGGAATCTGTACTCAGGACAAGAGGCTACTGTCAGAACAGAACATGGAGAAACAGAATGGTTCCCAATTGACAAAGGAGTCAGACAAGGCTGCATCCTTTCACGCTATCTGTTCAACTTGTATGCAGAACATATTATAAGAAAAACAGGCTTGGACACAGAAGAAGGAGGAGTGATAATAGGAGGAAGAAATATCAACAATTGAAGACATGCAGATGACACCATAATACTAGCAGAAAACCCCACAGACCTGGAACAACTACTAAAAAAGATGAAGGAAGAAAGTGCAAAGACAGGCCTACTATTGAACATAAAGAAAACAAAAATAATGACCACTGAGGACCTTCACAAGTTCAACCTAGACAATGAGGAAATAGAAATAGTAAAAGAATTCTCATACCTGGATCAAACATTGAAAGAAATGGAGACTGCAGTCAGGAAATCAGAAGAAGATTATGGGCCTTTGTAGACTGCCAGAAATAGTGCAAATTGAGTCCACTTTAAGGGTTAGGGAATCATGGGAACTGTATTTTATTGTGGCACCACAGCTCTCTGACAGAGACGGCTCAATGTCTCAGAAAAAAACACCAATCCCCATGATTCCCTAGCACTAATCCTAACCCTTAAAGTGGACTCAATTTGCACTATTTCTGGCAGTCTGCAAAGGCCCTAAGAATGGGGAGGGTGGTTAAGAAAGAACTAGAAAAGATCCTAAAATGCAAAGATATACAACTCAGCACAAAAGTCAGAATCATACAAGCCATCATATTCCCTATTACCATGTATGGATGTGAGAGCTGGACAGTTAAGAAAGGCAATAGGAAGAAAATCAATTCCTTTTAAGATGTGGTTCTGGAGAAAAGTGCTGAGGGTCCCATGGACAGCCAAAAGGACAAACAAATGGGTCCAAAAGCAGATTAAACTGCAAACCTCCCTGGAAGCCAAGATGACCAAACTGGGACTGTCATACTTCAGATACCTCAGGGGAAAAACAGTAATGCTGGGGAAGGTGGAGAGAAGTAGGAAGAGAGGAAGGCCACATGCTAGAGATGGATGGACTCTATTAAAGAGACCACAAATATGAGTTTGCAGGAGCTGTGGAGGACAGGGGGCCCTGGAGATGTCTCATCCATAGGGTCAGTGCCATGGGTCAAGATCGACAATGGAGGACATTCTGGAATTCAGAAGGTTGAAATGGAAGAGATGTCCTGGAAAAGGAGGATGTGTGGTTACCCTGCATAAAGGTACTAGTGTTTTGTGGATTCTGGATGTCATTGCACTTTGCTGTATGGCCAACACAGCTACCCCTGGATATGCTCATCTCTACAGTGACTCCTCATTTTGCATGTAAAACAGACTCCCTGCTGCTACTCCTGATACACTGCAGGAAACACTCTGTTCATGCCCAGAGTCTGCCTTGCCTGCATTGCTTCACACACACACACATATACACACCACCCCAAATACTGAGCATTGGCATTTCCAAGCAGGCTGGGGATTAGGTTCTTTGGCTCCCACTAAAAACCTTGAAAAGTCCTGAGATGAATTTGGAGAGGAGGAAGAAAGAGGTCATGCTTGCAATGGCCAGACAACTAGCCCTCCCCCTCCCCCCAAGACACACACAAAAAGGAGAAGGGGCTCCCCTAAAATAGTCCAAGATCTCTGGCCCTTGTGGACCATCCCAAGAAAGACTGGGCTGCAGAGGGTGACCAGAGATCATAACCTCTAAGGAGGACAACTTGGCACCCCAAAATGGAGGACCTCCTCCCCCCCACCCCAAAAAATGGAGGACATGACAAAAAGAAAGTAAAAACACTCATAGAAATAAATGTGTTCATGCTTCTGGTGCTCCAAATGGGGGGCATTTTCAACTTCCTCCTGGAGAGAAGGCTGAAATGGAGGGCATGCCTTGGAAAAGGAGGACGCCTGCAGCACCTCCTTCTCTCCCCCCCCCAAAAAATGTTATGGGTTCTCCATGAAAACCCTGCAGCAACTCCTACCTTTCGGCTGCTCTCCCAGGGCGCCCTCTTCCACACACCCCAGGGCAGATGGGGGGGATATGTATGCCCCTTTGCTCCTGCCTTGCTCCACCCCCAGGAAAAGGACTTGCAAACTTACTACGGAATCTTCCTATTCCTATTCGCTCTGCAGGTAACTTTTTTGTCTCCCACTTGGGAGGAGGCAGGCAGGCAGGCAGGGAAGGCCTCCTTTTTCGCTCCTGCGGCGCCATCTAGTGGCAGCGTTGGGGAGAGCAACGAGGGAGCCACTCAGAGAGTGCAGGAGGAAGAAGGGGAAGAAGGGGAATTCGCACGGAAGAGCGACATCTAGCGGCCATAGCCCGACTACAGGGTTGTTGCTTTTGTTTTCATTCTCATCCCAAACACCACATTTCAAATGCTATTGAATGCTGCTATTAGTATTATTATTATTATTATTATTATTATTATTATTATTATTATTATTATTATTATTATTATTATCATCCTTATCATCATCATCATCATCATCATCATCATCATTATCCTCCTCCTCCCAAATAGGGCTATTATTATTATTATTATTATCATCATCCTCCCAAATAGGGTTGCTATTGTTATTATTATTATCATCATCATCATCATCATCATTATCAACATCATTATTCTCCTACCCCCAATAGGGCTGCTATTTATTATTATTATTATTATTATTATCCCAAATAGGGCTATTATTATTATTATTATTACCCCCAAATAGGGCTATTATTATTATTATCATAATCATTATCATCATCATTATTATTATTATTATCATCCTCCTCCCAAATAGGGCTATTATTATTATTATTATTATCATTCTCCCAAATAGAGCTATTATTATTATCATCATCATCTTCATCATCATTATCCTCTTCCCTCAATAGGGCTATTATTATTATTATTATCATCATCATCATCATCATCATCCCAAATAGGTATGCTATTATTGTTATTATTATCATCATCATCATCATCATCTTCATCTTCATCTGCTGGTCATTGACTGAATAAACATATATGTCTGTCTTCTGTCTGTCTGTCTGTATGTATCATCATCATCATCATCATCCCAAACAGGGCTGCTATTATTGTACATACTTTGATTTCAAACCATTCACTCACTCTCCATTTGTCAGCGATACAAAGCATATTCTTTTCCCAGGTCAAGGCCTGCCTATTTTCAAGCTCAGATATTCAACACATAAAAGTCATCTTTTTAAAGCGGTAAAAAAGATCTACAATAATTCATCCTAGATAACAAGGAAATTGAAATAGTCAAAGAATTCCCATGCCTAGGATCAAATATTGATCAGAATGGAGACTGCAGCCAAGAAATCAGGAGACTAGGACTGGGAAAGGCAGCTATGAAAGAACTAGAAAAGACCCTAAAGTGTAAAGACATAACTTTACAGACAATCCCACCACACCAGATCTCCAGCATGTTTTTAAAAAGCATAAATCTATAAGTTCGGCTGCCAAAATGAAAATAATAAAACAATGGAAGGTGGGAAAAGACAAAGTAATCCCTGGATACAAGGCTTCAAGTGGTTTAGAGGAGGTTCCAATTGTTTTTGTCCACTTACGCAAGGCTTACCTGGCCTGGTTGTTTCATTTCACATGTGCATATTTTTAGTTTTGAAAAAAAATATCCTAAAACAAAAATTCCTAAAGCCTACTGACCATTACCCCTTCCTCTTGGTCTATGTGGGAACCAAAGACTGCAAGGCATAGGACGTTATCACACGGGGGTAAATCTGCTGGTTAATCCACACAAATCCCAAACAGAAACTGGATTTGTGCCTCGCGTTTTCACACGACATCGCACAGAAACTGGACAGAAAGTGGACAGCAACTTGTGTTAACCGAGATCTTTTGAAATTTGGTTGTTTGGAGGAAATGCAAATGCGAAATTAAGGTAATTTCGCATTTACCGTAATGTGAAAAGCAAATGCGCATTTGGGAGCATTTCCCTGCTGTTCCAGCAAGTATTCCTCTATCTGCGCATGTGCAAGAAGCTCATTTCTAGTACATTTACGGGCTTTTCTCGCTTGTGTGTGAACGTTAAATGCGCTTACTTTAATTTCGCAATTAAGGTAATTACGTGTGAAAGCCATTTGCGGAATCAAGGTTTATTTTCCGTTTATTTTCGGAATGCCTCATTTCCACTTTATTATCGCTTTCTGGCCCACGTGTGATAACGTCCGTAGTCTTCAGAATATCAGAAGGGATTATGAGGCTTTGGGTAGGAAGCTGAAAGAGCTGGATGCACAGGTTGTCATCTCATCTCTTCTCCCAGTTGAAGGGCATGGTCCAGGAAGGGAGAGGAAGATAGCAGATGTGAATAACTGGCTCCATAGATGGTGCTGCCAAGAACAATTTGGATTCTTGGATCATGGGCTGTGGTTCCATAAGGATGGATTTCTAGCAAGAGTTGGGCTGCATCTCACACCAGTTGGCAGAAACATTTTTGCCAATAGTCTCAAACATTTGATCAGGAGGGCTTTAAAGTGAGTCATGTTGGGGATGGAGACAGTATCTTGGAAAGTATCTTGGAAGGCAGGAGTACATCATGGGCTGGAGATAAATGTCAAAGTATTATAGAGCGAACAAGACAAATGATGCAAAGGCCCAACAGTGGGAGGAAAAAACCTCACCCAGGCAGCAAGTGAGCAGGACCCAGGCTCTTAGAGGTCTCTACACTAACGCACAGAACATGGGAAATAAACATGATGAATTTTAACTCCTAGCACAACAAAGCAAATACGATATAATGGGCATCACTGAAACCTGGTGGGATGAGTCTCATGATTGGAATGTAGGAATAGAGGGGTATAACCTTTTTAAGAGGAATAGGCCAAGTAGGAAAGGAGGAGGAATAAGATTATATGTTAGGGATGTTTACACCTGTGAAGAGATCCAGGACTTGAACCCTGGAAATCAGGTGGAGAGTATCTGGATAAAAATTAAAGGGGAGGGAAACAACAGGGATGTTATTGTGGGAGTCTACTACAGACCCCCAAGTCAGACTGAGGAACTGGATGATGCCTTTCTAGAACAGATGACCACACATTCAAAAAGGAGAGATGTAGTAGTGATGGGTGACTTCAACTATCCTGATATTTGCTGGAAGTCAAACTCAGCCAATACTTCAAGGTCTAGCAAATTCCTCACTTGCCTTGAAGACAATTTCTTTGTCCAAAAGGTGGAAGAGGCAACAAGGGGATCAGCCATTTTAGATCTGATCCTAACCAACAGGAATGACCTGGTAAATGGGGTGGAAGTGGTGGGATCCTTAGGTGGAAGTGATCATGTTCTCCTGGAGTTTTTTATACAGTGGAAAGGAGAAGCTAGACATAGTCAGACACTCATTCTAGACTTTAGGAGAGCAGATTTCAACAATCTTAGGGAAACACTGGAAGTGATCCCGTGGTCAGGAATACTAAAGGAGAAGGGAGTTCAGGATGGATCAGAGCTTCTCAAAAGGGAGATACTGAAGGCACAATCTCAAACTGTTCCAATGAGAAGGAAAAATGGGAGATGTCTCAAGAAACCAGGTTGGATGACAAAAGAACTTTCAACTGAACTAAGGAGTTTATCACACGGGGGAAATCCCATGCAGAAACGGGGTTTTAAATTGGAAAAAAACAAACACAAAAGCGGGCAGATTTTCAGATGATGTCACTGTTAAAATGTGGTTAACCCGAAGGGAAAGTAGTCAGAAACTGCTTCTTTTTACTTTCAGAAAATCCTGAAAGTAAAAAGAAGCAGTTTCTGACTACTTTCCGTTTGGGTTAACCCCATTTTAACAGCAATGTGTGTGAAAATCTGCCCGCTTTTGCGGGTTTCCCCCACCTTTTAAATCCTGTTTCTGCTCGGGATTTCCCCTGTGTGATAAACTCCTAAGTTTTAAATGGGAGATGTGTAAGAAATGGAAAAGAGGCAAAATCACTAAAGAGGAATTCAAACAAATAGCTAGCACATGTAGGGGTAAAGTGAGGAAAGCCAAAGCACAGAATGAGCTCAGGCTTGCTAGAGGGGTGAAGGACAATAAAAAGGGCTTTTTTGGGTATGTCCATAGCAAAAGAAAGAAGAAGGAAATGGTAGGACCACTGCGCAGAGAAGATGGAGAAATTCTAACAGAGGACAGAGAGAAGGCAGAACTATTAACACCTTCTTTACCTCAATCTTCTCACAAAAGGAAAAGGGTGTTCAACCTGAGGAAAATGAAGCAGAGGACAAAATAGGGGAAATGCAGCACAGAATAAGTAAAGAGGAAGTACTGGAATACCTGGTTAACCTAAATGAATTTAAGTTTCCAGGACCAAATGAACTACATCTAAGGATATTAAAAGAACTGGCAAATGTAATCTCAGAACCACTGGCAATAATCTTTGGGAACTCTTGGAGAACAAGAGAAGTCCCAGCAGACTGGAGGACGGCAAACATTGGACGTATTCACACAGGCGGCTCTAAAGCCGCCTGGAAGCCCCCTGGAAGCCATCAGGAGTCATTCCGGCGGCGAAAACAGCAGCCGCCGGAATGACTCCTGATTGCCTCCGGCAGAAGCGCCTGTAATTCCTTTTTAAAAAAGGAATTAAAAAGATGGGGCTAAAGCCGGCTAGCGGCAGGGATGGCGCAGGGATTGCGCAAGATGGGGCGGGGCTTGCTGCAACGTAGTTTGAACACGTCGAGCAAGACCCCGGAGTGAGGTAGGGATGGCGCAGGGATGGCGAAGGATGAGGAGGGGCTTGCTGCGACGTCGTGTGAACTTTTCCTGCACAGAGCCGGAGTGGGGCCAGATGGTGGTAGGAACGACTCCCTTTTTTGCTCTGTGTGAAAACGTCCATTGTCCTCATCTTCAAAAAGGGGAAAAAAGAGGATCCCAACAACTATCGTCCAGTTAGTCTGACATCAATACCGGGAAAGATCCTAGAGCAGGTCATTAAACAGAGAATCTGTGAACATTTAGAAGGGAATGCCATAATCACTAAAAGTCAACAAGGGTTTCTCAAAAACAAGTCATGCCAGACTAATCTGATCTCTTTTTTTGATAAAATTACCAGCTGGCAAGATGAAGGGAATGTGGTAGACATAGCAAATCTTGATTTCAGTAAGGCTTTTGACAAGGTCCCCCATGATATTCTTGCAAACAAGATAGTAAAATGTGGGCTAGACAATACAACTGTTAGGTGGATTAGTAACTGGTTGAGTGACCGAACCCAAAGGGTGCTCAGCAATGGCTCCTCTTCATCCTGGAGAGAAGTGACCAGTGGGGTGTTCTGTCTTGGGCCCAGTGCTATTCAACATCTTTATCAGTGATTTGGATGAAGGAATAGGAGGCATGCTTCTCAAATTTGCAGATGACACCAAATTAGGAGGAGTAGCTAATACCCCAGAAGACAGGATGAAAATTCAAAACAACCTTAATAGATTAGAAATCTGGGCCAAAGCTAACAAAATAATTTCAACACAAGAGAAATGTAAGGTACTGCACTTAGGTCAAAAAAATGAAATGCATAGATATAAGATGGGGGACACCTGGCTTAACGAGACTACGTGTGAAAGGGATCTAGGAGTCCTAGTAGACCACAAGTTGAACGTGAGTCAACAGTGTGATGCCACAGCTAAATAGGCCAATGCAATTTTAGGCTGCATTAATAGAAGTATAGTATCTAGATCAGGGGTAGGCAACCTTTCCCCTTTAAGGGCCAAGGGACTTTTAAAAAAAGCATTTAAAAAAACAACACTGCAGCAACAAAAATAAAAGTGGAGTAGACACACCCCACAAGAGTCCCTTTTTGCAGAACCAGTTAGTTGCCAAACTAATGGAGGAACTTTAGATTCAGCTGGAGGAAGCAAGGAGCAAGAGACAGAAAGCTCTTGCAAAACCACCTGTGTTCGAAAATTGCAAATCGGAAGTGGCATTCACTCATAGGTTCACCTGAAGCACATTTGTTGTTAGTGTAACTTCCCATAAGCATTGCTATGACTGCTACGTTTCATATAAGTCTCATGTGTGTGAGGTTGTACATAATGGTAGCTTTTAAAGAAGTTCTGTCATTTGGGTAGACAGTGGATCTTGCTAATTAATTGTTGTAATTGGTTTTTTGCTTTAATTGACTTTTATTATTTTACCTATTGTTTGTATTTTAGATTGTACGCCTTTGGCAGGTTTTTATTCTATTTTATGCTGGATTGTCTCTTTGTAAAGCACTGTGTACATTGACAGCGCTTTAGAAATAAACTTTAATAATAATAATAATAATAATAATAAGTATGTGTTCTTTGAAGGGAAGAAAAGAAAGAAAAATAAATATTGCTCCCAGAGTAGACCAGACAGACCAAAACCACAAAATGGCAGAACACTTCTAATAGTCACCTACAGTCCCCATCTGAGACCACTCAAATGCAACCAATTCTGGAGAACAACATAGCCCTCTCTTGGCAAGTTTTTTCAGAGGGGGTTTGTCATGGCCATCCTCTGAAGCTGAGAGAGTGTGACTTGCTGGGATTCAAACCCTGGTCTCTGGAGTCACAGTCCAATGCTGAAACCTCCCAAACGTGTGTGTGTGAGAGAGAGAGAAAGAAAGAGAAAGAAAGAAAGAAAGAAAGAAAGAAAGAAAGAAAGAAAGAGGCAGGCAACATAGAAAAAGGGAGTTGGGACACGTATATGGTTTGTTGTGTCAGAGTTCTTCCAACATTTGCCCAAATCTATTAAAATGTGGCACAGTGGTTTGACTGCTGGACTGTGACTCTGGAGACCAGGGTTTGATTCCCAGCTCTGCCATAGAAAACCATTGAGTGAGCTTGGGCAAGTCACACTCTCTCAGCCTCAGGGGAAGGCAAGGGCAAACCTCCTCCGAACAAATCTTGCCAAGAAAACCCCATGATAGGATTGCCATAAGTCGGAAAGGATTTGAAGGCAGACAACAATTAAAATGGTCAGAATTAATTTTTGTATTGGAGCAACAGTGTCACTGTCTGTGAGCATGTAAAAAAATTACACTATTTGTTAATCTATTATCAGTAAATCTGTTTGGCATTTATTGAAACATCCTCCATTTTGCAGTGCCTCCTCCTCCCCCTTTGTGGTTATGACATCTGGACACCCTGTCCCTGCTGAGCCATGGAAACCCACGTGGGCAAGTCACACTCTCTCAGCCTCCTCAGAGGATGGCAAACCTCTTCTGAAGAAATCTTGCCAAGAAAACCAAGTGATCAGGATAACCAGAAGTGCTCCTTTTCCAGGACGCACCGTCCATTTCAGCCTCCTGTCCAGGAGGAATTCCAATAGGTCCTCCATTTTGAGTATGACTTAAGAAGCATGAATTTATATCCCTATGAGTGTTTTTAGTGTTTATTTTCTATCCACGAAGAATTCCAACAGATCCTCCATTTCAAGCACAACTAAGAAGCATGAATTAATCTTTATATGAGTGTTTCTAGTTTTTATTTTGGTCATGTCCACTTTTGATCATGTCCTCCACTCTTCTTGAATTTTGTCCTGCATTTTTGTGGTGCCTTGTCTTCCTTTGTGGTTAGGACACATCTGGCCCAGGGTGACCAGGCATCCTCCTTTCCCAGGACCATGTCCTACATTTCAGCCTCATGTCCAAGAGGAATTCCAATAGGTCCTCTATTTTGAGATGACTTAAGAAGCATGACTTTATATTTAAATGAGTGTTTTTAGCTTTTATTTTCTCTCCAGGAAGAATTCCAATAGGTCCTTCATCTTGAGATGACTTAAGAAACATGACTTTATGTTTATAGGAGTGTTTTTAGCTTTTATTTTCTGTCCAGGAAGAAGTCCAAAGTATCCTCCATTTTGAGATGACTTAAGCAGCCTGAATTTACATACTTAGGAGAGTTTTCAGCTTTTATTTTCTGTCCAGGAAGAACCCCAATGGTTTAAGAAGCATGACTTTATATTTATATAGAGTGTTTTTAGCTTTTATTTTCTGTCCAGGAAGAAATCCAAAGTATCCTCCATTTTGAGATGACTTAAGAAGCCTGAATTTACATTCTTATGAGTGTTTTTCGCTTTTATTTTCTGTCCAGGAAGAACCCCAATGGCTTAAGCAGCATGAATTTACAATTATATGAGTGTTTCCCTCTTGGTCATGTCCTCTTTTACAGAAGTCCCTCCATGTTGCAGTAGTTCCTTGTCCTCCTTTTCAGTCAGTTAATCAATCAGCCTGAGGTAATTTCTGAGGTAATTGTGGGACCTTCCCATCCCATTCTCAACCCCCCAAAAGCCATCTTTTCTGTCTCTTTATGGGCAGGGCCCTCCTCCTCCTCTCTTTAGAGCTGGCTTCCCTACTATTAGGTTACTCCTCCTGTGAGTGTGGTGTTGTGTATGTGTGTGTGGTGTTGTTGTGTGTCAGGTGATTTGGGTCACGCAGTTTTCTCTCTCTCTCTGTCTCTCTCCTTTGGGAGGAGGAAGGACTGTGGGGCCTAGGCTGGCTTTCCTTTGACAACTGCTGCGAAGAGGAAGAAGGAGAAGGAAAGGGAGAAGAAGGGAGGAGAAGATACAGAGAGAGTCAAGGAAGGAAGGCGCCATTTGGGGGGCGAAGGTGGAGGGAGCCCAGCCAGGGGTGGGTTGAGGATGAGCCAGGTGCCCCCAGGGAAGCTGAAGGAGCAAGAAGAAGGAGAAGAGGAAGGAGAGGAGGAGGAGGAAGGAGAAGGAGAGGAAGAGGACGATGATGGCGACGAAGAAGAGGAGGACGAGGAGGAGGACGATGACGAGATTGTGGGGCTGGCGGATTATGGGGACGGGGCGGACTCCTTCTCGGACGGAGACCCCGAAAACGGCGGGGAAGGAGCCTGTGAGTAGACATACACACACATTACTACTACTACTACTACTACTGGGCCCTAATGCCTTTTTTGGGGGGGGGGGGTGGGAACACCCCAGCGTCATGAAAAGGAGGGCAGGAACCTTGTGGGGTGTGTTTGTGTATGTGGGGTTTTTGTGGGTTTTTTGACCAGGCACGCCCTCCTTTTCCAGGACGCGTCCTCCATTTCAAGCCTTCTTTTTTTGCCCAAAGGGGGGGGGTTTCCAAAGCGTCCTCCATTTTGGGCATGACTAAGGAGCATGGATCTATATTTCTATTAGTGTTTTTAGCTTTTATAGTCTGTCCAGGAAGAATTCTAGTAGGTCCTCCATTCTGAGCAGGACTAAGAAGTATGGATTTATATTTCTATTAGTGTTTCTAACTTTTATTTTCTGTCCAGAAGGGATTCTAGAGTGTCCTCCATTTTGAGCCTGGCTAAGAAGCATGAATTTATATTTCTATTAGTGTTTCTAACTTTTATTTTCTGTCCAGA
This sequence comes from Phrynosoma blainvillii, assembly GCA_026167975.1. Taxonomy (NCBI): domain Eukaryota; kingdom Metazoa; phylum Chordata; class Lepidosauria; order Squamata; family Phrynosomatidae; genus Phrynosoma; species Phrynosoma blainvillii. Next base: position 141,904,154 of record JANUYF010000001.1, read on the forward strand.
AGGGATTCTAGAGTGTCCTCCATTTTGAGCCTGGCTAAGAAGCATGAATTTATATTTCTATTAGTGTTTCTAACTTTTATTTTCTGTCCAGAAGGGATTCTAGAGTGTCCTCCATTTTGAGCCTGGCTAAGAAGCATGAATTTATATTTCTATTGAGTGTTTCTAACTTTTATTTTCTGTTCAGGAGGGATTCTAAATTTGGAGTAGAGATGCCTTGAAATGCTCTATTTCTTTCATGACCCGACTCTGCTAGAGAAACAGTGAACCCCCTTTTTCTTAAAGGTGCATCCACATTGTAGAAATAATGCACTTTGATACCGGTGTGATTCCATCCTGCGGACCCCAGGGGTTTATCACTTTATAAGGCTTTCATCTTCTCTGGAGATGTGGGTTCGATTCCCAGCTTGGCCATGAAACCCACTGGGTGACCACACACTCTCTCAGCCTCAGGGGAAGGCCATAGCAGACCTCTGAACAGTGTTGCCAAGAACTTGAGGGTTGCCACAAGTTGGAAATGCCTTGAAAGCACACAGTAACAACGTATTAGTATACTAAGTTAACTTTATACAGTGCGCTCTTGATATCCCTTGGGCTCTGGTTCAGAAACGACTTGAAGACACACAGCAACAGCCAAAGAGTGCTGGTGCCTCACAAAACTAGAAATCCCAGGGTTCTGTTGCATGAGGCCATGACAGTTAAAGGGGTATCAGACTGCATTATTTCTACAGTGTAGTTGCACCACTGCTCTCTACCCTCTCTTTCAAGGGATCGCAGAATGGGCTGGGACACTAGGGGTCATATAGGGCATTTGCAGACTGCCAGAAATAGTGCAGATTGAGTCCACTTTAAATTGAGGCACTGACCTGGCTCAGTGCTAGGGAATCATGGGAATTGTATTTTTTTCTGAGACATTGAGCCTTCTCTGTCAGAGAGCTCTGGTGCCACAATAAATTACAATTCCCATGATTCCCTAGCACTGAGTCAGAGCAGTGCCTCAATTTAAAGTGGACTCAATTTGCACTATTTCTGGCAGTCTGCAAAGGCCCATAGACTCACCCTCTGCCCTGCAGGAACACACACAGCTGGAGCACATCCCAGACAGAGAGAGAGAACCATATTCAGCCTCTTGTTTAAAGAGCTCCTTCAATGAAGAAGTCTCTCTCAGCCACCCTCCAAGGTAGACTGCTCCTCTGTGGAAAAGCTCAGTTAGTGAGACCAGGGTGACCATATGTCCACCCTTCCCAGGACATGTCCTATATTTATACCTTCTGTCCAGGAGGAATTTTAAATGTTCTCCAATTTGGGGCATGACTAAGAAGCATGAATTTATATTTATATTAGTGTTTTTTTATTTTATTTTGTAATGCTTTATGTTTATCTGAATGTCCTACATTGTGTGGTGCCTTGTCCTCCTTTGCAGTTATTAGGACATCTGGTCACCCTGGGTATCAGATACCTGAAGTATAGGACAAAATAGTACTACCTCCATTCCCACAGAGCTGAATCTTGGGTCCAAAACATACTGCAGAAATAATCCAGTTTGAGACCGCTTTAACTGCCATGGCTCAATGCTATGGAATTTTGGGAACTGTAGTTTTGTGAGACATTGAGCCTTCTCTTTCAGAGAGCTCTGGTGCCACAATAACCTACAATTCCCAGGATTCCCTAGCACTGGGCCAGGGCAATTAAAGCGAACTCAAACTGGATTATTTCTGCAGTGTGTTTTGGACTTTAGTTCAGGATCCTGGAGGCAACACAAACATCCCCGAGGGTTAGTTAGGGTCAGTGGGTTTACAAGGCGGAGCAGGTGATATATGAAGAAGGCCCAGTTCTAACTTCAGTTGTCTGAGGCAGCCGCCTCACTGTCAAATGAAAGCTCCCATGCCACACCTAGGTTGCATCTACACTGCAGAATTAATGCAGTTTGGCACCATTTTTAACTACCATGGTTGAATACTATGGAATTCTTGGATTTGTAGTTTTGTGAATTATTTGACTTTTTCTCTGAGAGGGCTCTGGTGCCACAACAAATTACAAATCCTGTGATTCCATAGGATGGAGCCCTGACATTTAAAGCTGTGTCAAACTGTGTTCGTTCTGCAGTGTGTCAGCAGCCTAAAATGAAGTTAGGGCTTCATTCACTTTTCTTTGCTGTGGTTCTCTGGCAAGACGAAATAACAATGTAAAGAGGGGATGGGAGCTAGCATTAGGACAAAATAAGGGAGCTGCCTCAGGCAGCAAGCACTGGGAAGTGGGCAGGGCTAGACAAAAGTTGGGAAATCTTTGTGTGTGTGTGTGTGTCACATGTCCTGTCTTGTGCCTCCAGCCTGTTGCTCTTAGGAGGGTGGAGGTCTTGCCCATCTTGGAAGTGAGATTGTGACCAGAAAAGCCATTTCCCCCCACAATGTGCTCTTCCTTGGGTCTTGCTGACTGCAGTAGGAACTGATGCCATTTCCACCCAAGTTAATACCAAGCAAACCTGGGTCCTTAAATTATTTGCATTAAATTGTTAGCATGTAAGAATGCAAAGGGTTCCAGACCTCTTTGAGATCCACCTAGTCTTACTTACTCTTAGGCAAAATAAGATAGGACGTTACCACACCAGGGTACTCTAGCATGTGATTACAGTGGTAGCAATAACGCTATGGAAACGCTTATTTCTGTATTACTTTTAATAGCATAATAGTCCTTGCTTTGTGACAAATGTTTTTGGTCTTGCTTTTTCCACACAATGTGCACAACTCCACCCTCCACCTCCTTTCTTTTCCTGCTTTGAGCCTGCCTTTTTTATTTGTTATTTTCTTTGGGAATCTCGCAATGACACAGTCAGATTGGTAATTGCAAGATTCTTTTGACAATTCAGGATTCTAAAGTTTTGTGTTTAAAGTTTTAGAATCGGTGGTTCTGCAGATAGCCACATGCTCTTTTATCCAGCATTAGTGGTTCCTGTGAAAATGTTCATCAACTAAACCAGAAACTTTGTGATGTAACAGAAGCAGAGAGAATGGTTCATGACGCACCCACTCGCGCGACATCGGCCTCGCAATCTAGCGTTAAAGCAGTTCACACTTGCACAATCACGTGAATGAAGCAATATTTGCAGTTATTGATGGGTTTCTCTCATTAATGTGAAATTGCATGATAATAACTACAGGACAGTTGGTCAGCAATGGATGAGTGCCGACGTTGTGTGAAAAGGGGGAGAGTCATATGTTGTAATTCCATTCCACATAGCGTCCATAATTTCCTCAAGGAAGAGATGCTGTGGGGTTGCAGTGGTGATGTGTAGAAGAGAAGAGATTTGCAGGCCATGCAAGTTCCCTTGCTGCTTTCATGGCCCCAGCTAGTGTTGAGTAGGGCTGCCACAGGTGTTGGCATGTTATCTGGTTGTGGGGCAAGTCATACCTGTTGAAACTCCCTCATCTAAACAGCCTTTCTCCAGTTTTCACTTTGGCAACCCTAGTGAGGCATGGTTGACCTGCCATATAGGCTGCTGCTGTGGTTGGAATGGATGGACAGCTTGTTCTTCACCACAGGTAATAAAGTACTCTGGTCCAGTTTTGCACATGGCGGCTTGCTGTTGTTGTAGGTCAGGATGGGAATTATGCAGCTATCCTGGTGTTATTGAACTAAATTCTCGGCAGTATTGACAGTGGCAAGGAATGTTGCGTATGGGGGGGGGGGTGCAGACCAACAATATTTGGGGAGGATGCAGTTGCATGTCCTATTGTAGATGTATAAGAATTGTAGTAACACTGCTAGGAAGAGAGAGGTTATGGGATGCATTGAGCTTTGGAGGCAGGGAAAGCTTAGTTTTGTACAGAGTTGTGTGAGAGCCTGAAAGGAGGGAAATTTGGAGGTAGGGTTGTGGATAGAAGTATATGTGGCCTGGAAAGGAATTTAGGGATGGACTGGGTTTTCAGTCAGTGACAAATACAGTATTGGACTGGGGTTGGGGACTGGCTGCTAGGAAAGAGGGGAGTTTGAAGAGAGGTGTGTGTTCACAGCACCTGGTTGCAAATATTTTGACCTCACCAAACTGAAAGGGAGAGAATGGATGAACTAAGGGGGGTTGCAGACTGCCAGAAATAGTGCAAATTGAGTCCACTTTTAGAGTTAGGGTTAGGGAATCATGGGAACTGTATTTTATTGTGGCACCAAAGCTCTCTGACAGAGAAGGCTCAATGTCTCAGAAAAACAACAACAATTCCCATGATTCCCTAGCACTAACCCTGAAAGTGGACTCAATTTGCACTATTTCTGGCAGTCTGCAACCTCCCTAAGTCAGTGGCATGAACCATGCTTCTCTATAGGGTGGCTAACTCTCAGCAGCCCAAGGTGTGATACCTTTTGATGGGGACCTGATGTTGAATCTATTAGAAAGGAACTTTCTTGTAGGTGTTTTTAAAATAACTTCTTGATAGTTTTATATAGTATTTTAGAGAGGAAACACTTTGTTTACATTATCAAGCTAATTCTTACAACATCCTTGGAAAGGGCAGTATTGCAGATGGGACACTGAGGATGGGAGACAGAGATTTGGCTAAAGCTAATTATGTATTGTTGGTAGCTAAGATGAGATGTGAGCTACGAGATTTCTGGCGCACAGCCTAACACACCATTGTTTCCCCAGCTTTTGAGTGTTTCGTTCTTGGTATCTGTGTATGGGGAGTCTATATGCTATGGTCCAGTGTATGTTTTCAATATTGGGGCTTTAGTCCCAGAAAATCGTGAGTACCTTTGAACATGTGTACGTTTTCCATTGATATTGAATATCCACATTCAGAATATGCACACCTGTCATCTCAAGTCAAAGGAAGCTTGGAGTTCAGAAAGTATGATTTTAAGTCAGAGGGTGCATCTACACTGTAGAAATAACACAGTTTGACACCACTTTAATGGCCACCATGGCTCTATCCTGGGATTTGTAGTTTTGTGAAGAGAAGGCTAAAGATCTTGCAAAATTACAAATCCCAGGATTCCATAGGATGGAGCTACAGCACTTAAAGTGGGGCCAAACTGCAGTATTTTGGTAGTATAGATGCACCCAGAGATGATCCCTCCTCACTTTCTATTTTTTAAAGAAAAAAACACAAATTAAGCACTTGCTGTCCCCATCATGTTATGTGAAGAAAAGAAGAAGGGTATATAGCTGTCTGGATAAGGGCAAATCTAACTTTTTAGGAAGTCATGTGAATGAGGAGACAGTTTAAGGAGGGGAATAAGTTTTAGCTAGGTTTTGTGGGGAAGAACACAGAGGGAAGTAAAAGGGGGAAAGGCAAAGAAATTTCCATGTATTGCAGAAACAACGGGGTAGGATTTACAGAGAAGAATCTTGGCAACATTGGCCTCTCTGTTATATCAATAGTTCAGAAATGATTATTATAGTATCAAGTGGAGAGAAAATATATCTATGAACAGTAGAAGTAGGCTGAGGGCCAAAACACACTGCAGAAATGATCCAGTTTGAGATTGCTTTAACTGCCCTGGCTCAGTGCTAGGGAATCCTGGGAACTATAGTTTCGTGAGACCTTCAGCCTTCTCTGACAGAGAGCTCTGGTTCCACAATAAACTACATATCCCAGGATTCCCTAGCACTGAGCCAGGGCAGATAAAAGCGGTCTCAAACTGGATTATTTCTGCAGTGTGTTTTGGACCTAAACGATGAATTAAACCAGTGATACTCAAACTTTTTACCCTTGGGATTCCTGTTTACATCGCCATATGGACTTCACACACATACTCCCCACTTGATGTAGTAAATAAACAACATTATGTTTGTTTTGTGTGCATATATTTCATTTACACATGCAAATATATTAATATTTTAACATTTTATTAAAAGATCACTCTGATTAGAACAGTTTTATTAAAGTAAATTCAATATGTAACTCAATACGTGTGTAAATTTTACGCATAAAATTTAGGGAGGAGAAGGGATCAGGGCCTCCAAGTCTTGCACTCCCCTTGAGCAACTCTCTCTCTCATATACACAGGGGTCCTGCCCCACCTTTTTATAACCTCTGAATTAAACCATACTTAAAAGTACCTACATTAAGTAGGAAAATAGGTAAGCGATGGCATCAACCTTTGTAAAAAGAGGTGAAAGAAAAGGGCCTAATATACATGTAGAAGTCTCAAGCGTTATCTTGAGGGAAATGCAGATTTAAAAAATAAAATACGGTATACAGTAGTTCTGTTGTGGTGAAGGTGTTCATTGTAAGTACAAATGGATCACATTTTAATGAAGTGGCCTTGGAGCTGTATGGAAGCAAGGAAGGCTGATTTCAAGCCCATAAAAGGCAACAGCTGTGAAGGGCTCTGTGTTCAGAGCTCCTTTGCAGCTGTGAATGTCAGTCCTTATTTTACTAGGCTGTTCTGCAAGACTGACTGCATAGCTTTGATAAACTCCTGTGCATTGATGTGATGGTATAAGAAACATATTTTATATGTGTCCATTTCTAAGAATAAACCATGCATATGTAAAATAACTATATTTGAGAACATTTATTTTTTACATTAAATCTAATGGTTTTTCCAGAACCTATTGCTTCCTGCAGACAACAAACTATAGTACCTTCGTTTGGGCATGCATTTTCCCCCCTGTATAATATACAGGAATATATACACACACACACACCACCATTATTACTACTACTACTACTACTAATAATAATAATATTGCCACTTTAAGGTTTAAGTTTTTTCGATGCAGACTTTTTAAAGTCCAAAACACACTGCAGAAATAATCCAGTTTAAGACTGCTTTAACTGCTGTGGCTCAGTGCTAGGGGATCCTGGGAATTGTAGTTTATTGTGGCACGAGAGCTCTCTGACAGAGACAGCTAAATGTCTCAAGAAACTACAGTTCCCAGAATTCCCTAGCATTGAGGTATGGTATTTAAAGTGGTCTCAAACTGCCCTGCAGTGTGTTTTGGACCTCAGATATCTTTTCTGACATTAATCCTTAAAAAGCATTTCTTCTCTTTGTTGCAAATGTGGCAGTGGAATTGGTATGTACTCCTTCCTAAATGGTAACTGTATATTAATTAGTAATAACAGATTTACTGTAGTAAAATGATAGCACAAGTCTTTTTTCATCACCACCACATGAATGATCAAGCTACCTAGATTGATAGAATAGAAAATATATTTGTTTGATTAACATTTTTTGAACAAGAAAACTTTCCTGAATTCCTTTTAAAATAAATATGCAACAAATTAGATATTTAATAACAATTTAAAAAGTAACACACAAAGTATAAAATGATATGTTTACCATATTTTTTGTTGTGTGCCTTCAAGTTATTTCTGACATATGGTGATCTTATGACAGGATTTTCTGGGGCTGAGAGAGTGCCACTTGCCCAGCCATCCCACTGGGTTTCTGTGGATGAGCAAGGAATCAACCCTGACTCCAGAGTTGTAGTCAGACAGTCAAACCACTACATCACACTGGCTCTATTTACCATATATTATTTTAATATTATTTTATTATGAACTGGGAACTGGTGCATTTCTTTCAGCTCCAACCTAAATTGTTTTAACTCGTGATACTACAGCCCTGATTATAAAGATACTATACAGGTTGAGTCTCCCTTATTTGGAAATCTGAAATATTCCCCAAAAAACTTTTTTCATAGGTGGCTGAGATGGCCTTTGATGGTTCAATATACACAAACTTTGTTTCATGCACAAAAGTATTTAAAATAACATATAAAAGTGCTTTCAGGCTATGTGTATCATGCAAATATGAAATGTAAAATGAATTTTGTGTTTATTCTTGGGTCCCATCTCCAAGATGTTAGAGATATCTCTAAGATATGTACATTATATACACATATATAAATACAGATATTCCAAAATCCAAAACACTTCTGGTCCCAAGCATTTTTTTATATGGGAGACTTAAACTTCATTGGGTCTGCACTGTTGAATTGCAGTGAATTTTAAACAAAAGGAGCATTTCAGATGCTACCACTTTCAGAATACTTGTAAGAAGTGTCCTTTTTTCCCTTCAAAGAAGAGGAAACATGACAAATACTATTTCCAGTGCATAAACCTCAAAAATGATTACACTTCTCCAAATTGGATATACTTCTCTATCAGATCTCTTTTCCTGTGCTTGATGTTCATATATGCCATCTGATGATTCACAGCTCCTTTTGTGAACTTGTGTATTTGAATGTACAGAAATAGCAAATGATACTCTTCTTTCTGGGTTATACTCCTACGGTTTGCAGGTGGTGATGGAAAGAAATGTATATATAAAAGTTTTATAAAGTAAAGGAATCTACATTCTAAAGTATATGTGCCAAGGTTTTTCTTACACATATTGTTTAATTCTGGAATCACAACAGAGTAAAGAGACCACAATGTTTGCTTTCAATCCTTAGTTTAAACCATATTTGAGGAAAATAAAAATACTGTGTGTGAACTGACATTGGGAATATTACTGGTCATCATCGGCCACGACAACAAAGATTGGTTGATATTGGGAAGGGCTGTCAAGAATCGCTTTTAGTGTTAACGTCTTAATCCTATCACTCAGATGTCCTAAGTGACAGAGAGCAGACATGAAACAGGTCCATGGTTGTATGAAGATTTATAATCTCAATTTCTTGTATTTGTATTTGTTTCTGGATATGCACAGACTGATTAACAAAGGCTGTGTATTTCAAAACAATATTAATTGCTGTTTAAAAATAAAATGATGGGGCAGAGGATAAAAGAGTGAGAATTAAATGTATTGTTTAACATTTTCTCTATAAAGCAGGGCTGGCTGGTTTAATCCAGGTTGGTTTAAACCATGGTTTAATCCTTTTTTAAACCAAATGATTTAAAAACAAACACACACTTGTTAAAAATTTATTATTTTTTTTTAAATGTTATTAAAGTTAATAAAGCTGCTATTACAATTTTCCAGCCCTCTTACTGGAACAATGACTGTTTGAATTTAAACATTTTAACTTCAATAGTTTATTGGCAGTTGTTCATTGTTAGACCACTATCCAACATCACTTGCTTATTTTTAATCACTTTATTTTATAGTGCAAGAAATGTCATTCGGTAATAAGTCCTTTAGTTAACCTAAGTTCAACTAAAACAAGTTGCTGTAAAAGAGCACTTTTTAAAGGACAATTATTGTTTAAGCTAGGGGCCATAACATCTGAGCTGCATTTTGCTGCTTAATTTTATGATTTAGTGCTATATTGGTATAGTCCTGTACTCCTATATATAAGATATCAACTTGTCAATATAATATATAAATCATATCAAAGCTTAATAACTTTAAATTGTTAATATTAGAAAGCACTAAAACATGGTTGATCAAGCTTTCTAATACATAAAACAGTGTTTCACAGTAATAGGAGATTATTGCACTATCTTTAAAACACGTTAAAAAGAGACTTAGCTCACCTGAATTGAAGTAAAATTCAGGCTGTATCTGGATGCTATCGCATGGATTTCCCCCAAAAAACACCATCAGAATGCAGTCCAATTCAGCCCAGCTGACTTAACTCACTTCGGCAGCCATTTTTCTAAGTCAAGAAAGAAAGATACCAGGCCCATGCCACCATTGGAAGAAAATGTTCCTATTTCCATTACCTATATCTATTAAAATAACAAACTAGAACCAATAAACAAATAAAAAATAAAAATAGCCTCCTTGTTCAACGTTTGTGCTAATCTATGGCTGTAATTAATTGATCTTCACCCTTGCAATCCAATAAGACAGTCATAATAAAATCCATAAGGAATATGGAACACTAGATAGCATTGTATCCTGAATTGATACCAAACTTAGTGGCTTATTCCATAAGCAATATGAACTGCCTTTCAAAACAATAGATGGTACTAGTAAAATCGTTGGGAGAATGCAGAGATTAATCATTAAATCTGTTTGCTAAAGGTCATCTCTTCAGCATCAACTGCAAACCATAGTTATGTGGGAGTAAAAACAGTTGAATCTGGTGACAGTTACTTTCAAATGAATTTTAGGCTTGTGATACAAGGTAATTATAAACATGTTTAACGGCTAATTATATAGTGTCTAAAGAGTTTTGTTTTTGTTCAGTTCTAGATTTCAATGATCCTTTTAGTACTGAAGTCAAACCAAGAATCTTGCTCATGGGACTGAGAAGAAGTGGGAAATCATCCATTCAGAAAGTCGTTTTTCATAAAATGTCACCAAACGAAACCCTTTTCTTGGAAAGTACTAATAAGATCTGCAGAGAAGATGTTTCCAACAGCTCCTTTGTCAACTTTCAGATATGGGACTTTCCTGGGCAGATTGACTTCTTCGATCCCACCTTTGACTATGAGATGATTTTCCGAGGCACTGGAGCATTGATATTTGTTATTGATTCTCAGGTAAAGAATGACTTTGGTTAATAATAGACTAATTCCACTCTCCTATCTACACCCAGCAGCCTAAACTTACACAGACAAACCACACTTGTTAACAGACAAGTAAAACAGATCAGGAAAAGAACAGGCTGCACACAATGTAACTAACTTTCTCGATAAAACAGGTGGGATCCAGAGTGCTGCAAGCAGAGTTTACCTTCTGCAACAGGTTTTTCCTATTGCTCCTAATTCCTGCTGCTGCATCAGTATTCAAAAGATGCTCCTGAGGATTGTGGGATCATCTGGAATATCAGATGAGATAGGGAACTGGAGTTAAAACATTTTTCCTCTTCACTCTTTCTTTTGCCTTTCCATTTAGATCTAGAAAGCATTAAAGCAAATACTTTTTTGTGCATGTTAGCACTCCTTATTTTATTTGTATTAGGTTGCACTATAGTAATGGGTTATATATGCTGTTCCTTTCTAAATGAATTACATAAAATGGGTGTGAACAATATTAGATAGTGAAGGAGCCATTTTATTGCACCAAAGACCCATCGTGAGCCATACCAGGCCTGAAAATGTGAAAAAGTGACTGGAAGTATAAATTGGTTTCTTTGTTCTTTCATTCTTTTAAACTTCAGAAGCTGTGGTAGTCCTGCATCCTATTAGATCACAGACCTATAACTCCTGGAGGAGTGGGGGGGATTTTTGATGAAGACATGTGGAGCAAGAATATCAAAGTAACTGAGGGCTGGAGAAATGGCCTTGTCGTTGCTCACCTCCATTTAAAGCAATCCTAATTTTTTAAATAAAATACAATCAACCTTCCATATCCACGGATTTTGCATCCACAAATTCAACCATTCATGGCTTGAAAATATTTTTAAAAATACAAAAAACAAACTTTGATTTTGCTATTTGATATAAGGAACGCCATTTTACTAGACCATTGTATATAATGAAACTTGAACTTTCACAGAATTTGGTATCCACAGGCAATCCTGGAACCAAACCCCAGCAGATACCAAGGGCTCACTGTATTGGCATTTAAACCAAGATGGGAATTTCCTTTTGATTTTTATGACAAAATTAGTAAATAATGCTTTCCTTCCAGCACTTACATGATAAAGTTATATTCAGTAATGTAATGCTCTGTAGAAATGATATACAAGAAAGTAAAAATTGGGAAGCTCTTACCAGTACCTCCTTATCTGGATACCTTTATGTGTGGATGGGCATTTGCTTTAGATTGTGAGCGAGAGAGTACATACATGAATGTTTGTTCAATCAGCTGGATGTACAGCTGTATCATAGGGAGATGTGTAGGACACATTTCTTTTCCTTTGTACACAAAAGAGATGGTGGTTTTTAATGTGAGGGGCAATCCCTTTCTGCAGACTGAAGTTGTATAGGTTAGGGAGAGTTGCATTGTATGACTTCACAGATCCAGTTGGTAACTGTTGAAGACATGAAAAATAATATACAAAAATGATCAATCAGTTGGAACTACCATGAATGTAGGAGAAGTATCATCATTTTAAAAAAAAGTTTCATAGAAGGAAAATTTGGTATCATGACCAAGTGAGTTACGTTTGTTAAACACTTGTTTTAATAAAGAAAAATGAAAAACAAGAACAAAAAAGATTAAAGGTGTAGGAGTGCTGCAGAGATGTAATGTTCAATGCTCAAGTGTAACCTTTGTTATAACTTTAGTTTGTGAAAATTATTTTTTATAAAATGGAAATGGCATGTCACAAAGGGAACATTGGGAATACCTCATTTCTTTGTTGCTAGTACCAAAGGAGTAATTGAATTTATTTTTGTTTGTAGGATGACTATATGGAAGCATTGGCTAGACTCCATCTCACTGTGACAAGAGCATATAAAGTGAATCCAGACATTAACTTTGAAATATTTATTCACAAAGTAGATGGTTTGTCTGATGATCACAAGATTGAAACACAAAGAGATATTCATCAGAGGACAAGTGATGACCTTGCAGATGCTGGGCTGGAAAAAATCCACTTGAGGTGAGAAGAGCATAGAAATTGGTAAAGCCTGTTAGAGGAAAAAGAAATAATTGAAGTGAATAATCAAAATGGCAGTCTTAGGAAACAAAAGGAGAGGTACACCTTAGTCATGTATGCAATGGTCAATTAATTTGGAGCCCTTGAGCTTGTTGTGGTTAACTTCAGTGCTATATCCCCAAATGGAGACTGCTTAGTGCCTCCACCTCTATTGCCTTGGGGAAACTAAATATGTTTGATTATGTTTTCCATTTCCAGGAATGGGGACCTTTTGTCCCTTTGTTCCTGCATGTGGACTGCAGAAATAATCCAAGTTGACTGCCATAGCTCAGTTCTATGGAATTGTGGGTACTGTAGTTAGTCGTGGTACCAGAGCTCTGTGACAGAGAAGGCTAAATATATCACAAAATTATATTGCCCAGAAATCAATACCATTGAGCAGAATGTAGTAGTTAAAGCAATTTCAACCTGGATTATTTCTACAGTGCGGATGCAACCTGTATGTTCTTAGACTTCACCTCCCAGCAACCTCAACCACTATGGAGAATGGTTAGGAATAATGGTAACTATAATCCAACATTTGGAGAGCTGCAGGTTCCCCACTTCTCTACTAACAGTGTAATCTTGTGAACCAGAGAACTAGAATATCATACTAGAATTGACATATATCACTTGAGGAAAACCCTGCTGAGGATATGATTCTGCTGTTTACTGCAATGATATGCCTTGTAGTAAAGAGGTTAAACAATAGATTATGGTGCAGTAATTGACCTCACAAAACAATTACTCACGTTTTTTTGGGGAGAGGAGCAGAAATAACTTCTGAGAATACTACAAATAGGGATGAACTGCTAACTCCACAGTGCTACAAATGAAGTCTCTAACTAATACATCTGAATAAAAATTGGGGAGAGGCTTTTAAAAATATGTATTTAGTTGGGTTACAAAGTATAAAACAAATCAAATATTATTGAATGCTCTTTTTCATAGTTTCTTTGTTGGGGGGCACTGTCTGTAGATGTTCATTTCAAAGAAATAAATTGTCATAACTGTTTACTTTCCCAGCTTTTATTTAACAAGTATATACGACCATTCTATATTTGAAGCATTTAGCAAAGTGGTGCAGAAATTGATCCCCCAGCTGCCAACCTTGGAAAACCTGCTTAACATCTTTATTTCGGTAAATATTATTGTAGATGTATGTAACTTTCTACACTGCAAGCATTTTATTGCAAAAGCATAGTTTTGTTTTTAATATCATTATCCAAAAACATTATTACATTTTTTGCTGTTAGGTATTCTGAAATAAAAGCCAAGAACACAGAAAAATAAGAAAGTGTCTTATGTTGAATCAATCCATTGGTGTATCTAGTTTAGCTTTCTCAACTCTGACTGCAGCAATGGTTCTCCATAATTTTAGCATTCTTTCCTAGCCTTGTCCAATGATGTCTGGTATTTCCTGACCAAGCCTAATCCTATTTGCCTTTCAAAATCATATAATACTGGATGTGTACAGGGTGGTATGGTAGTGTTTAGTTTTAAATATCTTTTTGAAAATGCATGCATACTTATAAGTAACAATTTATTGTAGTTTAGAAAATTTCGCAGTATTTTGTTGTTCAAAGAACTGTAGGGCAGTTTTCTGTGGCTAGTTGGGTGCAATCCTACAGTCCTTAGAGTCCATAGGTTTTTGTGGACGTTATTCTCTACCTATAGAGGACATACAAGCCATACAAGGTGGCAATTTGGCAGCAGTAAATTTTCCCTCATTGCCCTTTTGTTTTCCCTGTTCCAGTAGAACATGGCTTTGTATTCTTATTGCTCCCCCGCAACCATCTGCTACATTGTTCTATCTAATGCCATATCCCCTAATGTTTCAGAAGGTCTCCTAGCCCTTAAGAAAAGTTTTGAGGGTGGAGGAAACCCAGTGCAGTTAGTAGGGTGAGCCCATACAAATTGGGTACCCTGCTTACAAAAATGTTTTTGCAAGCACAAGGCTACCGCCATTGGTTGACAATACAAGCCTTAAATATGTTGGTTGCGGTGGAAAAGAACTGCAAAATTTTAAATGGGTTAAAGCTTCTCTCTACTGTTTTGTGGTATTGAGGCTTTTTCATTGCATACTGAAATGCATTTACTAAAAGGTAATGGGTGACCTTAGGCAACTCACACTTTCTCAGCCTTAGAGGATGGCAATGGCAAAAACCCTTTGAAGAAACTTGCCTAGTAAATCCTGTGATAGATTTGCCTAAGGGTCACCATAAGTCAGAAACAACTTGAAGGCGCACAACAACAACAACAACAGAGCCCTGTTGAACTTACTGGTAATTCTTTTTCTTTAGTAAATACTCTTATTGTGTAATAAACTGAGCAGTGTATTTCAGCTAATTATATTCCTTTCTGAGAATTTGTTTTCACTGTCCTTATTTTGTATTAACCCATATTTTGAATGTCAATAGATAATAATAAAACAGGTATACTAGTTGTCTTTATATGGCCCTGACAGAAAAGTTATAAACCTGTTGGTTTGCAATATAGTAATATGCAATGGATATACAGTTGCCCCTCAGTTCTCGTGGACTTCATGTCCACAGTTTTATAAATTCATGGAGGGGCGACCTCTGTTTAAAACAATGGGGTGTGCTCCCGATGCCCCATTCAAGCCTATAGGGCTTGAATATTCACTAATCCCGTGTGAAAACATAAGCCAACTGTAATCCAGCAAAAGACAGTTGTTCCACTGAGACCAGTAAATTATTAGTGGTAATAATTAAACCTCAATCCATGGCTCTCAGTAGGATTTAATTATGAATGACATCTGCTGAGATATGTCCAGTTATTATAGCTATGGAACTACAGTTGCCTATCCATTTTTGCGGGAGATTCGTTCCAGACTCCCCTGTGAAAACGGAAAAATGCCAATATTCAAGCCCCATTGGCTTAAATGGCGGCACGCACCTCAAGGCACCCGTGGGGGCATGCCCATGGATGCACACCCCATTTTAATCTGCTCCATTTCCCCCACAAACGAGCAAGGGATGCAGACTTGAAGTCTGCCAAAATGGAGGGGCAACTGTATTTCTAGGTCATATTTCACCAATTTATACTTGCTGTCAGTATGTCTGAGCTGATAAAATAAGCAAGAAACGTCATATTTTTCATCTAAAGATCAGACTCCTTCTAATGAAATTTTATTGGCTTCCTTTTTCCTTGTAGAATTCTGGAATTGAGAAAGCTTTCCTCTTTGATGTAGTCAGTAAAATTTATATTGCAACTGACAGTACGCCAGTGGATATGCAGACGTATGAACTCAGCTGTGATATGATAGATGTTGTCATTGACATTTCCTGTATCTATGGGTAAGTAACGTGTTCTTGCATTTTGTATTTCTCGGGAGGCAATCTGCAGGGCTTAGAGTTGGTTGACAATTAACTGATTTTAAAAGAAAAACCCTCTGATCTTTACATATTCAGTAGTGTGCTTCTAAGTTTACTGTTCTCACTCTAGTAAAGAAACTATTACCAAGAATAGTTCACTGAAAGTATCACTGAGAGTCATGTGATCACATGGTATGTATGCAGTTATTAGAGCCATGTGTTTATAGATCAAAGTAATCCTGCAGCTTTGGAAAGGGCCAGAATTAGTTATTTGCACTCTGGAGGCCGGGGATGTGCAAAGTCTTAACTCTTGGGCTCCATGTGGTTCTAAGAGTGGATTTGTTTTTGTTTTTCCCCAAATCCCCCAGACTTCCCATTTTCTACCCCCTCCCAAGAGTTAATTGCCTTTCCTGGTAGCTTCAAGGGGTAGAGATCCACCTTTTCAATCCATTGCAAGGCAACCCTACACTGTCTAATATAAAAGTACCCTTTTTTCAAAACCAGAAGTGGACTACCAGTGTCTTCCAGTTTCAGTCCTCATGTTTTGGTGTCCATATGACCGTTGAAGGGGTTCCCAAGGGCAGAAAATAGGTGCCCAGACCTGCCAGAGTTGTCCGTTTTCTTACTTGCATAGAAAAGAGAGTTCAGATCTGAGATTCTGATACATGACCCTAAAAAAGATCAGATCAACACAAAGTCCTGATCAAAGCCAACCAAATATTTTATTGGTGAGGAAATTATTTGTCCCAGGGCAGCCAATGAATGCAAGGCAGTGTTTTGTGTATTCAGCACATACTGGCTGCATCCTTACTTCAGAAATAATTCAGTTTGACACCACTACAACTGCCATGACTCAGTGCTATGGAATTCTGGAAACTGTAGTTTTGTGAGACATTTTGTTGGGATATAGCAACCTCGCATGCTGGTCTCTCTAGGAATGTGTTTTATGCATGTCTGTGGTTGTTTTGTCATCCACTCGTAACCCCTCCTCATTTCCTGTCTTTTAACTGAGCTCACTTCCCCTACTGGCCTAAGTTTAAAATCCTTCTTTACTCTGCTGTTCCCGCTCTTTTCCTTCTCTTCTAACATGGCTGACCAGCAAGCATGCAGAGCTACTTATTCTCTCTCTTGTTTTTGCAACTGAAGATGAACCTGTATATTTTTTATACATGACCTTTTGTAAGTAAAGTTTATTTTTATTATTCTACTCAAAAATGTCTGACTTGTTTTTATAGACACGTGGGTGTGGAGAATTTAGGTGGACCTAGTGTGTGTTCCTGCTCGCCATCTTCTGCAGTGCCTTACTCTGCTGAAGAGATTAAACAATCTTTTCTTCTTTCTTGATAATCTTAACCGGTATCAAGCATATATTCCAACAGGTTATGGGGCCCAGGTGCGCTGAGCAGAAGGGAACAATTTAAAACTAGATTGTTCGGGTATTTTGCCTTTTGCTGTTTTTGGATGCTGCTGGTTTACTTAGCTGAGTAATTGATTGTTGCGGTTTTGTCCACTCTCCCTTAATAACCCGTGTCTGCCAGAGAGAGTTTTAATTTTTGCTTTTGAGCAGTTGATGCTTTTTTACTGACACTGTGTTTTGAGCTTTGATTTTTGGCTGACTATTTTTGCAAAGATGTCCCTACAATCTTCAAGATTAAAGCTTACCCCAGATAATTACTCTGAGTGGAAAACAAGGTTAGAAGTTTTTCTTCAAGCCCATGGGGTATTTCACTGTGTGGACTCTCAGATCCCAATTACAGAAAAAGAAAGATTAGTTTGGTTGAAAGAAGATGCAATTGCAAGACACATTGTGCAAGAATCTCTGTCTAGAGACTTAATTTGCTTAGTACATAATTGCAAGACTGTCAGAGAGATGCTTTTAAAACTTGAGGAAAATTTTGGAAAGAAGACCACTAAATCACTCTCTTTTATCATGAAAGATCTTATGAATCTTAGGCTGAATTCTAAACAACACTGTGAAAGACATATCTCCCATGTAACAGAACTGTTTGAAAAAATGACTCTTTGTGATTTTACACCTTGTGATAACCTTAAAATTGCCTATTTACTGGGAACATTGGGAAAAGAATTTGATGCCTTTTGTACAGTCATTAATGCTTTGCCAGAAATGGGATACAACCAAGTTTTAAGTAAATTGAGAGAGGAATGCATCACAGAAACAGGAAGTTACCACTATGAAAGCCAAGAAGCTTCTGCTTCACTTCACTATTTTGCAAATCCAGGGAGAAGAAGAACCATTCCTACTGGCCAATCAGAGGTTACCTGCTATAGATGTAATAAAAAGGGGCATATCTCAAGAAATTGCTTGCTTCCTAAGAATTCTTCAACCTATTCTCAAGCTGATTTTAGGAGACAAAGACAGGACAATTCCTCAAGGAAGGAAGAGAGAGGAAAGACCTTTTGCACAAAGGCACAAGCTTTGTCCACTGGCATTAACAGAGATAATTCAAATTTCTGGATTATCGATTCAGGCTGTACACAACATTCTACACACTGTGAGTCTTATTTTGATAAAATTGATAAAAATGTTAATGGACACATTGAGACTGCAGGAGATCAGCATTTGATTGTTGAAGGAAAAGGAGATTTTAAACTGCCTTTCAAGGTGCCTGGTAATAGAGTCATGGAAAATACTATCACAAATGCATTGTATGTTCCAAATTTGAGAGGAAATATGCTTAGTGTGTCAGTTTTAGACAAGAAGGGATTTGAAATCAACTTCAAAGATGGACAATGTACAGTTTCTAAAGACAATGTCATATATGCACAAGCATTTGAATATGATGGTTTATATGAAGTGAACCTTTCAGCTCCACAAGTGAATGCACTTCAAGGACACATGGATGAGGACAGCCTTGAGCTATGGCACAGACGCTTTGCCCATCGTGATACCAAAGCAGTTCTTCAATTACAAAAACAAAATTTAGCTACTGGAATCAAGATAAAGTCCCAAGGCTATGAAAACTCTGAAAGGTGCAGAGTTTGCATTGAACAAAAGGCAGTGAGTCCTTCCTTTAGAGCAAGTACTGAACAAAGAAGCTATCAAGTACTGGATTTGATCCATTCAGATATCTGTGGTCCATTTTCTCTTCCCTCAATGGGTGGAAACAGATATATACTAATATTCATGGATGATTTTTCGAAATACTGTGTCACCTACCTTCTAAAGCAAAAGAGTGAAGCTCAAGAGATGCTAAAGAAATATGTTGAAATGGTGACAACAAAATTTGAAAAAAGACCCAAAGCCATCCAAACAGACTGTGGGAGCGAGTATCTGTCAAAATATACTCAATCCTTCTTGGAAGAACGTGGAATTCAACACAGAAGAAGTGTCCCATACACACCGGCTCAGAATGGTTCAGCTGAAAGAAAGCTAAGATCTCTCTTGGAGATGACAAAGTGCATGTTAGCAGATGCAGGTCTTCCTAACCAGTTCTGGGGAGATGCCATCATGACAGCCACATACCTTCAGAATAGATTGCCAACCAAGGGCACTACACAGACACCTTTTCAGCTGTGGCATGGCAAAGTGCCAAACATGAAGCACATCAAGACTTTTGGAAGTCTTGCCTACTCCTACATACCCTCACAAAAGAGAGACAAGTTGGACACCAGATCAGAACAAACTATTTTCATTGGATATGCATCTGCATCAAAAGGATACAAAGTGATGAACTTAAAGACTGGAGAAGTGTTCATCAGGCATGTGGTTTACTTTGATTAACGAAGCAGAATAAACAAGAAAGGAACTATTCTTGAATCCTTAGATGACCAAGATGGTGCATTGGACTTCTCAAACCAGAAAGATGCAACATCAAGGTTCAACCCTCAGCCGATAGTTGTCCCTATCAGAAAAGATGCACAAGCAGACTCTACATCTTCAGAAGGGGATGCAGATGAAGCAGATGAGATGCCTGGACCGGAGAATGCTACAGAGACAAGCGAGGTTCCAGAGCAAGATTCCAGATACTTACTGCGACCCAACAGAGGTAAACCACCTACCCGACTTTCTTATCTTACAAAGTTAGAATTGCCTAGAGAACCATCAAACATAGAAGAAATTGAAAGAATGCCTGCTGATGAAGCAGTTAAATGGAGAAAAGCTGCTGAAGAAGAAATAGAGGCACTACACAAAAATAGAACATGGACACTTACAGAACTCCCACCAGGAAAGAAAGCTAGGATCCAGATGGGTGTTCAAACTAAAACAAGATGGAGAAGGAAAAATTGAACGCTACAAGGCAAGACTTGTTGCACAAGGCTTCTCACAAAAATATGGAGAAGACTTTGACGAGACCTTTTCACCAGTGGTAAAACATACTACTATAAGATTACTTCTTAGCCTAGCAGCTTCAAAACAGATGGACGTCAGACATGTTGATGTAAAGACAGCATTTCTACATGGAGTGATTACAGAAGACATTTTTATGAAACAGCCTCCAGGTTTTATAGACAAACAAAGACCACACCACGTTTGTAAGCTTCAGAAGGGGCTATATGGACTTAAACAGGCTGCCAGAGCTTGGAATGAAAAATTGGATGAGATGCTAAAACAGTTGGACTTTCAACAAGGAAAAGCAGACAAATGTCTATACACAAGGATCAAAGATGGACATTTAGCATATATTCTGACATATGTTGATGACCTAATCATAGCTACACAAAGAGACACAGACTACACTGAAATTGTGAATCACCTGAATAAAGAAGTTGAACTGAAGGAACTTGGAAATGTCACATACTACTTGGGGATTCAAATTCAAAGAGAACAAGATGGATCCTTCCTACTGAGTCAAAAACAAAAGATTGTTGATCTGTTAGAAACACTAGGACTTCAGGATGCACATCCTGTAGCAACACCCATGGTGACAGATTTTATTAAGAACAATGAACAAGAAGAACCTCTAAAAGATAATGACTTGTACAGAACAGCAATAGGAAAACTACTGTACTTGACCACAAATACCAGACCAGATATAGCTGCTGCTGTTACAATTCTTTGTAGAAAGGTCAGTGCACCTACCCAAAAAGACTGGACTGCAGTAAAGAGAGTAGCAAGGTACTTAAAAGGAACTATGGATCTTCAGTTGAAGTTGCCAGCCAACAATAACCCGAGCCTTGTATGCTACACCGATGCAGACTGGGGCAATGATGTTAAAGATCGCCATTCTACCAGTGGATATCTATTTTTGTATGGCAATGGACCTATTTCTTGGGCCAGTCGAAAACAAGAGATATTGGCCTTGTCCTCCACAGAGTCAGAATACATAGCTGCATCAGAAGCCTGTAGAGAGCTACAGTGGATTGATCAACTATTCCTCGATTTTGGAATTACTGAAAAGAAGCCAATTGAAGTCTTTGAAGACAACCAAAGCTGCATTAGACTTTCTCAAACAGAAAATATATCAGGACGAAGTAAACACATTGATATGAAGATTCATCATGTGCGCGAGTTGATAAAGAAAGGCCTGATCAAGATGACCTATTGTCCAACCACTGAGATGACAGCTGATATCTTGACTAAACCGTTGCCGAGGGATGGTTTCCAGAGACTACGAGTCAAGTTGGGCCTGGGGTGCATGCTCGGTTGAGAAGGGGTGTTGGGATATAGCAACCTCGCATGCTGGTCTCTCTAGGAATGTGTTTTATGCATGTCTGTGGTTGTTTTGTCATCCACTCGTAACCCCTCCTCATTTCCTGTCTTTTAACTGAGCTCACTTCCCCTACTGGCCTAAGTTTAAAATCCTTCTTTACTCTGCTGTTCCCGCTCTTTTCCTTCTCTTCTAACATGGCTGACCAGCAAGCATGCAGAGCTACTTATTCTCTCTCTTGTTTTTGCAACTGAAGATGAACCTGTATATTTTTTATACATGACCTTTTGTAAGTAAAGTTTATTTTTATTATTCTACTCAAAAATGTCTGACTTGTTTTTATAGACACGTGGGTGTGGAGAATTTAGGTGGACCTAGTGTGTGTTCCTGCTCGCCATCTTCTGCAGTGCCTTACTCTGCTGAAGAGATTAAACAATCTTTTCTTCTTTCTTGATAATCTTAACCGGTATCAAGCATATATTCCAACACATTTAGCCTTCTCTATCAGAGAGCTTTGGTGCCACAACAAACTACAATTCCCAGCATTCTACAACATTTCTGGATTATTTCTGCAGTATGGATGCAGCCACTGTGACCTCCTGCTTTGGTGGGGAAATGAAACTAGGGACTAGTTCTAAGGATGCTTGATGTGGAATCAGTGGGTCTCTAATGTGTCAACATCCACAGGATCAAATTGGTGGTCCTCTAAAATGATTATTATTTCTGTAACTAGCTATTCATTTTAAAATATTTTTTAAATCTGAATTTAAAATTTGTGACTTGTAAATGCCACTCTCTCTGTTTTATGAATTTATATGTTGGATAAACAAGCATGAAACAATTTAAATATAGAATGGGGAGGGGGGACTCTATAAAATCACAATATCCCAAAAGTAAATGTGCACTTTTCCAGATGGAGAGGCCCAGGAGTATATGAGTGATTTAAAAGACGTAGACAACCAGAAAGCCATAATCTGGTGCCAAAAAAAGTCACAAGGGTGATACTGTATAAAATATGATCAAGAAGGACATGCCCAGACAGAAGGACATGTGCAGTTTGCAAAGCTAAATGTACTACAGTATACCTTAATATTTTCCAGTGCTCTCTTATCCCATGGGATGGGTTTTCAGGACCAGGACTGAGTTTTGTAATATATTAGGCAATCACATGGCAAATCCCTGCATTTTTAAAGAGATGGTTGTAATGTAGTTTGTTATCCTAGTCCTTTACTCCTTTTTGTTTCTTTATTGTAGTTTGCAAATTTAGAAACATGCAGCAGCATCCTATCATCTTAATTATATCTTAACATCTTAATTACTAACTCCTAAGAGTTAGAGTTAACAAGAAAGAGTTTTTCTGAAAACTTAATTTTTGTCTACTGCACTGACCTGTACAAATGCATGTTGTCATATTGCAAGAAGGAGCCATCCATCAGTGGGTTAACTCCCATGGCTACCTGGGCCAGAGTCTCATGACTGAAAAAGGCAGTTGGAACAGTGTCTGGAGGCTCCTTCCCAGTTTTTCCTCCATCCAGCATGTGCCCAGCTCAGATGGTTCAGCTCTTTGGTGGCCTCATTTTCTGTTCTGAGAGTCAGCGTGGTGTAGTGGTTTGAGCAATGGGCTAGGACTCTGGAGACCGTGGTTCAAATCCGCTCTCTCCCATGGAAACCCACTGGTTGACCTTGAGCTAGTCACATTCTCTCAGCCTCAAAGGGAAGCAAAGACAACCCCCCTCTGAACAAATCTTGCCAGGTAAACCCATGATAGGGTAGCCTTAGGAATACCATTACTCAGAAACAACTTAAAGGCACACAACAACAAAACCAAACTGCTAGTTCATTGGGAGAGAACAAAACCTAAAAGATATGCATTCAGTTATCTGCTTCTCCCATTGTGTTTCACCTCTGATTAATGTTTTGAAAATTGTTCAGGGTGCAGTCATTGGCAGTGCATATTTTAAAGATGAAAACACAAAATGATAATGTGGAAACAGAACTAAAAGCTGCAGGCTAATTTTATCTTGCAGTCCCTTTTTAAGTTCTTTTCATTGATTCCCAGGTTGGTAGAAGAAGATAGAACAAGGCTTATTGTTTGTTGAAAAGCAACACGCTCTTTCAAAACCAGGAATTCCCTGTGCTTATTGCCTCTTGTCTTCTCCTTACTGTGCTTAGTGTTTTTTGTTTTTTAAATCCCTTGCAGATATATTAAGGGGGAGGAGGAGTGCATGGCACTGGGAAGCTAACAATCTTCCCCAGTTAATTTCAAATCAGTTGTTGGTCAGAATCATTCTGATTATATAATGCAAGTAATATGAAGATCTTAAAATTTAGTTTCTAACTTGTGTGGACTATGGCCTGTAGTCCCACTGCCTGCTATCTGTCATGTAGTTGTAGGCTGTTATTTTGAAGATGTTGCACAAGTCAAATCCACAGTAAGAGGGAATACCACTCTCTTGTGAACTAGAGTACAAATGCTACCTTGCACCTGGTTAACCAGTTGCTTGTCATGTATTCAGAGAATGAGCATAATGTTCTAGTTAGCTTGGATCTTCTGTAATAAGGCTAGTACAGATTATTTGTAACATGCTTCAGACACTGAATTTGTGGTGCAATTTATTTTAAAATAGTCTTGAAAACAGGAATATTTATTTGTACATTGGGATGAATAAATGATGTGCTTTTGTTTTGCACTCCTTCCCCATCCTGCACTATTGCGTTTAGGCTGAAAGAAGATGGCGCCGGAACCCCTTATGATAAAGAATCAACAGCAATAATAAAATTGAACAACACAACTGTCCTTTACTTAAAAGAAGTGACAAAGTTCCTTGCCCTTGTTTGCTTTGTCAGAGAAGAAAGTTTTGAGAGAAAAGGTACTCAGTTTATTTTATGTAATTATAACATTTGAGATGGTCAAAATTGCTTCATGATTTTGTTCCTCTTCATAATTAAATAATCTGTGTGTCTTGGGGGTACAGTGTGTAAAAGCTGAAACTTTTACACACAACTGCTGTGTAAAAGAGCCTTGAGGCACACCTACATATTTTAATCAAATTATCATTGCAAGGATGTCTACATTACCACTGAGTTACTGTTCCACTAATAGCCATTTTTAAAGTGATTTTTACCTTTCAATTACCTCTGACTCCACTGTTTAGAATTTCCCACTCACCCAAGCAGGTGTTTATAATCTTAGGTAACTCTTCATGCATTGGATGAAGTGCACAGTGACTGTGCAGAATAAAATTGGTTAGCTTTCAAGGTACACAAAACTGCAACAAACTAGCATAACTACCCCTCTGTAAAAAATGGTGTGAAGTAGGAAGATGTTATAACCCAGGTTAAAGTTGCTGGAGCCATTTATTTTATTGCTTGCATTAGGTATTCTTCCATGAAGTTCAGGATGGCAAACACTCATTTTATTCTAAGAACAACTCTGTCAAGTAGAAGGATATATCTCAGTGTTACACAGTGGCCTTTATGGAGTGGTGCTAGCATGGTTAAGTAATCTGAGTATTGGACTAGGACTATCAAAATTGGAATCCCCATTCAGCCATTGAAAACCCATTGGGTGAACTTGGACAAGTCACAATTTCTCATCCTACGAGGAAGACAATAGCAAGCCTCCTCTGGGTCTGAATAAATGTGGCCAAGAAAACCCTAAAAGAGGGTCACCATAATTTAAAATCACTATGTAATAACTGACTATAGTTCATTGTTGACAGGTTCTCCCAGACTGGGGATTCCCTGTGCTTTCCTTCTGTCTAAATCCTGGCTGGAACACATACTTTCACATTACATTCACCTCTCTTTGTTCTGCTCTTGAGCTTTGCTCCTGGGTTATGTGGGTGCGGGCATTTAGTCCTTCTTAGCCTTTTCACATGGCTCACTTGATTAAAATAATGCCAAAAAATACAGTAATTAATGTTCACAGTGGCAGACAAGATTTATACTTAACGTTTCAAATTGAACTACTTGTCTGTAACACCCAAAGTGTATGGAGGCCATCAAGGTGCACTAGACACAACTGGGGCTTGTTTTGTTCAAAATAATTGAAATCTTTCAGGGGAAAGTGATCAAGTGTATGGCAGTAGTTACTTAATGGAATACAGTGCAAGTCTGTATTAACTGCTCTTTAATAAGGTTAGATTAATTGCTCCTGAAGGAGTCTTTTAATCTGTTATTCATCATTTTGTTTATATTTCACCATTCTCCCAGACAGGGGAATTAAGGTAGCTTACAAAAGGCAGAAAATTACAATAAATGCATATGTATTTAAAACCTTATGAAACATGTTTAAAGTTCAAAATGTATAGGCCTTTTGAAGTCTCTAGTCTCTTTCATGTCTAGGTTAATGCTTTCTTTTCTTTCTTCAACCCAAAAATGTGAATGCTTTGTTTACGCTGAATCCTGCAATCAGGTACTACAAAATAGACAAACAGAATCCTGCATAATTCTGCAAAATGTCTTTGTAGGTAGTTTATTCTAAATTAATTTGTCCGTCTTCCTTGTTCTTTGTGTCTGACTAAAAGGAGAAGCAAAAGTTTGTCTACATCTGTTCTACCTATCTACATCACACAGATTTTTCTGTTCCTAGACTATATTGGATTTCTGTCCTGAAATTTTATTAGCTCATAGTAGCTCACTTTGTAATGGGAGTAAGAGGGATTACTCCAACACAGGTTTCCAGATGCTTCTGTCATTCTCTTGTGCCTTCCCTGGCTTCCTCTCTTTTCCTTGTTCCTGTTCTTCTTTTGTTCATGACTGTACATCTATTCCTACCCTGTACGATATCTTTTTTAGATCTGTTCAGTTGTAACATTTCTCTTAAGCTTTTTGGAATACTACAGCAGGCTGGAAATCCATTTACAACCTGATAAGTAGCACTCAGAGCATCCAAAGCTTCTCATTTTGGGCATATTTGTGCTCTAATTTTACTAACTAGCAAGGCCACCAGATCTGTTTTTAAATAAGTACAGAAGTAATTATTTATAATTATTCAGGCCATAGACTACATTTTGCATTATAGTTTTATAGCACATGGATCTTCTTAGGTTTCCAACTCTTTGTAGATCATTTGAGGATTGCTGCAAATTAGATCAAATTATCTTCTTACTAAATGAGATCATATTCCTCCAGAATTTAATTACAATAGCCACATAGCAACTAACAGGGTGATTTAAGCCAGCATAAGACAGAAAAGTGTTAATTTTTGTACAATTCCTTCATTATCATGAAGATTCACATATGGGAACTTGCTTCACTTTGTTTTGTTGTCTTTTTTTTAGGACTGATAGATTACAACTTCCACTGTTTCCGTAAGGCCATACATGAAGTTTTTGAAGTGAGAATGAAAGTTGTGAAAGCACGAAAGAATCAGAACCAAATGCAGAAGTCCAAAAGGACCACCCCTAACGGCACGCCTAGAATGCCAGTGTAGCTGAGCTCCTGACACCACTGTTTGCAGATAAGACTTCTTATGACATTTAAGGGTGTCGCCACGTTCCATAGCTGGAAGATGAATTGAACTGCTGTATCGTTAATAATGGAATTTTTCCACACTTGCCTCCCTCCAAAAACACTGTATATTTTCAGTTGTTCATACTAAGATATCGATGACAGAACTGTTTTGCACTTTTGTCTTGTTACATGATTGAAATGAACTTTTGATAAACCAGGTTGTATTTTATTTAAAATTACACTTTTTAATGTGTGGTCCTGGATAGAATATGTACCATAGTTTCTCTACATGCTGCAGATAAATGAGTAAACAATCAAGAAAACATGATGATAAGGTAACTTTTTACACCTGTGAGTTTAATATTCATGACAGATATAAATATATATAGATATAATATTCCAACTTGTAAAATCAAGTTTTATTTTGAAGTACAATAGCAATAAAATATTTCTTGGGAATCCTTATGGGATACATCAGACATTTTGTAAAAACAGGTGTTGGGGCTCAATAGTTTCCAATTGTCTCCATAAACCTCTTTATTCTTTATATGATTACCTCTACCCAAAAGTAACTTTCTATAAAGAGACTTATTTTGTTATGGTTGTATGTTGTGTCTGGTTGTGTTTTTCTTTACACTTTAAAAATGCTGTGGTAAAAGAAATGCTATGAGTGAAGGCCTGCAGTAATTGTGTGTAGAAGGGAGAGGCCCAGATACAAAAGCCATTGTTCATAATCATTTAACCTAGCCTTCACATCCACATCCACACACACACCCATTTCACTGATGGATGACTCCTGTGGAAGAAAAGTGCCAAACCTGTGTAGAGCCGCAGGGCAAGCCCTATGAGGAATGACTTAGGGAGCTGGGGATGTTTTGCCTGGAGAAGAGAAGGCTGAGAGGTGGTATGATAGCCGTGTTTAAATATTTGAAGGGATGTCATATTGAGGATGGAACAAGCTTGTTTTCTGCTGCTCCAGAGACTAGGACCCGAAACAATGGATGCAAGCTGCAGGAAAAGGGATTCCACCTCAACATTAGGGGGAACTTCCTGACAGTAAAGGCGGTTCGAGAGTGGAACACACTCCCTCGGAGAGTGGTGGAGTCTCCTTCCTTGGAGGTCTTTAAGCAGAGGCTGGATGGCCATCTGTCGGGGATGCTTTGATTGGGAGTTCCTGCATGGCAGGGGGTTGGACTGGATGGCCCTTGTGGTCTCTTCCAACTCTATGATTCTATATGTACTTCTCTCAGTCCCAAAACTGGTAGGTCTGTGATGGGTGGTAAAAGTGCAGCCTGTAGGCTGCGTGTGCCCTCCCCAGATCAAAAGGAAATTTTGCAAAATCAAAAAACGGCCTTTACTTGCAAATGCCCTCTAGGGGACTAGGACAGCCCTTTGTCCCAAAAAAGGTTTTGGGGAGCATCTGGGAATATTATTTTTGTGGGAGCTGGTACAGCGTGGGATGCTGCCCTTCAAAGTCTCCTGGAGGGCTAATGGCTCTACTTAGGGCCTTTGCAGACTGCCAGAAATAGTGCACATTAAATTGAGGCACTGCCCTGGCTCAGTGCTAGGGAATCATGGGAACTGTAATTTATTGTGGCACCAGAGCTCTCTGACAGAGAAGGCTCAATGTCCCAGAAAAAAATACAATTCCCATGACTCCTTAGCACTGAGCCAGGGCAGTGCCTCAGTTTAATGTGCACTATTTCTGGCAGTCTGCAAAGGCCCTTACTTTCTCATAGTTGTCTACCCTGGTCTAAGAGATCGGGTGGGCATGGTGGTTCTGGAGCGCCACTCTGTGATCCTATCTGCTGCTGCTGTATGGGGCCAAAGTGGAACAACCTTGGTCCAGGAAGGAAAGCACACACCTCTAGGAGGCATCTTGCAATAAGGAGGAATGCAACAGCACAGGTTCTTAGGCAAGGTTTACTTTTTAAATCATTCACATAAACCATCTGAATTGATGCAAATTGATTGTGTTGGTTATATGAACAATTTATCTGAGCAAAAAGTTTCTCTTGGTTCTGGATGTGTCATATGCCAACTTTAGGAAAAGCTCAATTTGCTGGGATTCATTTGAATGAATTAGAATGTTATCCTTGAGACATCAAATATGAAGGTGCATTTAAGTTTATTAGCATGTTAGCACAAACGGTGCAATAACTTGATATAGTTTCCTCCTGCCTCTCACATTGCAATAGTTTTGCTAATTTTAATAAAAATTTGCCCTATCCAGTTTTCCTATTTGAGAAACATTACACAAAAGGCTCACTGTTTAGCTTTTCATTATCCCTGGGCATTCATGTTCCCTTGTTTTAGCACAGCTTGTCACTATTTTGGCAGAACTGCTTATTAAAAATAGTTTGGCAAAATGAAGTGTAATGGCAATTGTCACTTCATCCTTCCTTTTGGTGTGCAGGGCCTGTACATCCAAGAGAATGCATTTTGAGCACACAAGCCACTTTATTGTTGGTTGATTGTCCCTTATCCAAAATGCTTGGGACAAGAAGTGTTTTGGATTTTGGATTTATTTATTTTTTGGATTTTAGAACATTTGCATATACATAATGAGATATCTTGGAGATGGGACCCATGTCTAAACACAAAATCCATTTATATTTTGTATATGCCTTGTACAGATAGCTAGAAGGTAATTTCATACACAATATTTTAAATAATTTTGTGCATGAAACAATTTTGTGTACGTTGAATCATCACAAAGCAAAGGTGTCACTATCTCAGCCACCCATGTGGACAGTTTTGGATTTTGGAGTGCCTTGGATTTTGGAATTCCAAATAAGGAATATTTAATTTGTGTGGAGGTAACAGGTGACACTTAATCCTTCAGAGACTGATAGCATGAGATACAGTTGAAGTGGCATTTGAATTGTCTGTGTTTTCAAATCGGGAAGATTTAGAGAGTGAACATCACACTTGGTATTGTGGTGAAGTTGATGCACAGGAGACGCAGTGGTTTACTTACTATTAAGCTTTTAAAATATGGTGGGTGCTTTCTATCCATTGAGGTTCTGTTCTGTGACACACACACACAATGGAAAAACAAATGGAAAAATATGTTCAGAGTTCGGAAGCATTCAGGATTATGCTATCTTATTATACAGCATGAGCACATCTGGTCAACAGGGGTAATTGCCTTATGTTCTCTGGTTCTTAGCACTATACGAATCACTGCATTAGATATCTCATTTACACTATAGCTTTTTAGAAAGTAAGAATCTGCACTGCAAACAGGAGGGTGACATGGAAGGCTTGGAGCCTGTGAAATTAGACACAGCAGAGAGAGCATATAGTTTTTCTCCCTTACACTAAAACCTGGGGTCCTTTCATACTATAGTTTGCATATTATGATTCCACTTTTAACTGTCACGGTTCCATCTTCTGGAGTTTTTGCACCAAACTATACATCCCAGAATTTCTCTCTAGGAATCTCTAGGCCCTCCAGCGCAATTCTGCTGAAAGTTGACCATAGAGTTGGGCTGGAAAACCTAGAATTTCCTAGAGAAAACATTTCTCTAGGCATTTGTAGGTCCTCCAGCATGATTCTATGGTCAACTTCTGGCAGATGTTGACCATAGAGTTGCACTGGAGGACCTGGAGACTTCTGTGGGGGGTGTTCTCAAAGTTAAAAAGAATGGTGGGGGTATTTGCAGTTTTTTCTCACTCACGAGGGTCCTTCACTCCTAACCCCAGCGAATGTGGAGGGACCACTGTATCAAAGGACATAAGTGTGGCCCATCTCCCCCCAGCAGCAATGAGAAGAGTGCAAGCAGGTCATCAACAGAGAAAAGTTAACTCCCCCAGTTGCTGTCAGCTCTTCTATCTTTTCTCAGCTTCAAACTGCAAGGCAAATGCAAAAAGGATCCAGCAAGGTCACTAATACAAGTTGACTCTTTCATACCATTGGATAGCTGTTAACGTTTGGCAATGAAGCTAATAAGGACTCTAAAACCCATCTGCCAGGCAACAGAAGCCCAGTTTAGGATTAAAATGCACACACTGATTGCATTGGGGAATAACAAGTACTTATGGCAGAACTTAATTTAAAAAAACAAACCCTAGCTAACATTGCACAGTAGCTTCAGAATGGGGGAATATTGACTGAAAGGCGCAAACTCATAAGGCTGACAAATTTCAAGATCTAGTGTTGGTTGGGATTTTCAGCAGGGTGAGAATCATGCAGTCCTCCAGATTATTTGGGACTGCAATTTCCATCAGGCCCAAGCCAGCATAGTCGGTGGTGAAAGATGCTGGGAGTTCGAGTCCAATTTCATGTACAAGGGGTGCATGATTCCCACCCCTGGTTTAGCGGGTGCTAAGAGAAGTGGGAGAAAGCGAAGTTCAAAGCGGGAGGCAGTAATGTTCTTTCTTTAAGCCATATCATATTATAAAGGGACACCAGATACAGAAGGGACAGATAGAGGAAAATTTGCAGGAAAAATAATAATACTTCCTGACAGGGTTCAGTCTTTAGTGATTTCAGCTTAAAAGCCTTCCAGGACCTGGAGAGAAATAACTTTTTCATGTCAAAGATGGAAGCAGCAAGCCAATCCTTCTCCAGCATTAAATGAACTCTGGAGTCTTGCATGTGCCTTTGGATTGGGGAGGGAACTCTTCAAGTTTTGCTCACCCTTCTTAAACTTTTATCTTCCATGCTTTTGCACCGTCTCCGGATCCTGTATCGTTTTGCTGTGTATGGCTCACCTGGCATTTTGATTAACATATCCCTTCACACCAATTTGTGATTTCCCTCTCTGTAAGACACAGTTTGCCACCTGCGAAATGCCACACTGAGAGACAGGAGTCTTTGCAGCTGATGATGGCCTGGGTCCTGTGCCAGAGAGGATTCATGTACAACACACACAAGCCTTGGCAAGGATGTTGTGTAAATACAAAGAACTTGACAACTACCATTGTACCTGAATACTGGTAAATAAGAATATGTAACCAGACCATAGCCTTTAAAGGAAGCATTATTGTGATTAAGGCTGTATTTGCACTGCGGAAATAATACAGTTTGACACTGCTTTAACTACCATGGCTCAAGGCTATAAAATTCTAGGATTTGTAGTTTTGTGAGACGTTTAGCCTTCTCTCTCAGCTCTGGTGCCCCACCAAACTACAAATCCCAGGATTCCATAGCATTGAGTCGTGGGAGTTAAAGCAGTGTCAAACTGCATTATTTCTACCGTGCAGATAAAGCCTAAGTCAGATGGTGAAAATATGGTTGGCCCTCCATATCTATGGACTTTTTATCCATCTCTCTCTCTCTAATATAAATTACAAAAAGCAAGCCTTGATATTGTCATTGTATATAAAGGACTCCATTTTACTACACCATTGTTTTTAATGGGACTGGAGCATCCATGAATTTTGGTATCCACATGGGATCCTGGAACTAGATAAATCAAGCAGTAAAAAGTATTGTTTCTCTATTTCTGGCAAAACATTCTTTACAGCCAGAGTGACCAAGAATCCTACTTTATAAATTCTACTTTATATAAATTGAATTTAAGGTGTCCTGTATTTGAAGGGCTATCAGTTCAAAATTTTTGTTAAAAAAGCAAAACACCATGAAGACATTGAAGTTGTCCATGACACAGGACACCAGTCTCCCCCACCTTAAGTATTTATATTTAAATTATAGTAATTATGCTAAACTGAATGCTAAACGGAGGCTACCATTATTTTGGACATATCATGAGAAGAAGAAGGAAAAGGAGGAGGAAGAGGAGAAGGAAAAAGAGGAAGAGGAGAAGGAAAAGGAGAAAAGGGAACAGGAGGAGAAGAAGAATAAGGAGGAAGAGGAGAAAGAGAAGAAGGAAGAGGAGGAGGAGAAGGAAAAGGAAGAGGAAGAAGAGGAGGAGGAGGAAGAAGAGAAGGAAGAGGGTGGAGAAGAAGGAAAAGGAGGAGGAGGAGGAGGTGAAAAAGGAAGAGAAGGAGAAGAAAGAAAAGGAAAGGAAAAGGAGGAGGAGATCTTCCCTTCCTTCCTTCCTTCCTTCTCCTCAGGCCTGCCCTCAGGGCCACGACAGGGCATTTCCCAGCGGAGGCGGCGGTGAAGGTGGCGGCGGGGGACGGTTGTCTGGTGTCTGTCCTCCCGGTTGCCCGCCCTCCTTCCCTGCCCTGCCCGGCCCTGCCCTGCCCGGCCCTCGCTGCCTCCGCGGCGGTTGTGAGTGGCCAACGGGTCAAAGGAAACCAGGAGCCTGACGTGGCCTGCTTTCCTCGTCCTCGTCGGGAGGAAGCCGGCCGGCCTGCCTGCCTGCTTGCCTGGGCCCTGCGGCGGGGAGAGAGAGACCATGGAGGCCCGCTACAACCTCAAGAGCCCCGGTGAGAGAGTGGGTGGTGAGGCCGGGGGAAGGAGGCCGGGTCGGTGGGGAAGGAAGGAAGGAAGGAAGCAGCCCTTCGCCCGCCGCTCCTCGTTACCCGCCCCCGGTTTGGGTCTTCACGCGAGGCCGTGGCTTCAGAGCTGGACTAGGCCCCGACGCTTCCCATCCTCAATTCAACTCCTCCTTTTTCCAGGACCATGTCCTCCCTTTCAAGCCTCCTCCTGTCCAGGAGGGATTCCGAAACGTCCTCCATTTGGGCCTTGGCTAGGAAGCATGGATTTACATCTCTAGGGGTGCTTTTAGATTTTATTTTGGTCACGTCCTCCATTCCCCCCCCCCCCCACAGAATGTCCTCCATTTTGCGGCGCCTCGTCCTCTTTCGCGGTTGGGGCATCTCGCAAGTTTCTTCAGAAGGGTTTTTTTTAAATTTTTTTGGTATTGCCACTCTGAAGCTGAGAGAGTGTGACTTGCTCTAGGTCATCCAGTGTTTTTTTTATCATGGCCCATGGTGACCAATGTCCTCCTTTCCAGGACATGTACCTTCTATCCAGGAGGAATTCCAAGATGTCCTCCATTTTGGGCATGACTAAGAAGCTTGAATTGACATTTATGTGAATGTTTGTAGCTTGTATTTGGGAATGCCCTCCATTTCCCCCCTGAATGCCTCCATTTTCGGTGCCTTGTCCTCCTTTGTGGTGAGGACCTCTGGTCACCCTGTAGAGGCAGCATAGAAAAGGAGTTGGACAGGAGCAGGTTTATAGTTTGTCTAGTCAGTCCTTGAAAATGGTTGTGGTAACTGTGTCCCTCACCCAGGGTGACCAGGCGTCCTCTTTTTCCAGGACATGCCCTCCATTTCAGCCTTCTGCCCAGGAGGAATTCCAAAATGCATGACTAAGAAGCACTGATTTATAATTATATGAGTGTTTTTTACTCTTTTATTTGGTCATGTCCTCCATTTATCTTGAATGTTCTGCATTTTGCCATGAGGAATCTGGCCCAGGCTGACCAGACATGTCCTCCATTTTAGCCTTCTGCCCAGGAGGGATTCCAAAATGTCCTTCATTTTGAACATGACTAAGAAGCATTGATTTATGATTTTATGAGTGTTTTTCACTTTTATTTGGTCATGTCCTCCATTTGTCTTGAATGCCGTTGCATTTTGCCATGGTCGGTCCAGGCTGACCAGACATATCCTCCATTTTATCCTTCTGCCCAGGAGGCATTCCAAAGTGTCCTCCATTTTGGGCATGACTAAGAAGCATGGATTTACATTTCTAGGAGTTTTTTAGCTTGTATTTTGGTCATGTCCTCCATTTCCCTTGAACGATCTACATTTTGCGGTGCCTTGTCCTCCTTTGAAGTGAGGACACATCTGGCCTGTGGTGCCAGGGGCTGCCCTAGCAGCTCCCCCCAATTCCCCTCCCTTCCCTGCTTCTGATTTTCTGGCACTTCCATCTCTGCACCTACCATACATTTCTCAACCCAAAGGACCTGTATATAATGTTTATACACGCACCCAGCCAAAAAAAGCATGGTGTCATGGTTTGAGTGTTGAACTACAACTCACGACCAGGGTTCGAATCCCTGCTCAGCCATGAAAAGCCACTGGGTGACCTTGGGTGAGTCATGCTTTCTCAGCCTCAGAAGATGGCAATGGCAAAAACCCCTCTGAAGAAACTTGCCAAGAAAACCCCATTTTGGCCCTCTATATTACATCTAACGTATTTTCTTATGTACTCAACTGTGTTTTTCCGATGAACTCGTCTTTGTTAAAATGCCTTGTTGGCTTGGAATATACTTATAGTACTTTAAGCAAGAGCGAGGCATAAAATTGTACTTGACTACCAACAAACCCTTGACTGAATCTTTGTTGTTGTTGTTGTGTGCCTTCAAGTCATTTCCAACTTAAAATGACTCTCAGGTGACCCTGCAATGGAGTTTTCTGGATCTACATTTAAATTATTCCTTTTATTTGTCCATTGTGCAGAAATGAAGGTTCAACATTTGCACTGTGTCCTCAAGCAGCCCATTGCTTAACATGATTGCTGGCCTTTTCCCCTCCAAGAAACAAATGTGTCCTAAGCTCTGGTTTCGTCTGGTTTTGTCTTCTGCTGCAGCTTCTAGGAAAAAGGAAATTAGAAGGATCCATCCTATCCCCCTGTTTGCAGTGTGGACAGGCTACCAAATAGACACATTTCTCAAAGGGGAACAGCAAACGTGGTGTTACTCGGTTGGCTTCATAGTCATGCTCAAAATGGATGACATTTTGGAATTCTTCCTGGGCAGAAGGATGAAATGTAGGGCATGTCCTGGAAAAGGAGGACATTTGGTCACCCTGTGGCCAAGTCACTCGCTGGGGCACCCCCCTGCTCTGTAGCCTCAGCCCCGAAACCCTAGGAAAGGTTTGCCTTAGGGTCGCCATGAGTCAGAAATGACTTGAAGGCACACAACAACCACCCACAGAACAAATCAAAGGGATCCCATGTGCTGTAGGCTGTATTTCCGAGGAAGGGAGCAGCCACCCACCTTCTTCCCTAAGAAAATCCTATGGAATTAATTATTGTTGTTGTTGTGTGCCTTCTAGTTGTTTAAACGTATGATGACTCTCTCATGGAGTTTTCTTGGCAAGATTAGCTTCAACCTGCAGCTGCTTTTTGACCTGATGCATTTCCATTCTGTCTGTTCTTATGTATACATATTGCGTTACTTCTTATTTCAAAGGATAGAAAAATAATGTTCATATTTGCCAAGTCTCCCGTCAATTTATGGTTGACCCTGTGAGAGCCTGTGTGGTGTTGTGGGTTGAATGTTGGACTAGGACTCTGGAGAGCAGGGTTCAAATCCCAGCTCAGTGATGGAAATCCACTGGGTGACCTTGGGCAAGTCACACTCTCTCAGCCTCAAGGGAAGGCAAGGGCAAACCTCCTCTGAACTAATCTTGCCAAGAAAACCCATGATTAATGACTTAGGGTCACCATACGTCAAAGGCACACAACAACATCCGTGAATTTCTTAGGGTTTTCTTCTTCAAGAAAGTGGGTGACTGCTCCCTTCCTCTGAAATATAGCTATGGAATTCCTTTGCTAGTACTTGCTGTACTAACCAGGCCTGACCCTTGTTATCTTGTAAACCAGTGGTCACTGTAGCCCAGTATTTTCAACACTAAGTGGTAGCAATAGTTTTCCAAGGTTTCAGGCAGGATTCCTTTCTAGATTCTTGTCTAGCTGGACATCCCAGGGCTTTCCTGTCCACTTCCTAACCAGGCTTGACTCTCAGATCCTTTGAAAGCACATAAAGTCTTCTGCTGCCTTTGGATGTTGTTTTACTTTTATTTTAAGGGAGACATGTAGAATAAATTTATATAAAACAGATACATCATGGTCAGATCACATGACATTGTTTCAGTGCAGCTGGCTGTTTGACTATTGAAACAAAAACAACAGAATCCTGCATTATTATTATTATTATTATTATTATTATTATTTTACAGCCCACCTTCTTCCCACTCCTGGGAATCAAGATAACGTACAAAGTTAAGGTACAGATAAAACTACACATTTCTAGGACAAATAATAATAATTATAAACAATTTTAAAAACATATCCAGTAAAACCAGCAATAATAACAAATACAGACATTTCTTGTTGTTGTTGTCATGAGCTTTCAAGTTCGCTTCAACTTACGGCAAACCCATCCTGGGGTTTTCTTGGCAAGAATTATACAGAAGAGGCTTGCCATTGCCTTTCCAGACAATACTACACTAAAGGTCCTTAACTTAACTAAAGCAATTATTTTCCAAAGGCCTGTAGTGTTCACCTTCCTCTAGAGTCTAGAACAGGGATAGGCAACCTTTCCCCTTTAAGGACCGAGGGACTTCAGCTCCCAGAATCCTAGGAGCTATTGGCCAACATGGGACTATTGGCCAACATGGCTGAGGCTTCTGGGAGCTGAAGTCCCTCGGCCCTTAAAGGGGAAAGGTTGCCTACCCCTGGTCTAGAAGGACACGTTGAAGGATGCCAGTATAGTCTCTCTAGAGAGGAGTTCCAGAACCTAGGAACAGCCACCAACAAGGCTTCCTATGCCTTTGTTCACAAACGACCATAGTTAAAACTGGATTTGCCACTTCATTTCCATACACAAAAGATTTTGAATTTGAATTGACATTCTCACATACTAATGGCATATATAGGTCTGTATCTGGCTTTCCACTTCACCAAATGCATCTGAGGAAGTAGACTTAAATCTATGAAAGCTCATGCTGCCAACTTCTTTCTTTCAGTAGGTCCAAAGCAATTAGGCCCTCTTTCAATTACTACATTCCTCAGTTTCTCATCTTAATATGATCTGTGTCCAATTTTTATGTCTCCTATTTGAAAACAACATTAGAAAAGAGAAATATGCACTCTGAAAAGCTTTTAAAATATTGTTTAGGGGTAGGATCAATATTTATTCAGCCGTACGTTCTAGTTCCTTTTCTTTTTTTAGTCATGTATTGTTTTTTTTTCATTTCAGCTGTTAAACGTTTAATGAAAGAAGCTGCTGAACTGAAGGATCCAACAGACCATTATCATGCCCAGCCCTTAGAGGTTAGTGTTTGTTCACTCTGGAAAACAAAAGTGATGAGCTTATCAACAGTTTTACTGCCCACATATAACATATGACTGTTAATTTGTAGCATGTTAATGGCAATGGGATTTAGACTTGCATATAAGCTCATAGAACTGTGTTGTATGTTAATGTAAACCACTTGAAAAAAGAAAAGATAACCTATCTTAAACCTTAAAAACAAGGTAAATATTTTACAGCTGTTCTTGGTGCAGATTAAGTTGCAAACAAGTTTTTTCCCCTTTCACAGATTTGTAACTGAATAAATTCAGAACAAAAAACCCAGATTCACATATTTACATCAGAATTGTTCACACGTATGTCCTCTTTCCTTCTCCCTCATCCTTTTATTTGAGTCAGGGTTCACTACAACACTGGTCTGAATCTGAACTTGAGTGTACTGCATTAATAAAATGCCTTTTATACTCACAGAATATGCAGTCTTGCCTAGTCTTCCAATATCATCCTTCAAAAGCATTTTCTGTTTAAACCAGCTATAGGGCTAAGGTGCCTCTTCTGTATGAAATTATCTAATGAGAATTCAGTTTTTTTGCTACCACATGGCCTTCAGGCAAGAAAATCAAGACAAAGACATGGAGGACATATAATTTTCTGGCAAAGTCCTTATTCTGTGTCCATCTGACTGCCAGTAGGCAATTTCTAGCTCAGTTGAGGGTAACTATTAGCAGTGGTGTCATTCCCTGTTAATTTTCAAATTTGCTCATGTGGCTGTGCACATGTGTTATGTAGATCATAATGATGGGGCTTTATGTACTGTGTGTCTGCTTTTCTAATTATGGTCAGACTATTCAGCTGTATTCTCTGAAGTATATGCATTCATAAGTATTACCTGCACTGAGTGGCAAATTTTGCCTATTTTGCTACATAATGTACAGTAATAGGTTTATATAGTGGCCCTATATCCAGCATTTGAAAAGACTCAATGTAGTAGTCATCTGATCCCAGAAATTGACAGTTAAACATTATTTGGCTTGCATATGAGGGAGGTGCAAAAGTCACATTAGTGACTCAAGAAAACAATGCTGCTTGCTTTTTCAAAAACTTTCTTAAAGTTTATGCTTCACTGAAATTTTCAGGTTAATAACATATGAATGTAGAAAATCATGTTATTCTAAAACCATTATCTGAGATTTTTATTATCCAGAAGGAATTTGGGACTGGTACCATTCTGAATTCTCTAAACCAATTAGAAGCAAATTATGGTATCACATGTTCCCAGCCCCCCCTTTAATGTGGATTAAGGATGCCAGTACTGACTATCTTTACCAAGCGTCCTGCTAATAAGAGTCCATTATCATGGGTTTGAAACTAACTAGCCTCAGAGCTTGATTTGAAATCCTAATTCATACAAAAACAGTTAATACTTGTAAAGCTTAGTTAGCAGTAACCTTAGTTAAAGTCCTATGCATTAATCATGGTTAAAACTAGTGGGAGAAATGATCTACATACTTGAAAGAGAAATTCATACTTGAAAGAGGAGGTTCTGCAAAAAGGAGTGTGTGATCTATGCTTAAAGGATTTTGAAAAGTACAGTCATCCCTTCCGATTCGCAGGGATTCATTCCCCCCCATGAATTGGAAAAAATGCAAATATTCAAAGTTGCTTCTGTGCACGCACCATCTTCTCCCTCCCTGCTTGCTGTCCACGAAGGAGTGAGACCACAGACTCCCAGTCCATGAACGAGGAGGGACGAGTGTACATATGCATTACTTTATGTTGGAGCTGTGGAAATGATTAATAATAAATAATACATCTTAGTTTATATGAGGTGTGTTTTTATGTAAACATTTGCTTGAATTGTTGCTGTGTAGCATATATTATTATCTAGAAATCTAGTACAGTCATCCCTTCTAACTCGCAGGGGATCCATTCCGGACCCCCTGCAAGTTACAGGGGTTGCGTATATTCAAGCCCTATTGGCTTGAATGGGGTACTCCCCTGTGCGCGCCCCCAATTCATGCTAATGGCAGTCGCCCCTCTGCGGATTTCCAAGTCCACAGCTTTCAAGTCCACGGACTTGGAGGGGCGACTGTATTCAGTTTTAAATGTTTGTTAAACTCAGGCTGCCACTTCAATCATTAGTTTATGGTTTAAGCCAACAAAAAAAATTATTTGCACAACAAATCTTTGTAAGAGTAACTGCAGTTATGTGAGAAACATGTCATTTGATTTCAGCCTTAACTTGATAAGTTTACAGTAGGAATGATTGGTTATTATTTTCAGTGCATGTTTAATATTCTTTTATAGGATAATCTTTTTGAGTGGCACTTCACAGTCAGGGGTCCTCCAGATTCAGATTTTGATGGAGGAGTTTATCATGGACGCATAGTTCTACCACCAGAGTATCCTATGAAACCGCCAAGTATTATTCTCTTAACGGTAAGAATGTTCAGCAACCATCCCTAAAAGCACAACCATTATGCCAATGTGTTGTAACTTCAAAGAATGTGGTGAATAATTTTTAAAATAATGTAGATGTGTGGTTTTGTACTTCTAGTCTACCTCCTTGTCAACCAGTCTAACTGAAATTTTACTACAGTATTAGGTTTTGTCCAGAAAGCACTGGAAGTGTCCAAAGAATACGGAGGAAAATTACTTTTCTTCTCTTTCGAACTATAGATTTTCTTGGTTCACTGAGGAAGAAAAAATACTGTAAAGGTTTGGAGCAAACTAGTACTAACTGGAGATATTTGTCTTTTGGAACAAACTAGCACTAAGTGGAGATTTTCAGTGAGAATTTTAATTGTTACATTAAAAAACCCAAGAACAGTAGTTGCGTTAAAAACAACTTTGTGTTGTCTAGCACACATGGAATTGCTAGTGGTGGTGGTTCAGTTTACTATATAACATTTTTTTAAAAAACCATTTAAATTAGCCTAATATTGTTAAGCTTTCTGAACATTTTATTTTGTGAGCACTAAGATGCCACATCACTCAGAAGTAGAGTATAGATTTTGGGAACGGTGGTGGTATTCATATCTAATTGTATTTAGCTACCAGGAATACTATATGTTAGACTAGTTTTTGTTGACCTTGCTATTTTAATCAGTAAGTCTTATAAGTATTTAAGGAATCAGCAATGATGAAAGAATAACTCCTGTCTTTCCCATAGCCTCTGTGTAAAAGCTGCTACATACATAACTTGTGCCATCTACGTTTAGAGGAAACCTTTAACTGTAGCCTCATCATTCTTTGAGAAGAATGTTGTTATCTCTTTGTGACTGAATAATTCTACTGCTATAGATAAGGCTACAAGTTATTCCTCTGCAGTGTTCAACTAGCTCTTGGATGTTAGCATGTACCAGCTGTTAATTTCTTGTTATTCAGTTGACAAATACTTATTTCAACTTATTTATGGTGAACCTTTACTTCTGAAAATGGGTTCAGAATGTTGTTTTGTTTTCTACCCATTGATAAGAATGTTATTTTTCTTTCTACCCATTGAAGGCCAATGGCAGGTTTGAAGTGGGAAAGAAAATTTGCCTAAGTATCTCAGGACATCACCCTGAAACATGGCAGCCATCATGGAGTAGTAAGTATCAACTGATATTGGCAGTCAAGGTCCTTTTGTAATTAACTGAATCCATAGTATGAGATGTTACAATGGGCAGTAAATCTGTTCTTATTTTTTGTTACGTTTATGCTTCATTGTGGGCATGTTTTAGTTACTGGAGGCAGGGGTTGATTAAGTTTGCATTTTTCCCCTTTTCTTTTAATCAGAGGGTTTCATCCAGTATGACATGTGGACCTTTGTTGAAGAAACAGGACCTTGCCTTTCTTTCCTAACTCCTCCTGCAGACTACCTTCAAAATCTGTTCCATCAGGTCTCCTTGAGACCCATGAAAGGCTGGAAGGGAGAGAAGATGTCTCTTCCATCAGCAATCAGTTAGATAGCATCCCATCCACAATATCCATTCTGCTGGTAAATGGTCACCACTGGGTGCAATCCAGATTGCTTATATATTTGGCTTTTGTGCTTCAGTAGGATTTCTTTTTAATTATTGGTTAACCTGCATATTTGTTTTCTTTGACTACAGTAAGAACTGCCTTGCTTGCCATTATTGGATTTATGCCTACAAAAGGGGAGGGAGCCATAGGATCTCTAGACTACACACCTGAGGAAAGAAGAACACTTGCTAAAAAGTACGGGTTTTACTTTTAACAGATGTTTTTATTGGTCATTTTTCAAGGCTTATTTCAGTGTTCTTTGAATAATCTTGACTGAATTAATTGGTGAGCTTGTTTTTGTCTGGAAACAAAGTACCTTTGAGGATTATTCCTAATGAGTAAAGTTCATGAAATATGTTTGCTACCATTATGATCTAAATCCATTTGCTAGTCCTAATAAGAGTGGATCCACTAAATTAATGAGATTTGCATAAGTGCTTACTTACCATTCAGTAATTGATTCAGTGGGTGTACTCTACTTGGAACCAACAACTGGTTTGAGTTCTATGATTATTGAGAGAGAGAAATAGGCAAAACCATCTGGGTTTGTTACAGAACATATTGAATTTTAATCCCAGTACTCAGGTCTTGAATTTTAATCCCAGTACTCATTGAACCTTCCTCCCTTTCTGGAATCTTAGAATTGTGTGCATCCTGATTTTGTATTCAAACATAAGCCAATATCACCATCATTTCTCTACAGCACTAGTAGGCAAAGAATGAGCCACACCTTGTGGAGCTGGAGACCCCCACTATGTCTTCCATGATCCCCCACATACCCTAGTTTTCTTCCCAAATGACTGTTTGTGCCCTCTAGATGGTACAGATGGTCATTATGCACCGTAAACTCCTAACTTGTTAGGCATGTGAGAGGTGCTGTTTTCAAAACCAGCAGTGGTTTTGAAAAAAAGTCCCCATATTGTTTAGGATGTGAAGAGGTTGAAGGGGGTATAGCAATTTGAGGTCTCGGGAGTGTATGTGTGGAGTGTATGTGTGACTACACAAGATACTGTTGCAAATGTGTGATGAAATCTACATTGCTGTAGTTTCCAGGATCACACAAGGTCACTTTGTCCACTGTACATTACAGTGCAGTTTCTCCCTGTTACAGAGCTTGGAAAAGTTAACTTATTACAATCTCCTGAATCTCCCAGCTAACATAACCAGTAGCCCTCCTGGCTTGGGGATTCTGGAAATTACAATTCAGAAAGTAACATTTCCAAGGTCTACCCAGTTCCATGGCCTCAAGTTCCACCAGTGGTGGAATTTGGCAGTATTTCTTATTTTAGCTTTGCTTTCACCATTAATTTTCTCAAATGTTTTATTTACACTTCTATCTTGTATGGTACATCTCTACTCAGAAGTAAGTCTCATTGAATTCAGTTAGCTGGCCGGTACAGAATGACAGTCTAAAACTAATTGCAGAGAGCACAAAGGACATCTTTGATATGACTGCCTAATAGTCATAATAGACTGTATGTTTTTTTTAAAAAACTTTTACTGTGACTAAAATGGGTTTTGCTTTTAAATAAACATGAATTAAGAACTGTACCAGTCCCAAATTCCTTCTGGACAATAAAAATCTCAGATAATGGTTTTAAAAATAACATGATTTTCTACATTCAAATTTTATTAACCTGGAAACATGCAGGCTGAAAATATTATAACATGCAAAAATAAAATAAAATAAAAAAGGATGAACAACAAAAAAGACATTTAAATGCTATGCCAACTGCTTTGTGTTAGTAGATGCTGGTGTGGCAGTTGCTCTTAATTAAATATATTTTGGAACCAAATTAATGTATAAATTTCTCTTACTCTTTAGGTCTCAGGATTTCTACTGTGAAGGATGTAGATCATTCATGAAAGAAGCTCTCTTACCATTAACATCTGGAAGTGCCTCAAGCCAGGCTGCTGACAAAGAGGCCAAGGAACTTGCTAGGCAAATTAGTTTCAAGGTAGAGTTATAATTTATTCTTTTCTCCTTGCTAGGTAATTTGATGAGTATTGCCATGCCTAGGGTAAGCAGATCAATGTAACAAACCTGGACACAGGTCTCTGCGTGGAAAAAATGGCAATAGCATAGACTGAGATTTTTAAAAAGGCTATTCATGCTCCTTAATCCCCATGAAGTGAATGCACCATACTCCATTTACTGCTTCATAGGATCCAAATTGTCATATCTGTTGACATATGTCAACAGATATGGAAAACAAAACAATGGCCAACAGATGGAAGTGATCAATATACATCCCCATCCACAAAAAAGGAGACACAAGAGACTGCAGCAACTATAGGACCATAGCACTAATCTCCTGTGCAAGCAAAATCATGCTCAAAATACTGCAACATAGACTCCTACCTCACATGGAGAAAGAAATCCCA
This sequence comes from Phrynosoma blainvillii, assembly GCA_026167975.1. Taxonomy (NCBI): domain Eukaryota; kingdom Metazoa; phylum Chordata; class Lepidosauria; order Squamata; family Phrynosomatidae; genus Phrynosoma; species Phrynosoma blainvillii. Next base: position 141,948,276 of record JANUYF010000001.1, read on the forward strand.
GAGGTCCAAGCAGGGTTCAGGAAAGGAAGAGGCACCAGGGATCACATTGCAAATATATGATGGCTAATGGAACATAGCAGGGAATTCCAAAAGAAAATCAGCATGTGATTTATAGACTATAGCAGGGGTTGGCGTACCTTTGGGGAGGGCGGTCCCACTGTCCCCCGATTGTCGGAGAGCCAAAGGGGGGGGGGAATGGTGCCAGAGGTGTGTGTGTGCGCACGTGCACGCACACGCACTACTCCCGGCGTCATGCATGCGTGAGCACGGGGTGCCATTTTGCGTTCCAAAATGGCGCCCGCACTCGCGAACACATGCCCACGACGGCGGGTGCCATTTTGGAACGCAAAACGGCGCCGCACGTTGTAAGCGCATGCTAGAAAGTTGTGCACGCTAGAAAGGCGGCGCGTGTGTGACAGTGGCAGGACTGGCCATGGGCCAGTTCAAAGGCCTCAAGGGGCCGAGTTCGGCCCATGGGCCATAGTTTGCCGACCCCTAGACTATAGCAAAGCCTTTGACTGCATAGACCAGGGGTCGGCAAGTTTTTTTTTACCTGTGGCTGGTCCGCTTTTCTCCAGGTCTTCCGTGGGCCGAGGGGGGGGGAATGGCAGCGTGTGTCGCGGCTGCCATTTTGTTTTCCAAAATGGCAGCCACTACTTGTTTGCGCATGCGCAGTAGTCGCATGCGCGAATGAGTTGCGGCCACCATATGGCGGCCGTGACTTGTTTGCGCATGCGCAGGAGTACTGCACATGTGCAAATGAGTCGTGCCTGCCATTGTGGAAAACAAAATGGCGGCAGCGGGAGTCAGCGAGGGCTGGTGCAAAGGCCTCGGGGGGGCTGGCCCCGGCCCGCAGGCTGTAGTTTCCTGACCCCTGGCATAGACCATGATAGGCTACAGAATGCCCTTAAAGACATGGGAAAACTAGAAAAGAGCCTAAAATGCAAAGACGCACAACTCAGCACAAACGTCAGAATAATACAAGCCATTGTATTCCCTATTACCATATATGGATGCAAGAGCTGGACAGTCACGAAAAAAGATAGGAGGAAAATGAGCACATTTGAGAAGTGGTGCTGGGGAAGAGTGCTGAGGATTCCATGGACAGCCAAGAGGACAAACAAGTGGGTCCTAGAACAGATTAAGCCAGCAACAAGACTTAGACTGTTGTACTTTGAACGCATCACGAGAAGGCATGAATCGTTCAAAAAGACAATAATGTTAGGAAAGGTGAAAGGAAGTAGAAAGAGAGGAAGGCCACATGCTAGATCAGGGGTAGGCAACCTTTTTGAGCCAGGGGCAGGGTTGCTGTCCCTCAGACAATTGGGGGCCCGAAGCACAATAAATAAATAAATAAAAATAAAAAATAAAAAATATGCATGCACACTCTCTCAGACCCAGAAAAGCAGTGGCAAAACCCCTGTGGAGATTTTGCCAAGAAAACCCCAAGAACAAGTAATAACAACAATAATATCATCATGGGGGGGGGGGGGCGGTGGCAGGACCGGCCTGGGGCCGGTCCAAAGGCCTCGGGGGGCTGCATCCAGCCCCCGGGCCTTAGGTTGCCTACCCCTGTGCTAGATGGATGGACTTTATTAAAGAGACCACGAATATGAGTTTTCAGGAGCTGGGCAGTAGAGGACGGGGTGGGGGTGAGGGTGGGGCAGATGTCGTCTCATCCATAGGGTGAGGCTGACGCGAAAGTAGTTAACAACAACAAAAGGATCCAAATCACAGCATGCCTTCCCATCTGCTAGCTGGTATATTTTGTTAAGGTTTAATTTGCGAAATAGTTATGTTTTTAATTAGGAATATCATTTTTCGCAGAAACTAAAGGAGAGAATTTGTGCAGAAGAATAAAATGGCCAAAGTGCACAAATATCCCATTGCAATTTTGTTGGTGAGACTGAAGGCCCATTCACACTACACAAATATAGTGCTATGATTTCATTCCAACTGCTTTGACTACATCCCATGGAATCCTGGAGCTTGTAGTTTGCTAAGGGACCAGAGCTCTTTGTGAATTCTAAGTGCCCTTCCCTTAACCATAAATCTCAGGACTCCCATGAGATGTAACCATGGCAGTTAAATTGGAGTATAGCACTATAATTGTGTAGTGTGAACAGGCCTCTAATCTGAGCTGAGAAGCTGGGAGTTTTAAGTGTAATTTCTATCTTTCTAATGCAGGGGTAGGCAACCTTTTTGAGCCGGGGGCTGGGTTGCTGTCCCTCAGACAATTGGGGGGCTGAAGCACCAAAAATAAATAAATAAATAAATAAATAAATGGGAAAATTTTTTTTAAAAAAAAATAAAAAAATATGCATGCACACTCTCTCAGGCCCAGAAAAGCCATGGCAAAACCCCTGTGAAGATTTTGCCAAGAAAACCCCAAGAACAAGTAATAACAACAATAATCAATATCATCATGGCAGGCGGTGGCAGAGGAGGTGGGGGGGCGGCAGGGGCGGTGGTAGGACCAGCCTGGGGCTGGTCCAAAGGCCTCGGGGGGCCGCATCCGGCCCCCGGGCCTTAGGTTGCCTACCCCTGTTCTAATGTATAAACGCTTGAAAGATCATTTTAAGCTTTTAATCTGTCTCTATCTCTGTGTGCATTAAGTATATTTTTGTGAATGGCTACCCCGCCTGTTCATAAAGTTTCTTCAGTGGTTTCCAGAGGAATGGTTTCTTTGTGCTTTTGACAACCAAATGATGTAAACATTCCACTGGTTGTCCAGAACTTCCCCTATACAAGATGCTGTCCCTTTCCTGTTCCTGCTGTACATTTACAGTGTTTCCTTCTTATAAAAGAGAATGGAAAGTCACTGTGTATATGATATGTGTGTGTATGTATAGGCCTTCAAGACACCTGTCAATTTATGGTGACCCTCATAAATTTCATAGGGTTTTCTTAAGCAAGGAATACTCGGAGGTGGTTTTGCCAGTATACCAAATATTAAATTAGTATCACTGGCTCCCAAAATATCTTTAATCTTACCATCATTTTAACTTTGAATATTTTAAGTGATAAAGGTTATAGTTGATAAAAAAAAAAAGAATCCTGACTCATAATTGTTGTTTTTTGAATGCTGTCATTTCTAAATCATTCATTTAGTCATTTCAACTTGCTCTAGACCTAATGGTACATGCTATGTGTGTGCCTGTTAATAAGGACTAAATAAATGAAATAGATAAGAAAAATGGTTTTCATAATAACATCAGCTTAGATTTCTGAACTCCCATTTAGTGATGTGGTGTTCTGTCCTTTTGTTTAAGGCTGAAGTTAACCCATCCAGAAAATCTATTGCTGAGCCATCAGACCTGTCAGATTTTAACCACTTGGCCAGTTCACCTGAACACCAACAAGAAAATGCAATCCCAACATTCCAGGACACAACTACCAATGAAGTGGTAGGCATTTAATAAATATGGAAATAGTGCATTTACCAAGCGTTTTTATGGGAGAGGGGTTCATATTGATTTATGTTACTTGGAGATCATTTTTTACAAACCTTTTTAATGCTCTGATAAATTATTCCCTATTTTACTTATTATTGTTGTTTCTGTGTACCTTCAAATCATTTCTGACTTACGGCAACCCAAAGGCTTTCATCGGGTTTTCTTGGCAAGATTTGTTCAGAGGCGGTTTGCCATTGCTTTCCCCTGAGGCTGAGAGCATGTGACTTTCCCATGGTCACCCATTGAGTTTTATGACTGAGTGGGGAATCAAGCCCTGGTCTCCAGAGTTATAGTCCAGCACTCAAACCAGTATGCCATACTGGCCCTCACTTAACATCTTAGCTTTCCATTATTATTAAAATACCAATGGGTGTTTTTTTCTTTTGGCACATTTTGCAATCATCCTTGAGTTTTTTGTTTTCTCTGGTAACTGCTGCACACTCTTAGCATGATAGTAAGTTCCACTGAACTCACTGGGGCTTACTTGCATGTAGATGTGTATAAGACTGCAGCATATCTTCCCTGAGGTTATGTGGGCCCCCAGTTCAGGGAGTTTCTGCTACCAGCTGAAGACTTTTTCGCTCAACTGTTTTCTCCTGCCCTCCTCTTCCTTTTTTTTTTTTTTATTACGTTTTAACTGAACAGAAACAAAACATTTAACTAACAAATTTTGCCAGCAGCCTTAAGTATCTTTCCCAAAATGTTAAAGGATTTAGTTCTTACAGGTATTTATTTAAACAAAAATCCACCAAACAGTGATACCTTTATTGACCAACCAAAATGGACAATATACTTTTTTTGCAAGCTTTCGAAGGAATCCATTTTGAGGAATCCATTGTCCTCTGCCCACAAAGAGGCCTGTGACCTCATAGGAATGGAGGCATGTTGGATTGCAAGAGAGGGGTCCTTGTTGAGATGCAAATAGACTTTAAATTTCCTGGTCTTTGCAAATCTCCCAATAGCCACAAGGACAAGAATGAGGGGCCAGCCTGCAAAAGATACATACCCTCCAGTTACCACCTTAACTAAGGACAGAAGCATCAAAATGCAGGCATCTGACTAACATCTACATTTTTTTCTCCTGTTTGGTTTGTAACTTCTTGCCTGATGAAGAAGAAGCCAGTGGAGCTTCAAAAGCTTGCAACAAGTATATTGTGCTTTTGGTTGGACAATAAAGGTATCACTGTTTGGTGGATTTTTGTTTGAGTTTGCTAAATGGCTAACATAGCTACCCCTACAGGTATTTATTTATTTATATATATATTTATTTGACATATTTATACTCCACTCTTCAGCTATAAAGGCTCTCAGAGCGGCTTACAAATGGTTAATTAGATGGTTCCCTGCCCTCAGGTTTACAATCTAAAAAGACATAACACAAAGGGAGAAGGGAGTGGCAGTGAGGAAGGGGATCAGACCCAGCAGTTCTTCTCTTCCTCTGAGGCTTGGACCATGGCAGATGGACTGAAGGGAGGGCTCTCCTTAATGTACTTAATGATAATGATGTTATCTGCTTAAAACAGCTTTCCATACATTTCTGTGCAAGAGAGGCAAAGCATAGGTGATGTTAAAGGTTTGCATAATTAATGAACAGGTATATAGAATTTTTCATAACTATGATCACATCTTATCACTGATAATTTGTAAAGAAGCTTCTTTGTTAATGCTAAGCCTGATCAACTGTTTTTCCATCTGGAAGAGGGAGATCTGTTGATTCCATTATTTCCAGTTATTTCCAATTTCTGTGTAAGCCACCATCCAGAAAAAATTCACTCTAGATGATGCAGTGATTCATTATTTCCTTCTTAAATTGCTAACATTTGCATGAGCGGGAATGGATCAATTTTTTTCATTATTAATTTGGTTGTTTCTTCAAATACTTGCTTCCAAAACTTGTTAATTTTGTCACTGTGCTATCATAACTGACATTGCAAACACATTTCTTCACTATTCCTCCAGTATTGACCATCATCATCATCATCAATCATCATGCCCTAGGTCTGAGAGCCAGTGTGCTATAACAGTTTGACAAGAACAGTGGCAGAGTTTGAATCCCTGCTCAGCCATGAAGTCCCAATGGGCAAGTCATATTCTCTGTTCCTCAGAAGAAAGCAAGACCAGATCCCCTATTCTGCCAAGAACCCCCTGTGATATTGATAGGGTCATCTTAGGGTCGCCATAAGTCACAAATGACTTGAAGGTACACAACACAACATCATAGGTGGCTCAGTCTTAAAAAGAGTTGAATACAGTTTTTAAGATGTGTTCCCTAGTTTGAGATGAGAATACACTGGAGACCTTTTTCAGGTATCTTTTCATGCATTTTGATTAATCTTTTTCCCCATATCTCTTTCCCAAACCACTTTCCTTTCCCCTGATCTCAATTCCCATAAACTAAGGGGTGAAACAGATGGTCAAAATAAGCAGGTTTCCAGCTGGCTTCCAGGTGGGGCATTTAGATGATGCGTGCCTTGAAGCTGGCCAGAAAGTGCACCCAAGCTATGCTATGGGAGAAAAGCCAGACTAAAAAGAAGCTGGATTTTTCCACTTCTTCCTGGAAAGTGTGCACATTCCCATGTGTGTATAAATGCACTGATGCCAGGGTGCTTCTGAAGGGTTGCTCTTTCCAAACACTAACCCTAATTGTGCATGTAAAAACCCCGTCGCATTTAAAAGGGACGGAGCTGCCATATCCAAGCGGTGGGGGTAGCAATGCCTAAAAGAGAAACTGTGACACCTCTCATGGAGATGAGTACAACATACACATAACAGACAGTCACAGAGGGGGCATGGTGTGAAGGAGGGACATCGTTGTACCTTGCTGGCATCTGCATGGGCAAACCTCTACTCTGATGCCCTGTCCCAGTGAAGCGCTGCACGTGCAAATACGTGCAAGTTCTCAGGGATGGCCATGCAATGGGATGGCAGTTGTTGGCTGTTTGCTCCTGTGATCTGTTTCATCCCTGAGTTAATAAGCTGTAGGTTTCATAGCCCAGTCTTTGAAATCACTAAATTCATCAGTATCCCCTAGAGCCGTGATGATGAACCGATGGCATGCGTACCAGAGATGGCACACAAAGCCATTTTCTCCAGCACATGGAGGGTGGGGAGGAGGAGGAAGAGGTGCACACCTGTTTTTCCTCCTTCCAGATCCTCCCTGGCCTTCAGCTGCCTCTCCGGCATGGGATAAGGAGGAGGAAGAGGCGTGTGCCTGTTGTTCTTCTTCCTTCCTCGTCCCCACCTCCACCCCCAAGCCTTCAGCTATCTCTGGAAAGGCAGCTGAAGGCCTGGGAGGGTGAGGGGAAGAAGTCCTGCCCTCGGAGGGCAGAAGTCCTGTCCTGGGCACTACGTAACACTCAGTGCTGGAAGGCCTTTTAGTTTGGGCGCTTGGCCCCTAAAAGGTTTGCCATCACTGCCCTAGAGATTTTTAGTCCTTTTAAACCTCCTCCAGGTTGATGGAACAGCTTAGGTTCCCAAGAGTCATGTTTTGTTCTGGAATTCACACAGAACTAAACCTATGAAGCAGGGGTTGTATGACATAATTAGCTTAAGAGCTGTAAACAACATCCCCAGGTTTCAATTACCAGCAATATGCAGGAGGTCTTTTTAACAGACAGAGCGAGAAATATTTTTGAGACAGAAATTGTGTTTGTTACTCTGTTTTTCCTCTTTGGCCAACTGCCTGGCATCTATTCAAAACAAATGTTTCACTGCATGTGAATGTACGGTCTCTGGCTCTGGGCATTATGGTATTTTGGATGATGATGATGATGATTATTATTATTATTATTATTATTATTATGTAATACCTTTGATTCTGCATCTACAAACCCTCCTATAGATATGGAACATTTTTACACTACAGAGTGCATTGAAATTCTCATTGAGCTCAGAAAATGCACCACATTATATTTCTCTATGTATTGGCTAGATGAAATAATGAAATATTTTATTGTCTTGTTGCTTTTTATGGTTGTTACCTGATTTTATTCCATTTTATGAGTTTTCATATGCAGTATTATAATCCACTCTGGGAATTATGGAATAAAAAAAGTATAGAAATATCTATATTAATATAAATAGCTTTTCTGCCCCTATATATCTATTTGAAGATTTTAAATAATATAACAAGTAGAAAGATGTCTATAACTAAGAATATATTCTTTGCCTGGAGAGTCCTCCTTTGGAAACCAAATGGGGCTTGTACAGAGGGTAATTTCTTTCTTAAAATAGTATGGACTTGCATCTCAAACCTACACTTGTTTTAGCCCTAAGCTTGAGAGACTTATGTAAACTGAACCAAATAGAAGCTCTGCACTTTCGTGATTTGGAGCTTTTATTCTATTAAATATACTTATCGTGTTCCTTTTTTCATAATCTCTGAAGTAAATGTGACCACATAAAGGCCAGTATTAATTCTGACCATTTTAAATAATTGTTTGCTTAATTATGACATATTAATACGGCAAAGGAGAGTGCTTACATAACCTAGCCACATTGGAAGTAACTGAGGCCTGGTATTGGTACAGGGCAGCTGCTGCTATGACTGCTGTAGATGCAATCTAAATTCACTGACAAATTGTAGACAAATCCTAGTTAAGCTGTGTGTGTGTTCCAGGGTTGACGGGAGTGCAGATTGGTTTAAAAAAATTCATGTGAAGTAACGTCAGACCATCTGTTGCTTGGTGAAGAGTATTTTCCAGCTATTTAGAAATGCAGGCATGCTAATATTACGCAGATTTCGCCAATAAACATTTCTCCCTCTTCACGTATTTGAAGAACTTTGTGATTCAACTTATTTTCTGTCAGTTTCATAATTCTTTAGCATGATCTGTGCGCTCTAAACCTGCAGCTGCAGTCACTGGAAGTGATAATAGTATCTTTCCCTGGAACAGAAAAAAGTCAGGAATTGTTGACTTAATCCCATTTTGAATGGTATTGTTCCCTGTAGCTGCTCACTAGTTTTAGTCCATCTGTACTTGTCTCTTTGGAATAGGTTCAATGCGTAAAACTAAAAAAGCCTTAACTTTATTTCCGTTTGTTGCATGTGATGGATGATTAACTACCCAAAGTAGATTAATATTTTAAGGGATCAGATTGTTGATCTCTTTGCATGTGGTGTTGCTTCACTCAGCATATGCTTGAAGATGCCCATAAATCTGAGCACCCGTTGGACAGAGGGCCAGTAGGAAACAAACTCTGGTTGTTTCTGCATTGTGTGTTTGTCTCTAGCACAGTTTGGCCTGGAATGTATTTTGCAAAGTCACCTATTGTTTGTTGTGATCCAACAAACAGAAAGACGTTTCTTTTTTCCTGCTTAAGGATTGTCTCTGGAAATATTTAAGGCTGTGTTTTCATACATGTACTGTATATCCCAGTCACTTCCTTAATATTTTGTATTTTGTCCATGCTGCAATGAGATTAACGAGTGCAGGCATTTTTTAATTTTAGAGTTACGTCTTTGTTGTTCTAGAATTCATAGGTTCCCTGTATGTTGTATAAAACAATATGTGTCCTTGCCTATCTGTTTAGCTCCATTAGTATTTGGCTGAGGCACACCATGGAATATGCTAACTTCTGAGATCTAAAGAAAGAAATGAGGAGGATTAGACAGGAAGACTAAAGGCTGGGATGATGGGGATGTGCATGGAAAAGCATTTTGTTTTACTTCTGTTAGAGTTTTGTTCAGTTCATATTACGTTCAGATTTGATTCATTTCTGTTGTGTTCTTCACTGATTTAGTATCAGCCATCCTATACTACCTCTCACTTTGGGCTGCATGGTTCAAATACAGTCAGCCCTCTATGTCCATGGATGCTTTATCTACGGATTCAACGATCAGTGACTTGAAAACATACCAAATATATATATATTCCAAAAAGCAAACCTTGATTTTGCTATCTTGTATAAGGGACACAATTCTACTGCACTATTGTATATAATGGGACTTGAGCATCCACAGATTTTGGTATCCATGATGGATTCTGGAACCAAACCCCAGCAGATACCAAGGGCCCACTGTACCATGAAATTTGCAGTGATTCCCGATTTAAGACAGACTGAACAAAGGTTTTTGTTTTAGAGCAGAGTTGAGGAATGATGGAGGAGCAGGGGGAATTTTTCACCCCTGAACCACCCTGGTGGGCAACACTGGAATGCCCAGTGTGATAGAAATTGACATCACATAAATTCCAGTTTTGGTTTTATTTTTTGAGGGCATTATGTGGTAGTCATGGACTGCACTTTCCTAACACATGTTAGAAACGGTTAAGATAAGTTTTCCAGTCAACCAGTTTCCATGCCTCTTGTCCCAGCATTGTATCTAATCAAATGTGCCTTCAATGCAAATATATAAAAAGAAGAAAAGAAAAGGAAGGAAGGCCTAATTAAACTCAATCTTTTATTTTGTTTTTCAAAAAATTTAAATTTTATATGAAGAACAAATGAAAGTATTTAGTGTTCATTTGCTCTGTTTTTCATATATTTTTAAAATAAGTGTACACTTTCTACTGGAAACTCATTTAGTATGATATTTAGTAAATGGGGTGGCTGAAGCAAAAATAATACGAGGCAGGTAGAAATCCCATGGAAGGACGTAAGGAATTGAAAATACAAAGTGGTTTGGAAAAACTCTGACAAAGCCTTTGGACAGGAGGTTCTTGTGTTAGAAGTTGAGTGGATATTTGTATAGGCAGGAAAAAGACCTATTGACAAACCCATGGCCTCCAAATGATATATAACTGCATTGTACATAGAAAATCTGAGAGGTGAACATTTAAATCAAGGCATCATGCTGTCAACAGTTAAATTTATTTCACTATCAGAAATCCAGTATGGCCCAGCTGTGAATGTTTAGGAGTCTGGCAAGTTGCTGGACCAGTTCTTCATCTCCTTGCTTTTATCTGGAAGAACAGTGGGAGTGAGCTTTAGGTTTCTGCACTATATCCCACACTAGAGAGCATGATTTACCTAGCAGAGTATGGAGGATCCAATACTGAAATAAATGGAGGCTGTCCCTGGCTCTTTATTTTCTCTTTATCAAAATATACTCTCTTTCCTCCATTGTTGTTAAAATATTGGCACACTCTTCTGCATAAGTCCATTCTTGTGGATTTGAGATCCGCAGACTCAAATATTCATGGAGGGGCGACCTTCTTTAATTTTAATGGGGTGCGCACCAGTGGGCACATACCCCATTCAAGCCTATGGGGCATGGATATTGGCGAGTCTCTATTTTCATAAGGGGGGGGGGGTCCGGAATGGATCCCTCCAAAAAAACGGAGGGCCAACTGTACTAAGTTAGTGTTGATTGGGTAGTATGCCACCTTTTGCTGTACTCTGAAAAGCACATTCAACCAAGGCGACAGTTACCTATTCTATTCATCAGCAAGAAACAAAAAATGCAATTTTGTTCTGTATGTTACATGCTATTCTTTTAAATCTAGTCCCCCTTTTCTTTTATTTCGTAGTCTGAAAATCAGACCAACTCAGCCACCTCAAGTCAAGAAAACAATACCCAGCCTATGACAAATAATACTTCTCTGAGTCCTCGCCAGAGGCGTGCACAGCAAGGGAGGGTGCCAGTGTCAATCAACTACAATCAAGGTCAACAGCCAAGAGTCAACGCAGATCCTGTGGGGTCAAATGTCCTAATTCTTCTTCTTGTTTTAGCATTAGCAGCTCTTATATTTAGGCGTATATATCTATCCAACGACTATATATTTGAGTTATGAATTTCTCTCATAACAGTGACTCGATTGCTTTATTAAGATATTGGATGTTGGATATGAGGATTGTTTACATAAGATTACTTTTTGTATTTACTTATTTTAAGTCTGAAGTTGGTGTACCATGGCGTACTTTAATATCTGCAAGAAGCGCACACCTTAATATTGGTGTGAGTATGGACTTATTAACAATCTGTACAAACTGAGCAGATGACTTGAAGTCATGTGGAAAAAATACTTTTACAGTAGCAGGATATTTAAGGAGTAAAAAGACTGGATGCTTCACTTGTGAACTTTTGTCAACAACATTTAACTGACAGAAACATGAAATTTGTGGTTTTATGCTGGCATGAATAATCATTCATAATGGGGTGACTGTACAAGTTTACCTGAGTGGGATGTATTGAAATGCAAGTATGTTTGCATAGAAAATGTTATTAAATTGAGCAGGGAAGGGAATTGTTAATATTTTGTAAGTACATTTATTTCTTACAGAACAAATGCAGGGGAATATCCTTACATTGTGAGACTTCTAGTGTACATGAAAAAAGGGGCCAGAACATATTTTGCTTTCTGTTTTAATTTAAATTGTCAAGATTTTAGAATAATCTTTTGCAAGATTTGAATGTCATTTTCGGATATCCAGTTGTGTATATTTGGCTTTTTTACATTTGGTTATTCTGGAATTGGTTATAAGTATGTATAATTTACCCAGAACTTAGTGATTATGACTCACTCCAAAAATACATATAATGCATTAAATTAATTGTTTCATGTGCCTGTCATTAAAAAAATTAAAAGTAATTTCAAAATCCATAAATAAGGATATGGTGATTTGAGGTTATCTATGATATTTGCCAAGTGCCAAGAAAAGAACTTGGGACTTTATTTGAATTTTCTCTGTTGGTTTAATAACCAGAGAGCTGGAAAAGCAAAAGTTTCTTACTGTGGAAGAGGCTAACATCATGAACAGCTTCCTTTCCCATGTGTGCCAGTAGGCAGGGCTTTGTGACAACCACCCTTTTGCATTCTTTTCTGTATGGAGGAAAATTATTTACCAGTTCCAGTCTTATCTAGATCTAAGAAAGATCACTGCATAGTATGACTGGAATCCCTGGAGGACCTTTCTGAGAGAAGCTGGTGTAAGAAACAGAAGGCTTCCAATTTAAATTCTGACAGGAAAACAGGCAGGAAATCACTCCTTGCCTCCCATCAGTCTGATCCATGCCTTCTCAATCTGATCTTCAGCCCCTTCAAAGTTTGTCAGTTTCCCCCAAGATACTCCATGTTGGGAAAACATGAGGCAGCTGTATTAAAAAGTTAACTGCCTGGTCTCTCTGCACTCAGAAAGAAAAAGGGTGTGAAGTCAATGTTGAGGAAACCAAAGTTCCAGAACTCGAAATATAAGACCGCTTCCTCCCTCAGAAATGAGGGGAGTCTAGTGAGGAAATGGAAGAATTCCATAACCTTTTTTCTGTAGAGTGTTTTATATCTGTCCTTCAGAAATAGAAGGAACAGTGAGTTCATTGCCAGCTAAAGTCTTGCCACCTTGCTTTCTCTGAAGCCACTGAATTAGTAGAAGCAATTCATTCTTCCAAGGAGCCTTCTCTCTATCCTGAGTCCTGAGAGGGACGGAGGGAGATTTCCAGTGAGATGAGCAGAAAGGCCTATTAACTCCTCCAACACAGTTTTAAATAATAAAATAAAAATTGCCTCATGACACAGAGGTTCAAGGAATCCTGTGATATTTGATCCTGTAACTACACTGGTTCTTGCCACTGTGATTCCAAAGTGAGGTAAGGCAGCCTGAGGCTTAGGCATTATGGTAGAATAGATATATTTCCGTTTTCTAGAGAGTCTTACTGTGTGTTTTTTTAGGGGGGGCAAGGATTGAAAATGTCCCTCCTGTCCATAAATGGTAAGGCTTTTTCACTTAAAGAAACAGGGGTAGCATGGGACATGAGGTTCACTGCAGATTCGTTGAGAGTCCTTCCTTTTCTCCACATGTGAATTAGTACATTTCTAACAACACACACAAACCTAAGGGGAAGACACTGAGATATCACCCAGGCATGTGTTGTGTTGAAGAGGCAGGACTGCCATCCAAATTATTCTTAACTCTAGACTGTTCTGGTTGTGGCTTTGCACAGGGACAAGACCAATATGTACCAATTCACAGGGAACCCCTGTAAGAATCAGTCGCAGGTAAGCAATCTGTTCTTTCACATTGGTTTTCTTTTTTTAGCAGCAGTCTCATTCGGTGGTGTTTAAGGCTTTTTCAGTCTCCTCTCTACGATATCTAGCCTTTTTCCAAAGTCTTCCTATTCTTGAGGAGCTGGAATCTAAAACCCACACCACCCATATACAAGAGACTTGTGATATTCTTGAGTTATATGAATGCCTCCAAATCTTTAGAAGAATACTCTTGAGACAAGGAAAACTCCAAAACAATTATGTAACCACATTGGATGTCATAGCATACTGAATAAGAAAAGGAAGAACAGAGCAGGTGGAATGGAGTATTTGGAAAAACGAGGGAAAGAGAGGCACTAAATACTGTATAAGTGTTTTTCGAATTCTTTGGATGGGTTCTTTCTAGGTTCACACTGATAATTTATTTTAATGTGTACACACAAAAATGTAACTGCTGCCTGCAGACATCAGTGGAGAAATCCAATATTTTAATGCAGCTGTAGGAATAGGACACAGGTGCGTATGCACAATTCCCCCTGGACAAAATAAAAAACCTGGAATGAAGAAAGATCGGGGACACACAAGCTACTGAAGACTACATTTTGAGCAGACACAGAACACTGACCATGGAGAGGAAGGCTAGAAATGGACGGAAAGGGCTGGAATGCTGACCAGAAGAAACGTTTGTCCTGTGACATCCGCTTGCTGTAAAGGATGACGGATTTATATCTTTGAAGTGTTTGAAAACTCAGAAAGTGCTACATAAATGCTAAGCATTATTACCTGCACTTACTGTGATCTTTCATGTGTAATTATTTCCAAGTTCACAAGGAAATATAAGCTGCTGCCACACAGAGGAAATAATGCAGTTTGACACTACTTTAACTGTCATAGCTCCATCCTATGGAATTTGTAGTTTGTTGTGGCACCAGAGCACTCTGACAGAGAAGGCTAAATATCAAGCAAAACTACAAATCTCAGGACCCCGTAGCATGGAGCCATGGCAATTAATGTGGTGTCAAACTGCATTGTAGATGCAATGTCAGCTGTGAGGACACCATACAGCAGTGGTTCCCAAACTTTGGACTAGATGTTTTAGACTTCAGTTCCCAGAATTCCTGACTGTTGGCCAAGTTGGCTGGGGCTTCTGGAAGCTGAAGTCCAAAACACTGGGAGGACCAAAGTTTGGAAATCACTGCCATAGAGCTACTCAAGCCGCTTAATTCCCCTACAATTCCATTATTAGGCTACCCCTTCTTGGCCTTCTACTAACAAGTAATTGTATTCAGGCAGGCTTTCAGCAATTGTGTGAGTGTTCAGGCTACTGTCAATTATTTGCTAAAAATGTTTTTTTAAACTGTTTTAATTATGCTTTGAATTAAATTTTGTTTTAATATTTGATCTTGTTTGGTGTTTCATTTTAATATAATAATGTGGTGAATTGCCTTGAGTCTAAATAAATAATATGAAAATTGTCTCCATTGTTGAGGAAAAGAGTACTTGGGGAAAATTCCTTACTAAGAAAATTACTTTTTGCATAGCGGTTTAAATAGTTTATGCTTTCTTACCCACATTGCTTCACAATTTGTCTGCTAACTGTGAAGTGCAAGAGAATTGCCAACTGCATAGTAACACTATAGAGGTGTAACTCCCAAGGGCAAAATGAGGACATATCTGTCCCCAATAGGAGGCCCCCTCACCATAAAATGTTCCTTCAGTTCCCAATTCTTTAGCATTGTACTAAGACATCTTTAGGTGAGCATTTAGGAGTTCAGTTTAGACATCCAAAGATAAGAGCCAGGCACAGTGACCAAAGGAATGCAAACACAGCAAATATAAAAGAACAGTTTCATGCAACCTTTGTAGCTAAGGTGCTACAAGATACCTTTGCATACCAATCCAGACTGACATGGCTATGTCTTTGAATTCTGGTATATTACCACATGAGACGCTAGTGATGGAATTGGAGTGGAATTACAACATGTGATTCCTCCCCTTTTCACATGACATCGGCACTCCTCCATTGCTGACCAGGTTTATTATTATTATTATTATTATTATTATTATTATTCAATTTTGCAATAATGAGAGAAACCCATCAATAACCACCAATATTGCTACATTCATAAGATTGTTCAAGTGTGATTTGCTTTAGCATCACAGCAGTGAGATTGTGAGGTCAATGTTGTGTGAGTGGGTGTGTCATGAACCATGCTCTTGCTTCTCTTACATCACAAAGCTTCCATATTAGTGAAGAAGATTTTCACAGGATAAATGTTGGATAATACATTATAATGCTGGATAAAGGAGCACATTGCTATCTATAGAATCACCGGTCCTAAAACGTACACAGCATGGAAGTCTAGAATACCGAATCAGCAGAAGGAATCTCGTAATTTCCAGTCTGATCTCACTGTGGAGAGCAGGCAGAATTATGCCCAGCAAGCAACAGCCAATCAGGAGTAAGCTGGCGACAGCCAATAGAATTGTGGGCTGTAGGTGATAAAGAATTCCGTTACTGACAGTTGGAATCAGACTGGGTCTGGTTGTGTAAGAGATCAAGAGTCAGGGGCTGTGAAGGCTAAAGCTCAGAAGGAAGAGAATTAGCTCTAAGACTGAACTCAAAGTGAGGGAGTTTCGGGAATAGGTAGCCTGAGGGCTATTACAGAAATAAGGTTAAAAGGATAACCATAAATAAGGATAGTGTGAGGCTCCAAAAGAATAGGATCTGGTGTTCATTAAAGTTAAAGAGTGTGTAACAAAGTATAACAAGAACAAGTGCCTATGCCAGCTAATAAGTGAAACATTGTTAAACCATTATTCAAATAAAGTTTTATTGTTATTTAATTACAAGTTTGTCTGAACCTGGATTGAATTTCCATGCTACTAAGAAATAAGAAACCATAGATATAGATAAAAGTGGTCTGGTACATCATGTATTGGGGCAGCAGTGGGATCACAATACCCATTGGGCTGCCACATAAAGAAAAGTAAGTGGTGCTCATGACAAACTGGTGGCAGCAGTGGGATAATAAAACCCATAGGGCTGCCATCTGAGGGGGGAAAATTAGGTGAAGGAGTGCCTCTTCATATAAATTGGTGGCCAGCATCGGGATACATGAAATCCAATGGCTGGAAGTGTGCTTAGAGGTGCTTGATGATCAGTGTTACAGAAACCCAAGATCTGATCTGAACTTGAGAGAGGAAAGTTCAGGGGTTTGAGTTTAAAGTAAAGGCATTAGTGTCAGGGGAGTAATCTCTGAGGTAATTGTGAAAGGTACCATAATTTGTAAGAGATTACTTGGAAACTGACCACGCTGGTGGGAAAAGTATTATTACTAGTCCCTGAGGTAATTTGCTGAGGTAATTGTAGGGGACTGTGAAAGAAAAGAGATAAAGCAAAGGAGTGAGAATGGTTAAAAGCACTCCATCTCTGAAAAAGTACCAAAGCAAGAGCACACTGAAGGAAAATATCTTAGAAAAGAGATTTCTGAGGTAAAAATATGGAGTAAAGTAGGAAATCACTAGTTTGCCATCATGATCCAAGTGTTACCTTAATAGACAACTTATTAAAAAGTAGTTAAGAGTATTTCCTGAGGTGAAAGTTTTTGGGTACTAGTAAGGAAATACTAATAAAATACCTCCAAAGAAATTAAAAGTTCTGTCAGAACAACCAGAGGTCACTGGAGAAGAAAGGATAGCAGTATGGGCACCTCAAGGTCTGAATCTCCTGAGAGGGCGGAGATCAGGAAAATTAAAAGAGAAATTGAGTTGGCCAAAATTAAGAGTGCTCATGATAAAGAGGTGCATGACATAAAAATGAAGGAACTGAAGAATGAGAGTGCTCATAACAGAGAAATGCATGACATGAAAATGAAGACATGGGAGTTAATGAACAGTTTAGACCAGGGGTAGGCAACCTTTCCCCTTTAAGGGCCGAGGGACTTCAGCTCCCAGAAGCTTCAGCCATGTTGGCCAATAGCTCCTGGTATTCTGGGAACTGAAGTCCCTTGGCCCTTAAAGGGGAAAGGTTGCCTACCCCTGATTTAGACTCTACAGTTTCTCATGTTGTCAAGAATAACATTAATGGTTTCCCTCTATATGATGCGAAAAAATTTCCTAAGTATGTTATTGGATGTAACCTTGACATATATAGCCAAATTTTGAGCAAGCTTGTGATGATATGGAGAATAAAGACAAAGAACTTGACTGATTAGGATTGAATTAAAAGAAATGAAACATAAAAAAGAATTAAAGGAAAAAGAATATGAGAGAGAGTTAAGACAACTGAAATATCTGAGAGAAATAAAAGAAAAAGAGTGGCAACATGAGAAGGAATTAAGGAGAAAAGAATATGAGGGACAGTTAAGAGAAATGCAGCTTAAGAGACAGTTGAGAGAACAGAAGCATAGCAGAGATTTATTAGAAAAGGAATATGAGAGGAAGTTAACATAACTTAAAGCACAATCTAATGATAAGAAAATCACTGAGAACTGGCAAGTTTCAAAGGATAGAACTGGTGAGGGGAAAAGTTATATATCTAGACAACAAGACAGACCTTTTAAATAAAGAACTGAGCGAAAAGCTGTTACAAATTGAACAGAGGTGGATGAAATCTTAAAGGAGTGCAACATTTATAGACTGGAATGTGCAGAACAGAAAAAAAGTACAGTGACTTAACAGGAAAATGGTTACTCTTGAAGAAAGCTTAGAAAGTAAAGACTATTTCAGATTTAGAGTGTGAGATTACTAAGATAAAATAGTCATCTAAATATTTGACTGAAACAATACACAAATATGAAAAAGATATTAATAGACTACATGGATTGCTTGATGATACAAATGAAAAGTTTATACAAACTGGCAGAGAAAAAGAGGCTTTAATAAAAGGGAATGAGAAGCTGCAAGAGCAACTATGTGATTTTGAACAGACAAAGCAGATTCTGCATCAAAAAGTCAATAAGGGTTAAATGAGCTTGAGAACATGAAGTTAAAAACTGAAGATTTATATACAGATATTGCTAGACTAAAGAACATGCTGAACTCGAAAGGCAAAGAAAATCAAGATCTTTTAGAAAAATGCCATAGGGCCGATGAACAAACAAAAAGATGGGAAACAAAGTTTCACCATATGGAAATGGATTACAATTCTATCCGTCTTGAACTTCTCAATATAAAGTCTAAGAACTACAGACTAAAGGAGAAAACAGAATCTCTTGAAGCAAAGATTAAACATCCAGAAAGAGAAAACTCACAAGAGCAATTGAAAACAATAAATAAGGAGGAAAAAGAAGAAGTGCCAGTCATAAAGAATAAGGTTCATATTTCTAATGAGCCTGATGGACACTTGACTGAGATAATACAAGCCGAAAGGAGAGAAGAATTTGGCCAGGAGAAAAAGAGTCATGAAAGTTTAAAATCTTTGTTTAAATTAGCTGAGGAAAAAGCCTCAGGTTTAAAGAAAAAAACTCTGCACAGGGTCAAGAAGACACAAAAAGAGAATGAACAACAATTGAATGCAGAAAAAGCTTGTGACTCACAAAATTATACTTTAAGCCAGGTTCTTGTAAAAATGAAAGAAAAATTTCATGAATCCCAGTTGAATAAAGTTTCTGAACTTCCAGCTCTAACAGCTACTTGGAAGCTATATATTAAATTGGACACTAACAAAGAATTGTTAACCTGGCAACTAAACAGTGGAGCTCTAGAGGTTGAACAATTAGAAAATGATTGGGAGACCCCTAAGAAGAAAGAACTAAAAAGTGTTATCTATATAGAAGACATGCTAATATCTCTAGACTTAGCAGTCCAGCATACCAGTAATGACAGAAAAACAGATGGGAAGGGGTCTGACAACAAAAAACATCAACCAACCAAGAAAGGAGATCCAGAGGAGAAAGAGGAACAAGGATTGTGATAACTGATGTATAGAAACAGATAACATCTATAAGAGACATTTTTCAGGGTGGAAGAGGAAAATGAAGACTACACAACATAAACGAAGGACCAGATTCAACAAAACTGGAAAAATAAAGACTTTTTACCAGGAGATGAAATGTAATTCTGCAACCAATAAAAAGAAAGAAGTTGGCAGTCAAAAGAAATGATCCAATGAAAATTCCTAAGAAGGACAACAGTGTAAATAAAATAATAGACTGGAAAACAAATGTATTGTTGGTTGTCATTAGTGTAATGGGGAAATTCTCAAACCTATACTGAGAATGTAAAAAAAGTGTTTAGAGATAAAGCTCCATCAATCTTCAATCCAGTAAAAGAGAGGGGTTAGAACAGGGGTCGGCAAGTTCCCCTTACCTGGAGCCGGTCCGGGGATCCCTGGGTCTTCTGCAGGCCGATGGTGGTGGTGGGGGAATGGTGGCGTGCTCACTCATGTGTGTGTGCGCTGCCGCCGCCGCCACCGTGCGCGTCAGGGCTGCCATTTTGTTTTCCAAAATGGCAGCCATGACTCATTTGCGCATGCGCAGTACTCCTGTGCATGTGCAAACGAGCCATGGCCACCATTTTGGGAAACAAAATGGTGGCTGCGACTCGTTTGTGCATGCGCAGGAGTACTTGGCACATGCGCAAACGAGTCGTGGCCACCATTTTGAAAAACAAAATGGTGGGGGCAGCACGCGCGCCGGCGGCTAACAGCAGTGGGGGGTCAGTGGCGGCAGTGGCAGGGGTTGGCGGGGGCCGGTCCAAAGGCCTCGGGGGGCTGGACCCGGCCCGCGGGCTGTAGGTTGCCGACCCCTGGGTTAGAAGATTGGGAATGTTTATTAATGAGTTTAATAGGAGCATATAAAGAACCAGATTTTAAGACATATGGTACTTAAAGTGTTGAGAATAAACTATTGACATGGTTTATATGAATGAAGCACGTGAATGTCTGATAGATTTTTGTGAAGCCAACAACCTATTCATTGCAAACACATTTTTCATACAACCTGAGAAAAGATTATACACATGGACATCACCAGATGGTCAACCCAAAAACAAAATAGATTACATAATTGGAAGTAAAAGATGGCAAAGCTCCATACGGGTAGCCAAGACCAGGTGCTGATTGTGGCACAAATCACAAACTACTCATTTCAAAAATAAAAGTAAAACTCAAGAAGAGAACAAAACCAGTCATCATACCAAAATACGATTTAAACAACATTTCCACAGAATTCATTGACAATATAAGGAACGGATTTGCAGTACTAAGAATAATAGACCGTGAATTGGAAGAGCTTTGGTCTGAAGCCAGGAACATAATAAAAGAAGAATGCATAATGACATTCCCAGAAGACAAAAAGAAAGTGAAGAAACCATGGATGACAGATAAAATGCTACAAGTAATAAAGGAAAGAAGAGAAACAACACAAAAAGGAGATAGGAATAAACTAAGAACCATGAATGCAACAGTATAATGGCTAGTGTGCAAAGATAAGGAAAATTATTACAATGACAAATGTAGAGAAATAGAAGACAGCAACAAAAAAGGAAGAACAAGAGACCTATTCCACAAGATTCGAGAAATCAAGGGAAAGTTCAAACCAAGGACCAGGACACTCTACGACAATAAAAATAACATAATTCAAGACCAGGAAGGAATAAAAAGACGTTGGATGCAATACACAGAAGACTTATATAAAAGAGATGACAACATGAAGGACACATGGAACGAAGAGACATATGAAGATGAACTCCAAATTCTAAAAACTGAGGTGGAAGCTGCAATAAAAGAAATGGCAAAAAAAACAAGACTCCAGGAACAGATGATATTCCAATAGAACTGTTGCAATCCACATTGACAGAGTAACTATAGGGCTAATCAACATATGTCAACAGATATGGAAAACAAAATGATGGCCAACAGATTGGAAGCGATCAGTATACATCCCCATCCACAAAAAAGGAGACACAAGAGACTACTGCAACTATAGAACCATAGCACTAATCTCCTATGCAAGCAAAATCATGCTCAAAATACTGCAACATAGACTCCAACCACACATGGAGAGAGAAATCCCAGAGGTCCAAGAAGGGTTTAGGAAGGGAAGAGGCACCAGGGATCACATTGCAAATATACGATGGGTAATGGAGCGTAGCAGGGAGTTCCAAAAGAAAATCAGCATGTGCTTTATAGACTATAGCAAAGCCTTTGACTGCATAGACCAGGGGTAGGCAACCTTTCCCCTTTAAGGGCCGAGGGACTTCAGCTCCCAGAAGCCTCAGCCATGTTGGCCAATAGTCCCATGTTGGCCAATAGCTCCTGGGATTCTGGGAGCTGAAGTCCCTCGGCCCTTAAAGGGGAAAGGTTGCCTACCCCTGGCATAGACTATGAAAAGCTATGGAAAGCCCTTCCACATCTGGGATCCAACATTGATTGGAATGGAGACTGCAGCCAGGAAATCAGGAGAAGATTAAGAATGGGGAGGGCGGCTATGAAAGAACTGGAAAAGATACTGAAGAGCAAAGACATACAACTGAGCAGTATATCAGAATCATAAAGCCATTGTATTCCCTATTACCATGTATGGATGTGAGCTCAGCTGGACAGTCAAGAAAGATGATAGAAAGAAAATCAATGCATTTGAAATAATGTGGTGCTGGAGGATAGTGCTGAGGATCCCATGGACAGCCAAAAGGACAAACATATGGGTCCTAGAACAGATCAAGGCAGAGATATCCCTAGAAGCCAAGATGACAAGACTTAGGGCCTTTGCAGACTGCTAGAAATAGTGCAAATTGAGTCCACTTTAAGGGTTAGGGTTAAGGTTAGGGAATCATGGAAACTGTATTTTATTGTGGCACCAGAGCTCTCTGACAGAGAAGGCTCAATGTCTCAGAAAAACAACAACAACAATTCCCATGACTTCCTAGCACTAATCCTAACCCTTAAAGTGGACTCAATTTGCACTATTTCTGGCAGTCTGCAAAGGCCCTTAAACTGTCGTACTTTGGACACATCATGAGAAGGCATGAATCACTGGAAAAGACAATACTGTTAGGAAAGGTGGAGGGAAGTAGAAAGAGAGGAAGGCCACATGCTAGATGGATGGACTTTAATTAAGAGACCACGAATATGAGTTTGCAGGAGCTGGGCAGAGCATCAGAGGACAGGAGGGCCTGGAGATGTCTTATCCATAGGGTCACTGCCATGGGTTGAGACTGATGCAAAGGCAGTTAACAGCAACAACAAATGGTATATATCTGTAAGTTAACTAAGATGCTAAACTTATAAGATAAATATGACAAGATATTATAATAAAGGGAATTAATATTAGAAGTATATTTAAGAGAAAATACCTACCGTAATTGCTAATGGTTTACAGAGGAAGTCAGAATATGCACAACTTGGTAATGGTTAAAGGGAAAAAATTAACTAAAATACTAAAAATAGAAGGTAAAAGTGGTACTGTATATTAGATTAGTGATAATAGAGATAAAGTGGATCTCTAAATTTCGTGGTAACGATTGAAAGGAAAAATGATATATATATTTATATATGGTAAAGTAAGTATAAGAAATGTATAAAATGAAAAAAAAATATGGGATGTAATGTTATAATTGGTATTAAGGAAAATGGTAAGTATGGAAACTGATAAGATGTTCGAGAATTATATATGACACACACAACCTGAAAAGGAGCTTGTATGTGTCAGTGACCTTTTTAAAGGGGCGAGGTGTGTAGAGAGCAGGAAGAATTATGCCCAGCGAGCAACATTTTTATATTATATTATATTATATTATATTATATTATATTATATATTATATTATGTATATTATAATGACAGTTGGAGTCAGACTGGGTCTGGTTGTGTAAGAGTCCAAGAGTCAGGGGCTGTGAGGGCTAAAGCTCAGAAAGAAGAGAATTAGCTCTAAGACTGAACTCAAAGTGAGGGAGTTTTGGGAATAGGTAGCCTGAGGGCTATTACAGAAATAAGGTTAAAAGGATAACCATAAATAAGGATAGTGTGAGGCTCCAAAAGAATAGGATCTGGTGTTCATTAAAGTTAAAGAGTGTAACAAAGTATAACAAGAACAAGTGTCTATGCCAGCTAATAAGTGAAACATTGTTAAACCATTATTCAAATAAAGTTTTATTGTTATTTAATTACAAGTTTGTCTGAACCTGGACTGAATTTCCATGCTACTAAGAAATAAAGAAACCATAGATATAAATAAAAGTGGTCTGGTACATCACATATTGGGGCAGCAGTGGGATCACAATACCCATTGGGCTGCCACATAAAGAAAAGTAAGTGGTGCTTGTGACACTCATGATTGCAAAATTTTGAAAGAAAACATATATAAATAAAAATGCATGGGCAAAGCAGGGGGAAAAGGGGGGCTGAGGGCTGGGGTAGTGTACGTTGTGCGGAAAACCAAGGCCAGAAGTATTTTTCACAAAGCAAGGACTATTGTGCTATTAAAAGATAATGCAGAAATAAGTGTTTTCGTAGCGTTATTGCTACAGTTGTAATCACTGTAATTGTGCAAATACAGTGCTAGAGCACCCTAGTGTGGTAATGTCCCTAGTTTTATGCAATGGCACACAATTTATTTGGTCTCCCTAATAAGAAGCAGAAGTATGGGTTTACACAGTCTGACAGAAGGCATGCACAGTTCTGAGATTAAGGGTTTGAGCAAAAATCTGGCAGATGGAGTTACATTCTTTTTATCCCCTGGCTTTCTGCAAAAGCTCTCATTTAGGGCCCTGTGGAAATGTTGCCAAAATCTAACTTCCCCCAAGAGTAATGGCCAATCACTGAGCAGTGAGGAGGAGAAGAGCTTTGAGTAGGAAGCCCTGGAAAGCTGGTTTAAAATATTAAATCAGAAAAGCAGTGTTCGTAACAATGATCACTGTGGCAAATGCAAGTCTCTGGAGATGCAGCCGGTTCAGTGTGTAAATCGGGATGTACATCTACGGCAGGAGGTTACTGGACTGACGGAAAGTGGAATAGTGATAGCCTCAGAATGCCTTGTTCTGCAAAACTGATTCTGTTGATCTTTTGCTTGGTCTTCCTTGTGGAGAGCAGAAAACACAGGAGGAGGAGATGGACGGGACAAGTGGAGGTGCAGAAAGCAAGGTAAGAAAAGAACTGTACCAAAGTAAAATATACACTGTGTCACTGCTTTCACTTTAAATTTTTACAAGAGCAATAGAAAGTATGCTTCTGCAAGCACTCGACGGCATACCTGAAAAGTCGTATTAAACGTGTGGTGCACCTGAAAAACTGTATTCAATTATAGCTGTCATTGTGAAAAGTCAGCAAGATAGTAGTAGTGATCCTAAACTGTATAAGGTCTTTTATTTCTGCTTTCAGAGCTATTGTAACAGGTTCTGTTTCCAGGGGTTTCAAAAGACAATGTGGTCTCCAACTTGATTCTCAAACATAAAATATTGGACATGAAAGTGGCCTCTTCTGCTCAGTTACACTGAAAACAGACTATTTACGTCAGTGGGACTGAATTTCACGGTGACTGAAGATTATTTAAGATCTGGAGGTATAAAATAAAAGGTTGATGATAATCCTTCTTTAAATATCTTGTCTGTTGCAGTTTATGGATGTGCAGGCTGAATGCATTCATGGCTCCTTAAAAGAAAAGTGGCACTTTGTTCAGTAGGGTTTATTCCCAAATCTATTTGCAAAGGGTTGGAGACTGCTTGCTTGCCTGCTTGTTGTTATATAGCTATTTTTTTTCTTTTATATATTGGAATACCTAATATGAACTTTGGCTGGTATGAATATTTACAAAATTTTACTTTTTCTGTGTGCAGATTATTTGTGACCTTCACTTTTCCTTTCTAGAGTATTCGTGAAGGCAAACATGTTCCAAACAGATAGAAGGTTTTAGTAAAGTTTATCAGATTTAATGTTACAGAGGCAAGGCTATTAGTTTATATTAGAAAAGATAATCCTCCAAAAACTGCCAAGCAATCCTGCAAGTATTATCAATTTTTGTTCTGAGTTATGTCATCTAGTGACAATTGCATCTTATAAAACTATTTGCCTGGCTAAGGGGGGTTGCAGACTGTCAAAAATAGTGTGAATTCAGTCCACTTTTAGGGTTAGGGTTAGTGCTAGGGAATCATGGGAATTGTTATTTTTCTGAGACATTGAACCTTCTTTGTCAGAGAACTCTAGTGCCACAATAAAATACAGTCCCCATGATTCCCTAACCTTAACCCTAACCCTAAAAGTGGACTGAATTCACACTATTTCTGACAGTCTGCAACCCCCCTAAGACCTAGTAAACAAAGTTGGGTTAATCTGTCTCATTAAATGGAAACACCATGACCTTTATATTTTTATTGGTTGTGTTGGCTTGAACATCACACTTTGAAGCGAATTTTGACTTTTGTTGACAAATTTTCAATTAGTAAGCATTCAAGACAAATCTATAACAGTTCATCTATAGTGCCAAATATGGATAGATACTTAGCTTTTCAGGTGTGTATGGGGTGACTATTGCCTTGGTCTGGATAGGTAAGGGATACACAGTGAATGAGATTATTCCTTTTGTTGATCAATATAGTTTCTGAATATTTTAACTATCTCCTATCAGTTAAAAAAAGTTTGTATCATCGTACCAGATTTGTTATCTTGTGACATTAACAAATTTATATTATGCAAGGCACTGAGGACATTGTTGTTTGATTTTTTTAAAAAACAAAGATTTGTTGATCAAGTTCTTACTGCTAATACTTTAATTTAAATTTGAAGTGTTCTGTACTCTTACACACTGGCAGTCTGTGATCCAAATGGGGCTGGGGGAGGGTTAATTCAATGCACTAAAGTAGCATTGTTGTATCTTATTTATGTATTTATTTTTAGTTTGAAGTAGTTATCAGCCTACTCTTCTGCAAAAAACAAATAGAAACACCCCCAACCAGCTTTTATATAGTGAGTGGTGGCTCAAGGGGATCCAGCCTGCATGGAGGATGAAGTGACTACTATTACCCTGGCTTTAACCATAAACCATTGCTGTGTGAGTGTAATAACCAACATAATTCCTGCCCCAGGAGAGAAAAATGGGAATGAGGAGGTATGAAGAGCGCAATGAAGACCAATTCTTAATGTTACAAAATGTTGCTTCAAGAAACCTACTTGAATGCTGTCCCATCTCTCCCTTTGCTTCAGACAAATGGAATGGCTAGTGATTGATGGTTGTTGAGAGTGCTGCTTTTTACTCTTTAGGAACTCAGTGGCACATTCAGTCAGTCCACCATATGCACAGATTTTTTGATCCACAGATTCAACCATCCACAGCTTTAAAATATTCCATATATATATATATATATATATATTTCCAAAAAGCACACATTGATTTTGCCATTTTATGTAAGGCACACCATTTTACTTTGCCATTGTATATAATGGAACTTGAACATCCACAGCACCAAACCCCAGTAGATACCAAAAGCCCAGTGTATAAGACTAATATTTTTGGTAAGTCCAGCAATCTGATGACTAAGATGATACAACATTTTACATTCTAAATTATGAGATGCTGACTTCCCTGAAGCCCTCCAATGCATTATATAGTTTTGTGGGGATCTGAATCCAAGGCTTGGATCAGTTGTTAGTTCCAGCCACAGTAAATTCAGTGAATCAATAAGCACTTGCACAAACTAACTCTTAAAACAAAAATCCATCAGTGATACTTTTATTGGCCAACCAAAATACACAATATACTTGTTGCAAGCTTTCAAAGCTCCATGGGCTTCTTCTTCATCAGGCAAGATGTTACAAACCAAACAGGAGAAAAAAACAATTGGAGATGTTAGTCAGATGCCTACATGTTGTTTCAGTCTTTAGTTAAGATGGCATATGGTAGGGAGGATGTCTTTTGCAGGCAGTCTGCTCCTCATTCTGGCCCTGTGGCTATTGGGATATTTGCAAAGTCCAGGAAATTTAAAATCCATTTCCATCTCAACAGGGACCCCTCTTTTGCAATTAATTTGTCTCCATTCCAGTGAGGTCACAGGTCTCTTTGTGGCAGAGAACAATCGATTCCTCAAGAAGTCTCCATGTTTTTGCATCAGGAATATTTTGGTGGATGTAGAGGTAAAGTATACAAATTCAGTCCAAATTTAAGAAGAAAAAAATTGTTTTACCTTGGTTGAAGTTCCCAGTCCACAGGCTCTTCTTCCTGGTTCCCCTGTTGCAGCTACAATGCAGCATCTCACAATACAGAAAACATTCAGGGGTAGCTATGTTCACCATTTAGCAAATTCAAACAAAAATCCATCAGTGATACCTTTGCTGGCCAACCAAAACGCACAATATATTTGTTGCAAGTTTTCAAAGCTCATGTTTTACCTCTACATCCACCAAAATATTCCTGATGGAAAAACATGGAGACTTCTTGAAAAACAAAATGGCGGCCACTCCCCCCCTGCGTCGCCATGGAGGCCACCGCAGGCCCCCCCAGGACTTCCCTCGGCAGCACCGGGCCGCCATGGGGCTCCTCTGGGGCACCATTTTGGCCGTGCTGCTGCCACGCGCATCGCGGCCACCGTTTTGTTTTCCAAAATGGCGGCTGTGGCTCGTTTGCACATGCACAGGAGTACTGCGCATGTGCAAACAAGTTGCAGCGCCAGTTTGGCAAACAAAATGGTGGTGGCGGCACGTGCGGCAGCAGTTGGCGGGGGCCGGTCGGCGGGGGTCCGTGGGCCGGGTGCGGCCTGCGGGCCATAGGTTGCTGACCTCTGGGCTAGATGAAGGAGGAGGGAACTACGGCAAATGGTGGCTGTGCAATGTGGTGGGGGAGGCACAGGAGAGGCACATGCCAAAAAAGGATGCAAAGGCAAAGCAAAGAAAATGATGACTACATTAGCAGGGATTATAGCTATTAACTTTAATGCACAAAGGGGGGAAGCAGACGGGCGGCCGTGGGCCGCCCCAGGAAGCTGCGCCAGGGGACCAAGGCATCCCCACACCTCGGTCCCGTGGCGCAGCTTCGCCGCCCCTGAAAGGAGCACTAAATTGGCGCTCCTTTCACAAGTCGCCGAAGGTGCGCCGCAAAAGGCTGCAGCGCACCTTCGGCGACTCTTCTGCCTCAGCGCATGCAAATGCTGCGGCGGGAGGTCCTCCTCGGAGTGCTGGCCGTGTGGAGGGCTGGCTGCTCCGAGGACTTTCCTCCCCCCAAGACGGCCCAATTAGCCGTCTGCTTCCCCCTAAGTTTTCCAGATTTTAACCTAGAAATGCTGACAAACACAGAGAAATGTTTTATGAAAGCCATTCAAAGCCCAGTTCCTCTCATTGATCCTTTGAGGGGAAGCAACAAAAACTGCCCTCTCCACCATTTTCCTGCCCAGGCATTCAAAATGCTCAGAAACACTACCGGAGAGAGAGAGTAGAGTGGGTTGGTGCTTCTTTTAGATACTCTTCAAATGGACTTTCACCACTCTACTCAGGGAAGGGAATAGTTCCTTTCTTGATAAGAATTAAGGTACAATACTTACACTGACCCATGGATAAGTCTACCCAGGTTTTCTGGGTCAATTTTTTTAAACTAAAATTTCTAGACTTAAGAGTATATACAGTATGTAGCACTGGCTTGCTTCTATGTGGCCTTAGTTACGGTATATCAGTGATTTGGAAAAGTTTTGAAATTATTTTCCAGCACCCTCATTGAGGTACAGTCTCCTATTTTCTTTGGGTGAAGCCCAAGTTTATATAAGATCATAGTGTAGCTGCAATCCTTTCTTCTCTGTATGCTAAGAGAAACAATCCATAAATCATGGCACAGAAGGACCAAGATCTGGGGTGGCTATTTACCTGTCACTCTAAAAGAGGAAACACATCATTTTAGAAAGGACAAAAGAGTTTACAGATTTACATCAATAGTGCATATGCTATATGTATACATATAGAAGCAAATTCAGAAATAATTACTATAATTTAAATAGCTATACCAGGGGTAGGCAACCTTTCCCCTTTAAGGGCCGAGGGACTTCAGCTCCCAGAAGCCTCAGCCATGTTGGCCAATAGTCCCATGTTGGCCAATAGCTCCTGGGATTCTGGGAGCTGAAGTCCCTCGGCCCTTAAAGGGGAAAGGTTGCCTACCCCTGAGCTATACAGTATATCCCATCACAATGTGGGAGACTGTGACCAGGTTAACTTCAGTCAGTGGGATTGGGTAATTGGAGAGCCAGTCATGGCTTTATAAGAGGCATTGGAAATGCCCAGATGGCAGGCTCTGATTAATTGGAGCTCTGTTTTTAATCTGCCATCAAGCTGTTAATCAATTAATGCTTACTGCCCCAGCAAATAATGGTATTATTCCACATAGCCAGAGGGCTTCAAAATGCCTCCCTTTCCCCAAGCTTCCAATGTTGGATGCAAATGGTTACACTTTTATTATGTTGTGAGTAGCTTCCCCTTGCAGTGGAGTGCTAATAGGAATGAACAAGATTTTCTGTGATGTATACTAGCTATCACTCATATTTTTGGTTTTTACCTTCAAAAGATAATTTGTTTGCACGAAAAATCCCTCAGATGGGGTTTTTCAATGTAACAGAACTAGTTTTTCAAAACACATATATTTTTCAGTGTGTAACACAGAGCAATCCATGCATTCTAGATATTTTAATTGTACATTGCTGATAGAATCTAGTAGATGAATGGTGTAATGTAGATTTTTTTAAAAAAATCAATAGTCACAATTTTAAAAAGCAAAGCATAGTAGTAAAGATCCACTATCGGATCAATCCAGTTGCATAATTTGCTCTAGAATGAAGTACTCATTTAGAACACCTACTATACCATGATGAAAAAGTAGAGGATATGTTTTTACCTTTCATGTGTGCTTGGGGACCAAGGAAAGTTAAAAAAAACACCTAAATTCTGAAACACTGACATTAATTATAGCTGGTCCATGTGTGAATTTCAGACTGATTGTATATCCATACTGATTGAAAAGTCCCAGATTTTGTTCCTGTTCTTTCTGGTTTTATACTGGGTTAAAATAAACTGACTTGGGGAGATGGTATAAAAAGTCTGACAAAAAATAATTTGGGATAAACCAAACTTGTATAGATCTCCAAAATAAACTTGTATGGATCTCCAAAATAAAAAGTCTGACCAAAAAAATAATAATCTGGAACAAACAAAACTTATATGGATCTCCAAAATAAAATCAGAAAGAACAGGAACAAAATCTGTGGCTTGCTGTACTTTTTAATCCATCTGGGAACAATAGGCCTAAAGGGGGGAATCAGGTGAATCACATTATGATCTTTAGTACAGCCAAATAATTGGGGACCAGCCAAGTCATTTTAAATGCAAATCCTGATCCTATCTCCAAGGTCTCCTGCATCCCTGATGTCTATCATCAGCTAGGAATACTGCTCATGCATCCTCTTTCCACTTTTCCCCTGGATGGCTAGAATCGCTTCTTTCCTTCCATATCCATTCTCTTTATAGGATCTGAAAAGACTCTGTTTACATCATCTTTCACTAACTCCAGGCATTTGAGGAATTAGACCGAGGGTGTTTTCACACAGGCGGCTCTAAAGCCGCCTGGAAGCCCCCTGGAAGCAATCAAGAGCCGTTCTGGCGGCGAAAACAGCAGCCACCGGAAGGGCTCCTGATTGCCTCCGGCAGCAGCCCCTCTAATTCCTTTTTAGAAAAGGAATTGGAAATATGGGGCTAAAGCCGGGAGGGCGCAGGGATGGCGCAGGGATTGCACAAGATGGGGCGGGGCTTGCTGCGACGTCGTGTAAACACGACAAGCAAGACCCCGGAGTGAGGCAGGGATGGCGCAGGGATGGCGCAGGATGAGGAGGGGCTTGCTGCGACGTCGTCTGAACTTTTAGGTTCTGGAGCCGGAGTGGGGCCGGACGGAGGTAGGTTTGCCTCCGTTTAAAGCCCCGTGTGAAAACGTCCTCAGTCAATGTTTTACAGTAAGGGTGGGGAATGATGCAGCCCTCCAGATCTTGTTGGATTGCAATTCCCCCATCCATTGCTGGCCAGGGCTACTGGGATTTGCCACCCAACATCAGGATAGTGGTATGATTTGTGCCCTTGTTTTAAGGCTTTCCCGCCCTTTGTGCCATCTCCCTGCAATTGTCAACTTGGATTCAAACTACAGAAAAAGAGATTCCACCTAAATGCTAGGAAGAATTTCCTAATGCTCTTCTTCCACTGTTTGATAGTGGAATATGCTGCCTTAGAGTGCGGTGGAGCCTCTTTCTTTGGGGGTTTCTAAACAGAGGCTGGATGGCCATCTGTTGGAAGAGCTTCTCCCAAGGCAACTGTTTCTTCATACTACTGTTTGAGGGTGTAATGTCTGGGGCGTTCACAGGGATTGGGTCTATTATATCAGCTTCTTTCTTTCAGTGAGTCTCAAAGGCGATACAAAATCCCTTTGCATACTCCTTTTTAATCGCTTTATTTTATAGCGCAAGAAATGCCATTCAGAAACAGACCCTTCAATTAACATAAGTGCAACCAAAACAACAATTATTATTTAGGCTAGTGATCATAGCATCAGGCTGCATTTTGCTGCTTAGTTTTCTGATTTAATCCTATACTGGTGTAGTCCTATGTTGCTATATATCAGGGGTAGGCAATCTTTTTGAGCCAGGGGCCGGGTTGCTGCCCCTCAGACAATTGGG
The DNA here is from genome assembly GCA_026167975.1 of Phrynosoma blainvillii. Lineage (NCBI taxonomy): Eukaryota > Metazoa > Chordata > Lepidosauria > Squamata > Phrynosomatidae > Phrynosoma > Phrynosoma blainvillii. The sequence continues at coordinate 141,980,270 of JANUYF010000001.1, forward strand.
GGGCCGAAGCAGCAACAATAAATAAACAAATAAATAAATAAATAAATATTGTTTTGTTTTTTTTAAAAAATAAAAAAATAAAATAAATATACATGCACACTCTCTCACTCCCAGAAATGACATGGCAAAACCCCTGTGGAGATTTTGCCAGGAAAACCCCAAGAACAAGTAAGAACAACAATAATCAATATCATTATGGTGGGTGGCAGCGGCAGGACCAGCCTGGGGCCGGTCCAAAGGCCTCAGGGGGCCACATCCGGCCCCCGGGCCTTAGGTTGCCTACCCCTGCTATATATTGATTCCCAACTTGTCAGTGTAATTCCCAAAGTTTTATTGAAAGATGTAAATAATATCAAAGCCTAATAACTTTGGATTGTTAATGATGGAAAGCATTGAAATGAATGATCAACTTTCTAATACATAAAATAGTGTTTTACAATATCAATATAATAAGCAGGAATCACTTTTTAAAATTAAAACATGAATGCAAAAAACAAAGAAACCTGGTTTTTTAAAAAAACAGGTTTTTTTTAACTGGGCTTTTTGCCTGCCCTGCTTTAAAGCAATAACACTCTCTTGTTGTTGTCCCACAGCAGCAGATACTAGAAGTACTTAACAGCTCCAGTGTTCAGCGCCATTGACCGTCTGTTTTCTTTGCTAAATGATATAGGAGGACAAATATCACCTGGCTTTAAGTGGTGACATGCTATACTTTGCCGTCTTGACTCATGCTCTGTTGTGGGTTTTGAGATGTCAGTGACTGGTAGGAGAGTATCTTTTGTACCATAGGTCATTGGCTCATAGCATTCAATTTTTTAAAAGTAATTAAAACTTCAGTTAGTTTAGGGAAACATGATAATAAACAAATGTTTACTTGTTTTAATTATTTTGTGGGAACTGAAACTATAACTAATGAATTACTTTTTAAAAAAAAGTATTCCAAACTGACCTACTTGCACCTCCTGGTTGGAGAAATGTAAACTGAAGTAGTGCTTAAATAAAGAGGCGATAGATCAGTACTCACTCTGCCTTTTCTTATTGTGAATTATTTTGCACTACCTGAGTAGTATAAGGGGTATACCTTTCATCAAACTCAAAAGTGACAGGTGCCCCGCCCCTTTTTGGTTCTTAGTCCCGCCTCCCAATATGTGGGTTCTAGGTCTTGGGGTTCTAGGTGACAGGGCCAATTTCAGGGTTCTAGGTTTTGGGGTTCTAGGCGCTGTGTGTAAATTTCGAGGTTCCAGGTTCTAGGGTTCTAGGGTTCCAGGTTCTGCTGGAATTATTTTTGGGTTCTAGGTTTTGGGGTTCTAGGTGCAACTGACCATTTGTGGGTTCTAGGTTTTGGGGTTCCGTGGGAACCTCCCCTGAACCCCAAGAGGGCGGCCATTTCGTTTTTTTACCAAAGTTGTTTGGGGGTGCCCGTGTGACCCCTCTATGAATTCGTCTCGGGACCACCGACCACTAGGAGCAGCCCCCATCCCTCTCCGATCAACGGTGTAGCCGCAAAATGCATTCAAAGGTGTCAATCAGGAGCTCCCGAAGCAACAGATTCAGAGGGCTGCTGCGCTCTGAGCTTCGGAAAGGCGTGACACGCGGATCGCTTCCCCTCGCCCCTCCCAATTGGGCGTGTTTTCAAAAACAGTTCGTTTTTGAGAGAAGCGGATTGTCCCAAAGGCCAGCGTCGATGATGCTGATTGGTGCAAATCCCCTGCGCTTCTGAGGCCTCCAATGGGGTTTCAGACGAGGGGGCCACCGCCCCGACGGTGTTGGGTATATGAGAGGGTTCCCTGGGGTCTGAGCTTCACCCCCCCTGCTACTTTGACTACCGCCTGCTACCGCTTGCTACCGCTTTTGGGAGCTACCTACCTGCAATGGAGACAACGCCTGTGAAACCCCTATCTTCTGTAAAGGAAGAAGGCACACAGACCTCTCCCCCGAATTCCCCTGTGGCTCGGCTTGAGAGGCCGGGGAGAGATCTTGAGGCAACGATTGAAAAACTACGCGAAATGTATGAATCTGCCACAAAGCTGATAATTGAAAAAAACATCTATGGTTCTCCTGAAAACCTGAAGACCCACTTTGAAAAATGGTTATCTCAAACTCACCCTAATTATCTGGACTGTTTAGAAGAAGTGTCCTCAGATGATGGATTTGACGGACAGGTCTCCAGCAGCGACGAAGAACTTTACATGCCAATCACCCCATTGAACAGCGAAGATGAGGAAGAGGATCCAATTTACGAAGTTATGGCCCCATTAAGCAAGGTAAATATGCTGATGAGAATTGGAGAAGGATTATAAGTGTGTGTGTGTGTGTGTGTGTGTGTGTGTTCACATATATGATGAGATGAGTTATTTTGGTTATTTTTCTTTTGTTTTTATGATAGAGAAAAGATGAAGAAGATGCCCCGTCTATAAGTGCAAAGGACTCTGTGGATTCTAATGCTGGCGACTTAACTGAGAGAGTCTCTTCAGATTCAAAGTGCTGCCTGACCTGTTTTTGTGTAAATGTAGCTAATTCAGGACCCAAAGAGGAAGAGAAGAAGAAGAAGAAAGCGAATTCTGTTTAATTTGAATGAAAAGATCAATAAAATTAATATGATTTAAAACTGTCTCTTTTTTAAAACAAGGGTGTGGAGGGGTGTGTGTGTGTGTGTGTGTGTGTGTGTGTGTGTGACAGAATGGGGGGGGGGGGCTTCTCTTAGCTGTTGAAGCACAGGGAACCAGAGTCCAGCCCCTATTGCTACAGCCAAAGTGGAAATTTACAAGCCAGAAGGAGCAGGCATTGCCCCCCTCCCCTTTGCCATGATGAAATACATTACTAACGGACATTTGCAGTGGGCCTCTCTTTAGCCCCTAAATAAGAGAATCAGCTTTTCTCGGGGGTGGGTGTGGGGTGCTTCATTGTCAAAAAGCTTTTACAGGCAGGAAGGGAGACATTGCTTTCTGTCTGCTGTTCAACCTGTTTACAATACATTCTTAAGTTACACTGTTAATAAATACACAAATATAAGTGTGTGCTATTACAATTTAAACTTTTTACTGTATCAGATAGGAATAGGGAACATAACTTATAAGAAAAATCTTTTAACCAAAGACAACCTCTCTCCAAGCAGTGTTAAGTATTACAAAGGCCCTATTCCACAAATTAATAATAATAATAATATTGTAAAGTTTTAAAACTACATTTTGTACCATTTTAACAGGGTCTTGCCATTTTAAGGTAGGGATAGAAATTCTTGGGGGGCAGAACTTTTTGCACAACTCAATCACATTAAAAAGAAAGAGCTTTTAAGTATTCACCCCCTAAATGAGAAGAAAATGTTTAAAATGTAATTTTTAACAAGGAAGGCCTGAAGATAAAAATGAATTTTAAAAAGACTCTATAGAGGAGAAACGGGCCCCTGCCTCCCTTGCAACAGAACAGTCTATCTGAAGAAATAGGGGTTACTTCCTCTGTTGCTTCAGCCAAAGCAGGCATTTACAAGCCAAAGGGAGCACCTATTTCAGCACCCTTTTGCCATGATGAAATTAACGGAACATTGAAAGGGGCCACTCTTTAGTTCCTAACCCCAAAACTTTTAAGAGCATGGCATAGAGTTTTAAGAGTAGAGTTTTAAAATCACATTTTGTACCATTTAAACAGTGTTTTAACATTTTAGGATAGAAATTCTTGGAGGGCAGAACATTTTACATGACTCTACTACATTAAAAAGAAAGATTCTTTAAGGATTCACCACAACCACCACCTAATGAGAAGAAAGCTTTTAAAAATGTTATTTTTAACAAGGGGGGTGGGGGCTATAAGAAAAAAAAAAGCCACTATAGAGGAGAAGCATGAGCCCTGCCCCCTTATAGGATTAAAGAATAGCATTTACAATATGAAAATATAATTTTCTAAACAAGGGGGGGGGATATTTTGTATTATAAGTGTGTATGAGGAATGTGGCGTGCAAAATAATAAATAAAAAAAAACTTATTACTGTCTATATCTGGGAATGAAAAGAAAAATCACACGTCATCATGAGCTTTAAAGGATCCAATCAGAATGGCCGAAAATTACCATGGTTTAAAGGGGGCCAATGGGGGTGTACTTCTTGGGAGGGGCCCCAGGAGACAAACAGCATAAAAAGAGGGGTCTGAGAGACAATCTTTCTCTTGCCTACCTCCCCCCAGTGTCTGAATACTACTCTCTGCAGGTGAGTACACGAAAATGGAGAATTGAGGGGTAGGGTGGGGTGGGGGGTGGGGGTGGTGATTCCTACTACTGGCACTAGCTGCTGCTGCTAGGCCTCAAATAGTGAGGGAGGGGGTAGTTATTGTATTGCTGTTTTATAGATATGTTAAAGGAAACAGTTCTTTTGACTATAAATTAGTCTTTGTTTTGTATTTCAGTAATTAAAGTGTAAAATGGCTGTGTTCCATGATTTTACAGATAGTGAGTACTTATTTCTCATTGTGGTGGTGGGTGCTGGAGTGTCATCAAGGGGGGGGGGGAGCCTAGCACACTACTTTTGCCATAAAATAAAATGCATGAATTTCCCCAATAGGCGAACTAGTTGACTTAACTGCAGAATTCTTTGAAGAAATGGATCAGGGACTGTCAGAAAACAATGTGCCTAGCACCTCAGGAGAAAATTTCCCCAAGGAGAAAGGTATATGTAACTCCTTTCTTCATTCCCAAGGGGAAAGAACACTGGTGCAAGGGTGGGGGGGGCAGGGTTCTAGGTGACAATTTATTTATTTATTTATTTATTTGCAATATTCATAGGGCAGGGGCAAAACCGAGCCAATATGAGGGCACAAAACTGGAATTCTTTTGGGAAAGGTAAAAACTACTTATACCATTTATGTAGTAATCATGAAAACATTATTATTAGTGTGTTTGTGTCAGAACTCTTGTTTTACATGTTACTGCTGTCAGAAATAGTAATTTGCTGGTTTTTGCTGGGAACAAGCTGTGCAAAGTTAAGGCACTGTATGCAACAGTTTGTTCTGCATGCTTCTTGCATTTCAGAGTTGCATGCTGCTGGGGGGGGGGGCTACTACTTGTTTTACATGTTAGTGCTGACAGAATTAGTAATTTGTCAGTTTTGGTTGGGAGGTGGGGAACAAGCTGTGCAAAGTTAAAGGCCTGTATGCAAAAAACTTGTTTTGCATGTTTCTTGTAGTGGGGTAGATTGTTTTCAGAGCTGCAGCTGCTTGGATGATACACTTATTATCCAAGTATTAATAAAAAATAATAATGCAAGAAAAACATTTTTTTTTAATTTTCAGATATTGTCATCAAAAAAGAAAGTGTTGAGGCAGGTGATCTAAGAGCCCCCCACCCCTTCTCTGGTAAAACCAGAAGGGAGACCATTGAGGTGCTTGTGCATTCCCCAAAGAAGCGAAAAATTACTCCTGCGCCAGTGAAGGCAGTCAGTGGAACACCTGCAAGTTCATCTGTGCCAGGCCCCTCTGGAAGCATGACCAAGCGTGGAAAAGATCCACGAACAGCAGCTGCAAAGGTCCCCCAGCCTGATCCTGTAACACCCTCTTCTTCCCAACAACTGATTTCTGCACCTACATGTGCAGAAGTAAATATAGAAAATACAGGGCGTATAGAGAACTTGCTCATGTTAACTGAAATTCACCATCTTGCTATGTCAAAAATGGAGTTTTATCAAAAGGAGATAGAGTTTCTTAAGAAGCATCTTCAGAAAATTAAAGATTTGATATGTGGTGGTTCAGGAGGGAACGAAAAATGCTTCGAGGTTGAGGTGAAAGAGGTTGTGGCTAAAATTAAAAGACGTCTGAAGTATGGTTTTTGTCATTCTTGTGGGGAGGGGAAATGTCAGGAGCTTTCCACTTCAGAGATGGAGTCTGAGGGCTCTGTAAGTCCAACCCCAGCCCCTATAGGGGCAGCCCCTGACCTGGACCCTGAGTACCCCAATAACCCCTCTTTGCAATGGGGTGGAGGGAGTGAAGAAACACAGGAGGCTGTTTCTTCAGGGGAGGAATCTGTCAGCTCCACCCCTGAGTACCCCAATAACACCTCTTTGCAATGGGGTGGAGGGCGTGAAGAAACACAGGAGGCTGTTTCTTCAGGGGAGGAAACTGTCAGCTCCACCCCTGAGTACCCCAATAACACCTCTTTGCAAAGGGGTGGAGGGCGTGAAGAAACACAGGAGGCTGTTTCTTCAGGGGAGGAAACTGTCAGCTCCACCCCTGAGTACCCCAATAACACCTCTTTGCAATGGGGAGGAGGGCGTGAAGAAACACAGGAGGCTGTTTCTTCAGGGGAGGAAACTGTCAGCTCCACCCCTGAGTACCCCAATAACACCTCTTTGCAATGGGGTGGAGGGAGTGAAGAAACACAGGAGGCTGTTTCTTCAGGGGAGGAAACTGTCAGCTCCACCCCTGAGTACCCTAATAACCCCTCTTTGCAATGGGGAGGAGGGAATAGGGCAGCAGGGGCCGCCTCCTCTTCAGAGTCTGAGGGCTCTGTAAGTCCAACCTCAGCTTCTATAAGGACAGCACATGGCCCTAACACTGACCCTCCTGGAGGCTGCAGTATAAGCCCTGAAGCTGAAGAGGGAGCCCCGAGTGTTTATATTGAAAGAGTAAGAAGCTGGGAGAGGGATATTCCAATATTCAATGGTACTGTTATTACAGAAGAATTCAGGTTTCACAATCTAGATCAAATAAATTCATTCACTCAAGCTGTAGAAATTCTATATACAGCAATTCAAGAGGTTCTTGATTCTTTTCTGAGAAGGGTGGAGGAGGGTGACATATTACAAGTGCGATTACAGGCAGCAGGTTTGGAAAATCCTCTATTCTCTGTTAGAAGGGCCAGGGATGATTTTAATGCTGAAGACTTTCTAAGTTATGTTGAAAGTCTCATGCAAAGCAAAGCTGAGATCTGTGCAGATGGTTCTCTGCGCTTAATGGTTACCATAATAAGCCCCCCCAGGGGTGGTTCTCGTAGAGCCCTGAAATCTATACCCTCTGGCAAAATTGTCCACATTAAGAGGCGTTATTTAATAGATTTCAATAATGAAAACCATAATCTATGTTTTGTTGGGGGCCTGCTGGGGGTTATATCTTCTGAGGAATATACAGATGCTGAATTGCTAGCTGATGCTAGAAAACTGCATATGGATCTAGGGTGGTCTGTTCAAAGAAAGGTGGCCCTAACAGACATACCACAAGTTGAAAATCATTTAAAAGTTAACATTCAGGTCGTTTGGTGGACTGAAAGGGGATGGTCTTTATTTAAAACACAGGAACCTATATATTCCAAAACTTGTTTTATGTTCTTCAATGAAAACCATTTTTATGGTATAAAAAATATACAGGGCTTTTTTGGCTCAAAATCGTATTGCAGTCTCTGTCATTGTCTATATAACAATAACCACAGGTGCTTGTACATGTGTTATGCATGCAGAAGGAAGAATTGTGAATATAGTAATGAGGCACCCCGGCACTGTGATATATGTAAGGTGCTCTGTAAATCCCAAAAATGTTTGCATGAGCACATGAACAGAGCCTTGGAACAAGGAGAGGTGTGCCAACTCCGGCAATGGTGTGTGGGGTGCAATAGTTATGTTGGAGCCAATCATGGGGGTAGATGCCCTGGGAAACGGTGTCAAATATGCAGAGCTCTCCTTGAGGGAGGTATAACCCATAGGTGCTTTATGCAAAAGATTGAAAAGGTGAAAGTGAATGCCCAAATAATTTTTTATGATTTTGAAGCAATGCAGGATACGGGGGTACATATCCCCAATTTTATTCATGCAATGTCCCTTAGGGGCGAAACACATCCTGAGTTTGAATGTAAAAAGAAATGGTCTCAGTTTAATAAGGAATGGAGCTTCAGGGGGGAAAATTGTGTTTCAGAATTCATTGAGACATTCACTAAAAAAGCAGCATTCAAGAACAGTGTTTTTATAGCGCATAACGCAAAATCTTATGACAGCTACTTTATTGTTAGAGAACTTATTCGGCAAAAGCTAGATCCTGAACTAATTACGCAGGGAGGAAAGCTTCAGGCAGTCATGTTGAAAAGCCTGAAAATAACTTTTATCGATTCTCTTAATCATTTACCAATGGCCCTAGCAAAGCTTCCTCAGGCATTGGGGTTTGCTGCTTCAAAAGGTTACTTCCCCCATTTTTTTAATACAGCTGCAAATCAAAACTATGTAGGGCCCCTACCTGCTCCCCATTTTTATGGTATAGATGCAATGATGAGTAAGGAGCGGTCAGCATTTATTAAGTGGTATGAGGAGAACAAGAACAAGACTTTCGATTTACAAAGAGAACTGGAATTTTACTGTAAACAGGATGTTAAAATTCTGGAAGAAGCTTGTACTAGATATAGGCATGAAATCATATCTATGACACGTTCTGAGCATATCATTGAAGATCGTGAGGGGAGAATTAAAAAACAAATCATGGCTATAGATCCTTTTCAGAGCCTCACCTTAGCTAGTGTCTGCCTAAAAATGTACAGGTTCTGTTTTCTCAAGCCTGAAACAATTGCCATCCCTGACCCTAGGGATTACCATGGCATGGTTAAAAGGTTCTCCACTGCTTCCATTCAGTGGCTGACATACATTGAACATACAGAAAAGATACATATCAGGCATGCCTTAAAGGGTGGGGAAGTACAGGTTGGTTCTTATTTCCTAGATGGCTATGCATTTGTAAATAACCAAAAAATTGCCTTTGAGTATTTTGGCTGCTTTTTTCATGGATGCAGGCAATGTTATTCTCTATCTGATCGGAATCCCATGACGGGTTGCTCTTTTGAGCATCTTTATAACACTACTCAGAGGAAGCTCCAGTATTTGAAAAAATGTGGTTTTGAAATTAGAACTATTTGGGAGCACCAGTGGCTTTGTATGATCAAAACAGATCCTAATCTTCAAAGCTTTCTTACTACTGTGCAGTTCCCAGAGGCTCTATCTCCAAGAGATGCGCTCTATGGTGGCCGAACCAACGCCATTTGCCTGTATTACAAGCCAAAACCGGGGGAGAAAATACATTATTATGACTTTACCAGTCTATACCCTTTTGTCAATAAGACAAAAGCTTATCCAATTGGCCACCCAACCATCATCTATGATGATTTTGAAGAGCTTGAAAACTATTTTGGACTGGCTAAAGTTAGGTTGGTCCCCCCTAGAAGGCTGTATTTTCCCGTTTTACCTGTAAAAATAGGAGGTAAGCTAATGTTCCCTCTCTGTCGCACCTGTGCAGAGAACAGACAGTTAGACCCGTGTTCACACAGTGATGAGGAAAGGTCTCTAGAGGGGACATGGTGCACTATAGAACTGAATTTGGCTCTCAAAACAGGCTATAAGCTGTTGAAAATTTTTGAAGTATGGAATTTTGAAGAAAAATCTGAGACGCTGTTTTCAGAGTACATTAAAATGCACCTCAAGCGGAAACAAGAAGCTTCAGGCTATCCCGATTGGTGTGTGACTGATGAGGATAAAAACAAGTACATTCAGTCTTATTATGAGAAGGAGGGCATAAAACTTGATGATGGGGAGATACGTAAGAATCCAGCCAAAAGGCAGATTGCTAAACTGTTTTTAAATTCACTATGGGGTAAATTTGCTCAGAGAGTGAATCTCCCAAACACAGAAATTGTGAGGAATCCAGACTATCTCTTCCAGCTTCTCTTTTCTGAGAAATATGAAGTATCCTCATTTGATTTTATAGATGATGAGGCAGTGTGCGTAAGTTGGAAGCATAGTAAAGATAGAGTCGTACCACCTTCTAACACTAATGTGTTCATTGCAGCTTTCACTACCAGTTTTGCTAGAGTTCAACTTTATAATCTTATTCATAAATTAGAACGAAACTGTTTATATCATGATACAGATTCCGTCATTTTTGTGAGCCGGGAAGGGGACTGGGTTCCTGATTTGGGGGACTACTTAGGAGATCTGACAAGCGAGGTCCCTTCAGATCAACACATTACAGAGTTCGTGGCGGCTGGGCCCAAAAGCTATGCCTACAGGCTATCAGATAATTCTGTTTGTATAAAGGTTAAAGGGATCACTCTGAATTCGGCCAACAGTGAGAAGATTACCTTTAACAGCCTGAAAGATTTGGTTTTTTCATATGTCTCAGAGAGGGATGGTCAGCCCCCTCGAGAGATAGTAGTGGAACAAAATGGAATTGTTAGGAACAAAAATCAATTTCTGATAGAAACCAAGCCCATCAGGAAAACGCAGAGGGTTGTTTATGATAAAAGGGTCATTGTGGGGGATTTCAAAACATTACCCTACGGCTATTGAAAATATGGATACCCGCTTACAGCATCCTTTCTCAATGATTTTGGCAGGACCTAGCAATTGTGGGAAAAGTTACTTTATTAAAAATGTATTGCTGCATGCTGATCATGTGCTTTCTGTCAAACCGGATAATGTTGTATGGTTCTATTCATGCTGGCAACCTTTGTATAAGGAACTGTTGTCTAAATATCCCTTTATTCGATTTGTGGAGGGTTTACCTCTCACTTTGGATGATGATGTTTTATTGCCTGTCAATAAAGTTAATCTGGTGATACTGGATGACTTAATGGAAAAAGCTTGTGAAAATGAATCTGTTCAGGTGGCTTTTACAAAGCTGTGTCATCATAAAAATCTAAGCATCATATATGTAGTACAGAATTTATTCTGCTCCGGGAAGCAGGGGCGAACAATCAGCCTGAATGCTAAATATATAGTGCTCTTTAAAAATCCCAGAGACAAATTGCAAATATCAGTTCTGGCTCGCCAAATGTATCCTAAAAACACGGCCTTCTTTTTGGATGCTTTTAATGATGCAACCCTAAAGCCGTATCACTACTTACTGATAGATCTTCAAGCGACAACTCCTGAAACACACAGATTACGATCAGGCCTTTTTCCACCTGATCTTCCGGCAGTCTATGTTCCAAAAAAGCCTTTAAGCACTTATAAAAGGCGCTGATTCCTACATAGTGAATTTTTAAGCCGTCATTGACATCTACAGCAACATCAGCATGTCTGCCAATATAAAGAAAAACTGGCCCCTCTTGAAACTTCTTATTAAAGCTGGTCCCAAGCAGAGAAGAGCCATTTTATGTGGGGCTTCTGAGAGTCTCATAGCGGCTATTGCTGAGATAGCCCTTAATACTGTGAAAGGTAACGTCCCCTTAAAGCCTACACAGTTTAAGGTCCTGAAAAAGAAGAAGACCTTCATCAAGCAGCTAAGCAATAAAAAGCTATCATTAAAAAAGAAAAAGCAACTCATTGAGCAGAGCGGGGGCTTCATCGGACCCTTGCTCGGTTTTGCTATCCCGCTCCTGACCAGCCTGCTCACAAAGTAAAGATGGAATATGCTGAGAAAATGTATCTGGTTCCCAGTAAACAATTGGAAACCTTGCGAGGAGAGCCAGAAAATATCAGAAACACGGTGGTCAGGCGCCTGGACTCGGACATGCGAGATATTCTCTTAAGGACAGATTTGTCTGAATATGAGAAGGCTAAGCTCTACACCGGTGTTCTACAGCGTTTTCTTACCCTAAACCGGATTGGTGAAATGGAGAAAAATCCCATTCTCCCCGATCTTCTGCCACCACCACCACCACCATCACCACCATCACCACCAACCCCAGCTCCTCATGAAAAAGATGCCTCCATTCAAGAGATTTTGGAAGGTGTCCACGGTCGCTATAGGAAAAATGCGGAGCTTCTGCTAAACAAATTAAGCCAGCATAAAGACATCTCTTCATGGGATGACCGAGGAGCATTTCTGTATAGAGGAGAAGCCCTGCCTGGGTCCAATATCATCGATCTGATCAGAGGCATCACGCATTCTAACACTGTCCCTGAGAAGAGAAAACCCAAAGGATGGGATATCTTTCTGAAAGCTCTGGCAGACGTAAATATACCCACTTCTCTTGTGGGAAATATGGATGTTAGACAAACAATAGAGAACTTGAAAATACCCTCCTTACCACCAACGACACCCCGTTCCCGAACAAAAAGATCATTCAAGAGGCCTCCATGGTTAAAGCTGGAAACCATCCCTGAGTCCCCTTCAACAGCACTCATTAAGAAACCTGAATGGCTAACTTTCTAGCCCATGTAAATAAATAAATGCCACAACATTGAATCATAAATCAGTCTCTCTCTTTTATTGTATCAATCTTACAATTGATTTTTACATAGTGGGAAGCAGGTCTGAACATGTTGAAACAAGTCGTAAGGCTTCTGATACAGCTGGGTTCTTCTTTCTTTGACAAAGCTTATGACCATCCGATCATTTTTTAAAACATCATCAGAATACAGCTTTAAAATCTGGTCAAAAGATAATCCCCTGGCCCTGCTTTCTAAAAAGAACACACAGTGGTACCCGCAGGTCACTGCCTGGGGGTGCTGCAGCTGTTTCTGCTGGAACACCGTCTCCTCAGTCTGGTGTTCTAAAAACTCTGCAATGGTCTTAGGGAGGCGGGGATCATCGGGGGCCATGCCGTAGGAATCAAAAAATTCTCCTGGACCCTCTGGTGGCAGGTGGATAGCTATCCAATGTTCTCCTGGTAAATGGTGGGGGTGGGTGTTCACCACTAATCCGACAGGCTTTTTGGCGAGGAATCTCTTTGGAAGCAGATCACTGGGGTATACGCCTAGAAAAGACTTGTTCCGATATAATAGCAGCGATATCTGCCCCGTGTTCATCTTCACATATAATCAAAGAGAATGTTTCTGCTGTGGTTGATTTCAATCACATTGTCAAACACTCCATACAGGATCATATTAATAGTATTTGGCAGGGGAATAGCAAATCGGATCTCAGCTCTGAGGTTTCCTGTTTTTATTAGAGAATAGTGGTCAGCGCAGCTCTGTCCTGGAGACAGGTCGAATCCGTACAAGGTATACCCATTCAAAAACTCATTGTGATTAATTAGAAGGGCCTGGTCTTTCATTTCTTTTCCCATCACTTGTACTAGCTGCATGAACTCCCTGACACACTGCTCCTCACCATAATTAGGTTGGAGGGGCTTAGATGGCACTTGGACCCCATCAACATATAGGGCCATAAAATTAACATTGAAGTGTTTGAAATTGAAGGGGTTTCGGGTGTAGTCTCCGCTAAAAGCAGCATTGTCAACAAAGCCTATGACGATTTGCTTAGGTAGCTGGCCCAAGAAGAGGTTTTCCTGGTTGCATACGAGGCTGCCTCCGGGTATACTGAACACCTTCATACCCACACGTTCGATGGGGTACTTGGCATTAGCGGTAAGCAGCGCTTCTGCATGCCCCAAGCGGACACCCGGTGATACTTTTACCCTTTTCACAAACAGGGCAGCGTTCAAAATATGCAGTTTGTAATTCTCTTGTCTATTGGCACTCATCAGGCAACATGCATCCTTGGTGCGGGTGAGTTTAATTTTCACATCCACACCATTCAGCAGCATTTTATCCTGAAAGAACAAATCGCTGTGCAGAGGCCCCATCAGTTCCCACTTGCGGCTGCCGGCGGTTAGAGCAGCCCTCGCTCTAAATCCCCTGTTTCCGGCATCTGTGAGAAGAGTTTCCTCCATCAGGCCAGAGGTATCTTTATGGAAGCCCCCAGCCGTGAACTGGGTGCTCAGGGTGTCACCGCTGTAATTCAGAATCAGCTCCATCATGGCTCTGTAGGGGTAGCAATTATTGCTCTGCGTAATGAGTCTATCCCCCAATGTGACATCCAGCTGGCTAAAAAGAGAGGCTATAGGGTAATTGACTAAGGCCACCCGAGCAGCATCATCGATATTGGAGTCATCCTCTTTTGTTATTTTACAGCTGATGTATAAAAGAGTGTTGTTTAGATCGATGTAGTCTTCGCTGTTTCCTGTGATATAAAAATCCAGAGGCGCATTGGGAGAAAGGGCCGCCAAAGGAGGGACCTCGATATACATACTGCTCTCGATGCTGGTTTGGGTTGGGGATAGTTGAAAGAGATCCAATTCAGACTTGGCACATTCTTCAGAGGTTCTGTGAATGAACGCCATCTTAAAATATATCTCTTCTATCCCTTTTCGCCCCAGCCTTTTTCTTCAGCGCAGCTTTCTTCTTCTTCGCTGTCCGTTGCTTCTGAATCTTTGTTTGCCACACTACCATCCTTTTTAAAGGCATCGGAGGCCCCTGGCGCTGTTGAGATGCCTTACGCTTCACTCCGCCCCTTCTTTTCAAGTAGGCTACACCCGAACCCTCCTGGGGATGTATTTTGTTCATAACTTTTCCCACAACGTCCCCGGCAATGTTGTGCATTGCTGTCTTAACATGAGGCTTGATAATTTCCAGACCTCTCCTCAGAAGTGGAACAGCTTTTCGAAAAAGACCACGAAATATTCCTCCCAGCCCCGCTCCATACATCATAGGTGCCCCTATGAAGCCAGGCAATCCCTGTCCAGCCTGAGCTCTGTAGTAGGCTCTGTAAGCATCGATGTCCCCGTAGTCTTTTAACACAACCATTTTTTTTTCTTAAAATTTAAAGATAGGCTTTTCTGGGTCGGAAGTGCAACCTCACTATCACCTTCCCAAGACGAAATGGCACGTGTCTGTTCAAATCTGTCTTTATTTCAATGGTAATGGTGTGAATGTGACTCTTACTGACGGGGATATAATGCGGCTTATCATAGATCACTGTGATGCACTCGTGACTTTTTCCTCTGACCGGTATGCAGCGCAGCAGCGGCACCGAAAAATCCCCAACAATCTGATGCTCTATAATATCTGTGTACAGGTACAATGAGGTGAATCCTCCTGTAATGTCGGCTGCGCGAACTATTGCTTTCCTGGAGTCTCTATGGGGATCATATATACCTAATATGCGGGATAGCTCCTCGGGGTGTGAAAACTGATAAACATGCGGTCCTCTAAACTGCACTTTGCCTGTCACTATATCATAATAGAGATACACATCGTCTAGACGTGCCAGTATAGCATGATTCATGGCTTTCACAATATCGGGGATGTCCTTGTAATAGCCTTTCTTCAACTGAAACTCCCAATTCTGTGAATCTCTGGACAACTGAAACGGAGCATTTTCCGTAAGCGTGTACCAACTGTTGGGGTACTGTATCTCTGCTAGTCCCACTTCCCATTCTCCTTGCAAATCTAAAGGTTGAGCCAGTTGTATTGTGAAATTGGAATTTGTATTATGTGGATAGGCGTCTAGACTGGCGTTACTGGGTAGGGTAATGTAAAATCCAGCACTCATTTCTCTCACTCCTTTGATTTCTGTTCAGGATCCGTAAGCTCTGAAGCTGGTACCCAGCTGTTAAATTTATCAGGCCACCCTGACCACTTTACCAAGTGATATTTTTTCTTTTTTCTGAACCTTGTGGATATAATTTTTTCAATTTGGTAGCTCCTGTTCTGCAGGTCATTCACTTTTTGTAATTCCTCGGGGTAGAAACCTCCCAACACTGTTTCACCATCATAATCTTTTAGCTGGAAAACTGGCCTCTTTCCTCTTCTGTGGACCTTGTCAACTATGAAAATTTCCTGAGAATACGTGCCTTCATAACTCTTTTCAAACCGCCCCCTACTTTTTGATACCCTCACATGATCTCCCTTTCTAAAGGCAGCTTTTTGCTCCCTCATTTGAAAATAGGGTCCATAAACTCTTTTCCAAATCTGCAGAGAGTTGGAAGAATTCACATCCTGAGGCCTCTCTTGTATAGTTCTATGAAAGCTGCTATTATAACTCTTTATGAGTGCAGGTAATATGTCAATATACTTGAAGGTGTTGTTGGCAGTAAAGTATCTCCACATTCGTGACTTTAAAGTTCTGTTGAACCTTTCCACTATCGCCGCTTTGACTTCGCTATGTGTTGAAAAATGGTGCACCCCGTGCTTCTTTAGCAGGTGTTTCACCTTTTTATTTAGAAATTCTTTCCCAGCATCTGTTTGCAAATGGTGGGGGGAACGACCCGACCCCAAAATAATCTTGAAACCTCTATACACCTCCGAGCCTGTCTTGTCTTTCAAAGGTACAGCCCAGGCATATTTTGATAAAATGTCCACCACCGTTAAAATATATTTATAACCCCTATTATATTTTTGTAGACTTTGCATGTCCACCAGATCCGCCTGCCATTGATCATCCACATCAGAAACAACTGTTCTGTTTCTTAGGAAATGCTTTCTGGCAGGTTTATGAAGGGTATATGCTTCTTGGTCCCTTAACCACTCTTTCACATGTTTTCTTGTTACACCTTTGTGCTTGGAAGCTTCTCTAAAGAGAGCTTCCACTCCTCCAAAGCTCTCTGCTCCCCCTGGATTATAATATATCTTTTTTAATAGCTCATTCTGAGAAACCATATTGACAGGCGCACATACATCAATAAAGACACAATGTCAAAAACACCCTGTTTTATTGAGTTTTTAAAATATATATATATATATATTATTTACTCCTTGTTAACACAGAGGTCACAAGAATTGAGGAAATAAGTATATTTTACACGGCCAACTATTTTTTCAGCGTAGCGTAAATACATTTTATCTCTTTCTTTAATTAACAGCGCCACCGTGTCTGAAGCAAATTTTGAACTTAAAATACGATTTTGTATTTGAGAACCCAATATCAGGTGCTTTGTGTTTAAACTGAGACAGTCAAGGGCAACTGCAAGGGTGATAACCGAATTTAAAAATTTCTGCATATTCAACTTAGAACACAGAGATTTTAAAATAGAATCAATATATGTACTGTCCCACATTAAGCAGCAATGAGATTCTTGATTTCCTTCATCAAATAAACATCCTAAACAACTTTCTCTTAATCTTCCAAATTTTACATGCTGAATTATTGTGAAAAACATAACTGGGATCAGTCGGGTCATCACTCCTGCTCTTTTCTTTGGACCCACTAGATGGTTCGGATCGACATCCAATTCGAATGCCTGACTGGCTTGTTCATGGGCTTTGCCTTCATACACTTGGCCTTCCGACACATAGCAGCTACATAGTTTCCTTTCTTTGTCACAGTTGCTCAATTCCTGAAAGATAAGATTACGACTAATTTAAAAACACATTAATATAACGTTTCAGGTGACTGCTCTTTCCCCCTCCAACCTTCCCTACACACCTTGTTTACACTGGCTGATTCCTCCTGCTCAGACTCTGCACCGTGTTCGGTCTTCACACA
The DNA here is from genome assembly GCA_026167975.1 of Phrynosoma blainvillii. Lineage (NCBI taxonomy): Eukaryota > Metazoa > Chordata > Lepidosauria > Squamata > Phrynosomatidae > Phrynosoma > Phrynosoma blainvillii. Next base: position 141,997,429 of record JANUYF010000001.1, read on the forward strand.
CTCCGCATTTTGGGGCTCCTCTCCTGATTCAAAATCCACTGAAAACAGCTGCTTGATCACTTCACATCTTTCAAGTGCACGTCGTTTCCTCGCAACACGGGGTTTTTTGGGTGCAGGACCCGATGCAAGTTCCAGTACTGTCATGGGCGTCTCCATTGCAGGTAGGTAGCTCCCAAAAGCGGTAGCAAGCGGTAGCAGGCGGTAGTCAAAGTAGCAGGGGGGTGAAGCTCAGACCCCAGGGAACCCTCTCATATACCCAACACCGTCGGGGCGGTGGCCCCCTCGTCTGAAACCCCATTGGAGGCCTCAGAAGCGCAGGGGATTTGCACCAATCAGCATCATCGCCGCTGGCCTTTGGGACAATCCGCTTCTCTCAAAAACGAACTGTTTTTGAAAACACGCCCAATTGGGAGGGGCGAGGGGAAGCGATCCGCGTGTCACGCCTTTCCGAAGCTCAGAGTGCAGCAGCCCTCTGAATCTGTTGCTTCGGGAGCTCCTGATTGACACCTTTGAATGCATTTTGCGGCTACACCGTTGATCGGAGAGGGATGGGGGCTGCTCCTAGTGGTCGGTGGTCCCGAGACGAATTCATAGAGGGGTCACACGGGCACCCCCAAACAACTTTGGTAAAAAATCAAAATGGCCGCCCTCTTGGGGTTCAGGGGAGGTTCCCACGGAACCCCAAAACCTAGAACCCACAATTGGTCAGTTGCACCTAGAACCCCAAAACCTAGAACCCCAAAAATAATTCCAGCAGAACCTGGAACCCTAGAACCCTAGAACCCTAGAACCTCGAAATTTACACACAGCACCTAGAACCCAAAAAACCTAGAACCCTGAAATTGGCCCTGTCACCTAGAACCCCAAGACCTAGAACCCACATATTGGGAGGCGGGACTAAGAACCAAAAAGGGGCGGGGCACCTGTCACTTTTGAGTTTGACGAAAGGTATACCCCTTATACTACTTACCTGGAGAAGAGAAGGTTGAGAGGTGACATGATAGTCATGTTTAAATATTTGAAAGTATGTCATATTGAGGATAGAACAAGCTTGTTTCCTGCTGCTCCAGAGATTAGGACACTGAGCAATGGATTCAAGCTACAGGGAAAAAGATTCCTAAACACCTAAACATTAAGAAGAACTTCCTGAAGGTAAGAGTTGTTTGACAGTGGAACAAAGGTAGGCAACCTTTCCCCTTTAAGGGCCGAGGGACTTCAGCTCCCAGAATCCCAGGAGCTATTGGCCAACATGGGACTATTGGCCAACATGGCTGAGGCTTCTGGGAGCTTGGCCCTTAAAGGGGAAAGTCCCTTGGCCCTTAAAGGGGAAAGGTTGCCTACCCCTGGAATATGCTGCCTTGGAGTCTGGTGGAATCTCCTCCTTTGGAGGTTTTTAAACAGAGGCTGGATGGCTCTCGTTGGGAGTGCTTTGATTGTGTTTTCCTGAATGGTAGGGGGTTGGATTGGATAGCCCTTGGGGTCATCTTTTAATTTTACGATTCTGCCTTCATTGAGAGTGAGTGACTGATCTCTAGCAACACATAGTGTAGGAGTATAGCAGAATCATCCCTGACCCAAAATGCTGAACTAGTCTATCATTAGACAGGCAGAGATGGTTACCGCAGGCAGCAGATGCTGGAAAGAGTCCACAAGGTGTTTTAGGAGAGAGTTGTGTCCTAAGCATCTTGTCGTGAATCTACTCATCTGCTGCAGTCAGGTAATCCTAGCAGCACTGCTGAAAAAAGATTCAAGTGCCAGTCCAGTCGGTCAGATTTCATACATGGAATGAGAGTGACAGCCACCTTGTTATTCACCACAAGCCATCTTGGGCCAGCCCTACAGTAAGGATGCAAGACTGGACCAGTGAAACATGCAAACATACCCCTGGGGCTGTGTCAGGCTCAGATATGCTTTTGTTTAATTGTGGTCTGGGCAACTGCAGCAGGACTAGGAACCAGTCTCCTGTCCCTGGAAACTTCCAGTGTCAGCATGGACTGCCAAAAATACAAAAACAAAAGATGGGGAGGTTTGAAAACCAAAATAAAACTGGAAGTGGCTTAAGTCTAGTTCTAGTGTTGAAAAATGGGTACTTTTTGAAATTAAAACAATGCAGGGGTAGAATGGGGCTAAAACCTATTCAAAAGGTGAATTGTTGCTTCTGTGATCTTCCGAGAAAAAAAGGCAGAGGGGTCAAGTACTGAAAAACATTTAGCTTTGTCTGCAGTGTGTATGTGTGTACTGCACTTTGCCCATCACTGGTTTAATTAGTGTATTTATTTTTCTAAACATATTAGTGAGTCCTCTGGAACATATCTTGAGAATCACTAATTAATTCTACCTATACTAGATGTCCTTTTCCTTATGTCAATATTTTCAGCTCATTTTCAATTAATATTTGAGCTAGACTTAATTTTTCTTGCATCAGTCTTTCCACAGCACCTGTTCCCTTGATAAACTTTTTATGTCAATCACTACCTCCCTAAAGAAATGAGATTAATTTCCTTCCATGTTCTGCTGTTCCTGAATTGTACTAATGGCATTTCCAACTTTGCAGATCAACTGCCAGGACAATGGGCTCTTGAATCTTAATTTATTCTAATCAATCCTTCTTGATCAATGTGGTACAATAGTAATTAAAAAGTTGATGCTCTTTGCTAACCCCTATATACCTCCAATGAAGATATTGTTAAATTTTCATATATGCAAATTATGGTAACTTTGAAAGCAAGAGTTTACTCTGCCATGTTTTCATTCAATTCAAGCCAACTGTAACTTCCATTGTACCCACTTTGCATAGGCTTTCCTTGATTGCTGTCTAAGTTAATACAGTAACTGGCAAATTAGTCCCATAGGACTCAATTAAACATACTTTCATACAATCAACTCAATCCAGCAGTATACAGAAATTTTTTCGAGTACAAAACCAAATAAATTTTGGGTTACATATCTCAAGGGCAGACTGGATCATGATATGTATTTGTATATCAATCCCCCTTTCAGACAATACAGGTATATCTCAGTTAATGAAGTCAATGTGTCCCAGGGCATTACTTCTGTCACAGAACATTTGGTACCAGAGGCAGAAATAACTTGAAAAGAATAAGGATAGGTTCCTATAACACTAAAAAGTAGTGCCTTTCAATATGCTTTAGCACACCTTTTATTCAAACCTAACAATACACATGTGATGTGAAACAAATAGGCCAAGTAAGCCTTGAATAAGTAAAAAGTACCGTATATACTTAACTATAAGTCAACCTCATGTATAAATCAAAGGCAGGTTTTGGGGCCACAATTATAGATTTTGATAAGACCTATGCATAAGCAGTGATGTGATAACTTTGCCTGATTTTAACCCAGAAAAGCTGACAAACATACACAAATGTCCTATTCAAATCCTTCAAAGCCCAATTCTTCTCAGCACTCCTTTGGGGGAAAACACCAAATTGTTGCTATTCTCTTGCACTTCGGCAGAGAATATAATAATAATAATAATAATAATTTATTTATAGCCTGCCCCTCTGCTCGGCAATCGGGGCGGGTTACAGCATATTAAAACATACAACGTTAAAAGCATTCCCTCATCCTGCAATCTAACCCTCCAATCCCATTAAAACAAGATTAAAGTATTGAAGAGTTAAAATACAATAATACAATTAAAACAATAAAACCAACAAAACAGCAATAGAGCAGGCAAGTGGTGGGTGCTTCTTTTAGGTACTCCCAGGGCAGACTGAACCTTTCCCATTTGCCACTCTGATACCAAAAGGGCATGGCTCCTCTTTTTCTTTTTTCTTTTAAATAAGAGTTAAAGTACAGTACTTACCTTGACTCTTGGATAAGTCGACCCAGGTTTTTTGGGTCAATCGTTGACTATAGAGCCGTCCTCGAGGCAAGGAAGAGGAGGGGCAGCCGCACGCTCTGCGCCCCTTCCTCCTCCCGAGGTTGCCCTCGGAGCCGCCGGCCCTCCGCACGGCCGGTGCTCCGAGGGCAACCTTCCACCGCAGCGTCCGGACACGCTGCGGCGGAAAAGTAAGTGAAAGTGCACTGCAAGCTTTTGCAGCGCACTTTCGCTCACTTGTGAAAGGAGCACTATTTTAGCGCTCCTTTCAGGGGCGGCGAAGGTGCACTGCAGGATTGAGGCGTGGGGATGCCTCGGTCCCGCGGCACACCTTCCCACGGCGGCCCCGTGCCGCCAGTCTGCTTCCCCCCTAAAATTTCTAGACTTACACATGAATACATACAGTAATATTTTGACCTTTCTAGGGACCACTAGAAGACTTCTTCCAAAAATGCATCCAGGGATTACTTTTTTTCCATCATCCTCCACTTTTCTTATGATTCCATTATGGTAAGTTCTAGATTTACAGCTGTTTGGTTTTTTTATAAACAAGCTGAGGGTAGGTGGTAAGGCAGACTTATCTGCTCTTCTCTTTTCTCTTTGTTTTGCTGTTCATGCAAGCTCAGGCAATTCTGAAAGCAGTTGCTGTTTGCCTTGGCTCTTGTAGGCAAGCAAACACAGCTACAGTAGGATCAGGTAAATTAGCATCTCACTTTTTCCTATCTCAAACTTTATTCATTCTTTACTGCAGACAGAACATTGCAGCCTGACACCAAATGTGTGCATTTTGATGACAAAGTATCTTCTTTGTCAGAGGTTTTGTTAACTTATATACCTGTACTGTGTGGATGAAAACATATCTCAAATTTATTACAGCACACAGCCAGCACAAAATAATTACAAGAATAGCAAAATATCCATGTAGGTACATTATATTCTAGTGTAGCATATAAATACAGATATCTTTGAATATCTAGGATAAAAACCCAGTACTGTGCACCTATTGGCATGGATTTAACAGTGTTCTAAAAATATGGCTTTAGCATAGACTGTCTACTGTCAAAATATGAAGCAAATATGATTTTATACAACAAATAACAAAATAGCTGCAACAATAAGAACAGCTATGGTCATTTTTAACAGGGTTTACTGTATTTGTTTTAGAAATTCTTTATGGTGAATAATAACAGCTGCAAGGAATTTAGCAACTTTGCAAGTTACATATTCACTACAGCCTGCTAAAAGATAGTCAGCATAAAATTTCCCCTGTCTACCAGGTAACTGTATAATGATAGGAGTCATATGAAAAACATGGATCTCTATATAGAGGGGACAACAGAGAAGAATGTGGCTAATCGATTCGATGTGGATGGAAAAACATTTCCATCTTCAGAGAAAAATTGATGTGGATCAGATCCAATATGTTTAGGTGGATAAATTGCTTTTAAAGAGGCTCCCAAGTAAACAGATGTTTGGTGCATTTGTACAAAAAGGAGATGAAGTTAGCAATACTATTAATGGCTAAAAGGAAAAAATCATATGCTCCCCCAGCTGTTGTCAGTGAGAAGTTTGTATGTATGTCTACGATCACACACACATAGACATAAATAATTATGCCAGAAAATTGAAAGGTGTAACTTATTAGTAAGATGAAGATTTGTGCAATTGGCTGTTTTCTCTTTTTTTCCAATTTCAGTCATTCATTCCCCTATATTATGGTTCATCAGGATGTGTTGCTGTACTTTCAGATGCAGAAATACATCTTCTGGATATGTTGCTGTACTTTCTTCTGGGACAGTTCAGACACAACAATGTCTGAAAGGGCCAATCTGGTTCATCACATGAAGCCAGGATGCTATTTTTGGCTCTATTAGCCTTCCTTTGGCCCAGCCCCACTGAATACCACTTGCATCTCTGTGTATGTGCCTTCACGTTGCCTGTCAACTTATGGTGACCCCCATAAATTTCAGAAGGTTTTCTTAGAAGTGATTTTGCCAGTTCCTTCCTCTGAAATATAGCCTACAACACCTGGTATTTGTTGGTGATTTCCCATCCAACTACTAACCAGGGCTGACCCTGCTTAGCTTCCAAGATCAGATGGGATCTGATGCCTTTAAGGTATTACAAATTGCCCATGTAAAATCTGGCATGTATAGGATGGATTCCCAGAATGACATCTTGGAATTTCTCATGCTGTTGAGAGCTATAGATAAGATGGATTCAGATCTCCCAGAATTGATTGACAGGAGATAGTGGAGTTTGGATGCACGTTTCCTATTACACTGAAGGCACTGTTACAGGCCAGATGAATTTTAGTGGGCACCTCCTCAGCCTGTACATATACCATTAAAAGTTTATATATCATTAAATAAAGACTTAAAGGTAAAACCTATATATATATATAGAGAGAGAGAGAGAGAGAGGTAAAACCTGGCAAAAACTATATATAGTAGTAGACTATGGAGTCAAAGGAGATTATTGCACTGCCAATTTCCAGAAGCTGATATGAGAAGGTGACTCCAGACAGAACCCAGAATTAGTGGACAAGCAGCAGGGACCCTCAGTCTAAGAGATAAGGGTGGGAAACAATTTCTGTTTCAGTGCCATTGAAGACTTGGATTTATAAATTCTTCAGTACTGTTGTTTGATTTTCTTTCCCCGATGGGCATTTCCTTGTGATTCTGTTTCACCATTTTCCTGTCTTCCTACAAAATAGTATTATAAAAAAGGGACAAATTTATGCTTGTGCTGAAATTCAGAGCCTTACTGCATGACAAAGGAAGCCAAAATGGATTGGAAGAGTAGTAGGTTTCTCCTTGCCTCTCCGCATGTTGTCATAGCTTTTCTGTTCTCCTTCTCAAGGGAAAGAATTGTAAAAGCATGTCTTTTGCCAAATGGATTTCTCCAGCACAACAAAAGACACACTTTTACAACCATTTCCCGAACAAAAGTGCTTCGACAGCATGCAGAGAGGCACAGAGAAAGTTGTTACTCTCCTGATCCATTTCAGCTTTCTTTTCTCATGCAGTATGGCTCTCAATTGGTATGTTGCCACTGAGAATTTTAATCACCTGATATGATATTTTGGATGGACTGACTGAAGTGAAAGTATTCATTTGGAGCACTGACCAGGTTCTATAGAGTGAAACCACCATAAACACTATAACAGGTGATACCAGTGCATTTAATTGGCATTATGTGAACAGTTCCTCTTCAGATCTTGGAAAAGTTACTTTTTTCAACTGCTCCCATAATCTCCCGACCAGCATGGCCAGTGATCATGCTAGCTGGGAGATTTGGGGAGTTGTAGCCCCCTCCTAAGTAATGTCCCAAGCTGTGTTTCTAATATTTCAGCTTGTGTTCATAATCACATCAAACAATGCAGGGACAGGGGAATACCAACACAAGTGATACTTGTCTGTACTATCATGGCACTGCGGGGGTTTTCCTGTGCCATATCACCCCTGCATTATCAAAGGATTATGCATACTTCCAATCATGTTGTAGCATAATGTACTGTACTAGGGCATTGGGGAGAGGTTCATATGCACACATGCTTCTGCGTGCATTATAAATGCATGACAGAATCACTGTATGAGATCAATTTTTGTTTCCAAACTTCCAATAGAAAAAGTTGGATAATTATGATTTGTTTCTTTTATACTGTTTATAGTCTGGGAGTGACAGAGTATTCTTGTTTTCCATTTTAGTCACGTATATAAAAAGAACCATGACATGACCAAAACTCGGACGGGAAAAAGTGAACAGCTTCTGAGGGTAGATGACCATGATTTTACCATGAGGCCTGCCTTTGGAGGTAAGAAATTTGTTCATCTTTTGTGGCTGAATTCTTCAGAATATTATCTCCAAATCAGGCTGGCTTTCCTACTCTGGTTGTGCTCTGCTCATCTGTGCTCTGGTTGACACCCGTGGAATTACTCTGTGAAAACCAAGTCAGTCATACTGAAAACAAGACTATGAGTGACTTCAGGGGTGTAGCTATGGGGAAAGAGCAAAATGAAGACAATAAGAATTCTGCCCCCCCCCCCCCCCATGAAATTTTCCTTCATATTTTTAGAATCTCAGTAACTTAAAACTTCACTTGAGTGTTTAGAGATACAGCATATATACCTGAACAAAAGGGCCAGGCAACGATATCAAGGGAATGAAAACACAGCAAAATAGAAGAGCCCTTTTTGAGTTTTCAGTATCTCACTCCCTGCAATGCTAGAAATTTGTGGACTGAATTTAATTTGGTGGACAGAATTTTCATTTGAAGGTGCAATGCCCTCACTGCCCCTTGGTAGCCCCCAAGTGCATTCCTGATTTTTTAAGAAGGCAAGACCTGTTTTTTTTTTGTTTTTTTTTTTTGTAAGAGATTATGTTTTTTTTCTTGAGAATGGTAGCATTTTTTTGCAACTATGCTGCATCTACACTGCAGAAATAATCCAGTTTGACACCAGTTTAACTGCCATGACTCAATGCCAGGGGTCCGCAAACTATGGCCCGTGGGCCAGCCCCGGCCCGCCGAGGCCTTCCTACCAGCCCACCGCCGCCGGCATCGCGCACGCATGCACATGACTCCGGGCACCATTTTGTCTTCCAAAATGGCGTCCGGCTGCGGGCGCATGCGCATGCACCTCTGGCCCCCTGGAAGATCTGGGGGCCAGTGAACCAGCCCCTGGATCAAAAAGTCTGGGGACCCCTGCTCAATGCTATGGAATCCTGGGATTTGTTGTTTGTTGTGCCACCAAAGCTTTCTGACAGAGAAGGCTAAATGTCTCACAAAACTATAATTCCTGCAATACCATAGTACTGAGCCACGGCAGTTAAAGTGATCAAACTGGACTATTTCTGCAGTGCAGATGCAGCCTATACAGAAAATCCTAAGAATTTCCTTATGCTGACTTGACTGAACCATATAGTTTGCAATCAGTTGAAGAAAATATTTCTTAGCATGCCACAGTTGCTTCAAATTTCCTACCATGTGAGGAACTTACCACATTTAAAGCCTGATGCAATGTATTTTTGCTGAGCAAGAATAAGTTTTGCTGCATATGTGCACGATACAGTTTTGCATGATTGTACATACACACAGTGCATAGATGAATATTGTGCCTACCCTGCACATACAAATACACATTTGCTATTGCAGAACCCCATATAACTCAATGACCATAAAATTAAATTCCATATTCTTTGTATAGGGCTGCAACCAATATGTAGTACCAGTTAGCTGTGTGTTGATGAGAAAACCAAGACTTTATTATCCCCAAGTCTAGCTATTTGTCAATAGTATGGAGATGTTTTTGTTTTGTTATTTTATCATGGCAAGATAGATCTTTAGCAACACAATCCAAAGCATGTCCTACTGCTATAAGTGCAATTTGTTGTTGTTGTGTTCCTTCAAGTCATTTCTGACTTATGGCGACCCTAAGGTGATCCTATGATGGGGTTTTATGGGCTAAAAGTGTTTGACTTGCCCAAAGTCACCCAGCAGGTTTCCACAGCCAATCGGGGAATTGAACCCTGATATCCAGGGTGGTAGTAAAAAACTCAAACCACTACACCATGCTAGCTCTCCTAGAGAGAGCAGTTTACTCATAGGTACATGGGTGTAGGTTTGAAGCCTAAATCAGCTTGTAGCCTCTATGCTACGGTCAAACAATAAAAAATACAAGCCCACACTATTTGCTTTGGGATTCTCAAGTAGTATTCAGATCATTTCTCCCTTAATAATTTTCCCTCTATGAATATCTTTGGGAAAAGCCTCTAGAATCAAAAGGGTCTTAAAAGGATTATCTTCAAAACTAAATTCATTCTCTCTCTCTCTCTCTCTCTCTATATATATATATATATATATATATATAAGAATGAATATTTTCACTCATCAGTTCATGTGAGGGATACATGCCCTGGTTCTATAATTTTTTGTTGAAAATACCAACTGACCTTTTTGCAGTGGTAGCATTCTGTCAGTTACCAAGCAAATAAGTCGTGACATGAGCCAGAGTGGTGTAGTGGTTTGAGCATAGGACTATGACTCTGGAGACCAGGGTTCGATTCCCGCTCAACCATGAAACCCATTGGGTGACCTTGGGCAAGTCATGTGCCCTCAGCCTCAGGAGAAGGCAATGGCAAACATCCTCTGAACAAATCTTGCCAAGAAAACCTCATTATAGTGTCACCGTAAGTCGGAAACGACTTGAAAGTATACAACACAACAACACACAGGTGTAAAAACCAAAAGTTGAACTTAATTCAACTACAGGCATACTCACAGAGAAAATCCAGGCACTGCTTTGACTGGAGCTACTCAATGAGCAGGCTACATGTTCACTTACCTGGGGCATCTTAGTTGAAATAACTGCACCTATTGTTATGTGCCTTTTTTGTCTCATTCTGGTGTATCCTATGATATCTGAATATGTATCTAGATCAGGGACAGGCAACCTTTTGGAGACCTGGGCCGGTCTCCCGTAGCCCAGGTCTCGGCTGGGCCAAGGGTGGGGGGGAATGGCGGCGTGCGCGCGACCCCCCACGCACGCGGCCGCCACCATACCTTGCGTGGCCGCAGCCGCCACAGCGACCCCCCACGCACGCGACCCCCCACAGCGACCCCCACAGCGACCCCCCACGCACGCGACCCCCACGCACGCGGCCGCCACCATACCTTGCGTGGCCGCAGCCGCCACAGCACATGTCGCGGCCACCATTTTGACTTCCAAAATGGCGGCCACAGCGAGCGCGGCTGAAAACGCACCCCGACGGCGGCGCATGGCGGCGGCGACAGCGACAACCTTCTGCCTGGGCCGGTAAGTCCAGGGCCCGGGGCCTTAACCGGCCCCCAGGCTGTAGGTTGCCGGTCCCTGATCTAGATCTAGATGTTACTTTATGGACTACAGTTCCCATGACCAATGGCCATCCTTGCTGGGGCGCAGTGGGAAGCACAGTCAAAAGGGAACTTCTCCAAGCTCAGTTATCTAGTCCAGAAGATCTCTAGAACCTCCTCATGCATCTGACTGATATGTTGCATATGTTAGGAGCATTTCCCTGTCCTAATACGAGTGTACATTTGCTTTGACCTTTTCAGAGTTATCTCCATGCCAATGACATTGCTAAAGCTAGCAGATGTTCAGGTATTATTTATACAAATATTAATATTTGAAGATTATGTAAATGTTTCCGTTAGGCTTGGGTTCCCTTCCTCAAACTCTCTCTGTGAACATTTCATCTAGGACATCTCCCCCCACCCCACCCCCAGAGTCCACGAATAAGCAGCTTTAGCTGATACTTAAAATAGCGGTATCTTTTCCATCGAAGAACAGCCTAATGCTTCCTGTGATACAGTTTTTTCCTCTCCCCCACCCCTCAATTTAGTACCAGCCAGTTTGTTCTGGACAGCATTCAGACAGCATACACTTGGACTGAAGGAATAAATAAGCCCTCTTCAGCTTTCAGCCTGAAGAGCCAGCTCGGATCCTGTACAAGGACAAAGGTGGAACACAAAATAAATAAATAATAAATAAATAAAAGAAAAACTACAGTAGTAAGTCATAAAGAAGGAGATTACATTATTTCCTGTGTGTATCTACTTTGGGAACATTAGTGGCTATTTCTAAAGCTTTTGAAGGTTTGCTTTTCTTTTGGGTATGTTCATTCAGCGTCAAATTCTGCAGATGTACGGGTTCTACCTGTTCATCCTCCAAAATGGAGAGAATCACGAGTTTTGCCAGGTGTTGCTCTAGTCCACAGGCAGAAAGGTAAAATGGCACTTACTGCCATTTACTGGGAGAACTTCCTGACTCTTGAATGTACAATGAAATATCCAGTTTAAAATAACACTTGAAGGACCAAGGTGCATGTTATAAAGAGATCTGTCTGTCTGATCTCTCAATGTTTCCTTTTGAAACCAGAAGACTTGTGAGGATCGAAATCATGGTAGCAGTAGAGATTTTTTAATTTTCTCTTCAGTCTATTTTTGTCTTTAAAAAACCCATGACAGCTTTGCCACCTTTATGAGAAAGACCACGGGATGTAATCTCGCATATTACACATTCTATCTACAAAATGCACACAATAAAAATCGAGGGAGCTTGTGAATGGTTGAACTGAAATAAGGTTTGTTCTTCATGTAAAGTCAACTCTAGACTTCACTCTCTCTGATTATTAATCCCTTGAATCTTTAAGAGATCTACAATCCAATCACCATTTGAAAATAAAAATGTAGCAAATGTAGCTCACAAATCTATAAGATTAGCCACAGTGGCTTGGAGCCAGTGGGCAGGTGCAGCAGTGTCCGGCCAAAAAAACTTTAATCCTAACCTACAAAACCTCTTGCTGCTCCTCAGGCCTTTTCAGTAGGGGCAACCACTCATGGTGAGTTGATGAGGTTATATTGCTGTGCATGCAAACGAAAAACATAGAAATGAAATCAATCCATCTGGTTTATTTCTGAACAGGAATAACAATGTCTAAAGGGGGAAAAGTCCCATAAGGGCTCAGGACACCCTCCATCTTCTTATAAAATCCTGCCTATCAAGATGTTTTTGTGGTGCTTTCACTCTGGCTTCTTATATCTTCTAATTCTTATATCTTCTTAATTCTCTGCAATCCCACTTTCTCAGCTGCTTTAAAATTTACCCGTTTCTCTCTCCTCCTCCCATCCTTTGTCCTGAGCTTACTTCAATTGCAGCAAACTGAGTTCAAAATGCAAAAGTAGTTTCCACTCTTTAGGCAGAAGAGGACAGGGAGAGGGCAGAATCTTGCCCTTCCCAGAAGGCTCAGGCAAAAGCAAACTACTGCAGGTGTGCGGGTTCAAACTACTGCAACTTCACATAGCTTATCTCTTCCTTCTCATTAATCACTTTTGCCATCATGATCACAGTTTGATTTTGCTTTGCCACACATGTCCCTGTTTTAATCTGTGAAATGTTGGAGGATATGAAAATTTTACTAGCTACATCATGGAGGACATGAGTGGTTAGATAATGTCTGGGAAAATAGGAGGCAGCAGGAAAAGAGGAAGATCATGTTACACGTGGATTGATTCAATCAAGGAAGCCATGGCCTTGAGTATGGAAGACCTGAGCAGCGCTGTTAATAACAGGGTGTCTTGGAGGTCCCTCATTCAGAGAGTCACCATAAGCTGAAGGCAAATAGCAAAAACTAGTAAAACAAGAGTGAGAGAGAGAGAGATGCCCTTCAGAGGCTGTCAGATTGCACTTCCAAGCAGCCCCAGCATAGCCAATGTTGAGAAACCATGGGAGTTGCAGTCCTGGAACATCTGAAGGCCCATAAATTATTCATGCCAGCTGTATAGTTTGGAAAGTTATTTATAAATAAGTTAAATGAAATAGTTATTTTGAAATAAAACAGGTGCACTCTAAGGAGTTTATCACACGGGGAGCCCCATGCAGAAACCCTGCTTTAAAGTAGAAAAAACCCACAAAAGTGGAAGCAATTTATTAACGGGATTCCCCAGTGTGAAAAGTGAAAGCGATGTTAAAATGGGGTTAATCCAAACGGAAACTGCTTCTTTTTACTTTCAGAAAAGCCCGAAAGTAAAAAGAAGCAGTCAATGAGGGGTTTCTGTTCGGATTAACCCCAGTTTAACCCAGTTTAACAGCAACATTGTCTGAAAAAACATCCGCTTTTGCGTTTTTTTCTACTTTAAACCCCCGTTGCCGCACGAGATTTCCCCCGTGTGATAAACTCCATAGACTTTCAAAAGGAAAGCTAAACAGTTCACATGACACCCTCCAGGCATATGTTAATGGGGCACATTTCTGCTCTATCTTGTAGCTGGAACAAAACACAGATGCTGTAATTATGAACAATGATAAAGGCAGACGTAAAAACACCTGAATAGCCTCAGCTTATAGCACATTTATGCATGGTTTACATCAGGGGTAGGCAACCTTTCCCCTTTAAGGGCCGAGGGACTTCAGCTCCCAAAAGCCTCAGCCATGTTGGCCAATAGTCCCATGTTGGCCAATAGCTCCTGGGATTCTGGGAGCTGAAGTCCCTCGGCCCTTAAAGGGGAAAGGTTGCCTACCCCTGGTTTACATGAAGAACATAAAGGCTGCATTGGCATATAGTGCTAAACCATAGTTTTGCATTGCATGCATAAACATTAAGGACATAAGGAGAACCCTTGTGGTTCAGACTATGGGCCTATGTAGTCAAGCAGTCTCTTCTCCAGTGGCTGATCAAATGTTATGGGATGCCCACAGAGAGAACATGGGGTAACAGCACCCTACTCTTATGCCCCAACAACTTGTAATGGGAGCCCTAATGCATGGATGCTAAGCTTAGCAATAGCAGCTTCCTTTACAAACTCTCCCTTCACTTCCTCTAGCATGACTCTTAAGAGAAGATGAGAAACTTTTAAATGAATCACAGTTTCTCATTATGTGATGTCTGACCTCACATATGGCTACTGTTTGCTGTAGTTTATTGAAACAAAGCCTTGAAAGTGCCTTCCAACTCTAAGATTTGATAGGATTTTAGGATTTGAGAGTGCAACATGGATTGCCTTGAAGGGTGGAGAGCTCTCCATCTCTGGAGGTCCTTGAACAGAGGTTGGATGGCCAACCTTTCGGGAAGGTTTGTGTTATGGATTCCTGCATGCAGATTGGGGTTGGACTATTCTGTGATTCTGTGAAACCACAGACATGGATCATTAACCACGTTCTACAGTTGCCTGTTTTCACCAAACCATAGGTAACACCAACTACACTTCAGCCACATTCAGATATAATGAGAAAGCTAACTGTTAATGAAACCAGGCTTCCAATCTCTTCCTTGTATGATATACGAATGGGTGGGTTTTGCACCAAATGCAATTCGTGCTTGCTTGTCTCTTTAATGTATTTTTTTGCCCATTTCTTTGGTTTGTTAGGTCTCCAAAGCTACTTACATAACATCAATTAAAAAGGGGACAGGGCCTGCCCTCAGGGTTGCAACTTAAAAAGCATATCACAAAAGGAAAAACAGATATAAACTCAGCAAATTGAGGCTCAGTTCTTAAAGTTATGTGGCAGATCTTATAATAATAACCAACATGAATAGACACCATTCAGCGAGAGGACACTGCCAACTCCAGTGCCTTTCTTTCTTCACAGCCACTGCATCTGCTTCTATTGCTTACACCAGGATAGATATATCAACAGGAGTCTGGCCTTTGAGCAGACACAACACCATCTTAAAGGGTTAAGGAAGCACTTCCTGACCTGTTCCTCCATTCAAACATACTGCCTCCTATGTTTCATTATTTTAAAATTTATATTTTATTAACATATACTATTCAAACATATCTTTCAAGTTTAACATATTAATTTCTTTTTCAATAATCATATACAAATATTTACAATTGACTTCCAAAGTATCTCCAGTTTGTACTCAACCTTAGTTCAGTGTTCACTCATTGTCTTCATATACAAGCAATTTTAAATATTAAATCCACTGTGTGTTATAGCAACAGCTTTAATTATCTTGATCTTTAATAGTCACTTTTCACCTATTATTAGCAAAAATTTACAAGAATGGTAATAATAGATGTTGGAAGTGTAAGCAAACTATAGGATGTTGGTTACATGTATGGTGGAACTGTGATAAAGTTAGGAAGTATTGGACAACTGTTCATAAGGTAATTTGTGAAATATTTAACATAAGATATGACATGATACCAGAAATATATCTGTTGAACATGACAAATAAGATTCCAGGAAAAATGGAAAGGAAATATGGGAGGATATTATTGTATATGATAACTTCAGCTCGGATTACATTAGCAAAAAAATGGAAACTAGCAGAAGTGCCCTCAACCAGTGAGTGGTTTACAAGGCTTATTGAAATGATGAGTATGGATATACTCACAGCTAGATTGAACAAACAAAATGTAGAGAGTACTGAACAAGACTGGACTCCGATACTGCAATACTGTAAAAGAGAAAATTTAATTGAATAGAGATATAGACTGATGGGATACCCTATGTTTCATTTTTTAAAATGCTAGGATAAGATGCATGCTGTCATATCTTATTTGGCTCTTGGATTTCATGAGCAGGCACCTCTTCTTTGAGGTAATTCCTCTTTCACTTCTGAGTGTGGAATTTCAATGGTTGGGGGAACAAAAACCACTCTTCATGTGCTTTCAATTGATCTAATTTCTTATCTGCATTAGAATTTTATCATGAAGTAAAATCTTGCCAAGAAAACCTCATGATAGGCTCTTCGCCTTAGGGTCACCATAAGTTGGGAACGACTTGAAGGCACACAACAACAACAATGTTGTTTAGTTGTTGTTTATGTATCCATGTTTTATATAGAGAGATGAAATACGTGTGTGGTTATTTTTCTTTTTAATAAAAGTGCTTTTTTAAAAAACAACAACGAGGTAATGCCTCAGCCTCAGGGGAAGGCAATGACAAACCTACTCTGAACAAATCTTGCCAAGACAACCCCAGGATAGGGTCACTATGACTTAAAGGTAGACAACAACAACAAAAAGCTGACTTGAGGTGGGGTGTCACTAGGGGTACAGGCCACACCAGATGACACCCTAAGGAGGGGTGACACCACTCCTCCCCAAACATCTGCCTTTTGGCAGAAACAGGCTGTGCCATTCACTTTCATCCCTTTAAAATGCTGAAGAGATCATATGAGTGGGGTAAGGCTCAGTGGGAAGAGCAAGGAGAGGCCTCAGTGGGTTTTTGTTTTGTTTTGGTTTTTTGGAAATAAAATTTTAATTTAAAAAATGAAATCTATTTTTAAAAAATTAAAAATATTTTTTAATTTTTTGGTAAATTTTCTTTAAAAACATCAAATCTTACAAAATTTTCACTTTAACCATAAAAAACTGTGAAAAATACACTGAGGTTGTCCATATAGTATTGTAATTTAAAGATATAGCTTTAATTTTGCTAGTTGTTTATATTACAACTATTACCATTATATTCAGTGATATATGGGAATTATGATTTATGAGTAACATTAGTGCAAAAAACATTATGAAGGATTCTGTATGGTGTGGTATGGGAGAAGGTCAGGGGGGAGGTTGACACCAGGAGTTACCGCACTGGGTGACGCCAACCCTAGTGACACCATTGATGCGGGTGTAGTGGTTTGAGCACTGGATCGTGACTCTGGCAACCAGGGTTCAAATCCTTGCTCAGCCATGACTAGAACAAGTCATACTCTTTCAGCCTTAGAGGAAGGCAATAGCAGATCCCATTATGATAGATTCACCTTAGGGTCCTCACAAGTTGGAAATGACTTGAAGGCAAACAACAACAACAACAGATGCTTACTTGAGCCTTATTTATTTATTTAGAATCGTATAACTATAGAGTTGGCAGGGACCACAAGGTTCATCTGGTCTTGCCCTTGCCAGTATAGGAATCCACTGTTAAAACACTTCTGGGAGAGGTCCAGCCAATCTTTTTTTAATGAACTTCAAAAAAGTTTACAATGTTGCATGGTGTGTGGGTGGGGAAGGAATCCCATAAAATGCAGTAAAAGCAAGAAAGTTCTAAACTGTGATAAAACAAAACATATTTATTTAAACCACACAAAAAAACTGAGTGGAATCTTATTGGGGATTTACCTATAAATACCATAGTTAGCAGTAAATCCCATCCTGTTCCTCCCAGTCCCTACTTACTGGGAAGTAGCCTCTGTTATCATCAGGAATTGGTTCCCTTATTGATTGGGAAGCAGCTGATTGATGTTCACATCCCTTCCCACGAGTGATCTTTGGTGTGACAAGTAAAAGCGGGACCCCTATTGCTGGTCCTCTTCACACTGGAGGTTGCTTGCACAAGGGGTGGTGGTGGTTGGGACCATCTGCCAGTTGCTTCCCAATTAATAAGAAAAGACCATCTTTAAATGCAAAAGCAGAAGTTGCTTGGAAGGTGAGGATTGGGGATCTTTCACAGTCCCTATGTATCCCCTAAATTAAGGGCTACATAGGGATTGTGAATATGAAATAGGAGCCCTGGTGGAGCAATGGTTAAATGCCAGTGACGCAGCCACAAGGTTGTGAGTTCAGTCCCAGAGGACTCCAGGTTGACTCAGCCTTCCATCCTTTTGTAGTTCAGTAAAATGAGTACCCAGCTTGTTGGGGACAATTCGCTTACACATTGTAAACCACTTAGAGAGCGCTGAGTTCATTGATAAGCGGAGCAGAAATGTAAATGCTATTTCTATTGCTATATGAAACAGTCACAAATGTTTAACTGTAGTTATTTCCTCTAAACAAATCTTGCCAAGAAAACCCCATGATCGCCATAAGTCAGAAAGAACTTGAAGGCATACAAAAACAAAGGTATTGTAACTGCTCAAGAATTCTAGGGGCAACTGATTGGTGATCTGAAAATAAATGCTTGTACAAATCAAGAAGTCTTCAACTGGCTGAAGAATCGTCACTACATTGGGAGCCCACCCTCTGTGCTATAGAGATAGATTCAAATGGCACGTGCCATAACCACTTGCCTGCACTTGGCAGGACATGGTAAGGAAATACTCCACTCCACAAACATAGAGAATAGAGATGTGAAGATCTTTCCTCACATTTTCCCTAAAATCTTATTTTTACAGAATGATTGAAAAAACTGGATTATGAAATATTTTATTTTAGAATGATGAATGCAGTGTATTCACATGTTTATTCCCTCCCCATTATTTCTATAGAGTAAGTAGACTTTTATGTAAAGCTGTGTACAGAAGTGCTACACAAAGCAGTGGACTGTAGACCAGTGCAATCCTGAGCAAGTTTCTAGGAAAGAAAGAAAAGGCTGTAGCCGATGGGCACACAAAGATGGTACTGGTTCCTGGCATATTAGGGGAGGGGGAAATAGCCTATTCCTTAACATCAGGTAGCCTAAGAAACAATGTACAGTATCAAGTCAGTGTAATTCTTGGTTCTTTTTCTCAGTTCTTTCTAAGGAAATGAGTGATATATGTCTGCTTGACATTATGGAGGAATAGTAGAGAAATAATTTACTTTTTTAGTATTGATTTTTTTCATCTGTCACTTTTATTGCTTGATCCAAATAAAATGTCATAATCAAAGAGATCCCTTACAGTTCACAACCTTGTAGCTCTGTAAGAAAAAATAAAAAGAAAAAATGCAAATTTAATTTGTAATTATTTTCTGAATTAATAATAATAATAATAATAATAATAATAATAATAATTGTTATTTATATCCCGCCCTTCTGTCAGGCAATCGGGGCAGTGCACAACATCACAAAACTTCAAAGCAATACATCAAATTAAAATCCCATCCCTCCTCCACCCACCCACCCATCCCCCCCAAACATACAAGCAATTTAGATAATAATCAAAAATACAATTTAAGAAGCATAATTTTCTTGTCTTGTGGTCCTCCAAGAGCTATAAGATGGCAAAATAGTCCTCCATAGCGAAGGTGTTCCCGGCGGCGCTGTGTAGCTGTCGGCGCTCTTCCGGCATCCACGGGGGTGGAGCGGAGGAGGGGCGGCTCAGTCCGCTCAGCTGGTCTCCCGGGGCTGGTCTTCCGGGCTGGTAAGTGGTCCTCCACGACCTGGAGGACGCTGCCGCTCACCAGAAGTACAGAATAAACTGTACTTTTCACACATCAAACATTATAATTTTACGCCAAACCACATTATATATACCATATTCATCTAGCAAAGATGAAGATGCCAATTAAACTTTGAAAGCTTGCATAATGTATTTCAGGGGTAGGCAACCTTTCCCCTTTAAGGGCCGAGGGACTTCAGCTCCCAGAATCCCAGGAGCTACTGGCCAACATGGGACTATTGGCCAACATGGCTGAGGCTTCTGGGAGCTGAAGTCCCTCGGCCCTTAAAGGGGAAAGGTTGCCTACCCCTGGTGTATTTGATGCTTTGGAGCTGTGCTAATAATGGTATCACTGCTTGTGGATTTTGTATTGTGTTTTATCTTGCTGTACAACACAGCTACCCTTGAATAGATATTTTTCATTATATCAGACAATCACCATGGCCTAAAAGTCCTAGGTATGACTATACTAAATTTTGTTAGCTTTTGTTAGCCCTTGGTGGGGTAGCTGACTTGTCAGCTGTAGCTGCACATTCTCTGTTTAGAACAGGCACTGGCCATGAAAGGTGGATTTCTTTCTGCACTGTAGTAGGTCAGGTTTCATACTCTGAAACTTAATAATAATGATAATGATAATAATAATTTGTATCCCGCCCTTCTGTCAACCAATCGGGGCGGCTTACAGCAGATAAAATTCCATACAATATATTAAAATATAATCCAAATCCCAAAACCCTCCCACCCTTAAAAAAGTATTAAACCAGTATTACCATTAAAACATGTTAATTAAAATATCAAAATGAACAAAAATCCTTAGCCAAACAGACAGTAAGTCTGTTCAGTAAGTGTTGTTATATCTGTTTCCTGTTTTACTTGATGCTTAGAAACACAAACATAATTCAGCCCTAAGGCTAAACACACCTACTAGGAACCAAACTCAGAAGTGAATAAAACTCAGAACTGTATTATTATTATTATTATTATTATTATTATTGAACATGAAAAGTAACAAGAAAAGAAGAATATTGTGGAAAGACTAAATGTACTGAAATGGGGGGAAATTAGCAGTGAGAACATTTTCTTGCAATGAACTTCACTGCAACCAATTGGTGATGTACAGAGGCTCACTTGTTCTTTACTCCGATGGGATCCTTGTAACAGTGTTCTCTACATATTGTGTCCTAGAATACAGTTACTTTTACAGCTGTTAATTTCTCACCCCCTTTCCACCCTTTATGTCCTGTGCTCTTGAGTTTTGTTAGCTCTTCTGTAATGTTAACTGGGGAGGAATTTGACTAACCATCTGGACCAAGCTCTTCCTCCCACTCACTTCCCTTGCCTCTTCTATGGCTGTTTAGTTCATTTGGAGGGAGGGACAGGATTAAAAATCTAGCAGCTTCCTAATGACCATAAGGATTAGCGTGATCAAAAATCTCTTGACATCTTTCTGTGACTCATCACCAGATGCTTAATTCAACAGTATGGTCTGCAGCCAGAACAATCTCTAAAAACACCCAGACAAAAGTTTAAGGAGGGATAGCTTTGTCTTTGGTTTATATTTTGCTATACATTTATATATTAAAGGGATGCAATGGTTCAAGTGGTTAAGACGCTGACTCTGTTGATTGCAAGATTGGTAGGTTGGCAGTTTGAGGGCCGGGTGCTGCATGATGGAGTGAGCTCCCATCACTAGTCCCAGCTTCTGCCAACCTAGCAGTTTGAAAGCATGCAAATGCAAGTAGATAAATAGGGACCACTTTGGTGGGAAGGTAAACAGCATTCTGTGCAGTCATGCTGGCCACATGATCACAGAGTTGTCTCTGACAACTCTGGCTCTTTGGCTTAATAATGGAAATGAGCACTGCCCCCTACGGTCGGACACAACTTGACAACCTTGTCAATGGGGAATACCTTGACCTTGACCTTTTTATATAAGTTTGCAGTAATTTAGTATATATAGCAATATAAACCAAATACAAAGTTATCCCGCCTTAAATCTTTGTCTGTATGGTTGGTTTAAATACTAAAGGCATCAGATCCTGTCTGATCTTGGGAGCTAAGCAGGGTCAGTCTTGGTTCGTACTTGGATGGGAGACTGCAATGAATGCCAGCTGCTGTAGGCTATATTTCAGAGGAAAGAACTGGCAAAACCACCTCTGAGTATTCCTTGCCTAGGAAAAACCTATGAAATTCATAGGATTGCCGTAAGTTGACCTGCAACTTGAAGGCACAAACACACACATAAGTTTGCATAAAAAGCGAGTATTAAATCAGCCAAATAAGAACAAGAACCAGAATCCACTAAGCCAGTTACAAATGTGTAACCTAGGCTGCATCTACACTGCAGAAATACAATGTGCCCACGCCATATTCAAGCTTGCCATCCGCGGACTTGAGCTCCCATGGATGGCAAGCCTCTGGGCATCATAATGGCATGCGCGCCCACAGTGCCTGCACCACGCCACACACAGGAGTGCGCAGCCATAAGGAAGAACAGGACTTGAGGTCCCACGTTTTTTGCCTTACATGGGGGTGGGAGTGTCCGGAATGGATCTGCCATGTATAATATGAGCCCACTGTAATGCAATTTGACACTACTTTAACTGCCACAGCTCCATCTTACAGAATCCTGGGATTTGTATTTTTGTGAGGCACCAGTACTCTTTGGCAGAGAAGGCTAAAGACCTTGTAAAACTACCAATCCCAGGATTCCATAGGATAGAGCTATAGCATTTAAAGTGGTGTCAAACTGCTTTATTTCTACAGTGTAGATGCACCCCTAAAGTTGGGCATTTGTAACAGTTTCATATTCACAATCCCTGTGTATTCCATAGTTTAGGGCATATGTAAAGACTGTGAAAGTGCCCCATTCCCCACCTACTGAGAAGCAAACTCTGCACTCAATGGGGGTTCGTTCCCCAGTTCACCAGCAAGAGACTGACTGACCGCCACTCATGCAAGTGATCTCCAGCACAAGAAGGAATTGAAACAGGGTCCCTACTTCAGCCTGTCACAATGATGATACTCATGACATGGGATGGGATGGTCAGTCGGCTGTTTCCAGTGGTCAGAGGAACAGACCCCTAGTTGATCACAGTGGCTGCTGCTGGCTGAATGAAGATGAGAGGTGTTGGTTGAGGAGTCGCTGCATTGCTACATAACTACAATGATTACACTTTTTAAACTGACCAAGTGAATTCTGGCCATTAAATATTTCCTTAAAAATCTGTACTGCAATCTTTATACATCTTTCTGCTATCCTTCAACATAGGCAATACCTTCATGTCAGGCTGCAAGCTGACCAAGGTCTTGTGAGCATGGCAGTTGAAAGTACCATCACAGGTCCCAAATTATGCCTAGAAGTTGTCCTGCCATTAATGAGGCACATGAGGAAGGTAGTAGAAGGAGTTAGTTTGGGTTTGCAGATGGATGGATGAGGCCATTTGAGACAAGGTCCAACAACCCTACCCATGATGGTGGTGCCAGGGAGAGCTACAGCCAACATCCTAGCTCGTACAGGAATCCTTTTTGGGGACAGGTTCTCCAATGCAACTCTGTGGTCAACATCTCAGCCTGCCCCCAACATCTCAGCCCTCCCCCAATACCACCATCACCTGCAGTGACGCTGACTGGGAGAGAGCTGGGGAGGAGGCCACTCAGCCGCCCCCAACATCACCATCACTTGCAGCAGCATGGACTGGGAGAAAGCTGGGGAGGAGGCCACTCAACCTGCCTCTAACATCATTACCTCCTGCAGCGGCGCTGTGGCTGAAAGCCGGGGAGGAGGCTATTTAGCCCACCCTAACACCACCATCACCTGCAGCACCGCGGCCAGGAGAAAGCCGGGGAAGAGGCCCCTCAGCCCACTCCTAACATTATCACCTCCTGCAGTGGCCGGGAATGATCTGGGAGCAGAAATTGAGGTTGTGTAGGGAAAAGGAAGGTATGGAGGGAACAAAGTGAAGGATTGTTGCAAAAGAAGGTGGGATTGATGTTTCAAAGCTATCCTGCCTTCAGTTCACCCTGTTTCCCGGAATGGATTGGAGAGCATACCAATCATTCCACAGAACCTTACCTTGCTCCTTTGCAATGCCAGGTCGGTCAAAAATAAGACTCATATAATCTATGACCTCCTCTTAGATGAGGATGCCAACCTGGCTGGCTTTACAGAGACCTGGCTGGGAGAAGGCAGCACTATAACTTGGACGCAGGACCTCCCAGCCAGGTACTCTGTGAGTGAGCAGGTAAGTGGACGTGGGGGGGGGGAAGAGTGGCTCTGGTTCACAAGAACAATCTTACCTTGACCAGGATACCTGTCCGGAACACAGTCCACTTCGAGTGTATGTACCTAAGCCTGAGGACTAAGGATAGTTTGGGGATTCTGCTAGTATACCGACCACCCTGTTGTCTAACAGACTCCCTAACTGAGCTGACACAGCTGGTCTCAGAGTTGCTGTTGGAGTCACCCAGACTTCTAGTTTTGGGTGACTTTAACATTCCACTCAAGACCAGTTTGTCAAATCTAACTGCTGCAGCTTGGGAGTTCATGGAATCCATGACAAACATGAGCCTATCCTCATTGGTCATCGGGCATACACATTGTGCAGGTCATACCCTTGATGCGGTCTTTAGTACAGAACAGGAACATCCGTGGGTGGAGGTTATTAAAACCACCACATTGCCACGGACGGATCATTTTCTGATCAAGGCCAAACTAAGAACTGTCCGCCCCTCCGGGGGTGGTGGACCCATTAGAATGGTCCGCCCTCGAAAGCTAATGGAACCAATCGGATTCCAAAAAGCCTTAGAGGGTTTAATGTTTGGTAACGCTGGTGATTCTGTCAAAGCTTGGTTAATACTTGGAACACCAATCTTGCCAAGGCTATCGACACAATCGTTCCCAAGCATTCTTTCCAACCTGCTTCAAACCTTAAACCTTGGTACACTGAAGAGCTTAGGAAAATGAAGCGAGTTGGACAACAACTAGAGCACATCTGGCAGAAAACTCGACTTTTATCTGACAAGACTCATCATAGGAAATTTCTCTGTTCCTATCGAGAGGCAATACGTGCAGCGCAGAAATCCTTCTCCTCTGCACATATTGCGTCTGCAGAGTCCCGTCCAGCAGAGCTGTTTAGGATGGTAGGGGAACCGACACAGATTCCACCTGTGCAGAACCCATTATTTAACCCGACAACAGCCTGCTGCAATGCGTTCAACAACTTCTTTGCAGATAAAATCTCTCAGATAAGAACCGACTTGGACACCAGTGTTGTAACAGAATTAATTGACGAGGTGTCCAGCAACTCCGTTGATGAAGTTATACTAGTTCAGCTTCAATCTGTGAGTACTGATGACATGGACAAGCTCCTTGGTAGAGTGAGGAAAACAACCTGCCCTCTTGATCCTTGCCCTTCATGGCTGGCCATCCAGGGGGGAGATGCCTTGAGGTTGTTCCTTAGGGACATCATCAATGCATCCCTTAGGGAAGGTCGTGTTCCATCCTGTTTGAAGGAAGCGGCGGTTAGGCCACTTCTGAAAAAACCTTCCCTAGACCCCCTGGACATGAACAGCTGTAGGCTGGTCTCCTTATTACCTTTTCTGAGCAAAGTGATTGAGAGGGCGGTTGCTCTTCAACTCCAAGCTGTCTTGGAGGAAACCAATTATCTAGATCCATTTCAAACTGACTTTAGGACAGATATGGAGTTGAGACTGCCATGATCACCTTGGCTGATGACCTTCGTCTGGGCATCAACGGGGTAGTGTGACCCTGTTGGTGCTACTGGACCTCTTAGCGGCTTTTGATACAATAGATTATGACATCTTGGATTGCCTGAGAAGGTTAAGAATCGGAGGCACTGCATTGCAGTGGTTCCGCGCCTTCCTCTTGGGCAGATTCTAGAGGGTGATGCTCGGGGACATTTGCTCTACAAGGAAAGAGCTTAATTGTGGTGTCCCACAAGGCACCATCCTGTCCCCGATGCTATTTAATATATATATGAAACTGCTGGGAGAGATCATCCGGAGACATGGGGCAGGAAGTTATCAGTACGCTGATGACACCCAAATATATTTCTCCACGTCTCAGTCCTCAGCTCTGACTTCAGATGGCATCTTTCCTCTCAATGATTGTTTTAAAGCAGTAATGGACTGGATGAGGAAAAACAGATTGAGACTGAATCCAGATAAAAGGGAGGTACTTACAGTAGCCGCCCCGAAACCAGGTATTGGAATGCAACCTCCAGTCCTTGATGGGGGTCAAACTCTCCTCTAAGGACTGTGTTTGCAGTCTGGGGGTGCTCCTGGATCCGTCGCTCCAGATTTCTGCTTTGGTCAGGCCTCACCTGGAATACTGTGTCCAGTTCTGGGCACCACAATTCAAAAAGGATGTGGAGAAACTGGAGCGTGTCCAAAGGAGGGCAACTAAAATGGTGAAAGGTCTGGAAACCAAGCCCTACGAGGAACGACTTAGGGAGCTGGGGATGTTTAGCCTGGAGAAGAGAAGACTGAGAGGTGATATGATAGCTGTGTTTAAATATTTGAAGGGATGTCATATTGAGGAGTGAACAAGCTTGTTTTCTGCTGCTCCAGAGACTAGGACCTGAAACAATGGATGCAAGCTGCAAGAAAAGAGATTCCACCTCAACATTAGGAGGAACTTCCTGACAGTAAGGGCTGTTCGACAGTGGAACACACTCCCTCGGAGAGTAGTGGAGTCTTCTTCCTTGGAGGTCTTTAAGCAGCGGCTGGATGGTCATCTGTCGGGGATGCTTTGATTGGGAGTTCCTGCATGGCAGGGGGTTGGACTGGATGGCCCTTGTGGTCTCTTCCAACTCTATGATTCTATGATTCTATGATTCTATGATAAATCAGGTAAATGCGACAGTTAGGAATGCCTGTTATCAGCTTCAGCTGATACGCCAGCTGCACCCTTTCCTGGAAGCTGGGGACCTTGAAACTGTGGTGCACGCACTGGTAACCTCTCGTCTTGATTTCTGTAATGCATTCTACATGGAGCTACCCTTGTACTTGGACCGGAAACTCCAACTAGTACAGAATATGGCAGCCAGGTTGGTCTCAGGAAGAACAAGAAGAGACCATATAACACCAGTCTTAAGATCTCTTCACTGGCTGCCCATTAGTTTCCAGGCACAGTACAAGGTGTTGGTTATCACCTTTAAAGCCCTAAATGGCTTGGGTCCAACCTATCTTCGGGATCGCCTCCTCCCGTTTAATCCTCCCCACACTCTAAGGTCCTCTGGGAGGAATCTGCTGCAGCTTATAAAAACTAGGCTGTCTTCAAACAACCAAGAGGGCCTTTTCGGCAACTGCTCCCAGATTATGGAATGGCCTGATGGATAAGATCCGTCATATTACCACCTTAAACAGCTTTAAAAAGGCTGTTAAAATGGATCTCTTCTGGCAGGCCTTTCCTGAATAGATATCCCGGCCATTAAGAGTCAACCCAACCTTCTCCCTTAACTCCGCCGCAGTTACTGTAATTTGTTTGTTTGTCTGTTATTTGTATTTTATTTTAAGTATGCTTTAAATTGTTTCATTGTTTAATGCTATTTTAAGGGGTGGATGGGACCATGGGAAAGGTAATGTATTTTTAATGTTGTAAGCCGCCCCAGTTGTGCTACGCAGAGGGGTGGGATAGAAATAAATTTTATTATTTATTTTATTATTATTTATTATAATGACAATCTTTAATATTTTTATTTTGTTCTCCCACAGGTCCTGCTATTCCAGTTGGGGTGGATGTACAGGTTGAAAGCTTAGATAGTATTTCGGAGGTTGATATGGTATGCAACTTTTGTTTAAGTTTTAATTAGTTACAGCTAGTTTGGTTCCAGAGTAAGGCAATCTTTAACCGTTAAAGATTCCATACAAGTGTGTGTGTGTGTGTGTGTGTGTGTGTGAAGGAAAGCAGTCTGAGGCAGGAGTCAAAGAGGAATTTATAACCCATTGTGAACTGCCTTGCAAATCTTTTAACTGAAGAACAATATCAAAATGTTTTAAACATATAAAAATAATGCAGACTTTCTAAATCCCTTCTTTAATTTTTCTTTCAATTGGTTCCATGTTGCCATTTAGGTCCCTTCCATTATAATGTCACTACCAGAATCTAAAGCTTCTATACCCACTTACTAGAGAGTGAGATTCATTGATTTTAATAGACCTTTCTTCTGAGAAGACAAGTTGACCTATCATAACATATAATAGGGCTTCCACTTCTTAATAGAATAAATCAGTTAAATAGATTGTAAGCTGTCCGCTTGAAAAAGTAATCTCATTTCTGGTGCACCAAGTCACTGAGATATAGTCAGCTCTTATTGTTTTGTCTTTCCGATGGTTGCTTTCCAATGGGGAGAAAAATTATCTTTACACCCAAGAGAATTTTCTGTTCCATATCTACCATTGAGAATAATGAATAGGCTGAGAAAATGATCTGAGAACACATGCTGCTGTTTACACTGTTAAAGCTAAGCAGGCCTAGAATTAAATGGGCTACTACCCTGGAATCTTGTATGATGCTGAGTTAAAACTCTCTGTGTGTATCTATGTGTGTAAAACCACTGCCTTGTGAGCTTTGTTTTTCTATTAATGTATGGTTCTACCATGCCAGAAAACTGAAATGCCTTTTTCTTCTCTACAATAAGTTGCTTCCCACTTCCAACAAGGAATCCAAATGTTCCTATGCCAAGTGACTGTGATGCAAGTAAGCATAATCTGGCAATGGAGTGTTTATTAAAATGAGACAGGAGTAGCCTATTGTGCCTTTATGTTTTCCCTCTGTAGAACAAATAAAAATCCTGTTGGTGGTTTAATTTGGGTTTTATGATTTTACATCCTGCTGTTGGCTTCATCCTGGTTTCATATTGTGCTCTCTGTAGCCATTACTTTGTTGTTGCATACATTTTAAATAGATGGCACACTGCCCAAAGAATTCAGGTTATTGGGAGTCTTGATGTTATACACTGTTAAGCTGGCCTCAACTTACAGAAGCCCTATGAATGAGAACCCTCCAAGAGACCCCTTGTTTTTAACAGCCCACCTTAGGTCAATCCATCTGTAATGCATTCTTTTTCTTTTCCTACTGCCTTTCATTTTAACAAGTATTATCATATTTCTAAAGAGTCATGTCATCATATAATGTGTCCAAAGTATGATAGCCTTTAAAAGTGTATTATTCTTTTTAAAGAATACTCTGTGGGCCTGGTTTTGTTTCATTTTTTATCTTTGCATCAACTTTTTAAAAAAAGAATAATGACAGGGATATTTAAATCAGGAAGGCAGCACAGAGGAGAAAGAGTTAAGGACCTTTACACTGACAACTGTATCAGATCCTCACACTTCCATCTCTCAATGTCACCTCTGATGTTTAGTCCCCAGGACCAGATACATCACTTGAGGCTTCTGTTCATCTGTTTTATTATGTATTGTATTTGGTTTTTTACTTCAAGGGTGAGGGATGTAATATTTCCCCCCTTTCCTGACACAGGATTTTACAATGACACTGTACCTGAGGCACTACTGGAAAGATGAGCGCCTTGCGTTTCCTAGTCATACTAACAAGAGCATGACTTTTGATGGGAGGCTAGTGAAGAAGATTTGGGTACCCGATGTGTTTTTTGTTCACTCTAAGCGATCCTTCATTCACGACACAACCACTGAAAACATCATGTTGCGGGTGTTCCCAGATGGCCATGTGCTCTATAGTATGAGGTAATTTCATGAACAACTTGGTGTAAATTCTTTGTCCACCACTGTTCCAGCACAATTCCAGTTTTTGTCTTGTTGCTTTGATAACAAGTGTCTTTTGGCACATGCAGAATCGTGGTGTTAGATGCTTCTGAACTAATGGCTCTTTTACAATAACAATGGAAAGACAAGGGGCCTAAAAACTTTAAAGGGGGCAGATCCTGTCTCATCTTGGAAGCTAGGCATGGTCATCCCTGGTTCACACTTGGATGGGAGCCTGCCAATGAATATTAGGAACTGTAGGCTATATTTCAGAGGAAGGGACACCAAAACCGCCTCTTGAATATTCCTTGCCTAAGAAAACCCTATGAAATTCATGGGGTCCCCTTAAGTCATGTGGATTCCACCTAAACATTAGAAGAACTTCCTGATAATAAGAGCTATTCAACAGTGGAATATGCTGCCTAAGCATGTGGTGGAGTCTTCCTCTTGAGGTTTTTAAACAGAGGCTGGATGGTCATCTGTCGGGGGTGTTTTGATTGTGAATTTTTGCATGGTAGGGGGTTGGACTGGATGGCTCTTGTGGTCTCTTCCAACTCTATGATTCTAAGTCAACAGATGACGTGAAGGCACATGCACACAGAAGGGAAAGATAGCAGTGATGGAAGCCTCCTCAACAGATTGACTTGACACTATATCAGTGGCATCACGGGGGGGGGGGTGATACCACTGCTCCTCAGACACCTACCTTTTGGCAGAAATGGGCTGTGCCATTCACCTGCTTCCCTTTAAAATGTTTTAAGAGATGGTGGGAGTGGGTTACCGCACTGGGTGACACCAACCCTAGTGACACCACTGCACTATATCTGATGCAAATATAGTTAATCTTCTCTAAGGCCGAACTTGGGGTGGTGGTGGTGGGGAATATTTCCTTATGTTTGCAACAGAAGCCATTTGTACATAATACTGATTGGTTGGACCCTCCTCATGTCACTGGAAAATCTCTCCAAGTCCCTGAATTCCAGTGAACTTTTGCATTAAAAAATCTTTGTCTATTTTAATTTATGTGAAAAAGAAATGAAAAAACACCTGAATCTTCAGGCAGCATGTAGAAATTAAACTGCCTTCCTTCCTGTGAGTGATGGCTTAGCCAATACTTCATTTGCTGATATCCTAATCTATTATTAAAGGTGAGAAGCTGAGAGGAAGCCAGGGTTACTCAGTGGCTCACATACTTGTGTAATGTGACTACCACACCTTTCTTCTCAGCCCTACTAATCTGCAATTTAATTGTTAGTATGCTAATCAACCAATAAATTCAAACTCACAGCATACCCAAGTAGAAGCATACAGTTTTATGTGTTTGCACAGTTTCTCTGCCTTGTTATTTGTTCACATCTTTCTATATAGCCAAACTGACTTTTCTTTCTGGAATTTCCAGGATCACAGTTACAGCAATGTGCAACATGGACTTCAGTCGGTTCCCATTAGATTCACAGACTTGTACTTTGGAGCTGGAAAGCTGTAGGTGGCATTCATATTTCTGTCTGCAGTGTTTTCTCAGACACTTGTTCATTAATTTGGTTAAATTGATGGGAAAAGAAACCATACAATATGTCCTTTTATTAAAGTATTTAGGATCTTACTGTGTTTCAACCTGCTCCTTTGTTTAATATGTTTTTAATCTGATTTAATTATTTTTATTCTTTTACATTTTAATTTTAAAAAACCCTGTTCAATTGATTTTATTGATATGCTGCCATATTTTGTACCTTGAACTCAGTTTGTAGCAATTGAAATAAGTTGTGGACAAAGGGGGGAAATGAGAGGAGGAGTGAGAAATTAGGACATTTTAAAAGCAGCTGTAAGAGCGGAAAACAGGATTATTTGAGACAACGGGAGGTTGCAGACTGCCAGAAATAGTGTAAATTGAGTCCACTTTTAGTGTTAGGGTTAGTGCTAGGGAATCATGGGAATTGTTTTTTTTCCTGAGACATTGAGCCTTCTCTGTGAGAGAGCTCTGGTGCCACAATAAAATACAGTTCCCATGATTCCCTAATCCTAACTCTAACCCTTAAAGTGGACTCAATTTGCACTATTTCTGGCAGTCTGCAACCCCCCTATCTCTGCCAAATTGTGACAGTTGGAGGGTATCCTTTAGGGCAGGGGTTCTCAAACTATGGGCCGTGGGCCGGACCCGGCCTGTCGAGGCCTTCTTACCACCCTGCAAGTCCTCCTGCCACCACACCGCCGCCGCTGCCGTCGCTCGCGCACACCACCGGAAGCCATTTTGGCAAACAAAATGGCGCCTGAGTCGTGCGCATGCACACGCACTCATGCATGTGTGCGACCGCCCCCCGGAAGATCTGGGGGCCAGCAAACCAGCCCCCGGATGAAAAAGTCCGGGGATCCCTGCTTTAGGGGAATAATACACCTATGCCTGGTGCTTTATTCTGGACCCTAACAGTTATACTCTATGGGCCTGGTCTTGTTTCATTTTTGATCTTTGCATGTAGAAGGATTTCATATTCAAGAGCAGAATGGTGCATTCAGAGGATACACTGGTGTCAGAAAAGACTGCCTGAAGCACTGAGTTCTCCTTGACTGCCCTCTGCAAGCCTGCCCTACTCTATAGCCTTAAAAGTGTGGGAAGTATGATCAGTGAGCAAAGAACCAAGAAGTGCACTGTTGGTTCCATTGCCCTTCTGACATCTGATTGGGACTTCCTGGCACTGGGATTTTGAGCGATTGTAGAACTATAAAAGGGTCTAAAGACCTTGGGAAGGACATGTCTCATTTAAGTGTGTGTTTGTTTATGTCCTGGGCCACAGATTCTGGGAGATTATCATGTTTCTTTGAAGTCCATAAATTCCCTGGGAAGGCCAGCCTATCTATGGGCCAAATTAATGATATTTAATCAGTTTACTCACTGATCTATTTGGCTTGACTTTATGGGATCAGAACACATCAACAGAGCTATAGCTTGCTTCTGAGCAGCCAGCTCAACCCCTACTGTCTTTTCTCTGAAATGTTTTTTTTTCTTTTTCTTTTACTGAAGAGGTAAAAGCAAATGGGATTTACAATTTAGTTTATAAATGTTTTATGTGGACCTGAAATTCATTGGGTCTTATCCAAAATTTGTATGCATCACACATTACTGAAATATAATATAGAACAAGATCTTATTTGTTGTTACTGTCTGACCATGCTATATTTGAATGATTTGGGCTATATGCATGCTACAGATTATATTGTTTTTTTCAATACATGATAGCATAATATAAAATATAGAGACTAAAGTCCTGTTAGGATGTTGCATGCTCATAAGTGGACTTGGGTGGGGGGAATAGAATTGTGAAGATTTGCAATGTCTGTATTCATAAAGAGCTGCTGCTTCATAACTGTGTAACAGAGGTCAAAAACTGTGTAACAGAGGTGTTGGTGCACTGGGACACCAACAAGAGGGTTCTGGTGCACCTTGGGCACTCCTGATACACATCAGTTACACATCTTTGCAATTTAGTAACCAGGTTTCTTATCATGTCTGCTACTTAGTTAAGTACGTATAATTTTATGTTGCACGAAAGGACATACAAGATTCTAGCCAGTAATATTGTGGTTTCTGCCAATGAATCCAGGGAATTTCCATTTGATGGTACTGATATAATCCCCTTGTAGAAATCTCATGCATTTTTGAGACTATTACCCAGATACCTCAGCCTTGAGAAGAAAGGAACACTATGGTTGCCAGTCCATGCATAATTACCTGAGATTAGGTTTCCTTGGATTCAGTGGATTTACGTCTGAGTAGATGTGCATGGTGTTGAGCTGTTCGGCTCCAATTATATGCACACTTAGGGGTGAGTCCCATTTAATTCATTGGAAATTACCTCAGAGAAATCATGCACAGTTCTGCTACACAAACCAGTTTCAGTTTGCCAGTAGAAAGATACAGCCATCGAAGGAATGTCAAAGTACTTTCTCCTCCATTGTCCTATTTTTGCTGTTTTAAAAAAAACAAAAAGCAAAACCATCTAGATATTGTTTCTCTAGTTTAGTTTGCTATTGTAAAAAACAGTGTCTAATTAGTTAGTAGTTAGTGATTATCAAATGACTATCTAGTTAACTAGATAGTAACTAACTATGTGAACCAGCTGAGTAACTAACTAGTTGAGCCAGGAGAGTATAGCAGTTTGAGTTTTGGACTAGGCCTAGGGGCTTTATCACACAAGGCTACAAAAGCAGAATTTCAACAGGATAAAAGCGTCTTTAGCTGGTACTTATCACACAATGTTGTGTCTGTCTTGCTTCTGCCCTGCATTCTATTTGTTACTGTTGTGCACCTTTTCATAGATGGACAAAACCTGTCAGTAGACTGTCAATCTCATTGCTACTCCATTACTACCTTCATGCGATAAGTGCCTCCTGCTGCAGTTCTGCTTCTCAGGCAATCATGAGGTGTGAGTGGTCATGATTCTCTTCCTCTCTCTTTCCCCATGTTTGCAGCAATCAAGGCTGCAAACAGCTTACTGAAGTGTGGGAAGTCTGTGTACAACGTATTCAGGAGGTTATCAGCCATGATTGCTCATTCCCCCTTTCCTCCAGGAAGGTGGCATTTGGCAGTATTGAAAACAGATCACAAGGCCAAAGCACTATCATGGGGAAAAGTGTGATAAGAAATGATGTCAAACAGGTATGCTTCCATTCTTAAACTAGTATAGGACTCAGGAGACCAGGGTTCAAATCCCTGCTCAGCCATAGAACCCACTGGATGACCATGGGCAAATCATACTCTTTCAGCCTCAGAGGAAGGCAAAGGCAAACCCCATCTGGGAATTAAAAACCTGCTAAGAAAACCACATAATAGGTTTGCCTTAGGGTCGCCATAAGTTGGAAATGACTAGAAGGCACACAACAATGATTGAGTTATGTAAGAGGAGTATCAATTCTAGCCTGCCAATAAAAAAAAAAAATCAGATTTCCTACCCACACTGTCCTTCCAGATGTAGCCATTAATTAATCTGCCTATTACATTACTTTGTTCTTGATCTATAATATATTTTGCTATTTCAAATCTCTCCACAGATGCTTACACAGATGAAGATCTAATGCTGTACTGGAAAAATGGGAATGAATCTCTGAAAACAGATGAGAAGATTTCCTTGTCTCAGTTCTTAATACAAAAATTTCATACAACTTCCAGACTTGCTTTCTATAGTAGCACTGGTATCAAGTTTTCTTTCTCATTTTCTTGTGACTGTAGACATTTTGATAAACCAAACCTGGCTAGAGAAATATCATTAAAATATTATCAACCACCTTTTTGTCCTTTAATATTTATTCATTTTATTACATATTTTAAGCCTTCAAAGTAGCACCCATAGTTTCCCCACCCCACCCATTTTGTCCCCCAGACAACCTTGTGAGGTTTCCTGTTACTGTGTGCCTTCAAGCCATTTCCAATTTGTGGCAACCCTAATGTGAACTTATCATGGGGTTTTGATGGCAAGATTTATCCAGAGGGGATTTGCCATTGAGGTAGGTTAGTGAAATAATGACTAGCCCAAGGTCATCCAGGGAGCTTTGTCAAATTGTTGCTCAGATAAGTACTACTGAAGATGTCTTGCAGTACAGTATTTGCATTCTTCTGTGAGTGCTGTTAAAGCAGGATAGATCTATTGGTAAATCAAACACTTGTTCTGTAATGTAGTGGAGAAATGCAGAAAGAGTTTTTTTTAACTCTAAGAACACTTTAGATCATTGGCTAGTGTGTCTCCTAAAATAAAATTTCTGGTTGGAATTATGTTGGGGATTTATTTATATCCAAACACTGTAGTTTCGGTGCTACACTCTGAATCCCATCCCGATCCTCCCCAATCCTCATTGGGAAGTAGCTACCTGTTCTCCTCCTATGAGTGATCTCTGGTGCAACAGGCAGAAGCAGGGACCCTGCCACAATTTCCCCGCATGGTAGACCACCATGGATCTCAATGGCTGCTTCCTGGTACGTAGTGACATTTACAGTTCCAGTGTGTCTCCTGAACTAGGGGCTACATAAAGGTCCTGCATATGAAACTATCATAAGTGTGTAACACTAGGTTACACATTTGTAACTACCCAACACAATTCCAGCCATGATTTTGTTAAGCACACAGATGCTGTGTGTGTATGTTACAGACCTACTACCTAAACTTTCTGCTAATGAACAAAAAAAAAGCATTTTATATTGCAAATAAATGATGCTGATAGTGTTAAATAACTTACTGTGTATCCTTTGTCAAGTCACAATCAATGGAGCTTATCACATTCTTAAATAACTCACCTTACCTGATCCAGCTTAAAATTAAATTTGGGTGCTGTCCGGACCCTATCACAAGGGTTTTGCTGCCGAAATTGCTGCCCGGGACCATCCTGGGGCTATCCCTGCTCCTAGTCCCGCTCAGCGCAGCTC
Organism: Phrynosoma blainvillii; assembly: GCA_026167975.1. Taxonomy (NCBI): domain Eukaryota; kingdom Metazoa; phylum Chordata; class Lepidosauria; order Squamata; family Phrynosomatidae; genus Phrynosoma; species Phrynosoma blainvillii. Next base: position 142,032,993 of record JANUYF010000001.1, read on the forward strand.
TTTTTGAAGCCAGAAGTTTTCTGGCTTGAGAAAATGGTGACTGGAGTGGCTCCAGGAGCAGGGATGGCCCCAGGATGGTCGGTGGCAAAACCCTTGCGATAGGGTCCGGACACCACCCAAATTTAATTTTAAGCCAGATCAGGTAAAGCGAGTTATTTAAGAATGAGATAAGCTTGAACATCACTTCACCTTTGTAAACTGAAAACTTGTAAACTTCACCTTTGTAAACTGTCTTGTAAACCGCCTAGATTGGCTCACCACCGAGTGGTATATAAATAAAATTTATTATTATTATTATTATTATTATTATTATTATTATTATTATTAAAATAAAAGTGTGTTAAGGCAAATACGAGAACCAGCATGGTGTAGCAGTTTGAGCATTAGACTACGACCTTGGAGACCAAGGTTAGATTCCCTGCTCAGCCATGGAAACCCACTGGGTGATCTTGGGCAAGTCACACACTCTCAGCTCCAACAAACCCCATGATAGGTTAACCTTAGGATCACCATAAATCAGAAATGATTTGAAGGCACACAATAACAAGGGCAAATACATCCTTTGTATCTCTATACATAATATTGATTTTGATAGCATTAAATAACTCGCTGTGTGTCCTATGACAAGTCACGATCAACCTTACTTCACCTTTATAAACTGAAAAGAAAAGCTTGTTAGGGTAAATACATCCATTGCATCAATTTATATAATATTATCCCCTTTTGATTTTCCCCTCTGTCCTTTTTGCATTTTTCTTTCCCCCCCCTCCCCATGTCCTCAGTGGCTTCATTAGGGGGTGCAGGGATGTGGCCTGCACCAGGTGACAAGCCAGCAGAAGGGTGACACTTGCTCAAGCCCTCCTCCTGCTGTGCCTTACCTGGCTTCACAGTGGTGGTGACCTTCTCATGAGGAGGCCTCCACCGCCATGGCAAAGGAGATGGCTGAGCACACCCTTCCCAGGTCTGTGGCGGTGGCAGAGGCCTCCTCACAAGGAGACCTCCACCACAGCAGCAAAGAGGGCTGAGCACGCCCTTTTGGCCACCACCATCTCTCCTGCACCAAGGGACACCAGGGGTGGGAATGCCACTGCATGTACTACCCCTTTTGGTGATGGGGTCTCTCTCTCTCTCTGGACATCTTCAAAAAAAAAAAAGGCTGGACAACTACCTGATGGAGATGCTGTAGCTAGAGCTCCTCTGCGAGGAAGGACTCAATAGCCTATTCAACACTATGGTTTTATGATTCTCTCACTATGCAATTGCTGATATTTTATCTCCGTATTATGTAGTAGGTCTCACCTAACTATTGCTCAGAACTCTGAGTGTTGTCTGTATTAAAGTCCTTTTCTCTCAACAGGTTGGTACAATCGCCTATATATTAATTTTACTTTACGTCGCCACATCTTCTTCTTTTTGCTTCAAACTTATTTCCCCGCCACGCTGATGGTCATGTTGTCCTGGGTGTCCTTCTGGATAGACCGCAGAGCCGTGCCTGCAAGAGTTTCATTAGGTGAGTGATTTTCTCTATAATGTAGAGTTTGCATGTATAAAGGATGGGACTTTATACATGGACAAAGAAAGGAAAAATTCCAAATACTGACATACTAGACATACCATCATGTGAAATGGTACATAGTCACTTTGATTTCTGTGCCTAATTACTGCAAATTGATTCCTGTGCCTAATTCTGCAAACTAGAATGGGGATAGGTGTAGAACTAGTATTAATTTTGAAACAGTATGCTGAACTGAATTTTGAAATTGATGCTTATTGATCTGGCTTTTAACTGATGTTTATTGGCCAGTGTTTAACCTTATAAAATAATACATTCTAGGTCTCCCATTTATCTGCAAGTCAAACCCACTGAAGTAGAAGCTCTTATTATGAATCTAATATATTTTATGTCTGATTGTAGCTACTTAATGGGGAGGGAAGTCACTCTGCATATGCTCAAGGGAATTCTGTTCTTTATTATTACTTCATAAGTACCACAGTGAGATATGGCTTAGAGAACAGATCTCTGTGGCTGTTAGGCCTGGCTGCCATGAATTCCTTTACTTGTCCTGTGTTGATACTTGAAGTAAACATTTGTGTGGGGCTTTTTCAGGGATCACGACGGTGCTGACCATGTCTACCATCATCACAGGCGTCAATGCCTCCATGCCTCGGGTTTCCTACATCAAAGCTGTGGACATTTACCTCTGGGTCAGTTTTGTGTTTGTCTTCCTCTCAGTCATTGAATACGCAGCTGTGAACTACCTAACCACTGTGCAAGAGAGGAAGCAGCGGAAACTGCGAGATAAGGTGAGAGGCACTCTCTGTGTGCCTGAGTTGAATATATTGGAGCAAGGGTGAGGAACCTCTTCAGCCTGAGGGCCAAATTCATTTTCAGAGATAGTCTCAGGGACTCTATTTCAGCTGTGGGCAGAGCAAAAAGACCAGCACACATGACCTCTTACTGCCTGTAATCATGCCTAAGTACATCAACCCTTTAGATTTAGAAAGGGGGGGGGGGAGACCAAAAATGTACAGAAACTCAAAACCACCAAACAGGGTGTCATGGGGGATTGGACATGGCACAGAAGGCTACAATTTGCCCCCAGGGCCTGAGGTTCCATACCTTGCACCTGAGCTGCTTTGTGAATGTGAATGAGAAAACTCTGACACTTGCATGTCTGTGCGTGTGAACAATTTTTGTCTAGAGTATGCGAACTGACAGCGAAGCCCTGACACCACAGAAACAGGAGTTGATGATAGTAGGAACGACAGAGGAAAGGAAACTCAGATCAGAACTGGGGAAGTCTGCAACCTGGGACTTTGACAGAGACAATATAGGGAGGGTAAGAAAGGGAAAATTCAGCATGGTATGAATTTGTATTTGCTGCATTTTGTGTAGATACTGCCCATAAATTATTACAAAGCCCTGACTAGTCAGATACACATTTAAAATCTGGCTTCAACCAATATAGTAGAAGACAGAAAGTTCTTGATGTGAAATGCACTCAGACTGGTCTCTCCCATTACACAGAAGTTGTGCTACTTCTGTGACTCTGGCTTTGCTTTTGCTTTTGTGATTTCATTGCATCTGTTTTGGGGCATGCACCACCCTGAGAAAGCCCTGTTACGGAAGGGCAGCACATATATCAACTTAATTAATGAGCAAATTAATTAAGTGGTAAGAACAGATGCAGGAGTGCTTGGGCATCCTCATTTGCACCTCCAGTGTGATGTGCAAAGATGGGGGAGGAATCTGCATCCTTTACATAATATAGCAAGCACATCTGAGATCCACACACAGCCAATGAAGAGGCCTGCCTAGATCAGCATCTGGACAGCAATACTTGTTTGAGGCCCAGTGGACAGGATCAGTGCATTATTTGATGCAGATGGGAGAGTAAGGGCCTTTGCAGACTGCTAGAAATAGTGCAAACTGAGTCCACTTTAAGGGTGAAGAATTCACTTTAATGGTTAGGGAATCATGGGAACTGTATTTTAGTGTGGCACCAGAACTCTCTGACAGAGAAGGCTCAATGTCTCGGGGGGGGGGGGGGAACCAATTCCCATGATTCCCTGGCACTAACCCTAACCCTTAAAGTGGACTCAATTTGCACTATTTCTGGCAGTCTGCAAAGGCCCTAAGTATCCCCATCTCACGCTGACTGAGTGTTGTATTTTATGTCTATTTTATATGACTAGAGCTGAATCTGCAGTATTTCATTGTGAGTCTTTTTTTTATAATTATTGTTGAAAGACTAAACTGAATAAAGTACGATAGCATGCTTGTTATAATTTACAAATCTGATATTTGTATAGATTTTTTCTTAATACTGTCATTTATGTCAAAAAAGTTCATTTGACCTCTCTGTTTGAGTTGTAGTCATGTACCTAAGCCAGGGTTGCTTATATAAACACTATCTTTATCCTTATCTGTGACTATGTTCTTGAATAAAAAGGTGATTTAAATAGTTCACCAAGGCTGCAGTCTTCCAGAAAAACAGATGAAGAGACAGTGTAATCAAAGGATCTCTGTGTATACAACTTATTTTCTCCTGAGCAGAGAAAAAAATATGGTAGACTTTCATAACATATTATGCTCCAGCTGCATTTGACTATTAGCCATGCTATCTGGAGATCACAGCAGTTACAGTCCAACACATTTGGAGGGCACTAAGTTGAGAGGAGCACCGAATTCACATAAACTAATTTGATTACCATATATACTCGTGTTCAAGTCAACCCCCATGTATAAGTTGAGGGAAGGTTTTAGGGCCAAAATCATGGGTTTTGATATGACCCGTGGATAGGTTGAAGATAGAATTTAGGAGACAGGTTGTGAGATTGGCTTGAAAGTTGAAGTAGAAGTAAAAAAGAGAAGCTTGGTTTTCAGAGGAAATTCAAGGAGGAGGAGGAGGAGGAGAAGCAAAGGTTTGATGATCACCTTTCCCCTTTAAGGGCTGAGGGACTTCAGCTCCCAGAAGCCTCAGCCATGTTGGCCAATAGCTCCTGGGATTCTGGGAGCTGAAGTCCCTCGGCCCTTAAAGGGGAAAGGTTGCCTACCCCTGCTCCAACCCTTTGCTTCTCATCCTCCTCTTCCTGTTTGCATTTCTCCATTTCCCCTCCACTTTCAAGGTGATCATCAAACCTTTGCTTCTCCTCCTCCTCCTACCCCTGGGTTGGAGATTGGCTTGAAAGTTGGGGTGGGGGGAAATGCGGAAATGCAAACAGGAGAAGGAGGAAAGGTTTGGAGATTGGCTTGAAAGTGGAGGTAAAATGCAAGGAGGAGAGGATGAGAAGCAAAGGTTTGGAGATTGGCTTGAAAGTGGAAGAGAAATGGTGAAATGCAAGCAGGAGGAAAGGTTTGCAGATTGGCTTGAAAGTGGAGGGGAAACAGGGAAATGCAAGCAGGAGAAGGAGGAAAGGTTTGAGGATAGGATTGAGAAGGGAATCACCAAACACACACATATATGCACTCATGCCTCGCAGCTCTTTCAGCAATTACTGTTGAGGCATGGAAAGTGGGGCTGTTTTTTAAAGGACCTTTATGAGCAATATTACTGGTTGTTGTTGTTGTTGTTGTTGTTGTTGTTAACTTTTCTCCAGTCAATCTCAACCCATGGTGACTGTATTGACCCACATATAAGTTGACCTCAGATTTTATGATCAATTTTGGGCATAAATTTCTCAACGTATAGTCAAGTATGTATGGTATATCCTGATGTACCCCAAATAAATTTCAGATTCTCAAAAGATTTGCAATATCTTAGTAAAGCTATTTTAAAATACTTAGAACATTTTCTTTACAGTAGAAAGTTGCCCTAAAAATACTTTCCCCTTATTCAATTTTGTTTAATCTAGCTTGAAACTGAAAACAATCCCAGTTCTCTCGTGTTTTCTTCCCCCCGTCACATTTTCTCTCATTCATTTTATCATATAATGCCAATATTTAGACTCATTCTATCTTGCACAATGTACTGCTCTCCAGACATGTTGGATGGTAAACCCTACCATGTTTTGCTATTTTGGCTCTGTAGTCTTTTCATTGCAGCTGACAGTTGTCTTATCACCAGTCTTTTACCAGCTGGGCTTTAGGAGAAAGGGCAGTATGGCTCTCCAACCTCCTGGGTCATATTGAATGCTGTTAAAAGCCCATGTGATTTACAGATTTTTTTTATAAAACGTTTGTCTCTATGTTTAAGGTTTACAACAAGTATTGCCACCTTATGTATTTCTTGGAGGGTGGGAAGTGCCCAGCTTTGCACTGGTTGAATAAGTCAGTTTGATGCATGGAAGCCATTAACCAAAGTTAGGTAACTGTCAGAGCTGGACACAAGATATCCTCCTGGTCTGGGTGAACCCCTATAGCTCCTTGGCAGGTCTACCCACTCCCATGACTGTGAAGAGCAGCGATCCTAGCAGGGCAGAGTGAGCAGTCCCTTAACTCTGTCCCACAAGCATTTCTACCTCCCCCCTATGCCCAACTTAAAACTATATTGTCTGCAATGCTATAGGATGGTTAGGAAAAATTAACTCCTAGTGACCTAAATCCTGCTGGTAGCCCAAGCTAGAGTCAGTGGTGTACCTAGTATATTTGACACCCAATGCAGATAATTTTTTAAACATCCCCTTCTCTTCAACACCCAGCAGCCACTGGTGAAAGAGGGCTGCTCCTGCTGCCATGTAGCATTTCTGGGTCTGGCAGAGCTGCTGGATGGGCGGCAAAGAGAGGAGACTCACTTTCCCACCTGTCTAGCAAAGCCAACAGATGTGGTAGGCACTTCTTCCTACCAATACACTGGGACACACTCCCTGAGGCATCACCTGGTAAGGCCCGCACTCCCCGCACCCCTGTAGTCCTTGACTAGCGTAAGTCTGTCGACTCAGTTGAATTTACTTATATGTTAACTCACCATTCAGCAATTGATTCAAGGAGTTTACTCTAGCTAGGACCAAGAAATAGGATGTAGGGTACTGAGTGAAAAAGTTATTGCAAGCTTCAAAAACATGGGCTCTTAAAATTCACTCAAAGTAATAAATTGATGTTAAAAATTAAACAGTCCCCAACTGTCCACTACTAGAGTTTCCTTTGTATACATGCCAAACTCCACATTTAGATTTCATAGGCCTACGCCTATAGCTCTCACAGAAAGGGAGGCAGACTGACATCATTTTTTAATCACATGTATTACAATTATTTAATCCCTTTCTTGCCAAGAAACTTGTTAAAAAGTTACATATAAATTGTTTTCAGTGTGCAAAATTCATACTATTTTAAATAAATAATACCGCTCACTTCGAATTCACCTTTATAGGCATGTACCGTATGATGGGTCTATGCCCTAATGAATTCAGTCGGTCATAATGTAGTTTTTCTCCCCAATAGGAAGGGTTCCTTCTTTTTACTTAGGCTAATACAGTGGTTCTCAAATGGTGGAGTGTGACTCCCAGTGGGAAACGGTTTGGAGATGTAAATATGAGTCCCAAGAGTAAAAGGTTTGCATACCACTGGGCTTCTTGGATCCAGCAGAGATTGGACAGAGTTGGTATTACCAGATTCTCTTCCCTTGAAGCTTAACTACCAGCACCAGCACCTCACAAACTATTCTGAAGGGTCCCCCACACCCTCAGAAGAGGTTTTGAGAAGCTTGGCAGCTGCATATGGAAGGGGTAATTGGGGAAAAATTTCTCCCCCCTGCTTTCCACTCATGAGACCCTTATGTTTGCAGAGTTCCACTTGATATCACACTGGATACAATCCAAAAAGTCCTCCAATACTAGAATTTGCAAATGAAGCATTAACACACTGCATAAAACTAAGGTTCTGTCTTTTTCACTTATTCTGTTCTCTCTTTTTTGTTTGTTTGTTTGTTCTGTTTCCTCAGTTCCCATGCACATGTGGAATACCTTCTACAAAAACTATGCTGCTGGAAGGTATCTACAGTGAGTCAGATACTAACAGCCTAGAAGAGTATGCAAGAGGCCAGATGGTGACTGAGGAGGAGAAGCAAGACAAGATGGTGGTCAACTTGGCCATGAATAATGAGTCTCATTCAACAAAGAAGAAAGGGTTGAAGGGTCATGTTAGCCTGCGAATCATGAAAAACACTCATGCCATTGACAAATACTCAAGATTAATATTCCCGGGCACCTATATATTTTTTAACCTAATTTACTGGTCTGTCTTTTGCTGAAGAAGTGGTTGACTCAGGAGATATTAGAAGACTGTACTGTGTATTTTGGTACTGTTTTGATTCTGAGAGCACAATTTTCCTAGAGCAAACTTAGGGCATGATTTTCTAAGAGGCACTACACAAAGCTATTGGAGACCATCCACTTCTGCCAGTTAATTTCGCTTCTTTTCCTATCCCTTTCTTTACTTATGAGAGTTGATCTTTCATACGTGAAATTGTTGAGTTTTGATATCAAGCCACTGCATGCTGCACTGGCAATAGGCCCCAATATTGGCAGATCCACAAGGGGAACTAGAGTCTGCTATGTAGACTTCACTTGAGAAAGTAATATGTTGAAATAAGGGTAAGGTGCTATATATTTTATGAGGGAATGTGTTGATCTGGAACCCCTTTTTTGTAAGGAATACATCATACCCATTGTGGGGTTTATTTTGTAGGAAGCAGTCATCATGGACAAATCACCAAAGTTAATCTGTCTGGTTAGAACAATTTCTGAGGGTGATAAGAAGGGTCCTGAAAATTTCAGGATGGTTGTTTTTTTGAAGGAGATGAAGCTCTGAAGAACACTCCTTTTGGAACTTAGTGGTAAAAACAAAGAGAGAGCTCAATCACTAAAAATCAGTGGAATCTTTCTGACCAGTTTGTGGTAAGTATAGCTATTTAACTTGTCCCTTTCACACCACACAGATATAACCCTTGGATGCTGTGGTTCTGGTCTATGGAATCCTGGGATTTGTAGTTTTCTGTGACACTTAGAATTTTATTCTTTAAAAAATAGTGCCTACAAATTCCAGGATTCCACAAGATGGAGCTTAGGCAATCAAAGTGTTGTCAAAGTACTATAACTCTATTGTGTAAAGAGACCTCTTGCTTAACTATGGGCTCATCCAGTTGGGCCATTTTGAGTATGTTGTGCTATACCATTCTCTGGTGTTTCATGTCATCTCTTGTTGCTTCCCCTCCCAAATGCAGGTACCTGACCTTTTAAAAAACACTCTTGGTGGTGTAGTTCAGAAATGTGGCTCATTTTTGTATGTTTGTTGATGTTAGCTGATGAATGTTGTGGGTGGGATGTTAGCATCTTGTGTGAAAGTCAGGTCTACTCAAAGTGGTAATCTGTGGGCCAGTGCCAATCCACAAGTTATTGGCTACTAGTCTGTGATAAGTTTCCAGGAAAGAACAAAACAATTGTAGTCAGTGAATACCAATGTGGTGGTGTTCCCTGGTGCATTGGGGGGAAAGCCCTGCTGGTCCTCTACATCAGATCGCTGAAAAAGAACTGCATAGACTCAACCTAGATTCTACTCCCCATCATAATGAAATATCTGCAGGAACACAATTCTACTGATCATTTTATGTCAGGCATCAAGCTGGGCAGTCATTTTAGCTTGCTGATTTAACACTGATATGGAGAGCCGAAGCAGTAATATTGGAAGGTGGGGACAGAGAGAGGGGAGGAATTCTGCTGCAAACATAATACAAAGTTTTTAATTCTGAACCTAACATTTTCTCACATACTCTATATGATCAAGCTGAAATGGCTACCAACCTGGTAGAGAAAATGGAGAACTAGAAGTATCTTATAAGATGTTCAGTAGAACTTCTCTTCTCCTCTTCCATCCCCCTTCCTGGTCTTTCACCATTTTCAGCCTCATGATCTAGTGCTAGTATGGAAAGGATTTTTTTTAAAAATGAAGATCTACAGGCAGGGGACTCCAAAATAATTGAATGAGCAGGAATGGGGACTTGGCGGAGAGATGAATTGGCAGTTCTGTATGTAGTGACCACCAAGAGAATTTTAGCTTGCCATCTTAGCACCAATGCTACACAGAATTTTTAATTCAAAACAAAACAAAACCCTACACTCTAGACTTTGGAAGAAGAGGACAATGCAAAGATTCCATAACAGAATCAGAACTGGGAACTGAAGTTAAAATCAGGAGGGAAGGCAGAGGACTGTACACACCTACAGCCACCACTCCAGCCCATGTCACCAAAAAACACCCACAGATGAACCAAAATGTCTGGCCTTTATACACAATACTTGTTGAATTGCACACCAGAGATTAGGTCTGTGTTTTTAAGACAGTTTCAACAAAAGGAATAAATAGAGTCAAGATAGAATGGAAAATGAGATGAGAAAGCGTGCAATTAGCAAAAGTCATTTAGATTTTGGGATGCTGGTGGAAAGTACAGTACAGAAACTTATCATTAGCTGGTATATTTGGCTTCTCTGGGTGAGTCCTGTTAGCACACTTTTCTAAGAGCCTTAATGCATTACAAAAGAAAGATGAAAGGCAACGAGATAGAAGCAACTTTCTGAGAAGCAACTTTCTGTTTACCTTTCTGCATGCCTTCAAAGCACTCTCATTCTCTTCCTGAAGGAGGCAGTCATAAAAGCATGCCTTTTGTTGTGCTGGAAAAATCTGTTTGGCAAAAGGCATGCTTTTACAACCGCCTCCCTCTGGAGGGAGAACAGAAGTGGTACGATGGCATGCAGAGAAGTAAACAGAATGCCACTTCTATCTCACTCCCTCTTGTCTTAATTTTATAATGTGATAAGGCTCAAAAGGATGCACTCAACTAGCAGTAAGTCCTTAAAGTTCTCACAGACACCTATCTTTTTTGCATGCTACATCAGAGGTACCCTGGCATAACAGTCTTCCCCACCTTTTCTTATCTTGCAAAAGTTACTTTGGCTCACCGTAATGCTCAAAGTTCCAGAGCCATGCTAGCTGGAGGATCCTGGTAGATGATAGTCCAGAGCATGTTTCCAGCTTCTGGCTTTAGAAGTGTTCTGACCCAAGAGATACAATGAAATCCTCTGTGGTTGCTGACTTCTTTCACTAATATCAAGTGACTTACTAGGCATTTGTGTCCAAAGTACCACAAGATACCACCAAGTTATTCCAGGAGCACCATTTTTCTTCCCCCCCCCCCACTCCTACGTTGTGAATTCGATCCAAGGGCTAAAAGGTTGACTCAGCCTTTAGTCCTTTCATAGGTTGGTAAAATTAATACTCAGCTTGTTGGGGGAAATTGGCAATTGGTTTACAAATTGTAAACCGCTTAGAGAGTGTTGAGTTCACTATTAAGTGGTGGTAGAAATGTAAATGCTATTGCTATTGCACTCCAAATTACTGTAAGTTGGAGAGGGATAATTAGTTATCCATATTTATAGTCATATTGACTTTCCTGTGCACAGGGACAAATTAATTTGGGGTTTAAATATTTTAAGTATTTAGTAGACCAAATATTATCATTTTATAGGTATAGCTAGCCTTTCGGATTATTTCTTCTGACAATAATTTAAGAGAAAGGTTTGTACAATGTTCTCTCTGAAGGTCTACAGTACTGAGACTGAGGCCCTCTTGTTTTTGAAACTGAAGATAAAGAGAATGGAAAAAATTGTCTGGAGAACAATGGAAAATTCATTGTGAATTTCAGAACAATTAAGTATGGTGCCTTAAAAATTACAAACTTTCTATGACAATCTTTGGTGGATGATTTCATCTTTGTCAGATGCATGAAGTGTTATTTCACACATGAACATACACAGTGAAAAGATGTAGACAATGGGGGCATTCTTAGGGAGACAATACATCCCCATGTACCCATGTGTGCTATACACTTAGCTATAGCTATATTTCTATAGCTGTAGAAATAGAAAAAGATTTAGATATTTAGCTGCCAGTTGTAGGTGGTTCCGATACATTCCAGAATTGGTCTATACATTTTCTGGCTGCCAAAAAGAGCCATAGTATCAACTATAAATCTGCAGGTTCAGTTTTATCTTTCAAATAATTGTATGTAATTTTAATTACATAGCTAGTGCCACCTTTTAGATTATAATAAGGTTATAATTCCTAAATGGCCTGAACCACAGAAAGCTCCAGGAGTGACATTTATCTCTAAAAATAAATATAAACTAATATAAATTAGAAGAAGAGAGAGCTAACCAGAGACTGTGGCCTAGATTCAACAGACATGGAGCTGGTCATTCCACTACATTTAATTATTGGACAAGCAGGGGTGCAAGAGACGATGTGTACATGCAATCCACTATGCGAGACACACTTAGCACAATGCTTATTGGTTGTGCAGACACTTGCAGAAATGACATTGAAATCCATCACTCATTCGTTTCTTCACCTCAGATGTGCAGGCATCTTGACTACTTGGTGTATCGGGAACTGCTTCTTAGGCTCACATTGTGTTATAGTTGCACAGTAGAAAGGGCAAGCCTAGATACCTCACTTGCACTGATGTTAGAAATTCATTACTACTAGTACAGTGTACATTGCTAGCGCAACAACACCATTCAGGATTGAGCCAGTCTTCTACAGTGGAAAGTGAACTCTGCTGTTTGTTCAGATTGCCTAGAATGGATAAATAACTTTCACAATCTTAGCTAGACTATTTATTTTTGTGCTAATGGCAGTAGTTATTAATATAGAGGCAAGGAACACTTGGTCCTCTAGATACGATTGGACTCTGGTTCCCATCATCTCTAGTCACTTGCTGGTTCAAGCTAAGATCATGAGTACCCAGCCTGTTGGGGGCAATTAGTTTACACATTGTAAACCGCTTAGGGCAGGGGAAAGCAACCTTTCCCCTTTAAGGGCCGAGGGACTTCAGCTCCCAGAATCCCAGGAGCTATTGGCCAACATGGGACTACTGGCCGACATGGCTGAGGCTTCTGGGAGCTGAAGTCCCTCGGCCCTTAAAGGGGAAAGGTTGCCTACCCCTGGCTTAGGGAATGCTTAAGTGCACAGATAAGCGCTATAGAAATGCACTTGCTATTGCTATTTGGGATCTAGCAACAACAGGTTCCCCACACCCTGAATTAATGCTTCACAGAATGTAACACTTTATATATAATGGGTCCTTGGTATCTGCTGGGGTTTGATTCCAGGATCCCCTGTGGATACCAAAATTTGTGGGTGCTCAAGTCCCATTAAATACAATGGCACAGTAAAATGGTGTACCTTATATAAAATGGCAAAATCAAACTTTGCTTTTGGAATTGTTTAAAAAAAAATTCCCCAAGCTGTGCATGGTTGAATCCATGGATAAAGCAATCCATGGATATAGAGGGCCAACTGTATGTTGGTTCCAGATTCTAAAAATATTTGTGCTCTTGTGCCTCATGTGGTCAGTGCTTGCAACAGAGAACATATTCCATGTTAGAACCAAGTAAGTCTTTTAAGAAAAAGAAAAAATGAAGGATAATTTTTTAAAAGCTGCAAATCCCCAATTGTGGTGCAGTGGTTTGAGTACTGGACTACAACTCTGGAGACCTGGGCTCAATTCCCTGCTTGGCCATGGAAACCCAGTGGGTGACCTTAGGCAAGTCACACTCTCTCAGCCTCAGGGGAAGGCAATGGCAAACCTTCTTTGAACCAATCTTGCCAAGAAAACTCCATGATAAGTTCACTTTGGTCACCGTAAGTTGGAAACAACTTAAAGACACACACCAACAAAATTTTATGGCCGATGGAGGGAATCCAGAGAGGTCTGGAAGTAATTTGGGGCACTTACAAAATGGCCTGTCGGTGATACCTGTCTGTTCTGTAGGTGTTCATGTGGAAACCTGACCATATGATTGTTAGTCAGGACTTCAGCATGAAAGGAAGATGCAGCTATCTTAGGTTCTTTGTTTTATAATCAATAAATACCTCAGCCCAGAGAATCTTGTGTGCGATGATGCAAAAGGCTGTAAAGGTGGGAACAGTTTCTTCAACCTACAGACAATTAAGTTGACCATCTATCTAGCTGTGCAAGATCTCTCTATGCTTCTGTGCTAACCATGATTCCTCCCCAAGTAACCCTTTTCCCCCTTTTGCATACATGTAGGCTTGTGTAAAGAAGAGCAATTATATATGCAAAGTCCATTTGTATATCTGAGGTATTAAAAATCTACTTTCATGGATCTCCTTCAGCTGGGAGAGCAGAATGAAAAGTGGGGTGTCGCCATGGCTTCCAGCATGTCACTGAACCTTTGTGCCTCAGTTTCTCCATCTGTAAAATGGGGGTGATAAACCAGTCTACCTCACTGGGATGTTGACTACCAAATGTTTTTTGGGGGAAATTCAGGTTCTTGAGTGCAAGGGCCTATGTAAATGCAGAAAGTTTTTTAAAAATGAATAAATAAAAAGTAATGAGTACAGTGGTCACATTCACTGAGGTTAGGGGTGAAGGACCCCTGTGAATGTGGAAAAACTGCAAATTAAAAACCCACCAGCCTTTCTACTTAAGAGAACACTTCCCTAGGAATCTCCAGGTCCTCCAGTGCAACTCTATGGTCAACATCTGCCAGATGTTGATCATAGAACTGCACTGGAGGCCTTACAGATGCCTAGAGAAGTGTTTTCTCTAGGAATATCTAGGTTCTCCAGCACAATGCTCTGGTCAACCTCCAGCAGAATTGCAATGGAGGACTTAGTAATTCCTAGAGAGGACATATTAATCAAAACCACAAATAATCAAATCTGCAAAAGTCAAAGCCGCAAATGTGGAGGGCCAACTGTACACTATAGTTTTTGTGGGTTTTTTCGGGCTGTGTGGCCATGTTCTAGAAGAGTTTCTGACGTTTCGCCAGCATGTGTGGCTAGCATCTTCAGAGAAAACTGAAATGGAAGAGCATGGGTCTATATATACTGTGAGACCCTGGGTAGGGAGATGCTGGCAAAACGTCAGAAAGAAACTCTTCTAGAACATGGCCACACAGCCTGAAAAAACCCACAAAAACTATGGATGCCGGCCATGAAAGCCTACGACTTCACAACTGTACACTGTTATACAAACTCAGCAGTCTATTGCTCATTGACAATTTGATGTTAATTATAAAGAGTCATTGGAGAAACTGAGTTAATGCATATGCTTGAGTCATTCAGGGATGGCAGAATACTGTAACCATAGTAAGCAGTGGTGCAGCTCCATGAGTACCATGGGTTTGCCCCAGAGCAAAACATTGTATGTGGTCACTATGACAGAATGCTGCTTTTATAGGACAATGTCTCCTGCTGTGTAAATAAAGATCTTGGCTTCAGATTGCTATTTATATTCACATGCATAACTTATTTGCTGACAGAAGACAATTATTGAGATGCTACATTTGGTGCCGTGGGCACAATTTCCCAACGAAATGCTACTAAATGAATTCTGTTCTGAAGCACTTAGCCCATAGTTAATGTAATATGCATGTGTACATGTACAGAATAAAGCGTTTTGAAAGTATTAAATATCCAGAAGGATTTCTTGCAACTGCAATCATACATTCTGGGTGTGTGTTTAAAGCTCTGGAGTCTTTTTAGTTGTTTAAACCATTCTCTTGAACACACTAGTCTGACAATGTATTTGCACTCTATTATTGGCTCAACAGAAGATCCAAATAAAAACAAAATGCATCACCATTTTCTTACACCTGCAGTTCATTCCCACAACTATTTATCAAACAACTCTCACATGCAGAGCCATTGGGCATTCTAGGAGTCATGGTCCAAAAAAGTACTTTTTCCAAGATCTACTCATAGGTGACAGACCCAGGTTCACTTAGCCATGGATGCCAAAGTGATCTAAGGGCAATTCTCTCTCTCACCTCTTTTTCAAGGTTGTCTGAAGGACTGTATTCTCCCATGTGAACCTGCTGCCCATGTTTTGAGATTTGGGGAGGTCCTTCTCTCTTTCCCACCGCCGTCACAGGTATTTCTGGTGGGAACTTGGAACAAGGCCTTCTCAGTGGATGCTCTTAGATCTGGAACGCCCTAGATTTGTTAAATGCTCCCTATGCTATCTTTCTGTGGGAAGATAAATTACTTTTTTGTCTCAACAGCTCTTCGAAGACTGGTTGCACAAGAGGAAAAGGCCTTGCATAAAGTGCTGGATTTTCTATTTGTTGTTTTCCTTCAAGTGGTTTATGTTTTTAGCAGGTTTTAATGGTCACTTACATTTATAATTTTTGTATGCTGTGAATATATAGCTATGCTTTAACTGTTGTGTGTCTCCTTGAGAGAGACAGCATGATGTAGTGGTTTGAGTGTTGGACTATGACTCTGGAGACCACGGTTCAATTCGGCCATCAAAGCCATTGGGTGACCTTGGACAAGTCATATGCTCTCAGCCTCAGGGGAGGACAATGGCAAACCTCTGAGCAACTCTTGCCAAGAAAATCCCGTGATAGGTTTGCCTTAGGGTTACCATAAGTCAGAAATGACGTGAAGGCAGATAAGAACAACAAGAAATAAGAAATTCCACCTCAAATCCCAACTGGAAAAAGGGCAGGATATAAATAATGGCTGTAATCTTCGTAGTTATGTATGTGTGACCTAGAGTTACACACCCATGGCAGTTATATATTCATGATCCATATGTAGTTCCTGTTGATCTCAGCAGCTGCTTCCTGGTAAGTGGAGACTGGGATGGGAAGTCAGGCTGGGATAAGGAGATAGGACTTAACCTGCGAGATGTATTTTCAGCAATGGAGGGGGAAACATCCTATAGTGGATTGTTCCTCCTCTGCTCTGGTTTGAAGTTGTTGTTGCTGTGTGGCTTCAAGTTGTTTCTAACTTATGGCAATCTTATAATGGGTTTTCTTGGCAAGATTTGTTCAGAGGTGATTTTTCAGTGCCTTCCCCTGAGGCTGAGAGTATGTAACTTAAGGTTACCCAATAGGTTTCATGGCATCAGGTAGGCAGGAAAAAACGTCATGGAAGCAGCCACCAGGAGGACCAACCTACTAAGTTCTCAGTAACAGCTGGTAACAGCTGAGCACATGAATAAATGGCAAAGCACTCACACAAGAAAATTATGGAAGCCATAAAACAATAAAGAAGTCACAGAGGGAAGGCTGAGAATGCCCTCTCTATCCACACCTTTACCGAAGAAAGAAGAACTCTCAGTTTGGGGCAGGAAAGGTGTTTTGCCCTCCAGTGCTGAAAACAGATAACTCACAGGTAAATCCAATATGCAAAGGGATCTTGTAGCACCTTTGAGACTAAATGAAAGAAAGAAGCTGGTAGCATAAGCTTTCGTAGTCTTGAGTTTATTATATATACCGTACTATGTCGACTTCTGTATACAGTATATCATATATACTTGAGGGAAGGTTTGGGGACCGAAATTATGGATTTTGCTATGACCCGTGGATAAGTTGAGGGTAAAACATTGGGGCATGTAACAAAGGATCTAAGGCAGGGGTAGGCAACCTTTCCCCTTTAAGGGCCGAGGGACTTCAGCTCCCAGAATCCCAGGAGCTATTGGCCAACATGGCTGAGGCTTCTGGGAGCTGAAGTCCCTCGGCCCTTAAAGGGGAAAGGTTGCCTACCCCTGATCTAAGGGATCAAGCAAAGAAAAATGATGTCAAAGAACTCACAAAATCCCAGCCAACATAACTGTTTGTGCTCACACTAAAGGCTGTGCATTTGACCAGGGTATGTTTCCTTTATTTAAAAAAATAAGAGTTAAAGTACAGTATTTACATTGATCTGTGTGTAAGTTGACTCAGGTTTTTTGGGTCAACTTTTTGACTAAAATATTTAGACATATACATGAATATATGGCAATAAACTCAGAGACTAAAAAAGATGCTACCAGATTCTTTCTTTCAGTTAGGGATGAAACAGACCACCCCAAAGGAGTGGCTCTGTGCCGCCCCTTTGCTTGCCAGATTAGGGCTGTGGCAACCGCACGCCGTGGCCCCGATCTGGCATTTTTCTGCCCCCAAAAGAAGTGGCAAAATGCTGCTCCATATAGAAACGGAAAAAAGTCGCCCTTGCCACTGCAGTGACATGTTTCAGCGCTCCTTTTTTGTATGCAGCATGTAGTTGCCATGGTGCTGGAGCACTGCAACACTGCCCGCTGTCTGGTTGGGCATGTGTCATGATGGCGGCTTGGAGGCAGAGTCGGGGCGTGCTGCCACCAGGTCCCCACTCCACCCCAACGTGGGCCCTTTTGGCTGGTCTGTACAGCCTCTTAGTCTCAAAGATGCTGCAAGATCTCTTTGTATACTGATTTTCCAGCCTAACATGGCTATGTCTTTGAAGTCTATCAGGTAAGTCCAATGTTCTTTTTTCCAACAGCATAGGGGAAAACATCCTGTAATGGGACACCAGAAATCTCCCTGACCAATGGGTGGGTGAACTGAAGATGATTATTTAAGGAGCTACAACAGACTGTAGGACATGTCTACCAAAGGAGGCCTCTGCTAATGGAAAGGTGTCCAAATGTAGTGATGCACAAATATGAGAGGCTAGGTGTGCGTGTGTGTGCTGTACTGGGATTTACTGTGTAGTACCATAACTACAATGCTTACGCTTCTGTAAATCCCATACAGGATTCTGTCCAATATCTCTAGGTATGGTCCAAATCAAATTAAAATATAAGCACAATACAGTTTCAAATAACCAAAAAAGACTTGATTTTTTTTAAATTAAAAAACCCTACAATACAACCTGGCATATAATTTAAAAACATGCCAATCAGAATAATCAAAATCTTAATCATACTTGTGATCTTTTTCAGGTAAATGAATAGTAAAGAAGAACAAGATTTTTAAAAGTGCCCATTTATTCTTATTTCCATTTTGTGGCTGTCTGGAGGTGGTATCGGGGATGCAGGATTGCCATTTGTGCAATATAACAGGTGCCTCCCTGGCTTGGTGCCCCAGACAACTGCTTGTTTGCCTTCCTCTAAATATAGAAGAGAATGTTGTGCTGCCCTCATTCTCAGGGATAGGAGGGATTATAATTTCACCCAATCAAAATAAATTTTATCTCATCCAGCACTCATAAATTCCCTCAGTAAAAAATATTCATAAATATGTACTGATCATCTTTTTTTACCTTATCTCTCTTATTATAACATCTTCGCATCTTCCTCTCTGGTTAATATATTGTGATCAAAATAGTTTCATCCCAGGCAGACCTGTTTGTGGAATTGCAAATATAATGAATTACTGAAAACATCAAAACCTCTCCCAGCAGCAGTTTTATCATTAGATACAGAGAGGCTGTTGATTCCCTATAGAGAGAGATTTTTTTCTAAATTGCTTGAAGGTATCCAATTTGGAATGGGCTTCATCCATGTGATTACAGCTCTCTGCATGGGTCACGCTGTAATTACAATTAAAACATAACATTATTACAATTAAACACATTTGTACACGCACATACTGATTACTATAGTAGCTCTTTAAACCAGGGGTTGGTAAAGGTTTGTAAAATAGTGGATGAGTCTAAACATTTATTTTAATGGCAGAATTCATTTTTTCTCAGACAAACTGTAAAGCGAAGGGGTTAAATAGGAGCAAATTCTACTGCTAATTTCATACCCATGACAGAATGAGATTTATTAGTTTCTTCCTCTCACACCACCCTGAGCTGGAGAATGGAGAGTTTTTTTGAGTGCCCGTCACAATGATTCAGTCAAATCCAACCATAGCAAACATGCAGTACTTATTAGCTTTATTCAAAGTGTATCTATTCTGTTCCTTGCAGCAGTGCTAAATTTGTAGCTGGAGACCAGTGCTGACGCTAAGTTGCTGCTGGAAAAGGTAATGGTAATCAATAGAACATTACATTAAACATAGTTAGTCCATAAGTTCTTCCACCCAGGGGCAAACTATAGTTTGTCTTTCCTGTTTCTCATCTGTTTCAATATTCTCAGAGTTAGGCACTTGTGATTGGCATGTTTTACCTCAACACCTGCCAAAATGTTCCTGATGCAAAAACATGAAGACTTCTTGAGAAATCCAAATCTCCCAATAGCCGCAAAGACAGAAGGAGGGGGGGGGGACACCCTGCAAAAGATACCCTCCACTTACCATCTTAACTAAGGACAGAAATATCAACATGCAGGCAGCTGACTAACATCTCCATTTTTTTCTCCTGTTTGGTTTGTGACATCTTGCCTGATGAAGAAGAAGCACATGGAGCTTCGAAAGCTTGCAACAAGCATATTGTGCATTTTGGTTGGCCAATAAAGGTATCACTGTTTGGTGGATTTTTGTTTAGCCCTATATAGCTCTTAGTTTAGGGCAGGGGTAGGCAACCTTTCCCCTTTAAGGGCTGAGGGACTTCAGCTCCCAGAATCCCAGGAGCTATTGGCCAACATGGGACTATTGGCCAACATGACTGAGTCTTCGGGAGCTGAAGTCCCTCGGCCCTTAAAGGGGAAAGGTTGCCTTCCCCTGGTTTAGGGGCTACATAGGGACTGTGACAGTCTGCCTGTCCCCACTTGCCAGGCAGGAGCCAATGTGATCAATGAAGGATTGTTCCCCTGTCAATTGGGAGTCAGCTGGGAGATGTCCCCACCCTCCCTTGTGTGAGTTACCGTATCTCTGGTGTGAGGGGGAATTTTGAGGAGCCTGTCCTACAGTAGATCATTCACAAGAAGAGTTGGGAATGGCAGTCAGCTGATTCCCAAGCAATAGGGAAACAGGCCCCCATCAATCGCAGCAGCTGCTTCCCCTTAAGTGGAGATTGGGTGTGAAGTAAGACCAGAACTCACTGTATAGCACCATAACTATGGTATGTACACACATGTAAATCCAAGATTCCAGCAAACATCTCTAAGTATGGTCCAAATGAAGTTAAAATATAAGCACCATACAGTTTCAAACCACCCAAAAGACTTTTTTTTAAAAATAACACATAAAATCCAAATACACACCACTAGCATTATAAAGCCTAAATACCCTAAAGGCACCAGCTCCCATCTGATCTTTGAAGCTAAGCAGGGCCAGACCTAGTTAGTCGTTGAATGGGAAACTGCTAATGAATACCAGGTGCTGCAGACTACATTTCAGAGAAAAGAACTGGCAAAACCACTACTGAGCATTCCTCGTCTAAAGAAAACTCTATGAAATACATGAGGACATTGTACGTCGATAGGAAACTTGAAGTCACTTATATACAGCACTATATAGTGGGCCTTTGGTATCTGCTGGGCTTTGGTTCCAGGATCCTCCATGGATATCAAAATCTGAGGATGCTCATGTCATTTTAAATACAATGGCTTAGTAAAATGGTGTCCTTTATTAAAAAATGGCAAAATCAAGGTTTGCATTGGGAAATTTTTATTTTGTTTTTGAATATTTTCAAAATGTGGATGGTTGAATCTGTGGATAAAGAATCCTTGGATACAGAGGGCTGACTGTAAAATGCTACACACAGTACTATAAAATGCTATACAAACTGGAGGTGCTTAAGAGGAGCTTTAGCACAAGAGCTAAAATTGCCATTAATACCACAGACAAAATGTTGAAGCCCTGGGATAACAAAAAGGTCCTAGCCTGGCACTGAAATGACAACAGTGTAGGTATCAAGTAATCTCCTCTCTGGATAACTTTTCATAGCTGAGGATAACTTTTCACAGCTGACTGAGTGATTCCTCCTTATAAGTCTCCCCTATGCTTATCTCTGAAATTCAGATTCAGGGAGAACTTGGAGAAAGACTCCCACATGCCAGCGACAGCAGCCACCGGACTCTCCATCTGGGCCCTCCCTGGCCCCAATACGCCCAGGCCTCGTGGCCGACTTCCCGGCATCTCTGGCAGTGCGGAGGAGGAGGAGAAGGAGGGCGGGACCATCTTCAGGCCTATAAAGGCCGCAGTGAGACTTCCCTTCCCCCTCCCAGCGGCAGCGGCCACCGGACTCTCCATCTGGGCCATCCCTGGCCCCAATACGTCCAGGCCTCGTGGCCGTCTTCCCGGCGTCTCCGGCAGCGCGGAGGAGGAGGAGAAGGAGGGCGGGACCATCTTCAGGCCTATAAAGGCCGCAGTGAGACTTCCCTTCCCCCCCCAGCGGCAGCGGCCACCGGACTCTCCATCTGGGCCCTCCCTGGCCCCAATACGTCCAAGCCTCGTGGCCTGCTTCCCAGCATTTCCGGCAGCACGGAGGAGGAGGAGAAGGAGGGCGGGACCATCTTCAGGCCTATAAAGGCTGCAGTGAGACTTCCCTCCCCCCCCCCCCCCAGCGGCAGCAGCCACCGGACTCTCCATCTGGGCCCTCCCTGGCCCCAATACGCCCAGGCCTTGTGGAGGAGAAGGGGGGCGGGACCATCTCTAGGCCTATAAAGGCCCCATTGAGCCTTTCCTTCCCCCTCCCCCCAGCAGCAGCTGGACTGTATATTTGGGACTGTCTTTGGCCTCCATTGCTGCTGACCTCGCCCTAGCTACCGGATGGCCTTGGGGAACCATCTACCATCTATAATTGCGAGGGCCCGCATGCAGCTGCGGCTGAAACAAAGGACTGGAGCCAGTGGGGTGCTTATCCCCTTTTTTACATACTGGAGCTGACCATAGTCTGGGAGCGGACATTCAGGTGGTGTGGGGAGGGGGAGGTATGGCGGCAGTAGATCCAACAGATGTTACAAAAGAAGGAGGGATCGATGCTTGATAGCTATCCCACCTTCAGTTGGCTCTACTTCCCAAGATAACTTGGGGAACGTGCCAGCCATTCCACTGACCCTTAATCTGCTCCTCTGCAATGCCAGGTCGGTTAAAAATAAAACACACATCATCCACGACCTCTTGGTGGATGAGGCTGCCGACCTGGCATACTTCACTGAGACCTGGCTGGGGGATGCCAGCTCCACGACTTGGGCGCAGGCTCTCCCAGCTGGGTACTCAGTCTGTGAGCAGGTGAGGGAAAGTGGGCGGGGGGGTGGTATAGCCTTGGTCCATAGGAACACCTTGACCTTGATCAGGAAACCTATCCGGAAAATGACTCACATCAAGTGTATGTACCTTAGCCTGAAGACCAGGGATAGCTTGGGGATTCTGTAAGTATACCGGCCACCCCGTTGCTTAACAGACTCCCTGAATGAGCTGACTGCCCTGGTTTCCGAGTTGCTGCTGGAATCGCCCAGACTTTTGGTTCTGGGTGATTTCAACATCCCACTCGAAACCAGTTTACAGGATCTAACTGGCGCGGCTCGGGAGTTCATGGAGACCATGACTAACATGGGCCTATCCCAGTTGGTTGACGGGCCCACGCATTGTGCTGGTCATACCCTCGATGCGGTCTTTAGTACGGAGCAGGAATATCCGTGGGCAGAGATCAAAACCACCTCCGCCCTGTCATGGACGGATCATTTTCTGATCAAGGCGGAACTAAAGGCTACTATCCACCCTCCCGGGGGTGGCGGACCTATTAGAACAGTCCGCCCTCGAAGGCTAATGGAACCAATCGGTTTCCAGAAAGCCCTAGAGGGTCTAATGGTTGGTAACGCCGGTGATTCTGTCGAAGCCTTGGTGGACACTTGGAACACCGATCTCACCAAGGCTATTGACATAATCGCTCCCAAGTGTCCTTTCCAGCCCGCTTCGAATCGGAAGCCCTGGTATACCGAGGAGCTTAGGAGGATGAAGCAAGCTGGACAACGACTAGAGTGCGAATGGCGGAAGACTCGTCTCTCATCTGACAGAACTCGCCTTAGGAAACACCTTGATTCCTATAGGGAGGCTTTGCGTGCAGCGCGGAAATCTTTCTGTTCTGCACGCATTGCGTCTGCAGAGTCTCGCCCAGCAGAGCTGTTTAGGGTGGTGGGGGAGTTGACAAAGGTTCCTCCTGCGCCGAATCCCCTACTTAACCCAACGACAGCCTGCTGTGAGGCTTTTAATATTCACTTTGCAGATAAAATCTCTCGGATAAGAGCCGACTTAGACGCCATTGTTTTGGCAGAATCCGTAGATGAGGTATCCAGGAACTCCGTTGATGGCACTTTATTGGATCAATTACAATCTGTGAGTACCGATGACGTGGACAAGCTGCTTGGAAGTGTGAGAAAGACGACTTGCCCCCTCGATCCTTGTCCATCATGGCTGGTCGTCCAGGGGGGGGACGCGTTGAGGGTGTTCCTTCGGGACACAGTCAACGCGTCATTCAGGGAAGGCAAGGTACCATCTTGTTTAAAGGAGGCGGCGGTTAAGCCACTCCTGAAAAAGCCTTCCCTGGATCCCCTGGATAGAAACAACTACAGACCAGTCTCCTTGCTCCCCTTTTTGAGCAAGGTGATTGAGAGGGCGGTCGCTTCCCAACTCCAAGCAGTCTTGGATGAAACCGATTATCTTGACCCATTTCAAACCGGCTTCAGGACAGGATTTGGAGTGGAGACTGCCATGGTTGCTCTGACCGATGACCTCCGTCTGAGTATCGACAGGGGTAGTGTGACCTTGTTGGTGCTCTTGGATCTCTCAGCGGCCTTTGACACCATAGATCATGCCATCCTCTTAGATCGCCTGAGGGAGTTAGGAATTGGAGGCACTGCTTTGCAGTGGTTCCGCTCCTTCCTCTCAGGCAGATCCCAGAGGGTGAGGCTCGGGGACAGTTGCTCATCCAAAATTGAGCTTAATTGTGGCGTCCCTCAGGGTGCCATCCTGTCCCCGATGCTATTCAATATATATATGAAGCCGCTGGGGGAGATCATTCGGAGGCATGGAGCGCGGTGTCTTCAGTATGCTGACGACACCCAGATATACCTCTCCATGACCAGATCATCGACTCGGACTTCAGATGGCGCCTCTCCTCTTGATGACTGTCTCAGAGCGGTAATGGGTTGGATGAGGAAAAACAGATTGAAGTTGAATCCAGACAAAACGGAGGTACTTGCAGTCACAGGCCCGAAACCAGATTTGGGAATACAGTCTCCAGTCCTGGATGGAGTCACACTCTCCTCTAAGGACTGTGTTCGCAGTCTGGGGGTGCTTCTAGATTCATCGCTTCACATGACTAGTCAGGTGAATGTGGTGGTCAGGGGCGCCTGTTATCAGCTTCGGCTGATACGCCAACTGCGCCCTTATCTGGACAGAAGGGACCTGGAAGCTGTGGTACACGCCCTGGTAACCTCACGTCTGGATTTCTGCAATGCACTCTACATGGGGCTACCCTTGTGCCTAACCCGGAAACTTCAATTAGTACAGAATATGGCAGCCAGGGTAATTACAGGAACATCAAGGAGGGAGCACATAACACCAGTTCTTAAATCCCTCCACTGGCTACCAATTAGTTTCTGGGCGCAGTACAAGGTGTTGGCTTTGACCTTTAAAGCCCTACATGGTTTGGGTCCATCTTATCTTAGGGACCGCCTCTCCCCATATGATCCCCCCGCGCCCTGCGGTCCTCTGGGAGGAATCTGTTACAGCCAATAAAAACTAGGCTGTCCCAGACCTCCCAGAGGGCCTTCTCTGCAACCGCTCCCAGACTCTGGAATGGCCTGCCGGATGAGATCCGTCTTACTACCACTCTTGCTGCTTTCAAGAAAGCAGTAAAGACGGATCTCTTTCGGCAGGCCTTCCCGGAATAACTGTCGGCCCACACAGGGGCTCCCCATTGTCTGACTCCTCTGAAAAAAATTTGTTTTTAATTTATTAATCTAATTAACATTGTATTTTAATCTATTCTTGGTTTAATTTCTATTTTAAGGGGATGGGTGGGTGGAGGAAGGGATTATGGGGAGAGGGAATGTTTTAATGTCGTTTTGTTTTAAATGCTGCTGTCCCCCGCCCCGATTGCCTAGCAGAGGGGCAGGCTACAAATAAAAATTTATTATTATTATTATTATTATGAAATATACATAGGAGGAGGTTTTCTAACAGGTACTGAGGTCTAACACTGTGTAATGGCTTTATATGTTAGAACTTTTCAGTTAATCCCGGAAATAGGCTGAAAGCCAATAAAAGTGAGAAAAGCATGGCCTATATGTGTGTAATGTCTGGTTCAAGTAAAAGTGCTCACAGGCATGTTTTGTAACAGAAGAAGTTTCCAGACCAGCTATAAAAGCAAGGAGAGTCTAGATGTGTCTCTTTTTATGATGCAAGACTGGATCCATTTGGATAAACTGGGAAAGATGCCTCCGTCATGACATTCAGATTAAATAGGCAGAAGTGGTGTGTGTGTGTGTGTGTGTTAACATACAGTACTAATAGCATAGAGGTATTACGCTATAATAGCCTTGTGATGTCCAGCCTGGACTGTTTAAATTCTCCCCTGCATTTTCCTTCATTTTTAGTCAGTCCTTAGATTGTTTGAGCATAGGAATGTTCCACTGTATTAGTTTGTGGGAGGAGCTGTAGGAATCCCCTGCATTTTTCTAGTTTTTGGTTTGCCCCTTCCCAGCAAGCTCTGCTTCAGCTTGGGATTTCTAGGTTTTTTTTCTTAGGCAGGCTTGGCTTTATCTGTTTGGTGGCAAACAGGCTCAGACAGAGGGAAAGGGCATTTCTTACACCAGTTAGCCAATTCAGTTACCACATTAGCCAATTTAGTTACCAGAAGCAGTTAATTCTATTAAACATGAACAACAAAAAAGTCAAGAGCACCAGAAGCTGAAAGACCCTGCACCAGCTTCATTGAGAAGGAGTTCAAACCAAGATCAAACCCAGAGAGATGTCAACACTGAAGATTGCTGAAACCTAAACTGTAAAGTACCTTTTATTTTAAGCCTGTTAGAGCTGGGGAGGAGAAACCCTTTTTCCCCCCTTTAAAATAAATTTCCCCCTTTTGGACTTTACATTCAGCATTGGAGCCTTTTGGGGCATAAGAGTTTGATCTCACCAGGGGACTGGCGTTGCACACCCATATTTGCCACCACCTTTAGTTGGGTGTGTCATCACAAGCCTAACCCATGTGGTGCCTTCCAGATGTGTTGAAGTGCAAACTTAGCATTGGCTATGTTGACTGGAATTATGGACTCTTTAGTGTGCCAATTTGGGATGGCTCAACAGTATGGAATGCTGCCACACACACTTTAACAAGTTCAGAAAAGGAGTTGCCATCAGCAAAAAGGCTACATTGGCATCACTTTCTGAGAATGTCCTATGCCGGATGTCCACAATCTGTTGTCCTAGGCTAGTTGGTGGCATAGGGGACCTGTTGTGCTACACATCCAGATGGCAGGCAGCAGTTTGTGGTAGATAAGCATTTAGACATTGAGAGATAAGGAAAGAAAGAAGAGGTCTATGAGGCAACACATATCTCTCTCCGTGTAGTTAGAAAATATACGCTCACAAAATAGTGTGTAAATGAACGCCTGCATTTGAAAATAAGTTTATGTTTCTACATTTCATATCTTGTTCGATGCATAAATCAAATAAGCTGAGTTGCCATGTTCAGATAGGGCCGCTTGTTAATAAATGGTCATTACCAGCTGGCAGTTGGTTAGTACAGATTAATTCCTAATGAAGACAAAAACTCTTTATGTAATGTAATGCTTTTGGCTGTGGCTTAATAGTTCCAATCACCCACAGGAAACCTTTAAATCCAGCTTTGTTCCACAGAGGGAGAAAAATGCCCCCAAGATACCTTTCATGTCTAATGTGACTCTCCAACCAGCCTACAAAATACAGTGTGATCTGTGGAAGCCTCAAATTTAATATGTAAATTGTCCAATAAGGACAGCAAGGGAAACAAGAGAGTAGCATTCCTGGTTTAACCAGAGTGCAGATAAGGTGGCCAAGAGATGTACATTTTTACTCTTAAAGGAAACATATCAGCAACATGACTTCAAATTTTAAAAAGCCAGTTCTTAGGATGGGAGTGGGCGGGCTGGTGACTGTTACCAGACAATATGGTATATTAGTCCTTTTTCCTCATCCAGCAGCACTTAAAGAGATAGCATTCTAAGAGAAGAAAGCCACAGTTAAAATAAAAAAAGTCCAGGACAGTCTCCTAGAAAAAAATGGACATTCTTAGATTCTCTTGGTCATCCTTGGTTAAAAGGTATATGTACAGGAGCCCTGGTGGTGCAGTGGTTAAATGCCAGTACTGTAGACACTCACTCACAGTTGCAAGGTTGTGAGTTTGATACTAGCCAGGGGCTCAGGGTCGACTCAGCCTGGCATCCTTCTGGGGTTGCTAAAATGAGTACCCAGCTTGTTGGGGGCAATTAGCTTACACAAATTTTAAGCAGTTTAGGGAGTGCTTCTTAAGTGCACTGATGAGTGGTATAGAAATGTACTTTGTTGCTGCTACTATTGCTATGTACTTTCATGAGCCATCACTCTTATGGATCTTCAGTGTAAACCCTATGCTGGAATGGAAGCCCAGAAGCACGATGGCTCATCTTTGCTTCCAGCTGCCCAACTGCAAATGGACATTGATCTGGACCTTCCTGATCCTTCTGCACTAATCAGCCAAGGATTCACTCCAAGCAACATTATGCTGCCCTGTATGGACAGAGAACAGGGAAGCCCAGTTAGTAATGCTTGCAAAGCTTGGTCCTGAACTTATATTCTGGGCTGAAAAGCAAAACAAGGCCATAACAACAAAACTCACTGCATGAAACTGCAAATTCTGACATTGATTAAAAATGATCAGTTCCAACTGACAAGCATTATGGAAATGACATATCTCTATTAGTGTTGGGCTACTACACTCAGCCTGTAAGAGCCTTATCCACTGATTTCCCTCCCCATGGATTCAACCATCCATGGCTTGAAAATATTCAAAAATAAAATAAATTCCAAATGCAAACCTTGGTTTTATGGTTTTATATAAGGGACACAATTTCACTATGCCATCATATTTCATGGGACTTGAGTATCCATGGATTTTGGTAACCACAGAGAGTACTGGAACCAAACCCCAGCAGATACCAAGGGCCTATTGTACAATTCAACAGGTGATGGTAAAGATGCAGAAGAGAAAAGAAAAGAAAATGGGATAAAGCAGGCCAAATATTGACTGAGGCATCTGGTGTAATGATTAAAAAACAAATAAAAGTTAAATCAAAATTAGCAAAATCTAATAAGAATTGAAAATTTGCTTCACAGTTGGAGAAGTGGAGCTGCAGGGCTAATTTTAGAATAAGAAGGCTCAACAGGAATATGGAAAGGCACAACATGGAAGATGGTTATCTCCACAATGAGTCCAGAGAAGGAGTCCAGTGCATTCTAGAGAGATTCTCACACACAGATTTTAAACCACAATTATAGTTGTAAAATAGCGCCTTTGGCAATACTTATCACCTCTGACCCATAGCTGCGGTGTCTGCAAAGTGTGGATAGGACATCCCATTGCATTTACCATAGAAACCCATCAGTCGTGCTGCTGTCCCATTAGGCGTCATGTGCAAAATGTCACTACCGTGGTGTCAATGTCTCCTCCTATCCCTTCTGCCTCCCCTCTCACTAGTCCTAAGCAGCCTGGTTCCCTTTATTTTTTCCTATTTATTTTCTTTTTTAAAAAAAACTTTAATCACATTAGCAAAACTCCAGAGCTGCATTAAAAAGTAAAAAAATAAAATAAAAACTTAAAAACCTTGAAAGGCATGCTGGATGTGGCATAAGGCAGGGAGGCAAGGGAGCTTAGCGCTCCACTAAATAAGCTGGCTTACCTTTGCCAGCTTCAATCTTCTTCTGGGATACCCCCGGATGTTATCGTACATAAATCACTGCTGATTTAGCCACGATGCCGCTGGCCAAATACAGCCCGGGTCAGACTCGAGTCAAAGCCATGTTCAACCACCAAATTTTAGAAGTCAAAAACTTCCAACTTCAAAAAAGTGCCAGCTGAGCGCAGCTTCGGCCTAAGTCTGACCCACCTGGTGGCATTGCAGCAAAGTCGCCAGTGATTTATGTATGATAACATCTGGGAGTATCCCGGAACAAGATTGAAACCGGCAAAGAAAAGCCGGCTTGTTTGGGCGTGAGATAAGCTCCAAGGTTAAGGAGGAGTGAGGAAAAGAGCGCAATTGCTGAAACAGCCCCAGTCACATGCTTGTGAAGACAATAAGGTTTTCCTGACACTTCCAGCATAATAGTTAAGAAATGAAAAGCAACACAAATTCTGGATATTATTGAGATATATTTTGAAACATAGAAAATACTAACCATAGAAAAATAAAATGTAGATTATCTTTGACTGACATTGCTAACAAGAGTTTGGACAAAATGACCCTTCTCTCTCTCTCTCTCTCTTTCTCACACACATACACCAAAAGCTTCCAGAGGTACAGAGAAATGTTTTGTATGTAATACCTTGACTGAGAAAAGAAGCATAAGAAGATTTTTAGATGAAAATGAATGAATGTTAACCTGTTGATCTGTAATCATTTTTAAATCATAGTCATAATGAAGAATGGTTCTAATATTTCTGTATTGGTTTAGAACATATGGCATTCATTTTGAAAAAATAGTAATTTCTGCAGTAGACAAAACAGCCGGACCAGCAGCAATCTGAAACGTTGACACCATTTAAAATATGCAGTATGAAGGCAAACTATTTTACGCTAGCTATCTAATATAAATAAGCATGGAGATAAATATGCTCTGGAACATCTTGTTCATTCGAGGGAAGAGCTGGCACTCACTGATAGCAGTGGCTTCAAGAATTTGTAAATAAAGCTACTTTCCCAAACGCATCCCACCTCCCAGCCCTGTTCAGGCCAAGACATAAAAATACGCGCAGAAGTACAAGACACATCTGCCATTCTTTGGTGCAGTGAGGAGGGGGAGGATCTCCATCCAAGGTTATCTAAAGTAGTCTTAAGAAAATGTAAAAATGTGATATATCATTTAAAGAAAAATGGTCTCCCTTTTTGAATTTTGTAAACTCCACTTCATAGTTAAATCTGTTACCAGGAAACCATGTACGCCTCTGGGAGGATGTGTTGGAGGACATATAAGTTTATTTGAACCTTGTGATCTGTTTGCAGACTGATCTTGGATTTATCTTGTTGTTTGGTGTTATCTTTTTTATGTATATTTTTAATTTAAAAAATTTAAAATGTAAAAAAACCTGGATGAACTCTAGATCACCAATCACCTGGCATTTTAAGATCACATGATTGTAAGGATCTCTGCATTGAAATTCCTTTTATACATGAGACAGTGCTGTGCGGCATTTCTTTAAAATGCAAAGAAGCACACTAATGAACAGAGCAAAGTATCTGATGTGTCTATAACACAACAAAGAGTTTATCACATCAACTCCATTCTTGCCAAGATCTCATTAATGAAGGGGAAGTGCAAGCATACCAGTTTGGGAGCAATCTTTACTGCACACCCCTTCATTCGCGCAACCAGGATGTTGCTTGCTCCTCACACTCTCTGTCACCCTAGTCCTTGACCCCATCTCCCTAACCCAGGGGTAGGCAACCTTTTTGAGCTGGGGGCCGGGTTGCTGTCCCTCAGACAATTGGAGGGCCAAAGCACCAAAATAAATAAATACATAAATAAATATTTTTTTATAAAAAAAATTTAAAATTTAAAAAATATGCATGCACACTCTCTTAGCCCCAGAAAAGCCATGACAAAACCCCTGTGGAGATTTTGCCAAGAAAACCCCAAGAACGAGTAATAACAACAATAATCAATATCATCATGGCGGGCGGCGGCGGTGGGGGGGGTGGCGGCGGCAGGACCGGCCTGGGGCCATTCCAAAGGCCTCGGGGGCCCGCATCCAGCCCTCGGGCCTTAGGCTGCCTACCCCTGCCCTAACCTATGCCTTACCCAGCATGCCTTTCCCTTGTGTGTGTGTGTTTGCTTTTGAAATGCAATTCTGGGGTTATGCAAATATGGTTTAACAAAAAAAGTAAAGAAAAAATGCTGTTCTGGAATAGTGGAGGGGCAACGGAGGAGACACCATGTGACTGCGCAATCCCAGAATTGCTTTAGGAGTAATTTATTGCACCTGAAGACTAGTGCTGTACCACTGATATTGAAACCTTACTAATGTTTTTTTCCTGTCAATGGCAAGGTGCTTCCAGGACAAGATACAGACGAGAGAGAGATGGTGTTGTATGACAGGTATTCCCCAAAGGTGCTATTATCCAACTTTTATGGTGGCTCAAAAGCTGTGTGTGATACAATCCCAAGAGCACATGCTCACTGCACAATTAGAGCAGTTTGATACCATTCTGATTGCTATGGTGTCAACTTCTGGAATCCTGGGATTTGTAGTTTGATGACCTACTCAGAATCCTCAGCCTAGAAAGCTGGAGTACTGTTGTTCAGGTGAGTAAAGTACAGAAATCGTTCCTTCATCCTTCAGATATTTGGAACTTCAGCTCTTGGATTTCCTGACCATTAGCCATGCTGGCTGGGACCTCTTGGAAGCCGCACTCAGGGGAAGTATAAGTTTGAAAGGTCACATGTTTTATCATTTGTGTTCACAGCATAAATCTATGCTACAAGTCCCAGTATAGTGTTGCAGCTGTGGGAGAAACAAGAAGGCAACCTACCGATTTGTTTTGTTTTTAGTTTTTTGGGTCCATGTGGAAAAGAGCCACAAAGAACAAGAAGAAAAAGCTAACAGGTTTCCTCCCTGTAAATTCCAGCAACAACCTTTGTAAAAAAAATATGAGGAGGAAGAGGAAAATGTATAAGGGTGGAGATGAGATGTACATAGTGTTGATCCTAGCTCTTCAATCGCAAGCACGCTTGGGAGTTCTGCAGGAATGGTTTAAAAAACATCATGTGGTTATTCACAGCTGTGCACATGCATGAGTAAAAATGCATAAATGCAGCCCTTCCTCCCTTCCAACACTTTTCATGCTTACAAATCCCTTCAAAATCAAGGAAATAGACAAAACAGCAAGGAGGAAGGAAAGAAGGAAAAAAGAACAAAGGTGGCAAAAATGCTGCAAAACAGATCGTACAGATTTGAAGCTACTCCCAACAGTAAAAATAATCATACTCTGGTTTCTCTTCATCCTATCATCCTACCAGCAGAGGGGCGGGATATAAATAAAATTTATTATTATTATTATTATTATTATTATTATTATTATTATTATTATTATATTGGAACACACAGGACTGTTCCAGGATGCACAGGACTGATATGATGATTGTGTAAGTGGTGATCAAGTTGGTAGCAGTGAGAGATTAATAAATAGTGTGAAGGCAATGGATTGAGGAATGTGTCAAGTATCCCACACTTAAGCTAAAATCTATGGTGCCATGGTATCAATGTAGATTGGTCTCAAGTTGTGTTGCAACAAATTGTCCTCTAAGAAATGTGGAAGTATAGAAAAGAGCCTGTCCTGTCTGTATTTTTGAGTGTTTTGCATGATTCAGCATTCATAAGCTCCAACTGAGGACAAACAGGGACTGTGCCCCATTTCTGGCCCAAAATGGAGCTTTTGGGGATGCTTTGTGAATAGGGCTACTCATACCATTGAGTAAAAAAAGAGGAAACCACATCAGGAAGCAGGTGCAGGGAAGGGAAAATGTAAAAATGATGGTGAGGTCCTGGGGCAAAGAAGTATCTGTGTTGTGTATGAGGGGGGATGCAGTCCTCTGGTCACTGTTGAAGGAAGATTCAATTACCAGTATAGTCAGCTTTTGTACCTGATATATAGTCAGCCATCTTGTACTTTGGAGAAGGCAGCAAAATTTCTTGGGCTGATTAAAATTTCTGCTAGTGTAGATTGCTAAACAAGTATCCATGAAAGCAACGGGAAGTATTAGTCATGACTTAAGTGTCATTAATTTCAATAGGAATTAAGAAGGATCCATTAGTCTGGATCCAACACAATAACTATAAAAATAATTACTGTTGTACTGTATGTATCAGTTACTTCCCAGCTGCAAGTCTTTGTATATTTCCATATATATCTTTCCATATTTTCTGTGCCAGGAATATTTGTATGAAGATACAGTATTGGACTTAGAAGCTGCAATTTTATGTTTGCTCCACCAGGGGGAAATAAATCCACACTCATTTTATTTATTTATTTTTCTTTCATTCTAAAACCAGTCTTCTGATTCACACTCTGCCAGCAATGCATTTCATATCTTCTAGCAAGGCTCAAAAGTATTATAATAGCTGGATGCAATATTAGGGCCCTAAATAAAAAATATAGAAGAGATGCAAATGCACGGATACCTCGGCCCCGATCCGCAACTTCCTGGGCGGCCCCATGCCGCCCGTCTGCTTAGCCCCCAAATGAGCCAGACCAATAATTAAAAGGGCTGCATCTGCACTAATAAACTCACACACTGAAAGAAGGAAAACAATACAGCATTATTTGATTTATTCTTCCACTTGGTAAGCACACTTGTGTGGTTGTTTTCAGCTTTTGGCAAAATAAAAACACAATCCAAGCAATTTCCAAAGGGATAGCCATGTTCTACTGAAGCCAAAATAGGAGAAAGTCCTTTATTGTTATTGTTGTGTGTCTTCAAGCCATTTCAGACTTATGGCAACCCTAAAGCGACCCTATCATAGGGTTTTCTTGGCAAGTTTCTTCAGAGGGGGTCCTGTGTCAGCCTAAAGACAAAGATATTCTCACTCCAGCTTGAGCTTCTGTGGAATGCAATCCAGTCCAATCCAAGTAGCAGACACTTATCAAATGCATTTCAGCCTCCTCCTCTTTAGTCATTCATGAAGGGAATGTTTTATGCTTTGCACCTAATTCCACACCTGTTCGAGATTGGAAGAGCTGCCATGAGCATTGTTGCAGAAGTGAGGGCTCTACACTGCCCTATGGTGCAGGCTGAACTAGCAAAACATGCTGGGGTTCTACAGACCATGAAATCCATGTGCAAATTCCTTAAGCGAATGGTGCAATGCAAGATGTGCCACAGGTCTGAAATATGGCAAGTTGCTCAGGACCTTATCACACGGAGGCAAATTGCTTAAATCCCGTGCAGAAACATATTCAGTCATATTTGTGTAAAGGAAAAATAATGCGACATTAACCCGAACAGAAAGTCGCCAAAACCCGCTCCTTTTTACTTTCGGGAACTTCTGAAAGTAAAAAGGAGCGGGTTTTGGCGACATTCCGTTCGGGTTAACGTCGCATTAATGTCACATTAAGGAGAAGGTTTGTTGGCTTCCTGTTTGGGTTATTTTCGCATTATTTCTCTTTCACACAAAAACAACCTGCAATGGCGGGTTTGTCTACTTTCTGTTCAGGTTAACCCTGAACGTCATGTGAAAAACAACCCACAAAAATGGGTTGTTTTCACTTTAAATCTAGTTTCTGCACAGGATTTGTCCCATATGATAAACTCCTCAGACCTGCCAAATTTAGGTGGCTTTGCATCAAGATTATGGCTTTTCCAGTGCCGTTCAGAGACCCCTTGGGATCCTTGAAATGGAATCACAATTTCCTCAGTAGGGTCAGGTTACCTTGAAAACCACTGCCTTGGTGTGCCACAGACCTAGTTTATCCTGTTCTTACTGACCGATGAGCTTGACGCAGATGTGCACACACAGCATCCCTCTGTAGGAAAATCAAGCTCTCATTCTAAATGATCTCAGCGAGCACAATCCAACCATTCTGTGGTGAAGTGAGGCAGATGCATTCAGCTCCTTGACCTTCTTTGTCAGGGCAATGTGTTGCGTTGATGAAATCATGTCGATGCAGAGGGCTTCTCCTGCCTCTCGCAGGGCTTGTCGGCCACATTATAGCCCGAGCAGCAATCGTTTTCTTAATAACATCTGGCAGTTCCACCTCCTCCCCCTCTTTCTGGTCTTTCCATTTTTAATATAGTCTCGCTTGGAAGAAGATTAAATGTCTCCCGGTCCTTGCTGAGCTGCTGTCTGCTGAATCATTGGTTCAGGAAAGACACTGCTCTCCCTCACACTTCATGGGAGATCCTAGTTACTGGTTGTGGTAGTGTAAAATCTCACAAACATAGCAATGGTAAGCCATAGTACTAGGTTATGCAGCTGCCCTTATACAATCAATTGCAGGGGCATGACCATAAACTCTCCCATCTTTCTCATTCCCTACCCACCATCAAGGATTGTCACCACCTAGGTCGTACATTTAGGATTGCACTCCTAGGTGCAAGGATTGCGCTCCTAGGATTGTACCCCTAGGTTCACACTGGTGTCAGGGGCCTTGTGCAACCCTGAATAGGATACTGTAGTGAGTGGGGCCTCTGCAACTAGGCAGATGGGTTTTAGAGTCCTTGTTGGCCAAACATTAACTGCTGTCCAGTGACACAGAAAAGGTTAATTAGTATTCATGGCTGTGTTTGATATTTTTTGCATTAGCTTGCCAGTCAGAGGCTGGAAAAAGATATGAATGCTGAAAACAGACTGGGGGAGTCAATTTCTTTCTCATGTTAACCATAGCTATTGGGGCAGGGAAATGGATCACACTTGTGCATTTTGATTTTTTGTTTGTTTGTTTGTTGCTGTTGTATCCCTTCAAGTTGTTTCTGACTTATGGTGACCCTATTGTGGGGAATTCTTGGCAAGATTTGTTCAGAGGAGGTTTGCCACTGCCTTCTTCTCTGAGGCTGAGAGAGTGTGACTTGTCCAAGGTCACCTAGTGGATTTTGCAGCTGAGGTGGGAATGGAAACCTGGTCTCCAGAGTCATAGGACGTTTTCACACTAGACCCACTAAGCCGCCTGGAGCCGACCGTGCCGCTCATTCCGGAATGGCTCCGGCGGCGGCAACTTAATTCCTTTTTTAAAAAAGGAATTACCTTGCCGGGGCTGATGCCGGAGGACGTCCGGAGTTAGCGCTGGATCGGCTGGAGTGAGGCCGGACTTGCTGCGACGTGAGTGTGAACACACGGAGCAAGGAGCCGGACTGACGCAGGGATGGCACCGGAAGGGGCAGGGTTTGCTGCGACGTGAGTGTGAAGTGACACTGGAAAAGGAGCCGGACTGGGGCCGGAGGGAGGTAGGATTGCGTCCTCCTAAAGCCCCGTGTGAAAACGCCCTTAGCCCAACACCCAAACTACTAGACCACACTGTTCTCTCTCTTTCTGTGTTTGCTTCTGCACTATATAGCACTTGGGAGTCCATTTTCCATCAGCTTCACCCAGGGAAAGATGCACAAGAGCAGTGGGGCCCAATATAGCCAGCTAGGAGGAACTGAATTGCTGAACAGGGATAATCTGGGTAGAATTAGTTGTTTAGGAGCCCAATTCTAACACTGGCTTTGAGAGGCCTTGCACCACACTCAGTTTCAGAAAAGATTGCCCTTGCTGAATCTCTGAGAAAGTGCATTCACTTGCTTAATAGCATTTGTGCCAGTATAAAATATTTTAGCCAGTGTTTGCTCTGACCATGATAGAGAATAAAGGGGATCATATTTTTATGGATTTGTCACATTTATACCCCATATTCCCTTAAAAACAAACACAAAACTAAAGACAAGTCACGTGGTCCTCTGTACTATTTTTATCCTCACACCATCCCTGCGGAGTAGGTTTGGCTGAGAGGTAGGGTCACCAGTAAGCTGGTTGTGAATGGGGATTTGAACCCACATCTCCTCAGAACCAGTGCAACACTCTGATCAATGCACATTGGCTTTCTCTATTGGAACTAAATTTACTGTTCAAGGGAAAACAGACTATAGTCTTTTGCTACCCTGAAAACAATCAACATTGTGGAGCCTGGAAAAGGTTCCTTTTCTTAGGAGTAAGGTAAGCTTTCCTCTCAGTCCAAACAATAGCCCAGAATGGAGATTTTTTTTCAGGATCATAGCAGGAAGAGAAGAGTTAAACTCGCCATCCCTCAATCCTGTGCTCTGGGCATTTTAAGCTACTGAAAAACCCCACGGATTAAACTGTACATAGTACTTGCATTCATGCAGTTAAAACCATAATGGGATACTACTACAACTTGGGAGACTTTTATTCCAAGTAACAAGCAGCAGTTGCCCTAAAATGTGAACATTTGACCCTTCCACTAAGCAAATAAGCAATTAACAGCTCAGCTAATCATTTATTAACTTATTTCATAAAATTCAAATTTACCATTCTCACATGCAAATAAGCAGAAGAGCTCTTTCTTGAGGCTAATGTTGTTTCAGACTTTAAAAACACCAATGAAAGAAGCCTTAAAGGTTTGGAGGAATATGTAAAAAGAAGTTTATAGCCACTAATGCAGAAATAAATAGTGAGAAATAAATAACACAGAAATAAAGCAGTTTGACACCACTTTAACTGCTATGGGTCCATCCTATGGAATTCTGGGGTCTCTGACTTAGGGCCAAAACACACTGCAGAAATAATCCAGTTTGAGACTGCTTTATGTGCTCAGTGCTAGAGAATTCTAGGAACTGTAGTCTGTTATGGCATTAGCGCTCTCTGACAGAGAAGGCTGAGGGGCAAAACAGATGGCCCTGAAGAAGCGGCTTGCCACCGCTGTAGTGGATAAAACAGGAATGGAGACCCTTGAACTATTCAGGAAAGTAGAGTTTATTTTACATCGACGGACTCTCAGACAAGTTAGTCCTGTGACTTGAGAGCCTCTCCCTCAGCTAATCAACATCCTTATATACCATCTTACACAGCTAGTTTATAATTATATTAACACATGCATAATTCAACATCTTCATTGGCTACAATCATTTTTCGCCATATAAGGCGCTCCGGCATATAAGACGCACCCAATTTTAAAGGAAGAAAATCCAGGAAAAAAGGATTCCTCCCTTTAGCTGCGGCCGGTTGTTCAATGGGCTGGTGCTGGGATCGGAGAACTTCTCCGATCCCAGCACCAGCCCATTGAACTGAGGTCGCGGGGGGAAGGAGCCCTCGCTTCGATCCCAGCACCAGCCGATTCAAAGACTGAGGTCGCAGGGGGAAGGAGGGCTCCTTCTCCCCGCGTCCTCAGTCTTTCAATGGGCTGGTGCTGGGATCGCTTCGATCCCAGCACCAGCCGATTCAAAGACTGAGGCCGCGGGGAGAAGGAGCCCTCCTTCTCCCCGCATCCTCAGTCTTTCAATGGGCTGGTGCTGGGATCGCTTCGATCCCAGCACCAGCCGATTCAAAGACTGAGGTCGCGGGGGGAAGGAACCCTCCTTCTCCCCGTGGCCTCGGCCCTTCACCTTATAAGGCGCACTGACTTCCCCACGCACGTTTTGGGGAAGAAAAAGTGTGTGTTATAGGGCGAAAAATACGGTACTGATTACCCGGACTCACTAGCTGGGGCCTATTTTTTTTCTTACTTTACTCCCAGTCCATACCATCAATCCTATCTCTTTGGCTTTAAAACAGTCTGCCTATCTTCAAGGTTAAGAACAACATTTCTTGCTATCTTTTCCAGCGAAACCAAACTGAAAGCCTTTTACAACTGCTTTGCACATGCACAGTTTTAAACATAGAATATGAGAACCCAAGG
Source organism: Phrynosoma blainvillii (assembly GCA_026167975.1). NCBI lineage: Eukaryota > Metazoa > Chordata > Lepidosauria > Squamata > Phrynosomatidae > Phrynosoma > Phrynosoma blainvillii. The sequence goes on from JANUYF010000001.1 coordinate 142,071,713, forward strand.
ATCATCCAATCCAGCCCCATATTAGCCATGAGCTTTGTAGTTTCTTTTACATTATTTCATCTCCTACACCACCCCTTTGATCTCCAGCATGGGGCATTGGCAACTGCACACCATGCCCCCAACATGCTGTTTTCCTGGCACAGAAAGAAGTGGCAGAAAGCCACTCCTTTTTCAACTGAGAAAAAGGTGCCTTTGCTGCTATGATGGCAGCTTTCCAGCATTTCTGTGGTGCGGCACATGTAAACGCTCTGCTGCTGAAACACTGTGAAGCTGCTGCACGTGTGGTTAGCAGTGCAGCTTCCCAGAGGCCTGGAGGCATGCTGTTTTCTGAATGCCAAGCTCCCAGGCTGCTGGGAAGGCAGCTCTTAATGCTGGTCTGTTTCACCCCTAAATGTCTCACAAAACTACAGTTCCCAGAGCCAGGGTAGTTAAACTGGTCTCAAACTGGATTACTTCTGCAGTGTATTTTGTTCCATAGAAGGCTACATATTTCACAAAATATTTCACAAATTCCAGAATTAATGCCTTCACCTCCAGCTGTCAAGCTCCACAAAGGTGATTCCTGGATTCTACTCTCTAAACAGAAAATTCATAGCACATTCAAATAAAAATCTACCAAACAGTGATACTTTATTGGCCAACCAAAATGCACCATATATTTGTTGCAAGCTTTCGAAGCTATCTCGTCAGTGTTTTAAAGGGACACAGATGAACGGCACAGCCTGTATCTGCCAAAAGGCAGATGTTTGGGGAGCAGTGGTGTCACCTGGTGAGGTCCACACACCCCGCACCCCCTTAGTGATGCCCCTGCAGTGGGGTTTGGGGGGGGAGTTAGAGGCAGTGAGGGCTGCATTGAGCAGATAAGAGCAGGAGGGGAGGAGGAGTTGGGGGTGGTCTGGGAATGTGAGAGGGAAACCAGCAGAAAAACAGAATGTTGTGACTGCAAGGATAAATGTATCTGCCTCCCTTTGAAATAAAAACAAAACATAGTGACAGAACATGAGTAACAGCCCCTGTGCAAGAGTTATGATGCATGGTAAAAGAGTTATGATGCATACTAAATGTTTAGTATGCAGCATAAAAATGCAGTCCCCTGATCTGAAGGTGGTTCTTCTAAAGCAGGGGTAGGCAACCTAAGGCCCGGGGGCTGGATGCAGCCCCCTGAGGCCTTTGGACCGGGGTAGGCAACCTAAGGCCTGGGGGCCGCCTGCCACCGCCGCCGCCTGCCATGATGATATTGATTATTGTTGTTATTACTTGTTCTTGGGGTTTTCTTGGCAAAATCTCCACAGGGGTTTTGCTATGGCTTTTCTGGGGCCGAGAGAGTGTGCATGCATATTTTTTAAAAAATATTTATTTATTTATTTGTTTGTTTATTTATTTTTGGTGCTTCGGCCCCCAATTGTCTGAGGGACAGCAACTCGGCTCCCGGCTCAAAAAGGTTGCCTACCCCTGTTCTAAAGCATCTGCATCCGGCAGCATTAGCTCATGTTGGCATGTGGCCAGGATGCAGGAGCAGCTCTGGAGATTTCTGCCTCTGGGCTGGGCTCTGTCTGGCATATTCCCCCTTTCTTTGTACAGTACACAATCCATTTAGGGATTTACCCAGGTTTAGGCTACACATGAACTTTATTCTCTCTATATGGGTGTTTTTTCTTTTATTTTGTTTTGTTTTGCTCTGGTTTAATAATAATAGTAATAATAATAAAATGTATTTCTATCCCTCCCCTCTGCAATGCAATCAGGTCATTGACTCAGGTCATTGAAACTCTGTGAACTTATATCCCACAGGTGTAGAGTTGCTTAATGGGAGACTGGATTCCTCACAACTTGTGATCATCTTAAAAAATAAATAAATGCAGTGGCCGAAAATATGCCATGCATTTTGCAAGAGTTATGACCAGGGAGACTAAAAACTTTCTGGGAACAGGGGAGAGACCCTCTCATTCATCATCACTAGTCTTCATACTCACTGATGAACTATGATTTCCCCATTAATACATTTTAATTTATTTATATATTCCAGATAATTTAACATTGGGGAGTTGTATGAAAGACAATTAATAAATAATTTTATTTTAATTAAATCTTTACTTTATAAATCACTTTTCTGATCACCGAACCACAAAATAACATACAATAAAGTCACAATGTAATATTCTCATACTCATAATGCATTATTCTCATATTGTCTTTACAGTGGGCAGTGGAGCTTCTGTAGGCTTGGTTTTTAATATGAAAATGAATAGGGTGAGCATGTAACCTTAAAAGGAACAATTTGACTTGGGTACTAAAGTGGCATTCTAACTCAAGAGGAAGGTGAGCTTCTATAAAAGTTCTAGTCCACTCAACTAAACCAAAGGTTTAGATGATTCTAAGCTCCACACCAAACTACAGATCCCAGGTTTCCACAGGATGGCCCCATAGCAGTTAAAGCAATTACAAACTGCTGACACTTGATAGAGGGGATATTCTTCAGCACAACATGTCATTGCCACAGAAATAAATTTATAGTTCTATAAAAACATGGACAGTATTAACACTGAAATTGTTTTTGTTCGGTTTAGGGAACAGAAAGAGGACTGTATGAAGACATTTTAGAGGACATTGACAGTTATGAGAATTAGTGTAATGGGACTGAAAGGGATATCAAATTTATTTATTCATATTTCATTTTACAATATACAACTCAGCACAAAAATTAGAATCATACAAGCCATCGTATTCCCTATTACCATGTATGGATGTGAGAGCTGGACAGTTAAGAAAGATGATAGGAAGAAAACCAATTCATTTGAGATGCGGTGCTGGAGAAGAGTGCTAAGGATCCCATGGACAGCCAAAAAGACAAACAAATGGGTCCTAGAGCAGATGAAGCCAGAAATCTCCCTAGAAGCCAAGATGACAAAACTTAGGTTGTCATACTTCGGACACATCATGAGAAGGCACTTCTCATTGGAAAAAAACAATAATGCTAGGAAAGGTGGAAGGAAGCAGAAAGAGAGGAAGACCACTGACTCTATTAAGGAGGCCACGGGTATTAAGGGGTTGCAAGAATTAAGCAGAGCAGTGGAGGACAGGGGTCTTGGAAGTGTCTCATCCATAGGGCTGCCATGAGTCAAGATCAACTCGAGAGCAGTTAGCAACAACAACAATTTCATTTGTGTGCTGCTGTGGAGAAAAGGCAGATTGGGACATTGGCAACATCGAATCAGAGTGACCCTGGCAGCAGCTGATGGGAACTTAGCTAAGAAAAGGTGGGGGCTACTCCCAGGAGAAAGTATAAATAGGAAGAGAGTAACGTGCGTGAGATAGATATGGAATTAGATAGGGACCAGATAGGGACAGAGCTCTGAGTTAGAGTTCAAGGTTTATTAGATCCCGAAGGGTTTTATCAGCCAAGGTGGCTGAGGTATACTGCTGAGAGGGGCAGTTGGATCAGGGTTCTGAGTACCCAGATTAAGGACTAGGGAGCACCCACATCCCATGAATAAATGGCCATTAAATCCATTAATATTCAACAGGAACAGGATTGTTTTCACATGACGTCGTCATTATCCCAGCATTATCCTGTGAATAAAGCGACAAAATTGTGCCACTTTTCATTCATGGGATTTTCCGCTTTATTCACGGAATAATGCCAGGATAATGGTGATGTCACACAATGTTCTTTAAAAACAATCCCACTATTTAAGACTCTTAGCCTCCTCAGAGGTAACAGCAGCTCCAAAAGCTCCAGGAGCCAAGCGGGAAGAGCTGGGACCAGCCCCTCCCTTTCCACCACCTGAGCAGCTGGACTGGAGGCTACTCAGCCGGCACCACCCAGCAAGCGGTGGCCTCCTTGAAGCCGCGGAGGACTGCTGGCCACCCAGCAGCCCTTGGAGGACCAGTTTCACCTGCGCTGCTGGGGAGGAGCACCGGCGGCTTTAAAATCCCCTCCAGCTTCCAGCTTTTGACTATAATTGGACTTTGATTTTGACCAACAGCACAGCTGTGGCTGGAGCACGGTTGGGGAGACCGGGAAGAGCTTAAAATCCTTCCCCAGTTATACATTTCCCAGCTACAATGCTATTATGTATTTTTATATTGTAATTGTATATTTTATATTGTATTGTATATTGTTTTTTAATTTGTTTTGTTGAATTGTTTTGGGGGGTGAGTGGGGATGGGAATGAGGGATGGGAGTTGATTTGATGTAATCTATTTTGATGTTTTGAACTCTGTATGCCGCCCCGATTGCTTGGCAGAGGGGCGGGATATAAATAAAAATTATTATTATTATTATTATTATTATTAAATGGGATATTCATGGGATTTAATGCCCATTTATTCATGGAATGCGGGTGCTTGCCTCCCGTGTGATAAAATCCTAAGAGAGTCCTTGGTTCTCTCTAGTAATATCTGAGGGATTGCAGCCAGAAAGGCTGTGGAAATTACTATAAGTGCTTGAGTGGCAGCTGAACTAAGAGAGTTCAAGTGTGCGAGTTTAATTAGGGTGACTAGGGACCTTTGCAGACTGCTAGAAATAGTGCAAATTGAGTCCACTCTAACTGCCCTAGCTAAGTGCTAGGGAATTATAGGAATTGTATATTTTTCTAGGACATTGAGCCTTCTCTGTCAGAGAGCTCTGCTGCCACAATAAACTACAGTTCCCATGATTCCCTAGCACTGAGTCAGGTCAGTTAAAGTGGACTCAATTTGCACTATTTCTGGCAGTCTGCAAAGGCCTGGAAGTTTACCAGAAAGGATATAAAGTTACAATCACCCCATTTAAACAACATATCCATTGTGAACACCATCCACTAAAAGAGATATTGCATTCAGCCTGACTTGTAAATAAATCTGTTCCTTTGTTTCAACAAGCAGCTGTCTGGAGTGATTTCAAAAATACACTAAAAACGCTATCAACATTGAGAAAAGTCTTTTAGGTTTGATACACACTAGATAATGGGTGTGTGGCTGTCAAAGAATAGCTGGTGCCAAGCTGGGTGGTGGTGGTGGAATTTGGAATATTTTGGAATTTGGAATCCAGAGGCCTGAGATCAAGAGAGAGTTGTAGTGCAGGAGACACACAAGAGAGTCTCAAGTTTGAGTGTCTGCATCACCTAATTGGTGGCAGTGGTGGGATCAAAAAGTCCCATTGGTCTCTCATCCAAGAAAAGAAGTTGGATGGGTGAGTCTCACCGTGACAGTCGCCTTTCACCCAAAGTGGGAATTAAGGCAGCTTCCAAAGAGGATCAGTTTTTAAAAAAACTTTTAAAAACCTAAAAACAATTTTAAAACTCCACACTATATACAATATGAAATCATTTTTAAAATATACAAAAGTTAATAAATAAAACACATCTCAGTAAGAGCCTTCCTTCCTTACCCATTAAAAGCCTACTTGAACAAAAAGGGAAGGAGAGAAGAATATTCCATTACAGCCGCAGTGGAGGCCTTTAAGATTATAAGAGTCAAATAAGAGGCATTAGCAGGCTTATAGCAAAGCTTCTCTGTCACTTACAGTTTGTTCAGAAGGTGGCAGCATATTGGGTTGGTGAGCTGAACTGGAATCATCATTTAATTCTACTACACTTCTATGTCCTCTGGATTTTCAGGACCAGCCCTATCATTAAGGTATCTAATGAGGGTCTAATAAAGCAGTGGTTCTCAAATAGTGGGGCAAACCAAGGGGGGGAGGTTGCAAGGCACTTGGAGGCCCTGATCCCTCTTCGTCCTCCTTCCCAAACCTTTTTATGTGTAAAATTTACACATAGTTTGAATTAAATATTTACTTAAATACCTTACTTAAATAAAACTGTTCTAATCTTTGAGAATTCCTGGAAAACAGGAGAGGTCCCAGCGGACTGGAGGAGGGCAAATGTTGTCCCCATCTTCAAAAAGGGGAAAAAAGAGGATCCCAACAATTATCGTCCAGTTAGTCTGACATCAATACCCGGAAAGATTCTGGAGCAGATCATTAAACAGAGAGTCTGTGAACATCTGGAAGATAATTTCATAATCACAAAATTCAACATGGGTTTCAGAGAAACAGGTCATGCCAGACAAATCTGATCTCTTTTTTTGATAAAATTACCAGCTTGGTAGATGAAGGGAATGCTGTGGATATAGTATATCTTGATTTCAGTAAGGCCTTTGACAAGGTTCCCCATGACATTCTTGCAAGCAAGTTGGTAAAATGTGGGCTAGACAAAGTAACTGTTACATGGATTTGTAATTGGTTGACTGGCCAAACCCAAAGGGTGCTCAACAATGGCTCCTTTTCAACTTGGAAAGAAGTGACCAGTGGGGTGCCACAGGGCTCTGTCCTGGGCCCAGTGCTATTCAATATCTTTATTAATGACTTGGATGACGGTATTGGGGGCATAGTTATCAAATTTGCAGACGACACCAAATTAGGAGGAGTAGCTAATACCCCAGGGGACAGGATCAAAATTCAAAATGACTTGAACAGATTAGAAAGTTGGGCCAAAGCTAACAAAATGAAATTCAACACAGAGAAATGTAAGGTACTGCACTTAGGGCAGAAAAACAAAAAGTACAGATATACGATGGGGGACACCTGGCTGAATGAGACTACGTGTGAAAGGGATCTAGGAATCCAGGTGGACCACAAGTTGAACATGAGTCAACAGTGCGATGTAGCAGCTAAAAAGGCCAATGCAATTTTAGGCTGCATCAGTAGAAGTATAGTGTCTAGATCAAGAGAAGTAATAGTGCCACTCTATTCTGCTTTGGTCCGGCCTCACCTGGAATACTGTGTCCAGTTCTGGGCACCACAATTCAAAAAGGATGTGGAGAAACTGGAGCGTGTCCAAAGGAGGGCAACTAAAATGGTGAAGGGTCTGGAAAGCAAGCCCTATGAGGAACGACTTAGGGAGCTGGGGGTGTTTAGCCTGGAGAAGAGAAGGCTGAGAGGTGATATGATAGCCGTGTTTAAATATTTGAAGGGATGTCATATCGAGGAGGGAACAAGCTTGTTTTCTGCTGCTCCAGAGACTAGGACCCGAAACAATGGATGCAAGCTGCAAGAAAAGAGATTCCACCTCAACATTAGGAGGAACTTCCTGACAGTAAGGGCAGTTCGACAGTGGAACACACTCCCTCGGAGAGTAGTGGAGTCTCCTTCCCTGGAGGTCTTTAAGCAGAGGCTGGATGGCCATCTGTCGGGGATGCTTTGATTGGGAGTTCCTGCATGGCAGGGGGTTGGACTGAATGGCCCTTGTGGTCTCTTCCAACTCTATGCTTCTATGATTCTATGATTCTATGATTCTAATTTGAACAATGTTTTCCTTAGAAAATATTAAACTATGAATATACACGAATGTGAGAATGAAAATACACACACTAAATAATTTTTTTTTCATATCCTACTTTGAGTGGGGCCTCCACGATGTCCACATGTAGATGTAAAGTGGGGCCCAAGGGTAAAAAGCTTGAGTACTGCTGCCCTAAAGGCGTCAGATATTGATTGTTCTTGAAAGCTGAGCAAGGTCAGCTTTGGCTAATACTTGGATGAGAGATTGCCAATAAATACCAGGTGTTGTAGGCTATATTCTAACAAATGCTCAGAAATGGTTTGGCATTGCCTTCATCTGAAATATAGCCTACAGCTCCTGGTATTCATTGAAAACCCTATGAAACCCTATGGAATTCATGTGGTCTCAGTATAGGCCTTTGCAGACTGCCAGAAATAGTGCACATTAAATTGAGGCACTGCCCTGGGTCAGTGCTAGGGAATCATGGGAACTGTATTTGATTGTGGCACCAGAGCTCTCTCACAGAGAAGGCTCAATGTCTCAGAAAAAAATACAATTCCCATGATTCCCTAGCACTGAGCCAGGGCAGTGCCTCAATTTAATGTGCACTATTTCTGGCAGTCTGCAACCCCCCTAAGTCTACAGGAGACCTGAAGGCACACACACATACACACACACCTATCGTTAGGTGGAGTAATGCAGCTACTTTAAGTAGCAGATACTGGGTGTCATGAAACAGAAGCAAATTTTTAATTGCTACATTTGCTGTCATATTATTTATAGATCATCCCTCTGTATCCATTGATTCTGCATCCATGGATTCAACCATGCATGCCTGGGATTATTATTTTTTAATTCCAAATAGCAAATCTTCATTTTTGTCATTTTATATGAGAGACACCATTTTTCTAAGCCACTGTATATAATGGGACTTCAGCATCCATAGATTTTGGTGTCCACAGCAGGTCCTGGAACCAAATCCCAGCAGATACCAAGGACCCACTGAAGTTACCACCAGTGTTGGTGGGAGACACTTGTGGATTTTCTGCTTTATGCACCCACATAACCTCTCTGGTTTTGGGTACATCAAACCATGACTCAGGTGAGTGGTAGAGATTGCCATTTGTTGTTCAGGGGGGAAAAAATCCTTTACTCTTGGGATGGCCCTGAAAATTCTGGTCGTAGGCATTTTAGATGAATTAATGAAATGCTGTTGCTCCCACCCCATGGCATTCAGGCGGGAAGCAACGAGAGAACTCTCACTTGTCCTATTCTACCAGGGGACCATTCACATTGCACAATTATAGCACTATTTTAACTGTCTGGCTGCAGCCTATGAAATAGTGGGGTTCGTTGTTTGATCAGAAGTACTAAAGAAGCTCCCTGGCTGAGAATTCTTAATATGTCCCAAAACTCTCAATCCCAGTGTTCCATGGCAGTGAAATGTAGTTCTAAGATGAGTCCCAAGGTCTTCGGGCTCCTCTGCATCTCTCAAGAAGCACAGGTACCAATGAGATTCAAACCCACTCACAAGCCTGTACTCACTCTATGCCTCAAGCTCTTCACTGTTTCCCTATAGAATGAAATGCCAGGCTGTTTCTGTGTAAGCCTTGATAGAGCAGCAAAAGCCAAGCTATTCCTTAAGAGCTATTGACCCAGGGCCAACAGAAACCCATGGCTTCCATATCAGTGGGCCAGTGAATCCATTCTGGATTTTAGTCTGACTTTAAAAGGAGCTATCCCAGATGCTGAATCCTATTTTTAAAAAGCCCAGCACATTGGACAGATCCTTTAAAGTTCACAACCTGGAACAGATTCACCATTTCATTATCACAGCAGTCAGAAGGTGTCACTGCACCAGGAAATGACTTATGGCCATCTAGGTAAGTACTAGAAGCATTCAAAAACTGACCTTTTATTGTAAAGTCCTGTTCACTGTTGTTGTTGCACACTTCATTTCTTCTGCATCATGTGGCTTAATGTTGGGATGTTTTATTTATGGGGGATGGAAAGCCGCCTAAGTTGTTACATGAGTGAGGCAAGCAGCAATGATTTCACCATTTTCCATGTGCTCCCACATCTATCCAACCCAGCACTCCAGTGTTCATCCAGTACAAAAAAGAAATAAGCAAGGAAGAGGTGTTAAGCGCTGACTTTGAAAGACACACACAATGCATGATTAAAACCTGTAGCCCATGGCTGAAAAAAAATCAAGGTGAGACTAGCAGCACTGAAGCTTCCTTCACTTTCTAGAATATAATTTCTATCATTATAATTTCATCAGTTTACAAATCAGTATAGCACACCCATCCACATACCCCTAAGTTCTGTCTGCATGGGGGATGTGATGAAAATTGGGCAAAGTTTGCCTGTTCCCTTCCCACTAATTATTTCTGCTCCTCCTACTTATTCTGTGATATTACTGAAGCAAACATTTTACATGATAAGATCATGACCCATCAATTGAAAGCCAATTATTTAATCATTGCAATTTGGAATGAGTGGAGTAATTTAATTTAAGTCTTGGTTTAATTAATTTAATTCCTTGATGACAATAAATAAACTTAACTTTTTCTTGCCTTTCTTTTCAAAAAGGTTCTCCATTTGTTTATTTTGCTGGCTGGTATGAGGACAATCTGCTCTGATGGTTTACATGTACCCAGCACTGGAAAAGAAAGAGAACACAGTTAACTCTGTGCACATCTTTTCTGTACATGCGTAATGGGTGGCGCTGACCACGTGGTTAGCTAGGGTGATGCACCCACCTCAACTGGTAGATCTGGGTGAAATTAAAGACACCGAATTAGTGGTGTGGTGGTTTGAACATTGGATGACAACTCTGGAGACCAGGATTTGATTCCCACTCAGCCATGGAAAACCACTGAATGAGCTTGGGCAAGTCACACAGTTTCAATCCCAGAAAATCCCATGATAGGGTCACCTTAGACTACCATAAGTGAGAAACAACTTGAAGGCACTCAACAATAGCCAATGTCTCCATATAGGCCAATTGAAGGTCTTTTCATTGGTCAGGCCCCTTGTACTGCAACCAGCCTGGCGCATAGATAGCAACGAAATAGAAGCCAGAAGACAACTGTGTTGGCTAAAGCCCTCAACAGTTTCCTTCTCTGCAGAAATAACAGGCTTCATATGCAAACAGAACCAAAGCAGCTAGAGATCAAAATATTATTTTTATGCAGAGAGCAAACAGACAAGAACGAGGTGGTGCATCATAGAGGAATATGATACATTTCAGAAAGGCAGCTTATTAAAATCAGTACTGAGATATAAAGGCATCTCAACAGGTGCTATGCCCTGTTAGCATCAGATGCTTTCCTATTGACTTAAAGAGGTGCAATAGTCAACTTTTCTACAGCCAGTCTATCCCCACTTTCCTGGAGGGAAATGCTAAATGCTGTTTTCTAAAATACCTGAAAAGCTTCATTTTCAACCAATTTATACAATAGTCTATTTCAAGCAAAGACGGAGAGAGAGAGAGAAGAAAAGGGGAAAAATTGTTCTGTGCAGATTCATGAATTCTACACTGTTAGAAAATCCCTGCCATCTGACGTAGAAGGATTTATAGGTTTAGTGGAAATTGCTTTCTCCACTGTCCAGATTAAATACTGCGGGATGAATTTTTCGTATGAGTAAACATCCTTCCAATAATAGACAGCCTGATAATGTCTTAAAAAGAGGAAAAGGATCTTCATTTCGGTTTTCTTTTTCTTTTGTGTACTATTTCTGGACATAAGAACAGAGGATATCATGTTGACTGTCCATAAAATGCAGTTTAGCATCTTCTTGCTGTTTTGGGGATGTGTTTTATCCACCGAATGCAGAGCCCACTGGCAAGGAAAAGAGATACATGAAGTCTATAAGAAGGGCAGGTGAGTTGGCTCAAGGCTGATTCTTCAGATTGAGAGTTGATGTAATATTTCAGATGAATATAGCAGCAATAATAATTAATCAAGCTTGGCATAATTATCTTCTGTTTGTACAAATGATGTCCTGTTTTTTGTCAGTAATGTTTTGCATAGTCTCCTTTCATTGATGACTAGCTGTTGCATATTTTTACAATCCATCGTACCAAATATTTTTAAAAATCTAGTTAAATATGGATTTGGGAATCTCCCCAGTTTTGGGAAGGAAAGCAGGACAAGTTACTTCTATTTATCAACAATTTATTTGATTGCTGTCTTGACATAACTGAAGAAGTGAAGCTGTAATTGACAGATAATCTCAATTTTTATTCAGTTTGCAATTTTTGATAGAACATTAAGAGATTCCTTGTATCAAAATCTTGTGCATAATCACCATCCTTATCATCATCCTGCATATAATTTTTCATTATGCATGCATTCATTTTACCATCATAATTATTAATATTTGGTTATAATGTTTTAGCATTTGGGGAGGAAAATGTAAGACACAACAAAGTATGGTGAAAATAATAATAATAAAAGTGAGGAATAAAAGTCCTCACTATTTTTACAAAAGACAGGGTGTTAGTTTTCTTGAACTGATATAATGAGAAAAAACATACACTTGCTTGGAGTCTGAGGGAATATTGATCATTCATGACTTTTATGTGTCCAGTATTTTAAATATTATTCTGCCAATTGCCAACATAATATTGCTCTGAATGAGCAATGACATTGTGCCTTTTGTTATAAAACAACCACATACCAAATAAGGCCACAGTCCTATGAATGTTTAATTGAATGGGATTTACTTTTTGTAAATATTTACAAGATTATACTGTCACACAGCCTTATCATTCTTAACTATTTTAACTAATTAAAATAATTTACAGTAGTACAAATGTGCAAAGAACTGCAGTTCATAGCATCAAAGAGAGAAAATCTCAAATCATTTTACAGCATAGTTCCAGTTCTGCCATTGATTTAGGAAGCCCAAGGGAGACGCTGGAGGTCAGTCATAGAGCAGGTGTTTTGCATTCAGAAGAATGAATGCATCTGCAGGTAGGGCTTGAAAATAATAAAAGACAAAGGTACTGGAAGAAAACCGTTATGAAAGGCATAAGACAAAAAGGATTATTTGTGCCTTGTGATCATCTTGGCAAGAGCAGTGGGGAAAAGTTCTGTTTATGTGTTGGCTAGGATAATTGAATGTTGTTGCATGCCTTCAAGTCATTTCTGACTTAAGGTCACCCTGGGGTGAACCTATCACAGGGGTTCTTTTTTTAGGGGTGGGAGATTGGCAAAATTTGTTCAAAGTGGGTTTGCCATTGCCTCCCCCCAGAGGCTGAGAAAGTGTGACTTGCCCATGATCACTAGTGTTTTTTCATGGCTGAGCAGAGATTGGAACTCTAGTCTCCCAATGTCCTAATGAAACGCACACCAGTACACCCCATTGACACTCTGACTGCATACTGGAAAGCAAAAGCCTGATAAATGACATACACCTAACAAAAGTATGGGCAAACATAATAGATACTGAAATGTGCTTCTTGTACTTTGGCAAGAGAGTAGACAAACTGACTGTATAGCCATGCCTAAAATTAAAGATAGGTTATCTGGTGCCAATGTGATGTAGTGCTTTGAACATTGGATGATGATGATGATGATGATGATGATGATGATGATGATGATGATGATTTGTTTCATTTTATGCCACTTTTCTCCCAGAAGGGGACTCATGAGACTATGACTCTGGAGACCAGGGTTTGAATCCCAGCTCGGCCATATAAACCCACTGGGTGACCTTGGGCAAGTCACACTCTCATTCTCAGAGGAGGGCAATGGCAAACCCCTTTGAAGAAACTTGCCAACTTCATGATCACTTATATCACTATATATATAGGATCACTATATGGTAGAAACAACTTGAAGGCATACAACAACAAACCTGGTAAACATCTGTAGAATGCTTCACACAAGATACACACACAAGGTATGCACATATATGTACATCTATTGTAACAGTTCAAACTATTACAGCAAAACAACAAGATAGCAGAAATATGGGAAATAGAAAGATCCCATCCTTTTGCATTCTTCAGAATATACTATTGACTGAACTGACTGAATTGAAGATACAAGACCCCTGTCCAAATAAAATAATCACTGCAAACTACAGCCCTATGTTTGAGTTGCAAAATATGACTGGCCTGTTCAAATAACAATAAAAAAGAAAGCAATCAGATCTGTGGAAACTCCTAAAACACACCCCAAGCCAACTCCTGTGCTCCCAAATGATTACCTTAAATACTGGATAGTTTCCATTCAAGCAATTTGAAAATAGGGGATAATGTTTGTTTGTTTGTTTCTTTAATATCCCACATTTCTCCTAGTACGGAAGTTATTTCACTGACTATTCCACAGTACAGAAATCACTAGTCTTCCTCCATTTTAGAGAAGTATGTCTGACCCCTCGAATGCAGCCATAAGGCCTGCATGCTCTGTGAATCAACAAGATAAACACAACTTTCCAGGCATGTAGGTAGTCCTACTAGAGCTCAATATGCATCCTATTTTGGGTGCGTGACTAGCAGTGCAAAAATGTGTGTGTGAGTGCATATGTGCCTGTCTGTATTTTGTCTTTTTGGATCAGAAAACATGCATTGCCAAATATAATGCTATATTGCACCAGATGGTTTTTTCTCTCAACTTTTTCCAGTTTTGCGTCTGGCTAAAAGCCTCCTTTTCCTTAGTTGATTTAATATACGTAATAAGTGTCATCCTATTTATTGTTCCAGTGTGAATGTGCCAAAGCTATCCAGCTATCCACTATTCCTTCACAACTTTAACTCTGGACGTTTTCACACTGGGCAAAAGGAGGACGCTAGCCGGCCTCCCGCCGGCCTCGCTCCGGCGCCATTTCCCGTGTGTTCACACACACGCGGCGGCAAACCCCGCCCCTTCCGGTGTCATCCCTGCGTCCGGCCGGCTTTTGGCTCCGTGTGTTCAAACACACGGAGCCCTAAGTCCGGCGTCACTCCGGACGAACCAAAGATAACTCCGGCTGAAGCGGCATAAAGGTAATTCCGGCTGTCCAACCGGAATTAGCCTTTCGGCGGCGGAGCCATTCCGGAATCGGCGGCACGACCCGTTCCGGAATGGCTCCAGCCGGCTTTAGGAGGACAATGTGAAAACGTCCTCTGACATCTTACTTTGCTATCAGGAAAACCAGATGCGATACAACTGAGCAAATTTTAGCATTTATACTTATTCACTTATATGACTTTGATTTTAATAGAAGCTTTGATGCTGGTTTTAATAGATGCTTCCCAAAGAAAATACTGGCAGTTTTAAGATGGTGTCAGGCCCCTCCGAATGCTGTCCTTGTTCAGACTGACTTGTGAATGTGCACAATGTCTTGTGTCCTTTTCAGATGTTGTCGTTGTTGTGTGCCTTCAAGTTGTTTCCGACTTATGGTGACCCTAAGGTGGACTTATCATGGGCTTTCTTGGCAAAATTTGTTTAGAGGAAGTTTGCCAGCTTCTGAGGCTGAGAGTGTGTGACTTTCCCAAAGTCACCCAGTAGGTTTCATGGCCGAGTGGGGGATCATACCATGGTCTCCAGAGTCACAGTCCAACACTCAAACCACTTTCTGTCTGGAAATCAATGTTTGTGTAAACACTGTAGACATCTTCCTGAACCAGGCTATGCCCAGACCTGTAGCTATTTGTTTTAACATCTAAAACAAGTTTATGCCTACATGTGTTGATATGTAGAGGCCTTGTCATGTTGGCTGGGAACCATCCAGCTTCTCAAATATGCAAAGAGGCACCTTCTGCCAAGGTCCAGGCCCCCATCATCCTAATGCTCTCCAGTTATTTCTGGTTGTGACTCCCATCATCTCTAGCCATCTGGTTTGGGATGATGGGAGTTGTAGTCCAATACAACTGGAAAGTATAGGGGTTGGAGAAGGCTGATTTAAGTTGCCACTTGGATACTCACTGGAGGAGACTAGCCAATGCCCTGTGACAGGTAATGGTGAGGTGACAGATAACAGACCCCAATGAAAAGGTTAATTGTTTTAAGGAGCTACAGTCTGTTGCAGGAAGGTAGTGGTGGTGGTGGTGGTGGTGGTGGTGGTTGACAAATACTTCCAGCACTTATTGGATCAAGTTTTATCTTCCTTGGGACCTGCCTCTCCTTGTTCTTGCTTTCTAATTCTTCTTCACCTACATCTACATAGATTATGCCAGCCAATCCTCTGCTCATCATAATCATAGCCAGACATGCATGTTGTAACTCCACTGCAAGCTTATCTTTATCAGTAGTAGACCCCCCCCTACACGTATACATATACTTATTTTATGCAGAGAAACAGATGTGTGTAGAGCAAGACTGGAGCAGAACCTGCTTAACATTATGAAGAAGCAGTGGAGCAATATTCAGAATTTACATATTGGTTTCACTGTCTTAAGCAACGCGGTGGCTCAGAGGTTAAGACGCCAACTCTGACGATCGCAAGGTCAGCAGACCGGCAGTTCAAGACCCAAGTGCCATGTGACGGAGTGAGTTCCCATCACTAATCCCAGCTTCTACCAACCTAGCAGTTTGAAAACATGTAAAAGTGCAAGTAGATAAATAGGTACCGCTTCGGTGGGAAGGTAACAGCGTTCCATGTTGTCATGCTGGCCACATGATCACAGAGTTTTCTTTGATAACGCTTAGTAATGGAGATGAGAATCGCCCTTTGCAGTCGGACACGACTTGACAACCTTGTCAAAGGGGAAACCTTTACTTTTACCTTTTCACAGTCTTCCACTGTATACCATCTTGTCCTTTTTGATCCTCCTAGGACCATGATCCTATTCCCACCTGCAATTTTGTTTGAGCTCATCTGTTCCAAACCCTGAGATGTAAGATGACTATTTTTGTAGGGCTTTAAAAACACCCCATTTTCCTTGGGTTCCAGTTTAATTCTATGCAAGTCTACTTAGAAATAAGTTCTACTGAGTTCAATGGAATTTCTTTCCTGGTAGCCAAATATAAGACTGTAGCCCTGGAGATGGTTGATACACATTACAGTAAGGTTGATGAGCTTTGGTTTAAGAAAATCTATTTTCTTTTGCCCGAATTAGTGTTGTTTCACCTTGATTGCAGTTGCACTGCAGAAATAATTGAATTTGACATCACTTTAACTGCCATGGCTCAATGCTATGGAATTTTGGGAATTGTAGTTTGCTGTGGCACCAGAGCTCCCTGATAGAGAAGGCTAAATGTCTCACAAAACTACAATTCCCAGAATTCCATAGCATTGAGCCATGGCAATTAAAGGGGTGTCAAACTGGATTATTTCTGCAGTGCAGATATAGCTCTTGTTATTTAAATCATAAGATCTTCTCTTGTGATTTTATTCCTGCTTGAATAATATTTTGTTGTTGTTAACCACCTTCGAGTCAATCTTGTCCCATGGCAACCTGTGGATGAGACATCTCCAAGACGCCCTGTCGTCCACTACTCTGCTTAGTTCCTGTAAATTCACACCCGTGACCTCTTTCATAGAGTCTGTCCATTAACATGTGGTCTTCCTCCCTTTCTGATTCCCTCCAATTTTCCTGGCATTATTGTCTTTCCCAATGAGTTGTTCCTTCTCATGTGGCTGAAGTATGAGACCCTCAGTTTAATCATCTTGGCTTGATCTGTTTTATGACCCATTTGTTTGTCTTTTTGGCTGTCCATGACTTTTTGGCTGTCTCAACACTCCTCTCCAGCACCACATCTCAAATGAATTGATTTTCTTCCTACTGCTGTCTTTATTGTCCAGCTCTTGCATCCGTACATGGTAACAGGGAATACAATAGCTTGCACAATTCTCACTTTTGTGCTTAATTGTATACCTTTGGTCTTTAGGATCTTCTCTAGTTCTTTTATAACTGCCCTCCACATTCTTCTTCTTCTGATTTCTTGAGTACAGCTCCCATTCTGATCAATGTTTGATCTAAAGTATGGGAACTCTTTTACTATTTCTGTTTCCTCATTGTCTAGGTTGAACTTATGTAGATCTGCTGTGGTTACTATTTTTGTTTTCTTTATGTTCAGCAGTAAGCCTGCCTTTGCACTTCCTTCCTTGACCTTCCTTAGTAGTTGCTCTAGGTCTGTGATGTTTTCTGCTGGTAGTATGGTATCATCTGCATATCTTAGAACCACTTTACAGAATTTGAGAAAACAGACCCTATTTTGTGGTTGCTCTTGTCTCAGTTTGGATTTTGAAATGAATTATTTAAAAAAGACATGCTAATAGGCTTTTGGAAACCTCTCCCTCTCATTACTACATACAAGGACTGGCAAGGTTGCAAAGAGGAAGGAAAGAAAGAGAGAGACAGAGACAGAGACAGAGACCGAGGGCGTTTTCACACAGGCGGCTCTAAAGCCGCCTGGAAGCCCCCTGGAAGCAATCAAGAGCCGTTCCGGCGGCGAAAACAGCAGCCGCCGGAAGGGCTCCTGATTGCCTCCGGCAGCAGCCCCTCTAATTCCTTTTTAGAAAAGGAATTAGAAATATGGGGCTAAAGCCGGGAGGGCGCAGGGATGGCGCAGGGATTGCGCAAGATGGGGCGGGGCTTGCTGCGACGTCGTGTAAACACGACAAGCAAGACCCCGGAGTGAGGCAGGGATGGTGCAGGGATGGCGCAGGATGAGGAGGGGCTTGCTGCGACGTCGTCTGAACTTTTAGGTTCTGGAGCCGGAGTGGGGCCGGACGGAGGTAGGTTTGCCTCCGTTTAAAGCCCCGTGTGAAAACGTCCAGAGACACAATAGTCTCCCAGCATCCTAAAGTAGACCAACTTTTTCCTCAGCTGCCACTAAAATCCCACTATGACCCAGATTTCATCTATTTTTACCTTTGTTGCTTTATCATCTTCTTTTATCCCATTTGGCACATTTACTGCAATTTTTTTTCTAGCTTAAGAACCTAAGAAGAGCCATACTGGGATCAGACAGAAACTTCTATTTCATGTGGCATCGTGTTTCTCAGACCTTGTGATAGGCCTGTAAGTAGGAGATAAGGGTCTGACCCTACCATGAGACAAGGTGAAGTCACCTCCTCAGCAGAAATAGCTCCCTGGTCATTCTCCTCTGGTGGAAGATAGAGATGTGTATCACACAGATATGTTCTAACGTTTCACAGATGAAAACTAGGACATGTGTGGCCAAACCACATTAGAATGTGTCCAGGACAGCAAAAGTTATTAATGAAGATAAACACATAAGCTACAAGAAGCTGTAGCAGTTTGCTTTTGCCTAAGCTTACTGGGAAAGGCACCTTTCCATCCCATCCTCTTCACACACACCCACCTGCTGAGTAAATTGACTGTAAACTACATGGCATTTTCAACTCAGTTTGCAGCAACTGATGTAAGATGAAGACAAATGGGGGAAATCGAAGGACAAGAGAGAAAAATGGGACATTTGTGGGACAAAAAAAGAATTCATCAGTCCTGTCCCTGCCAAATTGAGATAGTTGGGGGGTATGCACACAGCCCTTGTCCTGCATCATTCCTGCCCTTAGGTGTGTCCCTTCTGCCACTAATGTGCATATGTGAGTGGTTTTACATTTTTAAACCTATTTCAACTGGGTTTAAACAGTCTTAAGTGTTAAATGTCTAATAAGATTCCAGTCTTTTAAATTATTCATACATATTGCTTTAAACTTTTAAAATTAATTGTATTGTACACCACAGTGAGATCTGTGAATGCAGAGTGAGAGATAAATATTTTAATAACTATATAAATAAACATCCAAGCCAATTTACTTTTGTATATGGAATTGAAGGGGATGCACTATCAAGTCTTTTGCATCAAGCAGCAACAAAAATTATTGTGTTGGCCCAACATCCAGCTCAACCAATCACTCATTCACTCTCATCAATGCCACAGAAATAATGAAAGATTTTTCAAGACATGATTTTCAGCAACTCTTCCTCTGTTTACCCTTCCTGTCTGGCCTTGCAGTAATCATATTTGGGGAGCTAAGGCTTAAATTACACACTGTGCAAAATGCTTGCTTGACAAACTTTATCCAGTTTATTCTTTCTCTTGCTTGTTAAGCATGGCCAGAAAACTGTGACAGGTTGACACTGCTTTAACTTTCATGACTCAATGCTGTAGAATTCTGGGATTTGTAGCTTTGTGAAATGCTTAGCTTTTTCTGTCAGAGAGCTCTGGTGCTCCAACAAACTACAATTCCCAAGATTGCATAGGATGGAGCCGTGACAGTTACCAGAGGAGAGACATTTCTTGTTTTAAGCACTCCCAGGCCTCATCATTTGAACAGATGCTTTAAAATGTTGCTTCCTCTTTCTCATGATTTTAGGGGAAGGCAAAGAAACCCAATTTGGACACTATTTCCCAGAAAATCCCTCTCAAGCTTTCTACTCATTCTAAAATTTAAAGATGCACCCCAGTTCTCCCAGTGAGTCCTTCTAGGAGAGTGTTTGACTATGTGTTTTTAAAGGAAAAGTGGGAATAATCTAGTGGCTCCTGGCAGTCTGCAAAGGCCCTAAATTATTTGTTTTTGTATGAGATTTTGTGGATTTCAATCCACTTCTTCAGATGACTAATGAAATATAATATTTTAGTCACAAGTAATTAAGCACAGTTACATAGTTGTGAGAGTACAGTTTGATAAGAGAAAGAAAGATGCAAATTGTGACACAAGCAATAGATCTCCAAAGGCTGTGTAAGATGACACAGTTCTGTCAAAGAGCTGACTTGTTAATCTTAAAATGTCAAAGCAATACATTCTTCTTATTAAAATGTTAGTATCCAAGGAGTACTCTTTTCCTGAATGTGCGTGATGAGAATTGGCATATTAATATATGTAACTTGCCAAGATACCATTATCCCTATTCATATATTTGTAAATGGGTTGGAATTTTTGAATGTACACTGATTCTGCTGATTCTTTCTCAATCTTCATTTGTAATTTTGTTTTTGTTCCAGAACAGCTACCTGAAGGTCAGTGGTTGTGTGTCCAGGGAGAATGAAATGATCTGCCATTGGTTTTGGGGTGTTGCCATTTCTAATGTCAGATTTATATCCATTTATTGCCTTGCTCAAAGTCTGTACTCTGTATCTATTGTAGAGTGCAGAGGTGCACTGCTGGCTAAAGATGACATATAATACATTGGAGGATAGGCAAGTAAATGCACCTCTGTTGCTATGGGTGACATTATTAGGACCTGTAATATTGCTATATTAGTTGGCAGCTTGGTTTATACCAGAATCTTGTCCCCGGCTGTCCAACCATGTTATGTGTCCTGCTGTAGCTAGGTTGTAGTTTAACCTGGTGGGGTCCAGCTGTGAAAGCCTGCCTCTGAAAGCCAGTGAGAGGATAATTTTATTCTCCAGATTTGGATGTAGCTTGTTGACTTGAGTGGTCTCAGATGGGACAGAAACATTCTGTCATTTTCTGTTTTTGATTTTGTAGTAGATTGTTCCTAGGTACCAGCTATGTCTTGTTAATTTGGGCAGGGCAGTTAAAGCAGCCTCAAACTGGATTATTTCTGCAGTGTGTTTTGACCCATGCACATTATTAAAAATATTGTGTATAAAATTACCTTCAGGCTATGGGTATAAGGTGTGCACAAAACATAAGTGAATTCCATGTTTAGACTTGGGTCCCATCTCCAAGATATCTCTTTATGTATATTCAAATATTCCAAAATCTGAAAAACTCCAAAGTCCAAAACATTTCCGGAACCAAGCATTTTGGATAAGGGAGACTCAACTTGTATTAATAAACTTTTACAGTTGGCCCTATGCACCCACAGATTCTTTATCCACAGATTCACCTATCCACAGCTTGAAAAAATATGTATCTTACAAAAAGCAAACCTTGATTTTGCCATTTTATATAAGGGATATCATTTTACTTACATGTTATTGACCGGCAGTTGATTATCCTTGGGTTTTGGTGTATATGGGGGGTCCTGGAATCAAACTCCAGCAGATACCAAGGATTGACTGAATTTATTTATTCTTTTTTTACAACTGTGTATAGCTGTTCCTCTTAAATTGTGGTAGAGAGTCTGATCTCACTTACTATGGTGAGCCCATGGAATAACATATCCATTGGTCCATATAGAGATCATCTTCAGACCCAAGTACCCAATCTAGGGAGGGATCATGAGAGGAAAAGTGGAAAAGTGATATGGAACTGTGGGGCCAGCTTGGAGTGGTGATCTGTCACTACTCGGAGAGTAGTGGAGTCTCCTTCCTTGGAGGTCTTTAAGCAGAGGCTGGATGGCCATCTGTCGGGGATGCTTTGATTGGGAGTTCCTGCATGGCAGGGCGTTGGACTGGATGGCCCTTGTGGTCTCTTCCAACTCTATGATTCTATGATTTTATGATTCTATGATTCTATGATTCTATGACTCAGGTTGATGCTAAGATGAAAGTTGTTGAAATTCTGGTGGAACTTTTCAAGTGATTCCATGAGTCCAAAATGTTATAAATGTATCTCAGGTAGAAGAGAAGTTTCTGGGTGCAGGAATTAACAAAGTGTTGCATACTGTAGACTAGGTGGGAGGCATATACACAAGCAAAACAAATATATTTAGAAATATATAAGAATTAGAACAGCATATTGCAGTCAAGATCAATTAGTCAAAGAGATTTAAGATCTCTTTCAATCACCATAAAGTAGTGACAGAGTCTGCTCCCTTCTGCAGTGGCTATCCATGAGCACACAGACTCTGCCCCCAAAATCTTTATAGTTTGAGCTGCAAGAGGTATGACAGACCAAAGAAAAGAGTTCTGCCACTCAAAATGTGTTCTGGTAGTTGATTCATTAGAAAAACCCTGTGGGTTTTATAAGTACTTGTCTTTATGAAAAGTGGAGCCATTTAACAACCAGATGCCTAACAGACTATGTCAAGGGGTTGAGGCAGCCAACATAGGACAGATCTTGAAAAGTTACTTTTAAGAAGAATTACTATTATGATTAGTTGAAGGCATCTATAATTCAGCAGTGGCAGCATGACACCATGGGACCCACAGCAGCATCCTATCACTGCTAAAATTCAAGGACATAGCCATGTTAGACTGGAAAATCAGTATGCCAAGGTAGTACCTTTGAGACTAACTAAGGGCTGATGCAGACTGGCACAAAGAGCCGGCCTGGGGGTGGAGTTGGGGTGGGGCAGCTGCACGCCGGCTGCCCTGGCTCCACCCTGATGCTGTCCTGACGCCGTGTGTCTGTACGCACGGCACACGGCGTCAAGAGGCCCTCTTGGCACAGCGTGCAAACACGCTGCCCCAAAAGGGTGCAAAAAAGCTGCTGCCACCGTGGCTAAAAGGGCAGCCTTTTGCTGCCCCCAAAAGGAGCAACATTTTGCCACTCTTTTGGGGGTGGCAAAAAGAAGGATCGGGGCCATGGTGCATGGTTGTTGTGGCCCTGATCCGCCGTTCTCAGGGGCGGTTCTGTGCCGCTCCTTTCGGGCCATCTGTATCAGCCCTAAAAGAAAGAAGCTGGTAGCACTCTACATTGGGCAAACAGGCTGGTCCCTGTGGCAGAGGATAATGGACATAAATCAGGCATTTGTTGTTTGATGTTTGTTGTTAGCTGCCCAGGAGTCAATTCCAACTCATGGCAACCCTGTGGATGAGACATCTCCAGGAATCTCTATCTTCCACTGCCTTGCCCAGATCCTGCAAGCCCTTCCTCATAACCCCTCTGATTGGGTCTATCCATCTGGTTTGTGGTCTTCCTCTCTTTCTTCTACCCTCTACCTTTCCTAGCATTACTGTTTTTTCTAGTGATCCATGCCTTCTCATTATGTGACCAAAGTATGATAGTCTCAACTTGATCATCTTAGCTTCCAAGGAGAGCCCAGATCTGATCTGTTCAAAAACCCATTTGTTTGTCTTCTTGGCTGTCTATGGTATCCTAAGTATTTTTCTCCAGCACCACATTTCTAAGGAGTTGATTTTCTTTCTGTCTGCTTCCTTCCTTGTCCAGCTCTCATATCTGTATATGGTAACTGGGAATATAATGGCCTGGACAATTCTGACTTTAGTGCTCAGTTGTATGTCTTTGCTCTTCACTATCTTTTTCAGTTCTTTCATAGCTGCCCTTCCTCTTCCTAGTCTTCTCCTTACTTCTTGACTGCAGTCTCAATTCCAATCAATTTTTGATCCAAGATACGGGAATTCTTTAACTATTTCAATTTCCTTGTTTTCTAGACTGAATTTGTGTATTTCTTCTGTGGTCATTATTTTTTGTTTTCTTCACGTTCAGCATCAGACCTGCCTTTACACTTTCACCTTTGACCTTCCTTATTAACTGTTCCAATTCCTGAATGTCTTCTGCTAATAATATGGTGTCATCTGCATATCTTAGGTTGTTAATGTTGCTTCCTCCTATCTTAATTCCTCCTTTTTCTGATTCTAATTCTGCTTTTCTTATGATGTTTTCAGCATATAAGTTAAACAAGTAGGGTGATAGGATTGTCTTACCCCTTTCCCAATTGGCAATCACTCTGTTTCACTGAATTTTGTTCTGACTGTGGCCTCCTGTTCTTGGTACAGATTCCTCATCAGGACTATCAGATGTAGTGGCACCCCCATGTCTTTGAGTGCGTTCCATAGCTTTTCATGATCTATACAATCAAATGCTTTGCTGTAGTCTATGAAACACATGCTGATTCTTTTGTGGAATTCTTTGGTCTGCTCCATTAGACATTGTATGTTTGCAATGTAGTCCCTAGTGCCCCTTCCTTTTCTGAATCCTGCTTACACCTCTGGAATTTCTCTCTCCATGTATGTTTGGAGTCTATGCTGCAGAATTTTGCACATTATTTTGCTCTGTATCTCCTTTCTTGTGGATTGGTATGTATATTGAGCATTTCCAGTCTGTTGGTCACCACTTTGTTTTCCATATTTGTTAGCATATTTCAGTTAGCACTAAAGTTGCATCTGTCTGTAGGCAGTTCAATTGGGATATCATTTGTTCCCAGTGATTAACTTTTTCTCATTTCCTTTATTGCAGAGTCCACTTCACTTCTTAGAATTTGAGGTTCGTCTTCATATGGTTCCTCATTCCAAATATCATTCATTCCCTCATCTCTTTTGTAGAAATCCTATGTGTATTGCCTCCAGTGTCTTTTTATTTCTTCTTCTTCCTGTATTATGTGCTTTTTTTTTCTCCATAGAGCATCCCTGCCCTCAGTTTGAACTTGGCTTTAATTTCTCAGATTTTTTGATAGAGGTCTCTTCTTCTTCTTCTTCTTTTGTTTTTGTTTTTGTTTTGTTTTGTTTTGTTTTGTTATCTTCTATTTCTCCGCATTGGTCATTGTAGTATTTCTCCTAATCCCTGCATGGAACATTAGGAACAGAAATACACAAAAACCAATCGCAGAACACTTCAGTCTTCCTGGGCCTCAGAACAGTGGTCCTTGAATAAAAGAACTGCAAAGGAATTTTGGAAAGAGAAATAGCAGAATTGGAATGTATCCACAGTCCAGATGAACAGAGATAATGGTTTCCTGGCACACTACACACATTCCAACACTATCTAACCCCCATCCTCATGAAAGCACTCTTGACCAGTTCATCACATCTCCTCCCTGGTTCCCACACTATATCCCAATACTCATTCATATGGTTATCTACTCTCCTTGGCTTTAGACAACATCCTTCCTCCTGCCTTTGGTCCCCAATGGCCATAGTTAAAACTGAACTTGTCACATCATCTCCATAACCACAAGGTTTTGAATTTGAATTGAGATTCTCACACACAACTGGCTTATATAGGACTGTCTCTGGATTCTCCATTCCACCTCATGCATTTGAGGAAGTAGGCTGAAGTCTACGAAAGCTCATGCTACCAGCTACTTTCTTTCAGTCTCAAAGGTTCAACTATCACTGCTGTGTTACAGATGCTTTCATTCTTCTTAAAAATAATGTTTCAAGTTCCAGCATAGGATCTTGCAGTGCTGTTCTGGACTTATTTTAGGGAGGAATATATGGGCAGTTTTTTTGTTGTTGTCATCTCTCAAATTTCACATTTAGTATGGGGAACAGTTGCAATGAGGAGTCCAATACATTTCAAGGGCACCAGATGGGAGGAGGAAATTGCTATGAACTCAACTGACTCAATTTCCTTCCTACCTCATTTTCCTCCTTAGTAAAAATCATCAATACTCTGTTGATCAGCTACCTCATTCTTTAGCTTCTTGGAATCACTAAGCAATTTTGGAGTCATTTTCTTTTAATATAAAATTTATCCATGTTTGCATGTCTGGTGCATTTCCTGAGTATGCAGAATCTACAGCCGTATTTGTGAGTAGAGCCATTTCACATCCCAATCCACGTTGGGCTTGTTCCCACTTACATTTAAATCTGTTTGCGATTCGCCTTCATGTTGGCGAATTGATTCCAAAAGGTCCGTCATTCCCACTATGAAAGTAGATCTTTCATTATTCCATTGTAATTGCTTCTTTTTTGGCACGATTGTCATTCCCACTAGTTTGCGCCACTATAAAATGCATGTCAATCATCTGAGCCTCATTGGTGATGCAAGTGGCAACACGGTGAGGACGGGACCATTCCAGGCGCCAAGCAGAGTGACTTTAGCAACTGAGCCTTCCTCTGCCCCTCAGCAACCAAGGCTGCTCAAGCACACCATTTCCCCTTTGAGCAGCCAGGCTTGGGAACTATATTTTTTTTAAAAAATTGACAGGTTATGAGATCCATTGTTTTTGCAACTACTTTCCTTGCTGAGCTACAGTCTATCTATAATTGCAAGTAGTTACAAATACAATGGATCACATATTCTGTCAGTTTATATAGATATAGATATAGATATATATAATGCGCCCATATGTCACAACACAAGCACAAAGGCAGTGCTGGGGGGGGGGGGGGATGGCTAATTTCCCAAAAACTGAGGAGGGATGGTAAACACCCCTCTGCCATTAGTGCCATTAGTCCCAGTATGATGTGATTCATATCTATTGTTCCCACTTGTTGAACATGCTTTGGAATCGATTCTTTTCAAAAGAACTGCCAAAGAACTAGTGTCAAGAAACGGGGGGGGGGGGGGGCGTTTGCCTCACTTCATCGTGATTGCAACCAAGCTCCATAGGATTGGAACCAGTTTCAAGTGGGAACGATGGTCATATGACCCGATCATCAATTTGCTTTAAATCATAGTGGAAACAAGGCCATGGAATCCCTCAGGTTTGGTAACAGTTGAAATGATGAGGATAACTGAGAAGTTGTTGAAGAATTTTCTGCCCAGTTAACTGGAAGTACCTTGATTAATATGCATCTGAGGAAGTAGACTAAGTCTACAAAAGCTCATGCTGCCAACTTCTTTCTTTCAGTTAATTTCAAAGGTGCTATAAGATCTCTCTACATACCTTGATTAATGTAATGTAATATTAATAAATTAATGTAATTGAGTGATAGATGAAATACTATTACACAAATAGACATTTCCTCCAATGTGGTTACCACCTTTAGTTTCATTATACTGTGATAATTCATATCTTGTAAATTCTTCTTTCACCAACCTCAGACACTAACAAAATATATCAACTTTCATCCCCCTGTATTTTGAGTATATTCATTGGACACTGTGCCCCTTTTAGATAGCATCTGAAGAAACCTCCACTACTGAATAGAACTTGTCTTGCTGACATTGTAATAATGGGCTTAATTCTAATGTCACATTTATGATCCCAAAAGCATCAACCGTTTTACATGCCCTGTAAATCTGCACAAAATAACAAGAGAGATTTCAGTATTTTCAAAACATACTCTGCAGATCATTTAACAAGTGGAATCTGAAAGGCAACCTTAAAATTACAGATCAACTACATTAACTGCCCTAAGGTTAATTTAAGTGCACTTTCTCCTTGCTTTTTGCACTACTTTCTGTCATTATTATCCAATAGTTGACCACTCATTACTGAAATAAGCAGAATGTGACCCCTTGCTTATCATCGGAGCAGTGTGTGCAGGCCTCAGCAAGTTTTCTTGCATTTGATAGAAAGAGGAAGGCTGGTAATTTTCATGGATTGCCTTTCTCCCTTTAACCTCCTTTTGTACTGAACAGATTTTTGTCAGATACAAAGAGTTGCAGATAGGGCTTTTCAGCCAGTACATTGGGCTGGGGCCTGAAGAGCCAAGGAGGAACCCAAGAATTTCTGATGGACTCTCCCTCAAAAAACAAAACAAAGCCCTCACAACATTTGTTCATTGCATTGTTTTCCAAAGGTTACCCAACGTGTAAGAAGCTAATTTTGATAGTGTTATTAGAAATAGAATTAATTTTGATAGTGCAGATAAAAAAGCCAGAAAAGCTAATGTCATTAGCTGATTAGGCTTATTGTTGTTTTGTATAATATTATCTGGTCATTCTGCCACAGAGGGAATAAAGAATTTATGAAAGTTTATCGGTGGTCATATTCCGGTAGCTTGAGAGTAGCCATTGTGTTCCCTTAGGCTTTCATAATCATACACCAAAAGCTGTCTACTTTGTTCATATTTTATCATAACCACCTTTTTCTACAAAAAAGGAAACATTACAACTTAAAAATATAATGTTATACCATTATTTTTATTGAAAAGACTGAACTGAAGATGAAACCCTCAATTTTGAGAGGAGCCCCTCACCCCCACCCCAGGCCCGAAAGCAGTCTTGTTCCACCTTGCAAATTTTCTTTTAGGGGCTCTGGTTGCAGGGGCATAAATCAGGCAGCGTTCATGCATGCTAATATGTTGCTGAAGAACTCTTTGGGATAGTTCTTCTCACGGAGGGATAAGCATGAGTTTGGACAGCAACCACTTCAGATTTCAGATGGGGCTGCACATGGTTGAGTATTTCTCCATATATTTTCCCAGTTCCTGCAACAGAAAACTAAATGTCAGGAAGCAGGTTTCTTACCTATCTTTCCCCTCTTCCTGATTTCAGGGACTTATGCTTATATCATTTTGGATGAGAAAACATCCACATTTGCCAGCCCACACCTACCACCTGGAGTGGTATAGCCAGAACAGAAGTTGACAAGATATTTGCCTTCCAGTTCTTGCCTTAATTCTCTGTTGTTGCTTTTCCTGGGAAATGGGTTGGTTATCATTATCTGCAAACATAACTGCTGAGAAATGGAGAATAATCAAAGAAATTAAGTTCTACTCAGAGAGGACCAGAAAACAGCAGTGGGGAGATAAAAGAGAGGAGGCCTCTGCGGGGGAAATGCACTGTTCCATGCTAAAATGGCTGCTCATAATCCTTTATTCTCATAGTGCTAGCAATAAGGTAGTAAAAGTATTAAATTCTCTGTGAAATGAACAGCAGCCTCTTTAGATACTACAAGATCTCACCAACATGAACACTTATGTACTTACCATGTTGGCCTGGCTGTTCTGGAACCTATAGTTAAAATGATAACTTTTCAAAACTTTGCTTGTTGAGTGCATGTTTTTGTTGGCCTTTTCTGGGTTGCTACAAAGGGATCCCTTCAGGTTTCAGGGAACCATCTAGAAGGTGCTCTGTGTAGGACATCATCTGCAGCGGTGTCCTCCTATCGCAGCCACATGCTCACCTGAGCACATATCTATGTGCCACCATTTTTAATTCCCTTAATCCCATACAACATCAATTTTAGCATTTCTCCAGGGCACTGGGTGATATTAAAAAGGCTTCTTGTAGCTACCCATAATCTAAGCCTCAGTGCTAGTGGGTTTCCCTGAGGCTCTTAAGCAATGGTCCTTATGCCATCCCTGTTAGGAATAAAAATGAACAATAAATATATTTGACAAATACGTTGAGGAGGATTTCCCCCTTCCCTTCTGCAGCTGAATTCTCTTGTTTGGAACATCTGTATTTGTTCTACTGACATTTTCCACCCTTGAGGCATCATTTGGCATTTTACACTTGAACCTTCTTGTCCTCCATTTATGGTACACTATTAATCTGGATTAGATAGGCTGATCAGTTAGGAATATTTGGCAACCAAGGGCCTGCTTTAGTAAAGGAGTTTGCCCTACACAATGATTGTCTTCTGATCCAACCTTACAATACTTTCCCTGTCATTACCCCAAATTAAAACAAATGACAGAAAGTAGAACTATGGCTTGACAGGAAAAATCTTATATCTTGGCTACTATGGAGAGACCTTCCCTGTAAACCTAGGACTTTATTCCTACGTAGTTATAGGTTACAGCTTTTAAGCAAAACTGGCCATTACATGGTAAGATTGTCTGTTTCGTAATATGAAGCCACCTAGACTATGATGACACTTTTTATTCAGTAACTATATGAAAGTTAATTTCATTTCATGAGAAGGTCCACATTTACCTGGGAGTATCTGACTCAACTCTTCACAAATTTTCAACAGTGTAGCAGCTGCTAATATTGGGCAAGTCAAACTGGCTCTGTAGGTGCTAATTTAGGAGCTTATCACATTACCTTTTACTTCAAATTTAGCCTCCAAGGATGCAGCCGGGATGCAGCATGGAGGTGGGAATTATCACATTGTAATTTGCCGCTGAATTGCAGGGCGACTGCAGCCCGGATCCCAGTCACGCTCAGCCAGCCGCAATTAAAACTGCAGAGCTTGCTGACTTCAAAAAATAGTAATAATAATAATAAAATTTATTTATACCCCACCCCTCTGTCAACAATCGGGGTGGCTAACAACTGTTAAAATTCCATACAGTATGTATAAGACACAACCCGAATCCCGCCCACCCCTTAAAAAGTATTAAATTGAAAATATATTGAAACATCATAATTAAAACAATATAAATAAATTATAATTCTAAATTAACAAGAAACTAAAGACAGACAAATACGAATTACACAAGCAGAGAAGCAGCTACATCCAAGGAAGGAGGAGGCAGAATGGGGGAGTTGTTGAGGCCGGGAAATCAATCAGGAAAGGCTTGCCTGAAGAGATCCGTCTTAACAGCTTTTTAAAAAGCTGCTCAAGGTCTTAATTTGATGGATCTTGTCTGGCAGGCCGTTCCAGAGTCTGGGAGCGGATGCTGAGAAGGGCCGGCTGAGGGCCAGTTGGGACCCGGGCTGCAGTCGCCTGGCGATTCAACAGGAAATTAAAATGTGATAATTCCCACCTCCACGCTGCATCACAGCTGCATCCTGGAAGGCTAAATTCGAAATAAAAGGTAATGCAATAAGCTCCTTAGAAGATCCTCTTTTAGTTGGGGTACTATCTCCACTCTGGAAACTAAGATTTTCTTTTGTGGGGAAAGGTTTTTTTGGGGGGAAACTTTATTAAGCATGCCTTAATAATGAAAAACAAGAAACTCAATAGCAGGGGACATAAGATGGATGCTTTTTCATTTATCTATTTGATGAGAAGCTAAGACAGGGGTAGGCAACCTTTCCCCTTTAAGGGCCGAGGGACTTCAACTCCCAGAAGCCCAGGAGCTATTGGCCAACATGGGACTATTGGCCAACATGGCTGAGGCTTCTGGGAGCTGAAGTCCTTGGCCCTTAAAGGGGAAAGGTTGCGTACCCCTGAGCTAAGATGTAGGATTGCAGGATCATACATCTGAAGCAGCACGAAAAATGCAGGCTGTGTTGTTCGAGGAATAGTGTGTATTTACAATTAGAAGATTTTCATCATTGAGGGAATCACACTTTCTAAGTATGAGCTCAGTGTCTCATCTGTTTTACTCATGTGTGTTTATGTGTTTTTTGTTGTTATTGTGTGCCTTCAAGATGTTTCCGACTTGTGGTGACCCTAAGGCAGGGGTAGGCAACCTTTCTCCTTTAAGGGCAGAGGGACTTCAGCTCCCAGAATCCCAGGAGCTATTGGCCAACATGGGACTATTGGCCAACATGGCTGAGGCTTCTGGGAGCTGAAGTCCCTCGGCCCTTAAACGGGAAAGGTTGCCTACCCCTGCCCTAAGGCAAACCTATCATGGGGTTTTCTTGGCAAGATTAGTTCAGAGGTGGTTTGCCATTGCCTTCCCAAGGCTGAGAGCATGTAACATGCCCAAGGTCACCCAGTGGGTTTCATGACCAAGTGGGAATTGAACCCTGGTCTTCAGAGTTGTAGTCCAGCACTCAAACCACTATGCCATGCTGAGTCTCCATATGCGTTCATATATAAAATTACTGAGATGGTACAGGCTGGACCAGTAGCATGGGTCTTTCCCATCTGATTGGCCCCATTAAGAAGGAGGTTGAAGGCAACTACAGTGTAATGGAGGAATGGTAAATTTTGCTCAATACAGTCATTCTCAACAATGAATCCAACAGGGTGGAGATGCGGAGTTAACTTAGCTTCTCCTACTCAGACACTGAAAAGGTTACAGGCAGCCTTTGGCTTTCCAGACATTTTTGGATTACAGCTCCCACAATCTTTTACCATATTCCATGCTGGCTAGAGCATATGGGAAATTAAGTCTAAAACATTTGTATGGTCAAAGTTTTCCCACCCCTGTTTATTTTTTCTTAAAAAAAAAAAAGAGCACTGAGAGACTTAAAGGCTTTCATCCTATCTATCCACAGAAAGTAGTATATATTTATTGTTCTAATAAAGAAAGTTAACTTCCTGTTCACTGATGGCAATTACAAAATGTTAACTGTATAATGCTGAGCTTCAGACCTTCCCTAGTTGTCTCCTCTTTCTGAAACCATTTCCATTGCTCTCATTGTCATACCATAAGACATGCACACATTAATCAGTCACATCAGGTTGATGAACATGAATTACTTTGTTAGTATGTCCTACTTTGGCACAGTAAATAATTTCTCCTTCTTCCACTGCTTTGATTATAATGCTCCCTTCTTTTTGAAAAACTATATGGTTTCTTTTTTAACTATAAGGATGATAATGTCTGGTTTGTGAAGATGTTGATGAATATTTGGATAATTAGTTTTAGAAGTGGGGGAAATGTTATATTTGGTTGAACAGAATGATGCTTCTTTCTGATTCCATGTTACCAGCCAAAATTCAATCACCTCCTACCATTCCATAAAACAAGCATGTCAGCTAGGTCTGCCCTGCCTTTTTCAATGCTTTTAGCTGTCCTCTGTCATTACTGAAAAGCACTTTTGATAATGCACTTCCTTTGTTAGTATGCATGCACGGTTACATAAGACTATACTGAGTGTACCTGAATTTGGCAGAGATAATAGGAGAGATTAGCAAATGAGTCCACTGACATGATGCATCATTTTTCATTCATTAAGCCTGGATTTTGTATGTTGAAAGGGTTATTTTGCTTGCTTTGTCCCACCAAGCATGCTAATTTAGAAGATCCTCTTTCAGATGGGGGTACCACGTAGCCAGCAAAAAAATAAAAATTGTCAGATGACATCAGGTCATAGAATGTACTTGGCAATGCTGACTCTGGGGAATCTCTGAAACGCAAAAGATTTGGAAAAAATACAGTGGGTTTAACAGACATCATCATAGCAGTCCAAGAGCCTAAAGAGGTTGGGCATACCTGGGTTAGAGCTAACAGTGTACATCCGAGCAGGATACCATCTTCACAAATTCATTATAAATTTCACCTCATTTTCAGTATACTTAGAACAGAACATTTTATAATCTTGTATATTTTGATTATGTGTTTGTCAGTTTGCTTTTCTATTGTACAGTATTGCATTGGTTTTTCTATTTCTGGTCGGATAATTCATTTTACAATTGTATTGTATTAATTTTATATTTGTATTACTCCTTCCTTCCCATGTGTGTGTATGTATTTTAAATTGTGCGTCTTTGGCAGGTTTGGCTTTCTTTTGTGTTGTTTTGCTTTGTACACTGATGGCACTACATAAATAAAGGATGAGGATGATAGTGTTCTAGTCACTTCTATTAAAAGTGTTAATAGTGGTGCACTCACTTACAATATTACAGTGGCTTAATTTTTGCTTTAGTGAACAAATTTAAGAGTGATGGCTTGAATTAAAGAGAGAAAAGTAGGGGTGCTTATTGAAATTCACTACCCTACTAATGCCAATCAGTTTTAGCCAAAACATTTCCCAGAAAAGCCTCCTAAAAGAAAGGGGATATCAGAAAGGAATTCGCCTGTAATTCTATCTCTGCTCACCCCACACCATATAATTCAAGCCCTAAATAAAGGACTAGATATCTTGACTGTAAAGATATATCTGCACTAAAGAGTTATAGCAGTTTGATACCTTTTCAGCTGTAATTGGATAGAATCCTTGTGATTTGTAGTTTGGGAAGGTATATGGAATTTTCTATCAGGGCACTGTAGTATGTAGTATAAATTAGTAGTATAAATACCTAATTAAACTATAATTCCCAGGATTCCATGGGATGGAGCCATAACAGTTCTAGTGATATCAAACAGCTATAACTGTGTCATAAAGATACATGCAAACAGTGGACTTTATCACACAGGGGGAAATCAGGGGATTCAAAAGGCATTATCCAGGGAAAGTCATGTGATTGTGGCTAAGATTATCACACACATTGTGATTAGAGAGGATTTATCCCGGGAATAACCAGCAACAAATCATTCACAAGATTTCCCCCGTGTAATAAAGTCCATTGTTTCCAGCCATTGTTCTGCAGGCATCCCCCATAGGATCAGTGAATGACCAATCACCCCTCAAATGTCATTTTGAAAACTTTAATACTATCTCTACATCACATTCAGGACAGTTTAATCTTCCAGTTGTCCAATGATCTTCCATAATATTCCACATTACAATAATTAATTAGTACCAGATTTTGCCTTTTAATGTTGTAATTACTAAATAAACAACTTCCTGTCAAAGAAGGAAATTCACAGCTAGAGCATCTCGGATAAGTGGGCATCCAGTCTATACTTAAATACTGGTAAGAAAGGGGATGATTCCATACCCTTCTAAAGCAATCTGTCTTGTAAGTTATTTTGCCAAGAAAAAAGTTATTTTGCCAAGAAAAAAAGTTATTTTGCCGGGGGGGAGGGGGGACTATGGCTGGTAGTATCATCATCATCATCATCATCTCTATCTCAATTAGAATTCAAGTCTTCCAATGATTACTGGACTACATACCTTGGAAATTCTTCACCCAACTAGATGTATTGCTTCAATAATTTGTAAGGGAAGCTCATGTTGCAAAGGAAAGGTTACAACTGCCAATCAAAAAGAATGGATTTAATTTCTACAGATTCAAAATCTACCAACATATTGTCATAGTTGTCCAAGCATGATCCTGGAGCAGGGAGCAACTGAGGGCAGAATGCCCTGAACAGACAGAACTGGGAAGGCAGAAAGTAACACCTTTAACTGTCTACACAAGCTTCATATATATACCCCTGCCATCTTGGCCATGGGAAGGAAATAGAGGGATGAGATATCTCTAGGCTTTGATGCTCAGGAGGCAGATCTTGGGTGGTCCTGGGAATTAACAATTTAACACAGGGCTGGGAATCATGTTGTTGGATTGGCTGATGCTGCTGATATTTGCACTCTATTAATAGTGGAAGGCTGGATTTTGCCCACTCTTGTCCTTGCACAATTTATTGATAAAAAGAGTGCCTCTGATGACTTTAAGTCAGGGTTCAAGCTACCTGGAGCTTCCTTCTGGCAGTAGCTACAACTTAGACATTGCCGCAGGGTATGTTTGGCACAAATGGCCTTCATCCAGGGCACATAGATTTCCTTAACGGTCATTCTTATTGGTGCACTCATTTTTACTGTTCTGTGTTTATGTGTGTGTCTGACTTCAAACTGCTAGTTAACTTACGGGGACCCCATGAATTTCATGGGGTTTTCTTAGTCAAGGAATATTCAGAGGTGGTTTTGCCAGTTCCTTCCTCTGAAATATAGCCTACAACACCTGATATTTCTTGGTGGTCTCCCATCCAAGTACTAACCAGGGCTGACCTTGTTTGGCATCCAAGATCAGATAGGATCTGGTGCCTTTAGGGCAAGATACTAGAATTTAACCAAGTTATCATGTATTAGACAAGCTGGGGTTCAAAACTTCTTTGAACCTAAAAGTAAGCTACCAGTAACTCAACAGCACTAGACCAAATAAACATAGTGGAGCAAACAAATGTTGAGGATGTGGTGAAAACAGAGAGAGTTCTAATCCACCTGTTATTGGTCCTATTCAACCACTGAACCCTTCTGGCAGGAGCTAATGAAACATATCAGACTTGTACTAGATACCAGTATAATTTATTCCTGGGATATTTGTCTTTGGAATGGGACATAGGAAATGGACTGAGATTCTGGATTTTATGGGTGGCTGTGGTGGCCAAAGATAGCCTACAGAACTGGAAGTACCCTTCTCTCATGTATAAAGAATGATGGAGAAAGGGCCTAGCACAGTGATGGCGAACTTTTTAGAGACCAAGTGCCCAAACTGCAACCCAAAACCCACTTATTTATTGCAAAGTACCACATCCCTCTGGCTTTCTAGTAGCGAACTCTGGTGAACTCTGCGCTGGGACGATAGCACGCGTGCCCACAGAGAGGGCTCTGAGTGCCACCGCTGGCACGTATGTCATGGGTTCACTACCACTGGTAGCAGACGGTGAAAGCTGACTGTGAAAGCAAAAATAACATTTCAGTGGAGCAGCGAGGGGGAAGAATAATCTAAAAGTGTGGCCCACTTTTCTGCTGCTGTTTGATCATTCATTTAAATCTGTAAGGAATTATAGGTGGAATATAGTAACACTAGCAGTTATTACATTTTGGCAGCTTTTCCTCCCATCAGTATTTTCACTATTGCCCTGGACTTTACTTCCCTCTCTGTGTGTATGTGTGCATGTGCATACACACACAGACACACTTTATTTATTTACTTATTTATTTCCTGCGGGGTTGACATGGCAATGATAAAATCTGAAATATAAATTTAGGTATCTAGAAATTTCTGACATGTTACAACTTTTTTTTCTCTTTTTTCTTTTTATAACAGTCGGCCTCAAAGACAGAGAAGAGAAACACATGAAGAATCACACAAGCAAGGCAGGTAATGCTACCACCACTGAAGCATTACAGTGCCTATTCCTATGTCTAATTTCCCTTTTTGTCCTTGCAGCAACTGAAGTCTATGCTGCCATTTGATAATTTTAATGGTCTTACACTGTACCAACCCCTACAATGCACCTCCCACAAATATGTATGTGTGTGTGTGTGTGTGTGCGCGCTTTTTGCTTCAGCGTGCCCCCAAACACCCTCTAGCATTGGGGCAATTTCCCTTGACTATTTTAGGACCAAGACAGGCCTTTTTTAACAACAGAAAGTCACCTCCTATACACGTCTTGTTTTTAAAAGGCCTCTTCTGGTCTCTGAAACCTCAAACAGGGTGACCAGGTGTCTTCCTTTCCCAGGGCATGTCCTACATTTAAACCTTCTGTCCAGGAAAAAAATCAAAATGTTAATTTATTTCAAAATAAATAAATAAATAAATAAATATGTTCCTCATTTTGAGCATGGCTAAAAAGCATGGATTTACACTTCTTTGAGTGTTTTTAGCTTTTAATTGGTAATGCCCTACATTTTCCTTGAATGTCTTACATTTTGCGGTGCCTTGTCCTCCTTTGTGGTTATGACATCTGGTCACCCTGCCCCCAAAGATGTGGCAAAAATGCCCCTCATGCTCTGTACACCTCTATGGGGTGGGCCCCAGGCTGCACTTTGCCATCCCTGTCTTATAAGGTAAGAGTGGGACTACTTTTTAAAGAGTAATAAAATGAAAATATTTCTCTGTATTATTGGCGCAGTGGCTTGAGTATAGGACTAAGGAGATTATCAGACGAGCTTTTATCCTGTCATTTTCCAGATGGGATAAACATACATTTGACTTTAAAGACAGAGCTTACCATATTCACCCATCTGCAGCCCGTCTGCAACCCAGGCTTATTCTGCAGCTTTTCAGCCACAGAAAAATACCATGCTTGAAAAGCCACAGGACAAGCACAGGTTACATACAAGCTGCATACAGGAGAATGTGGTAAGACCCATCTTTAAAGTTAAATGTGCATTTATCTCATTGGGAAATCGACAGAATAAAACTTGTGTGGTAATCACCTAAAACACTGGAAGACCAGGGTCTGAATCCCTGCATGGCCATGGAAACCCACTGGATGGCCTTGGGTAAGTCACACCTTCTCAGTCTCAGAGGAAGGAAATGGCAAATCCCCCTCTGAACAAATCTTGGCAAGAAATTCCCAGAGAAAGACCCACCTTAGGGTCTCCATAAGTCAAAAATGGCTTGAAAGCACACAACAACAACAATAACAAGTTCACTTATTTGAAATGTGTTAAACTAGCCCTGCTGCACTTGCTGCATTCTGCTGAGTATAATTTTGACTCTTGGATATCTGCTTCACAGTTCTGCCCTAATCACATTTTCCAGAGCAAAATGCAGAGCTGGGCCCTTCAGATGCTATTGGACTCCAGTTTCTATTTGCCCTGGTCAGCAGGGCCAATAGACAGGGATATTGGAGTTTTAGTCCAACATTTGGAGGGCCACAGGCTCCAATCCCCCTGTGCAAGACGATTTTGTTCTCTTTTTGGAAAATAAGTTACAAATGATTTCAAAGCTGGAACAATTTGGCCATTACAGAGCCATCAATGCAATATAACATTATATGCCATACAGATAACATAAATATTTGCACATTTTTAGTAATTTTAAACAATGTGATCCCCAAGCTCAACTACCTAATGATATAAAGGTATACTTTATGTGTTAATCATAAAATGCAGTTCTGGCCCAAAAACTACATGAGACACGCATACTCTCCAGTGTTGCACAGATTAAAACCAGGACACATGTGGCCAAGTGACATCAGAGCATGGTCAAGATGGTAACGTTATTATGAGAAAGAACACACAGCTAAGAGAGGCTGCAGCAGTTTGTTTTTGCCTGAGCCTACTGGGAAAGGCACGACTCCATGTACCCTCTCCCTTCACCAGTGCTAAGTTAATTGAGTGCAAGCTATTTTTGTACCTTGAATTCAGTTTGCAGCAATCAAAGTAAGCTGAGGATAAAGGGAGAATATAAGAGGAGGAAATGGAAACGGGGGCATTGTCAGAACATCTGAAAAAGTAGGATGGCAAGGGTTAACCAAGGCTGCCTCTCCCAAATGTACACAGCCCTTGCCCACTTGGAGAGTATGGACATGCAATAATCTCTTTGAGATTTCCAGATTACAGCCTTGCTTTTTAAAATGTGCATCTCATGCCTTTCAAAGTCTTGCAATTATCCTAACAGAATCCTTTACCCACATCTTGGGAGGCAGATGGGTGGAGGCTAATTTCAACCATCAAGCCAACTGCTGCTCATATAGGAACTGCAGGACACAGTTACATCTATAATTTGTTTAACAATTAAATTTTCCTAGGGAACCATCTGAACACTGATCTTATATCTGATCAAATTATCGGTCCATCTGGCTCGTATTGTCGAGCTGGAAATGGCTCTCCAGGGTCTCAGAGAGAAGCCTCTCCCACCACCTGCTATGTGATCCTTTTAATTTGAGATAATTACCGGGATTTAACGTGGGGCCTTGTGTATGGAAAACATGTGGTTTACCCCTGTTTTCCACCACATCTGTTATAACTACATGTAGGGAACAAGTGGCCTCTGGATTGCAAGTCCCACCACCCTCACCCAGCATGGCCAATGGCAGGGAATGATGGGGCTATAGTCCAAGAATATTTGGAAGGCCACAACCTTCTCAGCAAGAGTGAGGAACTTAAATGTGGCATCAGAGCAATTAGAAGCACAGTGAGCCACAGAGGCTAGGAAGAAATGGAGCAGAGGATACAGCATCCACAAACATGCCCACTACATGGACACTGTGAAATATAAGAGTGAAGCCTATTGCCATCCTAAATCTCCTCTAACTAGCAAGAAATGTAAATCTCTCCCTCTAAAAGTAAGGACGTTTATTTATGGCTGTAAAACTCATTGCCTCTACTCATATGATCAATTCATACATGCAGATTCATAACCCACTTTATAGTTTACTAGAGACAGGAAGCTGCCTTATACCACCTTCAGAGTATTTGTTCATACAGCCCAGTATCGCTTACTGTGATTGCCAGCAACTGGTCTAAAGGTGTCTTATTTGTTATTGATCTTATGTAAACAGCACCAGTAACCTTTCACCAACAAGAACAGTATAAAGTCATGGGTTTCATTAGGAGGGTGTAGGGAAGACGGAACACACCAGGTGACATCCTAAGAGGGGGTGACACTACTGCTCCCCAAAATTTGCCTTTTAGCAGAAATGAGCTGTGGCATTCACATGCATCCCTTTAAACTGCAGGAGCTCAGTGGAAGAGATGGGGAGAGTGGGGCAAGGTTCAATGGGAGGAGAAAGGAGAGGCCTCAGGTTTTTTTTCCATATTAAATCTTAATTCTTATTTTTTTTAAAAAAATATATATTATTTTAATTTTTTTCTTTAAAAATCACATCTTACAGAATTTTCTTTGAACCACATGAAACTATGTACATTTAGGCAGTGCTTATGATATTGTAATATAAAGGTATAATTTTAATTTGGCTAGTTGTTCATGTCACAACTATTGCAATTACATTCAGTGATATATGGAATTATGATTTATGAGTAACATTAGTACAAAAAATTTTACTAAGGATTTTGTATGGTGTGGCACAGGAAGAGGTCAGTGGGAGGGGTGGCACCCTGAGTTATTGCACTGGGTGATGCCAACCCTAGTGACACTACTGCATAAATAATTTATTAAATGCATTAACTGGCTATGGTTATTTTGAAGACAAAGCTGCTCCGGAGCCCCAGTCCAGATGGAAGTCATGTAGAACCTTCCTTTTCAGTCTACAGCTCCTAAAATTCCTAAACTAGCATGGCCAGTGGCTATATGAATAGAGGGCTGTACTGGGATCCTTTCCCTAGCAAAAATCCAATCCCAATCATCATCATCATCATCATCATCATCATCATCATCATCATCATCATCCTATCGTTTTTTGCACTTCAGGACTCAAGACAGATTAAAAAAATTTTTTTAAAGGCATAATAGAAATATATTCATATACAGCTAAAAACATTCATGTGATAAAAATAGAATTAAATTAAAAATAGAATTAAAAACAGTTAAAAAGATGACTGTTAAAAACAAGTATTTCTATAAAACAAATATAAACAATGTAGTATATTATGAAAGGTCCTTTCCCCCCCCAGAGCAATCAGCCTGCAAAGGGTGCTAAACCGAAAAGGTCTTCACCTGCCTATGGATAGCAATAAGAGTGCCTTTCAAACCCTTCTAGGAAAGGAGTTGCAGAGACTAGGGACCTTATCACATGGGGTCTAGAGCAGAGCTAATCCAAAGGGTACCTGCAGCTAATACATATTATTTCCCCGTGTTTACACACAACGCTGCCCTAGAACACGGAGCTAATCTGTATTGTTTCCCCGCGTGTACACACGACGCTGCCCCGAAACTCCACAGAACCCGAAGCTAATCTGTAGCGAGTAGGGAGATTTTGACATTCGGTTTGTTGGGGAAGTACAAGCGGAGCCTTCGTATTCATTGCGCAATGGTGGGCAGGGCGGGGAAGCAGGGAGAGCTCTCCCAAGCAGAAAATCCCGGCGAGGGGAAGGGATTGGCGAAAGGCAAACCGGATTGAGAAAGAGGAGGAGAAGGAGAGGAGGAGGGAAGAGGGAGGCGATCTCTCTCTATCCATCTCTCTCGCATTTTTCCCCACCAACACCCCTTCCCTCCTCCAGTCCTCCAGCCCTCCTCCTCCTCCTCGGTCCCCTTGGCTGCCTTTCCTCCCGACTCCTTCATCCCATCCTTGCCATCCACAGAAGCGCCTTCTGCGACGCTGGCTTTTTGGGTGGCGGGAAGGGAGAGAGAGAGAGAGAGAGAGAGAGAGAAGAAAATGTGTGTGTGTGTTTTCCTTCTTCCCACGTGAACCGCATCCCGCGGCGCCTGATCGCTAAATCCCCTTTGGAGCCTTCGTATTCATTGCGCTATGGGCGCCAGGGCGAAATTCAGTTCGTTTCGGTATAGAACTGAATTTATTCTCACTTCGGTTACTTTTCTGTTACTTTTCGCTTCGTGGCCAGCATTTGATAAGGTCCTAGGAGCAGCCACTGAAGAGGCCTTCTAGTGTGTTCCCACTAGTGGTGCCTGTGAAAGCATGCTATTGTCACAAGCACTACCTTCACAAGGGCAAATATGGGAGGGAGGATTTTGGTTGGGAAATTGTAGTGGAGCCCTTCTATGGACCAGCATCACATACCAGATCAGGTTTCTGCATCTACTTCTTTTCCTCCAGAAAAAAATTAATGCAGCCATTCCTAGTTCACTTTCTGAAGTGAATAAAGTAACGTAACAGGGTCTTGTTCCCAGTGCTAGAGCTCCAGAGCCTGGAAGCAGCCAGAGAGCTCCAGAGCCTGGAAGCAGCCACTGAGAAGGCCCTGTCTCATGTCCCCACCAGTTGTAGCTGGGAAGGTGGCAGGACTGAGGGCATGTCCACATGGGCCAAATGAACCGGTTTCCCCAACACACCCTTGTGTAGTCCTGTCTTCATGACGCAGGGCCAAAGATTTGACTCTAGACTATCTTCACATGGGAAGGGCAGTTCCACAGTGAATCTGGACCATCCTTGTGTTAAATTGAATTTTTAAAACTCATCATTTGTTTGGAATATTTCCAGAAATTCTGGAGCCACACCAGGCAGCTGTTTACACAATGTCCCACTATGCTGTCCAGCCCTGCTCCCACTGGCATGGGTCATTCCTGCCAAGGTCAGAACAAGGTGCACAGCCATATGATGAACATTGGGCATCTCATTTCAGACCTCAGAGACAGAGACTTGTACCACTGGCAGCAGTGGTGGACAGCACAGCAGAATGCTGTGCAAACAGCCTCCTAGCATCACTCCAGTCCAGAATATACAGGTAATAGTAGGAATTCATGCAGCTTTGGAGCCAGAATACTCTGGGAGCAGCCTAGAGTATTCTGGCCAGTGTAGACCTGTCTCATGTTCCCACCAGTTGCTGTTCATTCATCTTTCATGTGGAGCTATTTTCCAATATATTCTAGAGCTACACCATATCCCAATGTCACTTCATCTAGTTTCTCCACTGGGACTAGTTTGAATGAAATGAGTGAATCTAATACTGTACAGTTTGAGAAGCCCCGAGGCTTGACTGTTCAGAGGTATCCAGACAAAAAAAGAAAACATGCATTCCCTCCCACAATGGTATTTAGAAGTACCAGGTGAGGACTTCCACAACCTGAGATTTCTGGGCCAAAACCTGAAACCCAATGACGACCCCTTGGGATGTCATGGAGGCAGGCCCTGGTGGTATTAAAAGGGAAAGCTCCTGATGCATAAACACCAACCACAGTTACAAAGAGTATGCCACTTAAGTTAAAAACAAACAAACATAAAGTCTAACAAATGAAAAAGATATATAAGGACACATGTTTCAAGATGTTGCTCTTACAGTGAGATTCCTCCCCCTTTCCCCTGAACTGGAGAAGAGAATCCAGGCCATGAGACTCAGCCAGTCCCTGAGACCTGGGAACCATGTATGATAGTCTATGATTCTCTTAAAGGAATAGTAGATTACAGTTTATGTGATTGTTGTTTTTTATTCCCCATACAGTCCAATACTAAAACGAAGTCCTGATATCACCAAATCACCGCTAACAAAATCAGAGCAGCTTCTGAGAATAGATGACCATGACTTCAGCATGCGACCTGGTTTTGGAGGTATGAGACCTACTGTTCAATTGATTTTTTTTTCTTTACCTCTGTGCATTTCCTTGAAAATACATTATATACTGATTTTTTACAAAAGAAATCTATAGTCTGGATTCTGTTGGTGGTCTCAATAAAAACATATCTACTGCTGACTGGTAAGTCGACACTCATGTAAATATCACTTATCCAGTGAG
The DNA here is from genome assembly GCA_026167975.1 of Phrynosoma blainvillii. NCBI lineage: Eukaryota > Metazoa > Chordata > Lepidosauria > Squamata > Phrynosomatidae > Phrynosoma > Phrynosoma blainvillii. Next base: position 142,114,808 of record JANUYF010000001.1, read on the forward strand.
TCTACTCTAGTCAGAACTAACAATAAGATTCATTTTTATGAGAGTAGCCAGGTAAAAACATTCCCTTGTTTTGAAAGCAAGAGTGACTTTTTGCCTGACATAGGGGCTGAGCAGACCAGCATAAAGAGCCAGCCTGTAGCAGAATGGGGGTGTGGTGACTGCACGCCGGCCACCCCAACTCTGCCCTCATGCCGGCTTCACGCCACATGCCCTACCGCACGGGCGCTCCCTTGGCACAGCATCCACACACACTGTGCCAAAGGAGTGCTGAAAAGCCATTGCCACAGCAGCAAGGGCAGCTTTTCACCACTCTAAAAAGGAGCAGCATTTGCCAGCTCTTTTTAGAGTGGCAAAGCATCGGATTGGGGCTGTGGCATGCGGTTACTGCAGCCCCGATTTGGTGAGCAAAGGGGTGGCACAGAGCCGCTCCTTTGGGCAGTCTGTTCAGCCCCATAGTTTCCCCCAGAGCTACGTTTGCTGCATTTACCTGGAAAAGGCAGCAGACCCATACTCTGCTATTAGACAGATTAAGGAGTTTAACACATGAGCTTTAAATCTGCTATTAAAACTAGATAATAGCACCTTTGGAATACTTATTGCACAACATCGTAGCTGTTTTGTCATGGCTTTGCTATAAGAACATCCCTTTTCATTGATGGGAAACACCTGTCAGTAAGGTCCCAAACACACTGATGTAGCATTTCTCCTCAAGTGTGGTAACTTCTTGACATTGCTGTTCTGGTACTGGGTAGTCAGATGGTCTCAGTGTCCCCTCCCCATCCTATTCCAGAGCAGGCTTTTCCCTGTCCTTCCAGCTTGCCAAAGAAGGAAAGAGTATTTCCTTGCAAGGAGGGCAGGGAGATGGGATTAAGGGTGAGTGAAGAAGAGAGAGAGCAGGGACCCTTGATGGTACAAAAAAACCCACGTTGAACTATTGAAGAGAGGTGTAATAATAAAAGCTCCAAAATTGTGTGCTTGCATTTTCTTTTAATAACATGATTCTGGCAAAACCAAAGCAGGACCGAGGCAAGTTCTAAGTTAGCTTGAATCGGGGAGGAAGAATCCATTTGCTTTTCCACCTCATGCACCAAAATGTCTTAGTCCAGCCCACCTTGCATCTTTCAGTAGCTTCTGGATAAGCAGAAATATAACAAGAGCAATTTTCTCTTTTTTCACTCCTTTAATGTTGAGGAGAACTGGGCCTCTTGAATTTCTAGTTGCAATTAAACTATTTGAACACATCAGAGTCTGAGAAGAGGCCAGGGCAAAAGATGACAAGCACCAGATGTACCGTAACCTATTTGTCGCATATTTCTAAAAGTGAACTGCTTGACTTTTATATTTTTTATCAGAGAAATGTGTTAGGGCTCAAACCTTCCTTGGACTAATGCTTGTCGATTAATCTTGGGGAAAGGGAAGGATTCTCAGTGGGGAAGAGAAAAGGCTAAAATTAGATGCATTATTTCCATGTTAAAGGGTAAGTGCCAGAATTTCAATCAGATTTTGACCCTGCTCAGATTAAGGCAGTTTTATTTATAAACTTATTTATCTTACTAAGCCTACAACCCTATACACATTTACCTAAGACTTTAAGTCTATTGAGCTCAATGGGATTTAGTAGGACCTACTTCAAAGTAGGCATGCACTGATTAAAAGTTGCTTTTTTAGTTTGGTCCTCCCATGTTCATCCTGCTGTCTGCTTGAGGTTTATGGGATTTTTTTAAAACAAGGTGACAAGCAACCCTTTTTTTTAGTTCTGTGAACATATTTTCATTTTATTTTGCTTGGTATATTAGTTCTTTTAATCTAACTGAGGATGCTTTGCCTTTTTAAAGAAGTGTTTGCAGAGGAAAATTTTTGACAAGCAGCTCTAGTTTACTTCCAGAGTAACTTCCGGGCCAAAAGAGGTTCAAAATGTTTTTGTTTAATTGTGCAAAGCTAACCTGACCTAGATGTTTCAATTCATGTGTGCATACTATTCGTTTTGAATTTTTAAATCCCTGTAGCATGTTGCATTACTACTATTTTTTTAATGGTGTAAGAACCTATCCCTATTCTTTTCATGTTATTTCTGCCTCTGGTATCACATGTTCTATTAAAGAAGCAATGCTCTGGAACACATCGACTTCATTAACGAAGGTATCCATGTATTGCTAAAAAGAAAACGCTTTGTAATTGGATCACTTTTAGAGAAAAATACAAAAGCTTGGGAAAGTTGCCTTTTTAAAATGCTAATTCCCACAATCTCTCAGTTGGCATGGCCAATAGGAGTTTGGGGGAGTTAAAGTCCAAAAAAGGAATGTTTCCAAGTACTACTGTGCTTCCATCCCCTGGAGCAGAATTAGGGAAGTTACTTTTAAGAAGAATGCATGTAGTGTCATACTAATAGCTACTCATAACTGAGTAGTGATAAGATGATGCTTTTGGATCCAGACCCACTGCTCAGTTACGGATGATTTCTGGTTGTCACTATATTCATTCTTTTTAAAAGTAACTTCCAAAGCTGTGCCCTGGAGCAGTGTATGAAGACTTTAGTGCTTTGGAAACCACAGAGGTTAGCCGTCCCTGTTCCTCGGGGTGGGGGAAGCAGGCTGGTGTACTTTCTATGAATATTAAATTTCAGGGCATTAAGCTTAACCTTTTTCTGATGAAATCTCTTTGGTTAGCTCGTATTTCTCTGCAGGCAGATGTGAAATCCCCCTGAGGCTTACCTCATTGCAGTCATGCTGGTGTGCATGTCCTGTGGATATGGGTATCTAACATGTAATCAACTAATGCATCATTTCACTGACCTACAGAAGGAATAGTTCACAACAGAAAGAATGTTTAGAGAGCTCCAAGTTAGTATTTCACTGTTATCACTGTGGTTGTGTCTTATCTGCATTCAAAACCAGGCTTTTAGAGCAGAGGATTAGGAAAACATGCTTCCTTATGGGGCCCAGTGGATTAAAAGAACATTGTAATTTATCTACCCTTTCCTGGCTGACAGATGGCCAGTCCAGTCCAAACTAATATTATATCCCTTGGTGGGGAATGTTCATTATTACTAAATGCTCTTTATGCAAAATACAAGTATATTCATTTAATAGTAAAAGGATTTTAGTTTCAGGATTGTTCATTAGAGGGAGCAATATTTATGCTTTTAGTAAATGCCATGTTCTGTAATTGCAGTGTTAACTCCTGTAGAAGGATCTATGTAAGTATTTCACAAAGATCATCCTTACTGGAACTGGAAATCTAACATTTTAAGCCTTCAATGAGGAAGTCATAAGTGACATACCTAGAGATATAGCAACGATGCACTAGAACAGGGACAGGCAACCTTTTTGAGACCTGGGCCGGTCTCCCTTAGCCCAGGTCTCGGCTGGGCCGGGTGGGGGGGACGGCGGCGCGCGTGCGCACACCCTCCACCGTGCGTGATGCGCCCCACGCCCCCTCCTCCATGTGCAGCGCACGCGCGCGCATGCCCACAACCGCCACGGCACAAGTCGCGGCTGCCGTTTTGGGAAATAAGTCACACTCTCTCAGCCTCAGAGGGTGGAAATGGCAAATGGCGGTCAGCTTGCTGTCCTGAAGCCAGTATCCTTCGCTTCCACGGGTGTTTCCCCTCCCTCTTCTTCCCAAGGGAGGACTGAGGACACCCGTGGAAGGGAAGGAGACTGGCCTCAGGACAGCGAGCTGACCTCCCAGCCAGCCAGGATCCTCTTCGGAAGCCTTTCCTTTGCTTCCATGGCTGTCTCCCTTGGGGAAAAGAGGGGGGGGGAGACAGCCATGGAAGCGAAGGAAAGGCTTCCGAAGGGGATCCTGGCTGGGCGGTCAGCTCGCTGTCCTGAGGCCAGTCTCCTTCGCTTCCACGGGTGTCCTCAGTCCTCCCTCTTCTTCCCAAGGGGGGACTGAGGACACCCGTGGAAGGGAAGGAGACTGGCCTCAGGACAGCGAGCTGACCGCCCAGCCAGCCAGGATCCTCTTCGGAAGCCTTTCCTTTGCCTCCTTGGCTTTCTCTCTTGGGGAAAAGAGGGGGGGGGAGACAGCCAAGGAGGCAAAGGAAACGCTCCCGAAGAGGATCCTGGCAGGGCAGTGAGCTCGCTGTCCTGAAGCCGCTTTCCTTGGCTTCCACGGGTGTCTCCCCTCCCTCTTCTTCCCAAGGGAGGGCTGAAGACACCCGTGGAAGCCAAGGAAAGCGGCTTCAGGACAGCGAGCTGAGCGCCCTGCCAGCCAGGATCCTCTTCGGAAGCGCTTTCCTTCGCCTACTTGGCTGCCTCCCTTGGGAAAAAAAGGGAGGAGAGACAGCCAAGGAGGCGAACAGAAGCTGGCTTCAGAAGCGGGTCCTGGCCGGCTTCTGTAGTTTGCTTTGCCTCCCAGGAGGGAGGGCGCAGTACAGGGGGCAGAGCTTGCCAAGAGCAACCCGGCAGCCATTTTGTGTTGCCGGAGAAGCCCGGCAAAAAAACCCGCGGCGGTGGTAGTGCCGCGGCGGCGGCGGCAGGAACAAAACGGGGCCGGTAACAAGGCCTCTCTGGGCTGAATCTGGCCCGCGGGCCGTAGGTTGCCGACCCCTGCACTAGAAGTATTATTTTTTAAAAAATAAATGAGAAGGAGTTATTTGGGGGCAGAAGAAGAAACATTTAATTTCATACTGATTTCTTAGGCAAGGAACTCTCAGAGGTGTTTTTTCCACTTCCTTTTTCTGAAATATAGTGCACACCACCTATTCATTGGTACTGTCCCATTCAAGTACTAACCAGGGCTGACTATGCTTAGCTTCCAAGATCAGACAACATCTGGTGCCTTTGGGTATTTAAGCCCCACAGATGAGCCCTTTGGCTCACATATTAGGTCCAGGGACAAGCACTTAGACCAGGGGTAGGCAACCTTTCCCCTTTAAGGTCCGAGGGACTTCAGCTCCCAGAATCCCAGGAGCTATTGGCCAACATGGGACTATTGGCCAACATGGCTGAGGCTTCTGGGAGCTGAAGTCCCTTGGCCCTTAAAGGGGACAGGTTGCCTACCTCTGACTTAGACTCATAGATATATATCCAGTCCTATAATTATGCATATAAAGTATGGCAGGGAGGGTAGGAACAGGGGGCTAGGTACGCTCTCTTGCTGCCGCATATCACACCAAGGTGACAGCACCAAAGTGGGGGTGCTTGACTCCCTTGATCCCTCATCATCTTGTTCTCCTTGAAGAGAACAAGGTGAAGACACCAATGTGGAAGGTCCAAACAAGTGTCACCTCTCTTCTGGAGTGTCCCCTGGTGTGGCCCGTAACCCACCCACCCCGCATGCAATACCACTGGTCCTCAGACTTGTGTCTATTTCCTGAAGTACAATTTTATACAAAGAGATCTGGCATCAACAAACATTTTGCAATGTGAGAAATGTTATGCAAGTGCACATTTTTGCCCAAGTTGTATTCCTCAAAATGAAAGTGGGTAGTTGCATCCAGATGTGAGGGTTAGGCTGAATAAAATACATGTGTTTAGATATCCTCATATGTATACATGTAAGTAACATGTAAGTTTGTTTGGGGTGGCAAGAGAGATCACATAAACTGAGCATGCTTTTATTAAAACGTACACATATGCAGCCTTGCATCACCTACTACTTTGGCCTGCATTCAACTTCACATTAATGCTTTCTCCTCCTCCCCTCCCCTTTCCTTCCCTGTAGCCTTCTGCGTTGCCCTGCAGCTTGCTCTGAGGGAGTTCCTAACTCTTCCAGAGTAGATTTTGAGGGCTGGAGGTTGAGATTAAACTTCATCTGATTCTGCTGATAGAAGCAGCATGAACAACCCTTTTTGATCCTCTTGGCCATTGTGTTATGGTCAAAAATCAGTTATAATAATTTCTCATAAAGCATAGACAGCAGACTAGATGCTCTCATTGAACAGATTGCCTTTATTGCTAGCAATAGAGATTGAACCACCCCTGAATCGCTTCAGAAAGAGTGGTCCCGAGCCCAGGCTAGAATGAAACTTTTATACATGTTAGAGTTACAAAAAATTCCATGATCAACACATTTTCTAGACAAATGACACCTGTGACTTGAGCATCTGGCTTTTTGATCATACTCCCTACATACTATGAAGGTCGACTTGACCTAGGCATATATTTGTCAACATCCTCTCACTCCTTTTCTCTTGCTAAGGACATTCTTTCACTCCTTCTTTTGCCAAGGACATGTATCAAAGAGCTTTTCAGCTGCATCCTCTACATTCTCATTATCTCTTGAACCTTATCAACATCCTGGGTAGACGGGATGAAATCACTCTTTTCCCTCCTCCCATATCCATTTCACCTTTCCTTCACCCAAAATAATTACACAGTTCAAACTTCGGTCAGATGCTCTCTTAAAAATCAGCTCCAAGCCTTTAACTTTTCCTTACTATTATTGATTAGCTATAGCCTATATATTTTAACAATCTATTACCCTCTCAATTGGATGTGACTTCTTGTGGGGAAGCATATGCACACACTCTTGGCCACATTGCACACAGAAAATTCCTCATAAAATCTGAGCATGGATGTGTGTGTGTGCATTTAGACATTTCGTATGTGTGTGCACATGTGTGAACCAATGTGAACCAACCCAGATCGAATGAGCCATAATTTTAATTCATTACACTAATCTTCTAGTAAAATTTTACTTCTGTTTAATGCCAAATAATGTTTAATTGCTTCTTGGCAGATCATGACAAGGAATTGACTGGAGTAATTTGTCATACTGTAACTGCATGTGGACTTCTTAAGAATATTGCTTGCTCTGAAGGAAAATCCTTAGGAGCAATTAGTATCAAAAAGCAATTTGCCCTTTTTAATTCTCTGTCAGAGTCCCAGCACATACTCCTAATCTACCTATTATTTGCTTTCTTTCTTTTTGGAAGAACCTTTCCGATGGTTTGCATGCTATGTTCTCCTGTTTTCATAGGCCCTGCAATTCCTGTTGGAGTAGATGTACAAGTTGAAAGCTTGGATAGTATTTCAGAGGTTGACATGGTAAGTGCCAGGATGGTGACTCAGATGTTTTCTTTCTAAAGTCTAAATTAATATTTTGGGATAAAACAATATATTAATAAATGAATGCAGCATGTTATTTTGCAGCTCCTTGCTTTGCCAAGTGGTAAAATGTTTCAGGAAATCAGCCTTGCATGGAGAAAGTACTGACACTTTATTTAACATACTTGTAATATTTGCTTACAAATAGGCAAGTTGAGCATAGAGGTCCAGTCATGTACCACTAAGCTTGCAAACTGGCATCAGTTTCCTCAAAAGCAAATAGTGCACTCTTGAAGCCAGCAGATGGATATGCAGTAGAGTTCAAAATTGTCCCAGGCCTTGAAGTTTCCAGGCCAAAACCTGAGAGCTAGGGATAGCCCTTCCCATGTATTGAATGCCAACCACAGTTGCTTACAGTTTGTCATTCAGACACACACACACACACCCCATATTTTCCTGTTTGGAAATTGAAACAGAAATCTTAACTAAAGGGACTTTTCCCAGAGCAAGGTGAAATTAGGGGATTTTTTTCTTACTTGCTTAGAGAGATAGGATAAGGAACATTTAATTTATCCTACTTACTTCTAGTCAAAAGGTGGATGCAGAGCAGAGTAGAAGGACAGCTCTGATACTATAACTAGAGAGAGGAGGAGGAAGCAACTACTGTATTTACTCAACTATAAGTTGACCTCATGTATAAGTCAAGGGTAGGTTTGGGGGCCAAAATTATAGATCTTGATATGACCCATGGATAAGTTGAGAGTAAAACTTGGGGCATGTAACAGAGGATGTTACATTGCCCTTTCCTCCTGCTTAGAGCTGCACCCATCAAAACTGGGGAATTTGCATCCTGCCTACAAAAGGCCGATGAAAATTGGAGACTCGGGGCTGGATTGTGAGATATGGCAGTTCTGTTTACAACTCATTCTATTGTTGCTTTTGTTAACTACATTCATCCCTCCACATTCACTGGGGTTAGGGGCACAGGACCCCCATGAATGTGGGAAAACCGCAAATAACAAAAATACCATGTTTTACCTGAGAGAACATTTCTCTAGGAATCTCTAGGTCTTCCAGTGCAACTCTGTGGTCAACATCTGCCAGACATTGACCACAGAATTGCACTGGAGGAGTTACAAATGCCTAGTGGAGTGTTCTCTCTAGGTAGGAATCGCTAGGTCTTTCAGTGTGACTTTTTGGTTAAAGTTGACCATAGAGTTGCTCTGGAGGACCTAGATGTTCCTAGAGAGAACATATTAATAACATCTGTGAATAATCAAATCCGCAAAAGTCAAAGCCACAAATGTGGAGGGACAAGTGTACATTCCACCTTCCAAAGTGTTTCTCTACAAATAGAAGACTCGGGCAGGACATAGCTTTCACCCTGGTTGGAATATGTATCCCACAGTGAATAATCACAAGATATCAAGAGTACACATCTTCAGGGCCACAGGTGATCAGAAGTAGATCTGCTGGTGAATCTTTAACAGATTGGCAGGAGATTGGCAAGGTTTCTGCCTCCCAAGTGTGAGAAAATAACAGCAACAAAATGGTTCCCTGTCCATCTTATGTTACACTGCTGAAATAAAGAAGGTCTGAGGTTAGCAGCAGTGGATATAAATGTTGGGAAAATGTGCACTCAATTCTGCTTTTTTTTTTTTTAAATCCTTTAATTCTAGGTGTGAGCACTTTCCACCAGGCTCAGGCTGTCACATATCAGGAAACAAAGTGGATACCACCAGTCTGAAATCTCTCCACTAATGGCAGTTGAAGAAACATCTTTTGCTATCTGCTAATTTGGGGGGGGGGGGGGAGAGAGAGAGAGAGAATTTGCACAAAAATCCAGTTGCTAGTCCCAACCAGAGCAGGCCCAATTAATGAATTGTTGATCTGCAAATCAACACTTACATAAATCTTATTGATTCAATGGATCTATTCTAGCTAAAACCAACAATTGGATTTAAACCATTGCCTTACTTGATGGTTATTGCTTTCCTTTACTTGCATTGTGTGGTGTTTTGCTAGTTCTTTTTGAATAAGAGGTTACATAGACGAAATTTCTCTGCAAAAGAGAAAACATTTCAGGAGTGACTTATGGTGAGACCATTAATTTCATAGGGTTTCATAAGGTTTTCAATGAATTCCAGAAGCTGTAAGCTCTGTTTCAGATGAAGGCAATGCCAACCCACATCTGGGCATTCCTGGAATATAGGCTAGGGTTTTCTTAGCCAAAGAATACTCAGATGTGGTTTTGCAAATTCCTTCCTCTGAAATGTAGCCCACAAGACCTGGTATTCATTGGTGGTCTCCCATTCAAGTTCAAACTAGGGCTAATCCTACTTAGCTTCCCGGATCAGACAAGATCTGGTGCTTTTAGGGTATTTACTTGTCTGCTTTCCTGCCTTCTCTTTAAAGCAGCACTGGCAGCTATGTACTGGCACTGCTTATTTTAGAGTGTAGACAGCAGCGTAAAATACTATAAAGCAATGGAGGCAGGAAAAGAAGATTGGTGGTAGAACTGCAGCTGGAAGAGAAGGAAGCATGATATTGCTGAAGGGAAGGCAGGAAGCTTAGATGCCAGTGGATGGAAGAGACAGCAAGAAGTATGGCAGCATGAAGCAAGGGGAGAGGGAAAGGAAGAGAAAGAGGGGAAGGAAGGGAAGGTGAGACATGCAAGTGGCAGTGTACAGGAAGAAGAGAGAGAGAGACATAGCAAGTGTGGGAGGCAAAGAAGGGGAATGGAAGGGAAGGTGAGTGAGAGGAGCAACATGATGTTGCAAGAAAGAAGAGAAGTAGGCGTAAGATGACAGAAAGTTAAAGAGAGGGAGGAATGGTAGCTCAGCTTCAAGGTAGGGCAAGGAGGGAAGAGATGGCTGGAGATGCAAGTAGTACAGCACAAGAAGCAAGGGAGGGAAACATGGCAAAGGTGCAAGATGAGAAAAAGATAGAAGGAAAACTGTGGAATAAGTGAGGGATGCATTGTGAAGGCATGAAGCAAGCCAAGAGGCAAGAAGGGAGAGAGGTGATGTGGGAAAGTGCAGAGAACATGGGAAGTAGGTACAAGGTGAAGCAAAGTAGAAGGGAAGGAGATGTAGCTTGTAGAGTTCTTGTTATTTCCTCTGCATTTCCTGGGAATCAGATGGCAAGCATTTTCATGGCTTCCTGTGCTATTGTCATGGATCTATACATTTTTGTCATAGTAAGAAACCTGATGGAGACATTTTTAAAACACAGGGTGAAATTCACTTGGGCGGTTGCGAATGTGTAACCACCGTAGTTATATTGCTATATAATGGCTCCTGGCACACACCCACACACACACATCCCAGTTACTGGGCAGCAGCCACTACAATTGATGGAAGCCTCTTCTGTTACTTTGGAAGCATCTGTCTAAAATTCCCCTCCCCTCACATGAGCAATTTTGCTTGTGACAGGCAGAAGCAGGTCCCCTGTCCCCCCTGCACCAGAGGTTGCTCACAAGAAGGGAGAGTGGGGACGTCAGTCAGCTGCTTCCCAAATGACAGGGGAACAGACTCCCATTATTCTCAGCAGCTGCTGCGGAGTATGTGGGGATTGGGGAACTTTCACAATCCCTACATACCCCCTAAAGTAGGAAGTACATAGGGACTGTGAACACTAACCAGTCATGAATGCACAACTCTACATTATGCATTTCTAACTGCCCAAATGAATTCTGGCCCTAGTGATCTAATGACAATAAAGTAGTTTTAGAAGAAGTGCCTGTGCATGATGAAAGGTCGTTGTTGTTGTTACCAAACCAGGAACATATACAAGGGATTTACATGGTTCCTGTTAATTATCACAACAATCTTATTAAGTATGTTTGCTGTGAGACAGTGTTAGTCCAAGGTCGCATGGTAAATTCCATGACCATACAAGGATTTGAACTTGTGTATCTCTGTTCCAGTTCCAGAACTATAAATGTTACAGTATTAGTTATCTCAGAAGAGTACTTACTATTAAAATGGTAGCAAGACTAAAACATAGTGGTAGAAGTAAATGCAGCAATTGAAACTGTATAATCAGAATGCAAATGAATAATAAGTATATGTCCGCATTTGAGGGAATCCTATCTGGAAGGCACCAGGTTGAGGAAAAATGCATTCTTCACTTACACTTTAGTGAAAAGGAGGAGGACTCAAAAGATTTTTGCACGAACAGTTGAAGGTGAGATAATTTGTTTAAAAAGCAAATACAGTTGTTTCTCCATTTTCACGGGGGTTCCATTCCAGACTCCCCTACGAAAACGTAAAATTGCATATATTCAAGCCCCATTGGCTTGAATGGCTGTGCACCCCTGTGTGTGTGCTGTGCACATGCATGCCATTTTAACTAATGGGGCTTGCCAGTCCGTGAAGGACCAAGACCACAGATTCAAAGTCCGCAAAAATGGAGGGGCAACTGTACTCTTTTTTCAGAAAGTATTTCCACAGACTAAGAAAGCACAGTTCTGTAATAACCTATATTCTTGCTACATATGCTTACTCTCAAACTTCCAGTATGTTGTAGCATCAAGGAAAAATACATTTAAAGGCTATTTTGTCTGTTATTCATTTCAAGAAAACAACTTTAGTACTTATTTATTGCAGTATTTTGAGGCCTTTCTAACATTTTCAGAAGATGTTTACTGTTAAGAACTTTGCTTACATATGTCTTTGTAAATTAAACATTAATTAGACTAGAATATCTAGTGCACGTTAGTTTCAAATCCAGTCCAGGAGTTCAGTGGCATTTCATATATTCGAGCAGATCTTTAACTACAATCTGGCAAAGGGAAAGTGCACACTTTTAAGATATCCATACTGTACCATCTTAATTGTACAATTCCAGTCTAATACCTTTATTCATACTGCATTTTTCAAGTGGTCATCTAAATGATTTGTAATTAGGCCTTTCCAAATATAAGTTGTGATTTGGGGCAAAGGAGAAAATGGTACTCCCCTTTCCACAAAGTGAAGCCAGCTGGATTGGCAATTGAATCTGACTTCAGTACTGGGGATGGGATGATACCCTCCATCATGTTGGAGACAACCCAGGAGAGTTTGTGTGGATATATGTCTCTGTCCTCAAAAGGAGCGGGAAGGAATCAGAGTTCATAAGAAATAGCTGGATGGCTGCCCCACCTGCTATCTAGCATCTATTGCTGGAGGCAGTTGGATCACTCTATCTAATGGTAGGGCTGGCCTTTTCTACAGTGGGAGAGAGGCATCATGTCAGCCCCTGTAAATAACATTCAGATGGCTTGTTACTGTGGAGAAACGACTATCATTTCATAGTACAGTCTGCCCTCCATTTCCCCAGATTCTTTATTCATGGATTCAACCATCCATGGCTTGAAAATATTCCAAAAAAATATAAATTCCAAAAACCAAACCTTGATTTTACCATTTTATATAAGAAACATCATTTTACTATCACATTGTATATAATAGGGCTTGAGCATCCACAGATTTTGGTATCCACAGCAGATACCAAGGACTTATTATAGTAGTTCAGCTGCTGTGACTAAAGTAGATGAGTTAGGGTTAGAGCTAGCTTCCTGTGTCTAATAATTTAGTTGTGTAGTTTTATCTATTTTGGAAGGGCCTGGATACAGCCTAAGATAGTGATGGCAAACCTTTTAGAGACCAAGTGCCCACACTGCAACCCAAAACCCATTTATTTATCGCAAAGTGCCAACATGGCATTTTAACCTGAATACATGGCTGGAGGGGTGAGGAAGGGGAGGAAGAGGAGGGAGGAAGGACGTAACGGCCAGGAGGGAGGAAAGGGAGGAAGAGAAGTGAGAGGCGACCACAACACATGCCACAGAGAGGGCTCTGAGTGCCCCCTCTGGCACGCATGCCATAGGTTTGCCACCACTAGCCTAAGACATGTTGCTGCTTGAAAGAAAGGACAAGATAGTGCATGTACACACACACACATTCTATATACAAAATCTGACAAGTCTGGCAGCTGAATCTTACTTTGACATGGACTATGTACCCAGGAGCAGCAGGCTAGCTTATAAGTCTCCTCTCCCTACATTTACTTCTTGAGGCAACTGCCTCATTCTGCCTATTTATAGGACTACTGCTGTGGGCTACTTTGTCCATGCTCCTTGGTATCAGGCATTAGTTTGCCATGCAAATTAATACCCACAGCTCAAGGCAGCACAGTAAAGTTGGCATCAGCTGTGAGTGAGATATTCATGGTTCCAGAGCAGAGCATCACTAGGGGAATGTGGAGGGTGCAGGCTGCACTAGGTGACACCTCCTGTGGGGTGGTTGCTCACCATCCATCCCAAGACACACACACCCAGCCAATCCCCTCCATGAGCCACACCACCTCTGCCATGGTGGGTATGGGGTCCTTCCAGGCTGGGTGATGGCGACACAGCAACCATGATTTCCTTTCCTTGGGGAAAGGGAAGGAGCCTATGGTGGCTGCTACTGCTGCCACTGGTTTCAGCATTTTCCTTTCCTGGCATGGCTAACAGTCCTGCCAGGTCTGGAAGGGGCTACTGGACAGCAGCAGCACCCCCAACCCCACCACAGCAGTCTGCTAGTGGAGGTAGGTGGCTGGGGTGTGGGGCAGGCAGCCTGGGGGTGACAGCACAAGTTAACACATGGGGGGGGGTTTTGACATCAACCCTAGTGATTCCACTGTTCCAGAGTACATTCATTCAGGTGGTGTTCTTATGTAGTGGTATTTTGATAAAACATTTAGTATTTAATTAATTATTTTTAAAAAATTGTATTATGTTTTTTGGTCACTTTGAGAAACTTTTTTTAAAACTTGAAAGCACATAATGAGTTCCACCACTAGAGGAAAGGCAAAAGTGAGTTTCACTGATTTCCACTTCCCCCTGTAGAACTGTTTTAGCCAGTGAGAGGACAATCTGGATCCAACTTAATGTGCTTATGTAGAAGCCAATGGGATATTAAAATGTGGTGTGCATTTATTTCTTATAAATTGAGAACAGTTTCTTCCTTTTAAGCAGAACTATCAAAGCAGCCTTTTTCAGCAATATTAAAAATTGTTTTAAAAATGTTGCAGTATATTAAACTTTTTGATCAAATGCTTTCATTTATTTTTATTCATTTATTTCAAGGATTTATATTCAGCCCTTCTCCCACAATGGGATTCAAAGCGAGTTTGGACTGTATTTCACTTTATACACTTTGTTGTGTATGTTGTAATTATGTGGGTATGTTTGTTCTTGTCTTCTTTTATTTGTTACATGGGACTAAGCAGTACTTTTTATTAAATTAAATAGTATTTAATTAAAAGAATACTAATGTGAATGAAATGTTCCCTTTCTCAATTTCTGCCTTATTTCAGGACTTCACTATGACACTCTATCTCAGACATTATTGGAAAGATGAAAGATTATCCTTTCCGAGTACCAACAACCAAAGTATGACCTTTGATGGCAGGCTTGTGAAAAAGATCTGGGTGCCTGACATGTTCTTTGTACACTCCAAACGCTCCTTTATCCATGACACTACAACAGATAACGTCATGTTGCGGGTACAGCCAGATGGGAAAGTGCTTTATAGCTTGAGGTAAAGTGAAACTTACTGTGATCTTTGCCTTAGCTTCTAGTAATATGCTGAAATGCATGGGGTGGGAAATGTTGTTTTGTCTTTTTTGGATTACAGCACCCAGACTCCTGTAGCCACAATGACTACTGGTCATACTGGCTAAGGAATTCTGGGAGTTGTAATCCAAAACAGTAACATTCCCCATCTCTGGTTAAAATATTGCCTGTATTATTTTGTCTGGATTGTCCAAGCCATTGTATTCTCCATCACCATGTATGGGTGTGAGAGCTGGACAGTATAAAAAAAAATCCAAAGGAAGAAAATAGACTCATTTGAAACATGATGCTGGAGAAAATTACTGAGAATGCCATGGACAGCCAAGATGGCAAACAAATGGGTTCTAGAACAGATCTAGAACTCTTCTTGGAAGCCAAGATGACTAAATTGAGGCTGTTGTACTTTGGCACATCATGAGGAAAAATGAATCATTAGAAAAGACAATGATGCTGGGAAAGGCAGAGGCAGTAAAAAGAGAGGAAGACCACATGCCATATGGCTAAACTCAATCAGGGAGGGCACAGGCCTGGGCCTACAGAACTTGAGTAGACAGGTTGAGAACTGGTGGTCTTGGAGATATATCATCCACAGGGTTGTTATGAGTCGAACTCAACTCGAGGACAGTTAACAACAATTATTTTGTCCATGAATTCTTGTAGACAATCCATAAACCAGTTAAGCATTTCAAGACTAGCAAATGTAAAATTAAGTGTGTACCTCCAACACAACCCAAGCTCAGACTACAAAATGGTAGCCATACATGGAGAGGCAGAGTCATTTGGTGGACTGAGCTTGGACTGGGTACAGATTTTGAGGCAGGGTCCCTTGGGCCAGCTGCCTTTAGTGGAGTTTCCCAGTTCTTCATCCTTGTCATTGATGACTATTTGTTTTTTGTTTTTTTCTTGCACTAGGCTCAATTGTCAGGAGAAACTCCTGTTTCTTCTTGTTCGCTTGAGGAGGGCAGATGAATAGATGGTAACAGCAGAGAGTGCTGGGCCAGAGGAATGAGCTCTAGAGCTCTGCAGAAAACTCCAACCTGTAGCATTGGCCTCGTCAGACCCAACCCTGACAGACTTTGGTGCCAGTGCTCAACTGAGATACATATCTGTCAATATTTGCTAGGATACTGTTGATGTATTGTTGTTGTTGTGTGCTTTCAAGTCATTTCTGACTTATGACAACCCGAAGGCAAACTTATCACAGGGTTTCCTTGGCAAAATTTGTTCAGAGAAGACTTGCCATTGCCTTCCCCTGAGGCTGAGAACATGTCACTTGCCCAAGGTCAATCAGTGGGTTTCATGGCCGAATTGAAACCTGGACTCCAGAGTCACAGTCCAACATTTTTGGCATGTTATGATAGCATAAAACACAACAACAAACAACAATTTAGACTTGCACTATCACAATTTAGTCTTGTGGTCATTATGAAGGTTAGAATTCTTTACTGACTATGCAACAACGCAAATCTCCCCGACCCACCTTTTAAGCAACACACCCATTTCTGTATCGTTGGCGGGCAGGCAGACCAACAGAGATGTCCCCATCTATTTTCCTATAGATAGATATGCTGCAAGGACATCATCTGGAAGGACCTCCCAAGCCCCCCCAGATTTGGTGCCTGTTGCAGTGCCTCTAGTTCAGGGGTAGGCACCCTAAGGCCCGGGGGCCAGATGTGGCCCCCCGAGGCCTTTGGACTTGCCCCAGGCTAGTCCTGCTGCTGCCGCTGCTGCCGTCGCCATCCCTCACCATGATATTGATTATTGTTGTTATTACTTGTTCTTGGGGTTTTCTTGGCAAAATCTCCACAGGGGTTTTGCCATGGCTTTTCTGGGGCTGAGAGAGTGTGCATGCATATTTTTAAATTTTTTCTAAAAAAAAAATTTATTTATTTATTTATTTATTTATTTATTTTTGGTGCTTTGGCCCCTCCAATTGTCTGAGGGACAGCAACCTGGCCCCCAGCTCAAAAAGGTTGCCTACCGCTGCTCCAGTTACAGAAAAATAGAAAAATAGATCCCCCTGCTCTCCAACAACATGGAAATGGTAATATTGCAGGGGCTGCATTGCTTAAAAGGGGGGGGGGTCTACTGAGGGAGTAGCATCAAGAGACACTCTTAATGTGACACAGCTTCATGCCACACTTATATCTCCCAGTGCAGGATTCCAGCCATTATTTTGTTTTTCAATAGATGTTAGATGGCCTTACCTGTCATGGATGCTTCAGTGGTGAATTCTTGCACTGGACATCAAAGATGCTGCTGATACTGCTGATAATAAGAATAACAATAGTTGAGTCCTAGAATCCCTTCCAGCTTGATGCTTCTATTATTCTGTTTCCAGCTCATTTGTTTAATTAATGAGAGAGTTTCAGCCAACCAAACAAGTCATATGTAGACTTACTGGGGGGAAATGTAACTGAATCCATGGGAATTATGTCTTCTTAGAGAATTAGAGATCAGGGGGTGACAGTGATTTTGGTGACCCTGATGGGGTAAATATGAAGAGTAGGTGAGAACAACATTCATAATATGTTGACTCTTCTGTAGGGACAACGAACCCATTTTAATCAAGAGGCAGCCACAAGAGACATGTGTACTACTTGTTTCATAAGGGAGAAAAACTAATCCACAGTCTATTGAACACTTGGCCAGAGGTGACTGTGGATTTGGGGAATGATAAAGAAGCACAGATTAGGTTTTCATTTTGTCATAACATTCTCTTTGGCAATACAACTTCCACACCTCCCAACAAGAACGACTTGCCTGTTTTTTACAGCTTCCTTCATAGCTACATTCCAAAGCACTGAACTATGGCTAATCAACCTCTCAGCCTACTTATTAAAAAGCCTATTGCCAAGGCAGTTACAGCTTGTCTGTATGTTAACTGTTTCACAATGTTGCATGTTAAATGTAGCTCTGTATTAACTGTTTTACAAAGCTGTCCTACCTGCCTATTTTAGAGTTACCATATATATATACTAACGTCATGTATAACTCGAGGGCAAGTTTTGGGGCCAAAATTATGGATAACTCGAGGCTAAAATTTAGGGCATGTAACAAAGGATCTAAAGGATGAAGCAAAGCAAAACAATGCCAAAGAACTTACAAAATTCCAGCAGGCATAAATGTTTGTGCTCACCCAAAATGATGGATGGATGGGGGGGCGGGGGGGTCAGTGCTTCCAGGACAGATTACATTCTTGCCTTTCACCAGGGGATGGTTTCTTTTCTTTTCTTTTCTTTCTTTCTTTCTTTCTTTCTTTCTTTCTTTTTTTAGTAAGAGTTAAAGCACAGTACTTATAGTACTTACATTGACCAGTGGATAAGTTGACTCAATTTTTTACTAAAATTTCTAGACTTATACATGAGTATATACAGTTTTTTTGATCAAGTGAAAGTGCCCCTCTTCCACTAGTAGAAAATAATATATAAGATGAAGGGCTGCGAGGATCCATCCACTCCATGGCCTCACATGGTGTCTTATGCATGTGTAAGTTCATCTATGGAAGCAGATGGACATTTTTGTCCAGCACAGAATGTCTGTGTTCAGGTTAAGGTTGCAGAGCCAAAGTTGTGCATGCAGGCAGATAGTGCACACATTTGGTTGCAGAACTTTGCAACTCACTGACAAAGTGGTGTTCCACAACCAATGTATAACTCAGCACAAAGTTTTGCACCAACTCCTTAATGTAGGCTCTCAGCTCATTTGTGTGGAACTTAGATCTAAATTCTTGAAGATCCCGAAGAGTGATGCTGCAGGATGGGGGAATTAATAAAAAGCATCTCCTGTTCCCCATTCTACCAGGAGGGTTTCTCTAGTGCAGCCTTTCTCAACTTTTCTAACCCTGGAGGACCCCTTGAAATAATGTTCAAGTCTCAGGGAACCCCTGTGTGAAAATTATTATACCTATAGGTAAAACAAAACAAACAAACAAAAGCCCCCCTCCATGCAATCAAAACCTCTCATGGAACCCCAGGTTTCCAGGGAACCCTAATTGAGAAACTCTGTTCTAGGGGATGAGAACCCTCCTGCAGATGTAAGAGACCCTTCTTTCTGTGGGAGATAGATTCTGGATTTAATGTATTGACTGAGATTCTGCATCAGGAGACATAGGTATATGGTACATCTCTGCAGCTACATTTTCCAACCTGTGTTCCCACAATGTACCTTTAATAATAATAATAATAATAATTTTTATTTATAGCCCGCCTCTCTGCCCAACAATCGAGGCGGGTTACAACAATTAAAAACAGAACAATGTAAAAACAACCCCAGCCCTAAATCCCACCTCCCAACCCCTTAAAACAGTATTAAACAGAGGAAAAGTTAAAAACAGTTTAACAGTCTAGCAAAACAATACAAATCAACACAAATATTGCACGTGATAGGCCAATAAATAATGGACAAATTTGTCTCCCAGGGCAGAAGTACTCCAGGGGATTTTATTCCGGGAAGGCCTGCCGGAAGAGATCCGTCTTCACCGCCTTCTTGAAGGCGGTGAGTGTGGAAATAAGACGGATCTCATCCGGCAGGCCATTCCATAGCCTGGGGGCAGTAGCGGAAAAGGCCCTCTGGGAGGTCTGGGACAGCCTGGTCTTTATTGGCTGTAGCAGGTTCCTCCCAGAGGACCGAAGGGCACGGGGGGGATCATACGGGGAGAGGCGGTCTCTAAGATAAGATGGACCTAAGCCATGTAGGGCTTTAAAGGTTAAAACCAACACCTTGTACTGAGCCCGGAAACTAATCGGCAGCCAGTGGAGGGATTTAAGCACTGGTGTAATGTGCTCCCTCCTCGATGCCCCGGTAATTAGTCTGGCTGCCATATTTTGCACGAGTTGGAGTTTCCGGGTTAGGCACAAGGGTAGCCCCATGTAGAGCGCGTTGCACAAATCCAGACGTGAGGTTACCAGCACGTGTACCACAGTTTCCAAGTCCCTCATGTCCAGATAAGGGCGCAGTTGGCGTATCAGCCGAAGCTGGTAACAAGCACTCCTGACCGCCGCATTCACCTGACAAGTCATGTGAAGCGATGAATTAAGGAGCACCCCCAAGCTGCGAACACAGTCCTTAGAGGAGAGTGTGACTCCGTCCAGGACTGGAGACTGTATTCCCAGATCTGGTTTCGGGCCTGTCACTGTAAGTATCTCCGTTTTGTCTGGATTTAACTTCAATCTGTTTTTCCTCATCCAATCCATTACCGCTCTTAGACAGTCAGTCGATGATCTGGTCATGGAGAAATATATCTGGGTGTCATCAGCGTACTGAAGACACCGTGCTCCATGCCTCCAAATGATCTCCCCCAGCGGTTTCATATAGATGTTAAACAGCATCGGGGACAGGATGGCGCCCTGCGGGATGCCACAATTAAGCTCTATTTTAGATGAGCAACTGTCCCCGAGCCTCACCCCCTGGGATCTGCCCGAGAGAAAGGAACGGAACCACTGCAAAGCAGTGCCTCCAATTCCTAACTCTCTCAGGCGATCCAAAAGGATGGTATGGTCTATCGTATCAAAGGCTACAGAGAGATCCAAGAGCACCAGCAGGGTCACACTACCCCTGTCGATACTCAAGCGGAGGTCATCGGTCAGAGCAACCATAGCAGTCTCAACCGCAAATCCTGTCCTAAAGCCGGTTTGAAATGGATCAAGATAATCGGTTTCATCCAAGACTGTCTGGAGTTGGGAGGCGGCTGCCCTCTCTATCACCTTGCTCAAAAAAGGCAGCAAGGAGACTGGTCGATAATTATTTCTATCCAAGGGGTCAAGGGAGGGCTTCTTCAGGAGTGGCTTAACTGCCGCCTCCTTAAGGCAAGATGGAACACAGCCCTCCCTGAAGGATGCGTTGATCGTGTCCCAGAGGAACACCCTCAATGCATCCCCTCCCTGGACGACCAGCCATGATGGACACAGATTGAGGGGGCAAGTCATCTTCCTCATCCTTCCAAGCAGCTTGTCCACGTCATCGGTACTCACAGATTGAAATTGATCCAGTAAAATACCATCAACGGAGTTGCTGGGCGCCTCGTCTACAGGTTCTGCTTGAATATTGACATCTAAGTCGGCCCTTATCCGAGAGATTTTATCTGCAAAGTAGATATTAAATGCCTCACAGCAGGCTGTTGTTGGGTTAAGTAGGGGGCTTGGCGCAGGAGAAACCTTTGCCAGCTCCCCCACCACCCTAAACAGCTCTGCTGGGCGAGACTCTGCAGATGCAATATGTGCAGTGCAGAATGCTTTCTGCGCTGCACGTAAAGCCTCTCTATAGGAGTCAAGATGACTCCTAAGACGAGTTCTGTCGGATAAAAGCCGAGTCTTTCGCCACTCGCGCTCCAGTTGTTGTCCAGCCCACTTCATCCGTCTAAGATCTTCTGAATACCAAGGTTTGCGGTTCGAAGCGGGTCGGAAAGGACGCTTGGGAGCGATTGTGTCGATGGCCCTGGCGAGATCAGTATTCCAAGTGTTCATCAAGGCTTCAACAGAATCGTCGACGTTGCCAACCATTAGACCCTCCAAGGCTTTCTGGAAACCGATGGGTTCCATTAGTCTTCGAGGCCGGACCAATCTAATGGGTCCACCATCCCTGGGGGGATAGGATAAATAATATGACCAAACTGAAGCTGTTGTACTTTGGCTACATCGTGAAAAGACAATAATGCTAGCAAAGGGGGGGGGCATAGAAAGACAGGGACACTGCATACCAAGTGGATAGACTCAATTAAGGAAGCCATGATCCTGAGCCTGCAAGACCTGAGCAGAGCAGTTGAGGACAGGGTGTCTTGGAGATATCTCATGAGTCATCTCAGTCACCATGAGTCCAAGTCAACTCGAGGTCCAGTCGTTCAAGCAGTGTAACACTTTCAAGCAGTGTAACCTTCTCTGCCCACAAGACCATTTCCATGTTTCTGGAGAGTTGGGGGGATGAGAAAGGACACATCCAGCTCTTTCTCAGTAGCTGCATACATACCACTCATCCCCCTGATCTTTGGCAACATAGAAATGGTCATGTTGGGGAACTACACTGCTTGAAAGGAAGTTAGAGTGTGGGGAAACCTTTGGTCATTGTGTGGTTAGAAAGAGACTTCTAACATATGCAACAACCACTAAAGTGAATTGTGATAGTGTGAATCACACTTGTTAGCCACCCTCGAGTTGACTTGGACTCATGGTGACTGAGATGACTCATGAGATATCTCCAAGACACCCTGTCCTCAACTGCTCTGCTCAGGTCTTGCAGGCTCAGGATCATGGCTTCCTTAATTGAGTCTATCCACTTGGTATGCAGTGTCCCTGTCTTTCTATGCCCCCCCCCTTTGCTAGCATTATTGTCTTTTCATGATGTAGCCAAAGTACAACAGCTTCAGTTTGGTCATATTATTTATTTATTTATTTATCCCCACTCAGGGAGAACTTAGGCTTGATCTGTTCTAGGATCCATTTTTTTTGGTCTTTTTGGGTATCCATGGCCTCAATACTCTTTTCCAGCACCACATCTTGAATGAGTTTATTTTCTTTCTATCAGACTTCTTCACTATCCAGATCTTGCATTCATACATGATGATGGGAAATACTATGGCTTGGATGATCCTAACTTTAGTGTTCACTCATATTTTTGCACTTAATGATCTTATCTAGTTCTTTCATAGCTTCCCTCCCCAGTCCTAGTTTATACCATCATAATTTATGAACAAGATATCAGCCTTTGTGCTTAGGATTGCAGTCACATGTACTATGCATGTTTATGAAGGAAATCCTGTTGAAATAAGTGCTACTCCCTAGTACAGGGGTAGGCAACCTTTCCCCTTTAAGGGCCGAGGGACTTCAGCTCCCAGAAGCCTCAGCCATGTTGGCCAATAGTCCCATGTTGGCCAATAGCTCCTGGGATTCTGGGAGATGAAGTCCCTCGGCCCTTAAAGGGGAAAGGTTGCCTACCCCTGCCCTAGTATGTGCGTGTAGGACTGGAGGCTTGGTTCGCAATCACCCCTGGTGCCTTACCTAGGGGTGATCTCAGCTGAATATAGTGGGAATTACTTATCTGTAAATGTACACAATAGTATTGTATTGCCCATTGCATAAAATTTTCTCCTAAAGATTTAGAATACTTTCATCCACCTAACATGCATTGTTTCTCCTTTTTATTATTTCTCTCTCTTTAATTTTATAATAGGAAGGAATTTTGAACATACTTATTCTGTTTTTAGGGTAACTGTAACAGCTATGTGTAACATGGATTTCAGTCGCTTTCCCCTCGACACACAGACATGTTCACTGGAAATTGAAAGCTGTAAGTAAACAGGACTTGTACAGAAGATCAACTACTGATGCCTCAAATTCAGCTTCAAAGTAGGATTGTGCACTGTTCTTCTGGAAGATGCTTCTCTTGTTGTTTTCATAGTTCTCTGGTTGAAGAAGTTCTGAAAGACCAAAAAGCCTCCTGTGCAAAGGCAGTCAAAGCCAGAACTCTGTGGGGAGCTTCAGGGGGAACACATAACTCTCCCCCAGAGGGAAGCCTATAGCTTCAGTGTCTGCTCCCTCTGGCTGTTGACTGGCTGCCCTCACAAGATGCATGAAAAAGGTCCTATAGACTCCTGGGAAGAAACTGGTACCATTGAAACAGGGCCCCTGTGCTATATCCTAGCCCCAAAACAGGCTTACCAGGTGAGTCTGAGGCTCTAGCATTGAGCCCACCTAGAATGGTACTGTTGTCCTAGCAGTGAGCAGTACTCACACTGCATTGTCTCATACAACAGCAATGCAATGTTGGTTTCTGGATACATCCAAAAAGGGCTTGCAAAAAAAGTTACCACCGCTTTGAGCCCAAAGACATGGCAAGTCCCTCCCTCATCTGCTCCATTCTCATCTCTCTGACCACTTTAATTTCAGTGACATGATAAATTCCAAATTAAATTGTAATTTACCAGAAACCCTGTGTAAATATGTAGACCTCATGGCCACATCATCTGGCCTAATTTTTATACTTTTTTTCACTCCACCTCACCCCCTTTTTATAGTACTTACCCCAATGAAGTTTTTTACAGCATCAAAGTTTATATAACTAGTTTTGTGACATTTTGGGTTGCCTTCAAAAAGGTGTAAGTTTTGGAGTTTAAAAAAATCAAGAATCAGGACTAGGGGCACAAACTTTCTTATCTGCTGGTCTTCAAGTTCTTTGGGACATCTGGTGAGGCTGGGTCATTAGCTACCTGAAAGAAACAGCTGCAGAGTTTACTCAGGGAAGATAAGATGCTAGTTGTAATCCTCCTTTTGGGAGAGAAGGGGGAACCAAATTAATAAACTGACTCTTACTTTCTGGTCTCTGGTAGCTAATGTGGTCTAAAGTGTTATGTAAATACAGTATGTAAAATTACTTATCTGTTATTATATGCCTTCAAGTTGACTTGGACCTATGGCAACCCTATCATAAGGTTTTCATGGCAAGATTTAATCAGAGGTTTGCCATTGGCTTCGTGTCTTAGGCTTGTCCAAGGTCATCCAGTGGGTTTTCATGGCTGAGTGAGGATTTGAGCCCTTGTCTCCCAGAGTCCTAGTCCGACAGTCAAACCTGGCCTTAAAATTATTCTGTATGCTTGTAAATATGAGGTGTCTAACTTTTCTTTTGCACTTAAAATGTGCTGAATGTTTACAGTGTTGTGATCAGAAATATTAGTGATGTGGAGCGGACTCCTACAGTTCCCAGGAATGCACAGCTAGCTTGTTTGGAGCACTGCCTAAAAAATATTTTTTCCAAGCTCTGGTGCTTGAGCAAATTTAAATCCCACCACTACTCAACACCTTCTTTGCCTCAGTCTTCCCACAAAAGGAAAAGGGTGTTCAACCTGAGGGAAATGGAGCAGAGGACAAAATAGGGGAAATGCAGCACAGAATAAGGAAAGAGGAAGTACAGGAATACCTGGTTAACCTAAATGAATTTAAGTCTCCAGGACCAGATGAACTACATCTAAGGATATTAAAAGGACTGGCAAATGTAATCTCAGAGCCACTGGCAATCATCTTTGAGAACTCTTGGAGAACAGGAGAAGTCCCAGCAGAGGAGGACGGCAAACATTGTCCCCATCTTCAAAAAGGGGAAAAAAGAGGATCCCAACAACTATCGTCCAGTTAGTCTGACATCAATACTGGAAAAGATTCTAAAGCAGTTCATTAAACAGAGAGTCTGTGAACATTTAGAAATGAATGCCATAATCACAAAAAGTCAACATGGGTTTCTCAAAAACAAGTCATGCCAGACTAATCTGATCTCTTTTTTGATAAAATTACCAGCTTGCAAGATGAAGGGAATGCGGTAGATATAGCAAATCTTGATTTCAGTAAGGCTTTTGACAAGGTCCCCCATGATATTCTTGCAAACAAGATAGTAAAATGTGGGCCAGACAATACTATTGTTGACTGACTGAACCCAAAAGGTGCTCAGCAATGGCTCCTTTTCAGCTTGGAAAGAAGTGACCAGTGGAGTGTCACAGGGCTCTGTCCTGGGCCTAGTGCTATTCAACATCTTTATCAGTGATTTGGATGAAGGAATAGGGGGCATGCTTCTCAAATTTGCAGATGACACCAAATTAGGAGGAGTAGCTAATACCCCAGAAGACAGGATGAAAATTCAAAATGACCTAAATAGATTAGAAAACTGGGCCAAAGCTAACAAATCAATTTCAACACAGAGAAATGTAAGCTACTGCACTTAGGTCAAAAAATGAAATGCATAGATATAAGATGAAGGACACCTGGCTTAACGAGACTACGTGTGAAAGGGATCTAGGAGTCCTAGTAGACCACAAATTGAACATGTGTCAACAGTGTGATGCTGCAGCTAAAAAGGCCAAGGCAATTTTAGGCTGCATTAATAGAAGTATAGTATCTAGATCAAGGGAGGTAATAGTGCCACTCTATTCTGCTTTGGTCAGGCCCTACCTGGAATACTGTGTCCAGTTCTGGGCACTACAGTTCAAAAAGGATGTTGAAAAACTGGAGCGTGTCCAGAGGAGGGCGATTAAAATGATGAAGGGTCTGGAAACCATGCCCTATGAGGAATGATTTAGGGAACTGAGTATGTTTAGCCTGGAGAAGAGACGGTTAAGAGGGGATATAATAGCCCTCTTTAAATATTTGAAGGGATGTCATATTGAGGAGGGCGCTAGCTTGTTTTCTGCTGCTCCAGAGAATAGGACTCTGAACAACGGATACAAGTTACAGGAAAAGATTCCACCTCAACATTAGGAGAAACTTCCTGACAGTGAGAGCTGTTCAACAGTGGAAGACACTCCCTTGGAGTTTGGTGGAGTCTCCTTCTTTGGAGGTCTTCAAACAGAGTCTGGATGGCCATCTGTTGGGGATGCTTTGATTTTGAGTTCCTGCATGTCAGGGGGTTGGACTGGATGGCCCTTGGGGTCTCTTCCAACTCCATGATTCTATGATCACTGACATTATGGAAACTGATCACAGGCCCTTTACTTCTTTCTATTTATGCCTACGGGTGCTTAAAAAATAAAATAATATATATATAGTTGTTCATGCTGATGGATGCTTCCTTGTATTCTCATAGTTAATAATTCCACCACTCTTTGTAGATGCCTATACTGAAGATGACCTTATGCTTTACTGGAAGAATGGGAATGACTCCCTGAAAACAGATGAGAGGATATCACTGTCCCAGTTTCTTATACAAGAATTTCACACTACCACCAAACTTGCCTTCTATAGCAGCACAGGTGAGTGTTTTGTGAAAGGCTTGTCAGATTTATTTGTTGTAATCTGTTTTATCTGTGCCTGGATAAATTTGTTTGGGACTTGAGAAGCCACTGTGGCATCATGTTGGATGTGATGCATTCTGTGTTGCTTCTACATCCCAAATCTGGGTTTGCACGCTTTTGCCTGTGCTTAAACCAGGTATCTTTGGGCAGAGTCAGAGAGCTTGTTATTAACAAGGAGATAATTTTATTGTGAGAAACTTCTTCCCATTAACTCAATGGTGGACTGATGCAGTAAGTCTGGGGGCCAGTTTTCTACCCCAGGGACTTTCCAGGGGTCACACAGTCTGCTAAAAATGCACAACCATGAAAGAAGCAAAACTGAAAGTAACCTAGCCACATCTGCTTTTGAAAAAATAGTATTTAAAAAAAAATATTGAACCATGCAGGAGGTCCTGTAACCAACACAGAAGAAGCTTCCAAGAGAAGCAATTTACAATTTTTTGACTAGAGAAAGGGCAGTCTTGAGGACTCAAGGGCCATACAGGCTGCATGTGCACTGCAAAAATAATGTAATTTGACACTGCTTGGCTCAATACTATGGAATTCTGAGATGTAGAGTTTTGTGAAATATTTAGCCTTCTCTGTCAGAGAGCGCTGATGCCACAATGAACTATTAATCCCAGGATTCCATAGCACTGAGGCATGGCAGTTAAAGTGTGTCAGATTGCATTATTCCTGCAGTGTAAATGCAGCCAAAGACAGCCTTGGGGCTGCACTTGCCCCATCCTTACATTAACAGCTTCTTCTCTTACGTGATGAAAATGACTATTTAGAAATGAGTGACATATGAAATCTTCATGTGCTATTTGCCAATGTCATAACAGTGGGCCACAGCCCTTATTTCTAAGCAATTGATTTCTGATAATTGAAAATCACTTTCACAGGACACATTTACATGACCTCTGTAAGGAGAGGATCTAATGGTAGCGGTTAACCAAAATATGAATCAGGAGCTCAATGGGGAGATGATGCTCATAGCCAAAACAATATTTTTTACTGCCTATTATGTGGCCAAAGGTAATGTGCTTAACTCTTTTAGTGGATAATACCATGTGAAGAGTGGCTTCAATTTAAGAAACAAATTTGAAGTTAATGACAGTACCGCCACAATTAATCTGTATTTGACAAAGGTCATTAAAGTGAGGAAGGGACAAGAATACTAACTTCTTTGTA
Organism: Phrynosoma blainvillii; assembly: GCA_026167975.1. Classification (NCBI taxonomy): domain Eukaryota; kingdom Metazoa; phylum Chordata; class Lepidosauria; order Squamata; family Phrynosomatidae; genus Phrynosoma; species Phrynosoma blainvillii. Next base: position 142,142,343 of record JANUYF010000001.1, read on the forward strand.
AAGACAACCACTGAATTATTTCTCTATAAAAATTACAGGAACAGGGCATATTTGCCTTTCAGGTGCACAGTAATGAGCATTGCTGGTTGTTGTGTGGGGAGGAAACATGAACTCTGGGATATCCTCCCATGACTTCACCAGACATTGTTCTCTTGGAGGAACCAGTATTCTTATCATCAGGTTCACACAAGTACATATGAAATAATTTGCTATAGAAGTCCCTATTGCTACTCTCATGTCCATGATTAACATCCCTACCCTGTAAAAAGCTCCAGCTTGCAGGTATTATTTCACAATAAACCAGTCTTATGAAAAGATGTGGAATCTGCATGTGATGTGGTTTTATGACTGGTAGTGTTTGTGCAGCTCTCTTAACAACTTCCTCCTCTTTCTCTTCTAGGGTGGTACAACCGCCTCTACATCAACTTCACTTTACGCCGACACATATTTTTCTTCTTGCTCCAGACCTACTTCCCTGCCACTTTGATGGTCATGCTATCTTGGGTGTCCTTTTGGATAGACCGCAGAGCTGTGCCTGCAAGAGTTCCCTTAGGTAGATGAGTATAAATTCCCTTGCATTTAATTCTGTTCTACTTACATAGTTATAGTCAAAGGGAGCCTTTCTGAGAGGCAGATGTAGCTGTCATGTCTATGGGCGTTTTCACACGGGCTTTTGGAGGACGCTAGCCGGCCTCCGTCCGGCCCCACTCCGGCAAAATGTCAAATGTTTCATACGACGTTGCAGCAAGCCCCGCCCCTTCCGGTGCCATCCCCGGCGCTAGCCGGCGTCAGTCCAGGGCTTGCTGCGCGTGTTCACATGACGTCGCAGCAAGCCCCACCCCCTTTAGCTCAAATTCCGGCATCAGCGCCGGAGTTGTAATTCCTTTTTTAAAAAGGAATTAGGTCGCTGCCGCCGGAGCCATTCCGGAGTGAGCGGAAGGCTCCGTTCCGGAATGGCTCCAGGCGGATTTGGACGTTTGTGTATGAAAACGTCTGACTGGCATTCACTTAGCCATTCTCCTCCACCTCTTAATGGACTCATAGCTGGTCACAGGGGTTAGTGGCAGATAGAAAATATATTCACTTCCTTGGATGGTGCCCAGCCTAATGTTCTTCAGGACATGCTGGTTGTGGAACAATGGGGACTATATTCCAACACCTCTGTAGGGCGCCAGGTTGCACAAGGCTGTGTTAAACAAAGCAACTTCATTTCATTTATATATCGCTTCATATCGCGCTATGGGATGTCTAAGTGGTTTACAACTGTAAGCTCATTGCCCCCCAACAGCTGGGTACTCATTTTAGCGACCTTCGAAGGATGCAGGTCTGAGTCGAGCCTCAGCCCTGGGTGGTACTGAACTCGCAACCTTGTGGTCTATGAGTGAGTGGCTGCAGTACAGGCATTTAACAAAGACTAATGATGATAATGGGCGAGATTCTGCATTTTGTAAAACTTTGACATGTACATGTCTGCTCCACACTCCCTGCAAAATACTGTTCTGTTGGTGTGTCCCCTCCACCCATTTAATGGGCAAGGAGGAGCATCCAGACAACATTCAGATGTGTTTCTGCCTCCAGATGCATAAAGAGAACATCCTCCACAGTTGCCCACTCCTAACCTAAAGACATCCAATGCCACAATTGTTGGTCCTCAGATCTTCCCTCTTTCACAATTGATAACCAAGTTCAAGTATATTCTGATTCTTATATAAACAATATGATGCTGTGAAGTCTCTGGTCATAGAAGTAATGATGTGATCTACATACACACATTTCTGAACAGTGATCCAATTATATTTGTAGTATTACTTAGTTCTGATGAATATTTGACAATGTACCAATTGATTGACCAGTAAATCTCTAACAGGTAACTATTTAAACAGGTAACAAATTTAAACAATTTGTCACATTTTGTCGCCATCTGCGTATTTACCTCCTTGATATTAGTATCTATAATATGAATAAATAAGCAATGTTATATATTTAGATACAGACTTATAGACCTTAAAGCATACTCGAGGAATGCAGAAATAGATGGAAATGATAGGTTCAAATGAGTGGCATGGATTATAAGTGAGCAGATTCATCCATCCCTAGTTATAAGGGACTCAAACCTATTTGCAGAACAATCTTGTGTCTACTTGACAAGTGACTTATTTCCAGTCTACTGAGTTCAATGAGACATACCTTCAAGTATGTGTGAGTAGGACTGTAACTGGGCAGAGCAATTCCATGGGTGTTTACCTAGAAATAAGTCACTGTGTTCAGTGAGCTTTACTTCTTAGTAAATGGTTTTAGGATTACAAAGGCCACAAGTTATCCAGTGCATCAACTTCTATAAACCAGTGGAAGCAGATAGGGTCATCACAGAAAGGTGACAGCACAGAATGTGGTAGAGGTAATTCAGAGAACCATCCCACCTCAACCTAGATGTAATTTTCTTAATGAAAAGCTTTCCTCTCTGTGTGCACAATGCCAATGTGTTTCTAAAATGACTATCTCCAAATGGATAATTGTATGTCTTCAGGGATCACAACAGTGCTGACCATGTCTACCATCATCACAGGCGTCAATGCCTCCATGCCTCGGGTTTCCTACATCAAAGCTGTGGACATTTACCTCTGGGTCAGTTTTGTGTTCGTCTTTCTCTCAGTACTAGAATACGCTGCAGTGAACTACCTGACAACAGTGCAAGAACGGAAGGAACGGAAGCTGCGAGACAAGGTAAATGTACCATCATGTGGTGCTGTTACATGTAACTGAAATATCCATATAGATTCAATAAGGATGCCTCAGAAATATAAACAAATCAAAGCATTTAGAAGTTACAAAAACATATGAATTATGACATGTTCTTAAATAGGAGCAGGGACCATTTTGGTTTGAGACACTGAAAGACACTAGAGATTGAAGCCCTGCTCCAAGACATTGTCCCTCCTCAGTAGGATCTGTCCCAACACTTACATCCATATTGAGTTCCTCCATACCTCCCATAACTCAATTCAAGCATCTGTTAATTCTTTCCATATGCTAATTGGGACAGTGACTGGAACTTAGCAGTGGAGTTTTATTTATATTGTTTCTTCCCCCATATGGGGCCCAAAGCAGCATGGAGTTCCCCCCATGTATTACTCCTTCTCAACTGGAAAGATGCAGAAGGAATCTCTCCATTCCAGGGGATGAAGGTTTGGGAGGATTTCACCAAGTAAAACCAGTTTCTAAAATATATTAAATTGTTAACTATGTAGCCCCATAGTTAGGTGAATAACCTGCAAAACGTTTGATTCTTGGGAACATAGTAAACTACAAGAGTCCATTTCAGAAGCTAGTCTTTCTAAGACTGTTTTGAAAGCACCAAGGAAGGTTTAAGGTCCAAAATGCACACTCTTTCTTATCTTTGCATTGTTTTTCATAATTGCTTTTATTTCTGGGTTGCCCTGCACGTTCTTTGTGCATGATATCCTTTTTTACACTGTTATTACCCACTATATGTGCATTAGTTTTTGTTTATACATATTATATACCTGCACGTGTGTATGTGCCTTAAAGTTGCCTGCTGACTTATGGTGACCCCATGAATTTCACAGGGTTTTCTTAGGCGAGAAACATTCAGAGGTGGTTTTGCCAGTTCCTTCCCATGCTGAAGCTGTCGGAATATAAAACACATTTGAAGACCTATCTCTTCCGGCAGGCCTACCCGGGCAGTTTTAATTATGAATTTTAAGCATGAATTTTATATTTAATCATTATTTTATGTATTTTAATATACTGTGTAGAGATGCATTTTAATATGTGTATTCTATGTAACGATTGTGTTTTTTAACTATGTTGTAACCCACCTTGAACTGTGAGAAGCTGGTAAAAATAAATTATTATTATTATTATTATTATTATTAGTTGTACTTCAACATCAGAAGCCCACAAGTTGCCCACTCTCACTGCAAACAATTCTGCAGTTTTTGATCTGTGTAATCATGATTAAGAATATTCTTGAATTTTCTCCTGTTTTTTAGCTTCCTTGCACCTGTGCACCACCACCTCAGCCAAGACAAATGACGGGAATGGATACTAGCTACAGCGATGGGGAGGTGAATGAACTGGGACAGTATGTATCTGAAAATGGGGATAAACAAGACAGAATGATGGTTCAGCTGGCACTTGATTCAGAAAGGAATTCAACCAGGAGGAAAAACCAGAGATACAGCAGCATGAGGATCGACACCCATGCTATTGACAAGTATTCCAGAATAATATTCCCAGGGGCATACATTTTATTTAATCTGATATATTGGTCTATTTTTTCATAGTTCTATTTTCTTTAGCCAGTTGCATGTGGTATATGCATTAACTGTGTAAAACTGGCATCAAGCAAACAAATTCTACATTCAAGACAGTTTTAGTGCTCTTGGACTGACAATGTTTTATAATTCTACTATATGAAATTCACACAAAACTCTCTCCTATTCATTTTGGGGGGGCTTGAATGGAGACTCAAACTGGACTGTTAACTTCAGCAAGATATGAGATGGTCACTGTAAGAAGCATAAGGGGGGGGGGGGAGAAAAAATCTGTGCAACAAAGGAGTTGTTTGAATAGTACTTTTATTTTAAAAGATATGATTCACCATTGCTAAGTACACGTCCTTTTGAAACTACTAGTTTTGGCATTGGTATTCCAATTACAGAAATCAATAATGTTAATATTTTTCCATTTGTAAATATATATAATATTGTAAAATTTTAAGTATTTATGTAAATAGCTAAGACTGCATATCTACATATTCTATAACTTATTAAGACTCAACAAAACTATAAATGTCTTTTTCTATTACATAAACGTTTCTTTCATTGTTGCTAATCACTTCTTGGTACTTATGACATCACTCTTAAAAAAGCCCATCAATCTCCTTACTGAATTAGTATCACCGCCTGTTCTTAAACTGATCACTATCCTGCAAGTTGTTCCACTGGATTTTGTGGAGATTACACTAGGTTTAAGCATTATAAAGACTGGAGTAAAATGTTTACATCTAAATATTTTTTTAAAGCAGCAATGCAGACGTTGTACTGCATGTTATTGAAACAATTACAGTATTAACATTGTTGAATAAACTGTTCGCAATATAATACTGTACCTGAGGTAAGAATGCTATAGAAATCGTAAGTATGCAAACTACTCTGCTTAACTAAACTTCCTTTTACAACCATGCCTTATGGAAAGCACCTCCAATTTAAGCACACACACTGTCAGATTTTAATTTAAGAAATGCTTGAAGCATAATACTTTACTAGAGGTTGAAGACAGAATCTACCTGTCTGTGACAGAAGGGCTCCTTCAGAACTCTGAATCTGAACAGAATAAATGGTGAAATAAAGGTAAGCTCAGTTGATTTCCCCTCCTGCCGCATTCCTAGCAAAATAGCAGCTACAGAGAAATGCTATTGTTCTTGTGTGCCTTCAAGCAATTTCTGACTTATGGCTACACTAAGGTGAGCCTTTAAAGGGGTTTCCTTGGCAGAATCTGTTTAGAGGTGGTTTGTCTTTGCATTCCTCTGTGCTGACCGTTTGTGTGAGACTTGCCCAAAAGTCACCCAGTGAGTTTCCATGGCTGAGTGGGGATTCGAACCCTGATATCCATGTCATAGTCCGACACTCAAACCACTACATCATGCTGGTCTTCTGCAGATTAGTGGCACTGTCAAAAACAGTGAAGAAAGAAGAACTGTGGCCTGCAGAATAATTTGGGGGAGAATGCAAAAGTCGCCTCTCCTCCCTTTGCACTGGTAGGAATATTTTAAACAGAACCCCACTTAAGGAGTGGTTCCCAATGGCAGGAAAAATACAACAAGTGATCGCATTTGGATGTGATCAAACATCTCCACAATATAAATGACTTAAATGTTATTAGTGCGAGTTGTATTTACAAGCTGAACAACAATGGGTGAGATGCTGGTGTATCATCCTTCTTAGGCAGTTTTAGTGTAAAGAGTGCAACCAAATAAAGAAATTAGCTTTTCCCTATAAAATCTGAAATTGCTAACAGTTCTTATGTTTCAGATCCAAGGACTTCTTAAGACATTAAAAGGTCTTGGTGCTTTTTTTCTGGAATGAACATCTTATTAAAAAACCACAAGCCAAGAGTATTTAACTGTTGGCAATATATCTTAAGTACCCAGCACACTGCAAATGTTAAACCAGGCAACCCTGTGCTGAGTACACAGCTGATTACTGCTAAGATCAAGGTTGTCTCACTTCTCACAATTCCTCAGTCAGCCGTTTTCCTTGCACATGTCAGTAATCTTATCCTTCTAGCTTTGTTTGTCTGAAATCATCTTGGACTTGTTGCAGCAGTCCTGGTTTAAAGATAACATCTAGCGCAGTCATTGCCAAAGCTTTAGCTGTACGCAAGGCATACTGCTGTGCTTCTTCTGACCCTGAAGATATATAAAGATTGCAATTAAGATAATTATCAAAACATATAGCCTATCTAAATCTACACTTCAGTGCTTTCTACCATAATTTTTAGAGAAGGCTATGGTAAAGCAAAATATCTACTCACCTGCAGCCACAGTGAACTGCTCTGTATGATTCAGAGCATCTGAACCAATATAGAAATAAGGATGAATTCCAGGAACAACATAGGAAACATTCCCAAAGTCGGTGGAACCTGGACCAGAAAAAGATGCCATAAATTGATTTCAACCTTTGGCCAGTTTAAACATAAACCCAATAATTTAAACCCCATAATTTAAAGATAAATTCAGGCCTCATTAAAAACTATTCCTCCCAATATTCTTCTAAACAGAAGAGGTGCTAGAACTGTTTGGTGACAGCTGAAGTCAACAATAAAAACTGTAGCAGAACCAGGCCAAAACTTGTGACTAAAAGGAATTCTAATAAATCAAGGGTTTAAAAAAGCCATATACCAGTCTGGTCTTTTAAGAAGTGCCAGTAACAACCACACAAATTTCATTGTCTCCAAACAAGGCAGATCAACAATGTTCATTCAAGAAAAATTAGTGACTTTTAAACAGCTTCCAAACATTTTGTTCAATATTACATTTTGACTGAGCTGTTCTTTTGCCCTTTACTCCAAGGAGGAAGATGCATGCCTTCCACATTCCATAAGCAAACAGACATGCAGTATTACCTAATGAAGTAGATGAAATAGCTTTGTCTGGAAACTCCATCCCAAGCCTCTTTCCATTTTCCACATAAGCTTGTTCCAGACTTTTATTTGGAAGCACATTGTAATAATCTGGATTGTCACTTCTTATTTCTACCTAGAAATTAAAATAAAGATATTAAGATCTATATAGTGATTTAGTGATGCTTAAACTCAAAGTGAACAAACCTTAACTTGTAATGGTTACTTTAGAGCTTTAAAAATAAACCCAGAATATATCAACGACCATAGTGATATTTTAACAAAGGCAGTAACCCATCAATGAAGTTCAAACCAAATTTACACTACAGAGTCCAACCACCAAATCCACATGATTGGTAAATGCAGTTTCATTTACCCACATCGGGGGGGGGGGGGGGGGCGGGGGGGAGGTCTCTCTAGGCATCTGGAGGTCCTCCAGCATGACTCTATGGCAGGGGTAGGCAACCTTTTGGGGCCGGGGGCCGGGTTGCTGTCCCTCAGACAATTGGGGGGGCGAAGCACCAAAAATAAATAAATAAATAAATAAATAAATAAAAAATAATTTTTGGGTTTTTTAAAATTTTTTTTAAAAATATGCATGCACACTCTCTCAGCCCCAGAAAAGCCATGGCAATACCCCTGCGGAGATTTTGCCAAGAAAACCCCAAGAACAAGTAATAACAACAATAATCAATATCATCATGGCGGGGGGCGGCGGCGGCGACGGCGGCAGGACAGGCCTAGGGCCAGTCCAAAGGCCTCGGAGGGGGGGCACATCCGGCCCCCGGGCCTTGGGTTGCCTACCCCTGCTCTATGGTAAACTCCCACAAAAATATAGCATTTATCATTATCTACAATTTTTGCTATCCACGACAAGCCTGGGAACGTTTCCCCCATGGATACATGGGTTGGACTCATAGAGCAGTATTGAATAAAGACTTTGGGGTATCACATGCATAAAAAATCAACATGGTGTAGTGATTTCAGTGATGGACTAATAATAATAATAATAATGATAATAATAATAAAATTTATTTATATCCCGCTTATTGAAAAAGACAATCCAAGCGGCTTACATAAAAACCCATACAATATAACCCCTAAGACCAAACCCCCCTTAAAACAGTATTAAACATCTCATAATTAAAATAATCAAAACATTTATAAAAACATTTATAAATCAACAACACAAAACAAAACTCAGCCAACCTCTAAACATTCCTCATCCATCAGAATGATGGGGCCACGAGAGGAAAAAGGGGGCCGGGTAACCTAAGGGGGCCGGAAATCCCGAGGGTACCGGGAAGCCCAAGGCTGAGATAATTAATCTGGAAAGACCTGCCGGAAGAGATCCGTCTTAAGAGATCATAAGACTACGACTCTGGAGGCCAGGGTTTGAATCCGCACAGAGCCATGGAAACTCACTGGGTGACCTTGGGCAAGTCACACACTCTCAGCCTCAGAAAAAGTCAAAAGCAAACCCTCTCTGAACACATCTTGCCAAGAAAACCCTACGACAGATCCATCTCAGGGTCACCATAAGTCAAAAATGACTTAAAGGCACACAACAAACATGTATAAATCCTAATGGAAGTATTCAGTTGACCAAAGGCTCTTACTTTGCATCCTGTAGCAAGTGCTGCAGCCTTGAAGCAATTTTCAGCTTTCTCTGTAAGAACTGGCAATTCCTTCAGCAGTGGGGTACGCAAGTAAAATTCTAATTCTGTGAAACGAGGTATAACATTGGGCCTCTCACCACCCGTTTTTATTATGCCTAAAATAGAAGAGCCAACTTATTTTTGGGACAAGGTTGCATAGCAATAAGAACACCATGCTTTCTGGTTTAATAAGTGTTTCATTATCAATGTGATTAATATCCTCAAATTTTACAATTCCAAGTTCTTGATTTAGAAAATTACAATTGAATTCCACTTCTTACTTGATACAGGGCTAAATCCAGAGTTGTGTTGCCAGGGCAGTAGAATACTTTCCTTTTTTTCTCTCTCACCCGCAGGCTCTGTGTCATGTAAAAATATAATCCAGAGGGTGTTCCAGCACTCCAGAGCAGATTTTGAGAGTGCATAGGCTTGAGGAGGAATTACCCCCTTTCTTGTTCTACATGTGGAATTACTTCTGTAAGGGAAATTACACCACTGGATCCATCCCAGTTGAACAATTATGGTATTGTGTCATATGCATTTATTACAGGGTTGATTTGTTAATCATTTCTGAGAAATTCTGCAGCCAATTGATGATTATGGCTGTAATCTCAGGCCCACTGATTTTGGTGGGCCACCTACTGAATTTAGTGGGACTCTTCAAGCAAACAGAAAATCAGCTAGCAACATTCTGACTGAACAAAATGGCAGCTCACCATGGACTCTCCAGGTTGGTTTTATTTGTTGCCTTAAAACTGACAGATTGTTGTATGCAAGAACAGCAGCATCTAATGCATTTACTCCTTCCCAAGGGTAAGCAGCAGCATGAGATGCTTTTCCATAGTATTTCACAGTCACTCTAGGAAACAAATACCAACTTTGTTTGTCTCTAGACTCTAAGAACTGAAGAGCATGAATTCTTAGAAATTCAGAAAATATATCCTTTTGCTGTTGGACATACAGCAAAATACAATATCCAAAATCCACACAACAGCAATACCTTTATTAGGGCAACCAAAAATACACAAAATATATCAAAGCTTAATTGGCTTCCTCATCAGGCAAAGGTGTTAAAATCATTATAGGAGAAGAAAAAATGATGAATTACAGGCCTACATTTTGTCAAGATGTTGTTTTTGTTGTTGTCGGTTAAGATGGTCTGGAGGGATATAAATGCAGGAATAGGACACTCTTCTTTTTAGCTATGTGGGCACTGTGAAACAAATCCAGGCAATAAAATTTTAACTCCATTAGCAACAGAAAAAGTAATCCCCTTGAGATCCAGGCCATTTCTGTCCTGGGTGAGGCTATCCACCCCTACCTTACAAAGAGAACATTGGATTTCTCAAGAATCTTCTGTACAGTTGCATCTGGAAAAATTAGGTGCTGTATAGGTAAAATTTGACAAATGCAGTCCCAATAAAAAAGTTTTGTCTTTGTTGGAGGCAGGCACTTCAAAGAGTTAAGTACCAGTCCCTTGGCTCCCTCTTTAAAGTTTTCTGTTGTGGCTAAAATGTGGTATCCTCAAATCCAGAAAACATCCAACAGAACCCCCATGATGCATTTTGTGGGCTTGCACAGTTTATTTTGTGCATTTTTGTGCAAGGCAGGTATAAAGCTGTTGCCTAATAAAGTAATTTAAATCTTCTAGCTGTTTTACAGTCACTATTGTTTCAATACATGTCTGGATATTCCATGATATCTATCCACTTTTGGGGAACTCGAGTTCCCACAATCTTCTTACAATGGAATCCAAATCTTTCAGCTGTATTATGGTGACATAACCTGTCTCTATAAACTACCGTCAGCCCTCTATCCACAAATTTTTTATCCATGGATTCAAGCATCCACGGCTTGAAAATATTTTTTAAAAAATTATAAATTCCAAAAAGTAAACATTGATTTTTCCATTTTATATGAGGGGCACCATTTTACTATGCCATTGTATTTAATGGAAATTGACCATCCATGGATTTTGTTATCCACAGGGGGTCCTGGAATGAAACCCTGGTGGATACCAAAGGTCCACTGTAACTCATTAGGATCAGAAAGAGATCATGGTACATACTTAAAAATGAATTTAACAAGATTGTGATGGAAAGAACCAACATTGCTTTCCTGTTGTTTTTGTGTGCCTTCATGTTGTTTCCGACTTATAGTGACCATAAGACAAACATATCATGAGGTTTTCTTAGCAGGATTTGTTCACAGGGGGTTGCTTTTGCCTTCCTTGGAGGCTGAGAGAGTGACTTGGCCAAGGTCACCCAGTGGGCTCCCGTGGCTAAGCAGGGATTTCAACCCTGTTCTTCAGAGTTCTAGTCCAACGCTCAAACCACTAACTTTTATTCACCAAGCCTTTGTAATAGGATTGTAATATATTTTAACATATTATCTGATTATTCTTTTTATATGCTGACCTCATCCTTTATATATGATTTTCTGTGTGTTTTTATTTTAGCCTTGTAAACCACACAGGAATCAGTTTGATGAAGCATAAAAATGTTTTCAACAAATAAAATCATAAATCATAAATCCAGTTCTTTTTATCTAAAGTAGCAACAGAAAAGAAACAGTTTACTTACTGATGATCTGCCATAGCAGGCTTATAAGGAAGGTCTTCTTGAAATGGATGAGCCATGAACACAACATCCAGATCATCAAAAGCACCAGCTTTAATCAGGACTGCTTTGCCTGCTCCCCCTTCTTCCGCTGGTGTTCCTAGAACAGTGACCTAGGAATAAGAACAGGAGCACTGAAGTTCTAATGTTAAATTGCACATAGAGTTTCAGGACAGTTATTTATCAGTACATAATTTACTAAATAAAGAGTAATGGATTGGTTTCCACTTAGCAGAGGGGCCAGGCAAGGCTGCATTTTACCACTATCTGTTTAACATGTATGCTCAACATATTTGTAAAACAGGATTAGATATGGAAAAAGAAGGCAGGAAAATTTAACAACATTTACCGAAGAAAGTCAAAAGAGAAAGTGCAAAGGCAGACTTACAGGTGAATATTAAGAAAACAAAAATAATGGCCACAGGCAAAATAAATAATTTTAAAGTTGATGATGATGACATTGAAATAATTCCATGGTTTTTCATAGCTTGGCTCAATAGTTAATCAGAGCAGAGACTGCAGCTAAGAAATCAGAAAATTTGGAGTTGGAAGGACAGCTGTAAAGGAACTAGACAAGTGTAAAAATATACTGATTATTAAAGTTGGGATGGTCCATCCTATAGTATTTCCTGTTTCTACATATGGTTGTGAAAGCTGGACTGTGAAGAAAGGTGATAAGAAGAAAATCAACTCATTTTTTGATTTAATACTGTTTTAAGGGGGGAGGGGGGTTGTTGTATATATGTGTTTTATGGATATGTAAATGTTTTTAAATTGTAAGCCACCCAGATTGGTATTCCAGAGGGCGGGGTATAAATAAATTTTATTATTATTATTATTATTATTATTTTAAATGTGCTGCAGAAAAGTTCTATGGATACCCATGGACTACTACTAAAAAGACAAACAGATGTGTCCTACAGCAAATCAAGCCTCCCTGAACTCTCCCTAAAGGCCAAGATGACTGAACTAGGATTGTTGTACTTTGGACACATCATGAGAAGACAGAACTCACTAGAAAAGGCAATTACACTTGGTAAGGTAGAAGGCAGAAGCAAAAGAAGATGACCATATTCCAGATGGAATGAGTCAATCGAGGAAGCCCTAATCCTGAGTCTACAGGACCTGAGCAGGGCTGCTGATGACAGGGTGACTTGGAGGTCTCTCATTCATAGGGCTCACCATTAACTCAAAGTTGACTTAATGGCAGTTAACACTAAAATTTACTAAATACATACACATATTTTCTGACACCCCTTTCTATTACGCCCACATGTCTGAATGTCCATCTTCAGACACGCTACTCTCACACTTCAAGGATTCTCTTAAAATGTTGAGCACTGAGCACTTAATGGCATCCTGCCACAAGTGTTAACAGGAATTGGACAGTAAAGACTTAGGTTGCATCCACATTGTAAAGTGTGACAGCATTTTAACTGACATGGCTCTGTGCTGTGGAATTCTAGGAATTGTAGTTTATTGTGGCACCAGAGCTCTCTGACAGAAGGCTAAATGTCTCACAAAACTACAAATCCCAGAAATCCACAGGACTGAGCCATGACAGTTAAAAGTAGTGTCAAACTGGGTTATTTCTGCAGTGTAGATGCAGTCACAGTTACTTAACCAAGGAATGCTTTAACATTCGAAAAGTTAACATTCACTCACATAAACTGATAGGGCTTGTATTTGAGTATGTTACTCTGGCACATGGGTGGTGTCCAAAGTTTCTTTTGTACAAGCAGTTCCACAACTGTTTCTACAAATATTTGTTCAAGAGTCTGTGGAACTGGTGATCTAGCCAGTTGCCCAAACTTCTGCCTCACTCAAAGGCATAATTGAGTATAGCAGGGTTACTAGGGATTTCCACTCTGTCAGCACTCCTTTGGATTTAGGCAGGCCTCCACAACTTGGCAGTAGATAGGGACCAAAATCCAAATAGGTTACATTTCTTTGGGCAACAGATAGGTTTTAATTAAATATTAATTAATTAATTAATAATATCACTGAATACTAAAGTTGGGATGGTCCATCCTATAGTATTCCCCATTTCTACGTATGGCAGTTGGCAAGTTGGCAGTTCGAGGCTCAGCTGCTGCATGATGGGATGAGCTCCTTTCACTATACCCAGCTTCTGCCAACCTAGCAGTTCAAAAGCATGCAAATATTAATATAATTCCATCCTCATCCTCTTCACAGCCTCTCCTCAGGAAAAAGGTGAATGGCAGAGGAGCTTTGTGCTCCTATCCTCCTCCTCCGCCTGGACTTCTCAAGAGAAGGCCAAGCAATGGAGGAGCCTTGCAGGGCAAGTATTTGCTTGTCCTCCTCCTCTGAAGCCTTCAGGTGAAAGTGTTTGCTCCTCCTCCCCTTCCATCCAGCCTTCCTTCTCCTCCTGCACAAGGCACTCTCTTCAGGAGGCATCAAGGAGTGGAGGAGCCTTGAAGTTGTTCTACATCCTCATGGGCCACCTGAAATCCTTTGGTGGGCCACATGCACCCCACCCCCTGGGCCGTATGTTGTGCAGGCCTGATTTAGGCTATTGGAAACATGGGTGTGGTGCTGTGGATTGGCATGTGACTATGACCAAAAGGGGGGAAAGTCCTGGCACATGGCAGAAGGACTAGGAAGAAACATAGGTAAATGGCATGGGATGAGGAGAAAGTTGGTAAACTTGTAAACAGAAAGAAACAGCAACCTGCTTCTCTCTCTGGAACCACACAGGAATCCTGGTAGCAAAAGGAGCAGGAAGAAGCTAGCTGGAGTCCTTACAAAGTGGAGTACTTGGAGGATGGTGAAAAAATGGGCACAAGTGTTACAGTACTTATCGGAGGGGGGGGGGCGGTTCTGTGTGGCTTTGTGTATAATGAAGGCAGAGGGCACAGTGTGCCTCTTCTAGAAGAAAAGGAGGATGGGATTATCACCAGAGTTCTCTTTTGGGAAATGGAGGCACAGGAGATTATCACACTACACTCTTATAGTGCTGCTATAGCTGCCTCCTGCTGCATTCTGAAGTTTGTAGTTCAGTGAGCCCTAAGAGCTCTCTGGCTGAATAGTCTAAGGGCCTTTGCAGACTGCTAGAAATAGTGCAAATTGAGTCCACTTTAACTGCCCTGGCTCAGTGCTAGGGAATCATGGGAACTGTATTTTTTTCTGAGACATTGAGCCTTCTCTGTCAGAGAGCTCTGGTGCCACAATAAACTACAGTTCCCATGATTCCCTAGCACTGAGTCGGCAGTTAAAGTGGACTCAATTTGCACTATTTCTGGCAGTCTGCAAAAGCCCTAAATGTCCCTCCCCAAACTGCAAATCCCAGAATGCAACAGGAGACAGCCAGAGCAGTTAAAGTAGAATAGCAACACTTTAAGATTGTAGTGCAATAATCCCATTAGAGTCAAAGAACTCAAACTACTGGATGCTGTTTTTATGTCTAAAACCTCAAGTTTATCAAATCCATCCCAATTTAGTCAGACAGGAGCACAAACTATTTGAGAGTAACCTGGTGGTCTCTGGGGTATAATATCAAGGGATAATATTTTGCAAGAGATATTCAGGATTGATAGGGTTAAAAGATTGCTAACATATAAAGGCTATAGATAATCAATAATAGTAGAGGAAATTAAAGGCTCAGAACTGAGTTTTGTAGGAAATGGTTAAGTTGAATTCTATAAGAGCATTTGACTGCAGTTTGAACTGTACATCTGTTTTGGGGTTAGATGAAGGTAAATGCATTGGGAGGGGGAAAAAGAGTGAGTGACTTCATCCTGTCTGCTGAAGATAGTGATAATGGTCAAATATAATGAGGATGTTGCTGAAGGGGAACTTTGATAAGAGATACCAATATAGCATGTACTTGGCAAGCTAATTGCAATTACAGGATGTTCAATAGTGTACAGTCTGGGTCATGATGACTTTTTTTAGAATATAGAATGTATGATTGAGAGGCAGATGTTCAGTGTCACAGATGTACATTGTCCAGATAAAAAATACTCTATGTAGCTTCTGTGTATAAAACTTGGCTGTTAATCTATGTTTGCTGCTGTCTTGTTACGGAATGATCCGAGGACAGACCTGCCTGTCTTTGGGTAGCCAATAAATGCTTTCTGAGTTATCGAACTTCTGGCCAGCTGTTTCTCCGTTATTGGGATTTTGATTTTCTGCCGTAACAGGATCAGAAATACAACAGGTCTGTCTCAGAAGAAAGGATCTCAAGTTCTGTCTTGAGTTATGGGATACATAGCCATGGGTGACCAAAGGTCCTCCTTTTCCAGGATACATCTTACACTTCATCCTTCAGTCCAGGAGGAATTCCAAAATGTCCTCCATTTTAAGCAGGACTAAGAAGCATAGATTCACATATATATTTCTATGAGTGTTTTTAGCTTTTAATTTTCTGTCCAGGAGGAATTCCAAAAGGTCCTCCATTCTGAGCATGAATTTACATTTATATGAGTAGTTTTGTTGTGGGGTATTTTGGCTATGTGGCTGTGTTCTGGAAGAATTTACCTCTGACGTTCTGCCTACATCTGCGCCTCGCATCTTCAGGGGTTGGTGGCATGGAAGTGAATGGTGTGTGTGTGTGTGTGTGTGTACACACACACACTCGTCCCTCCACATCTGCGGCTTTGACTTTTGCAGATTTGATTATTCGTGGAGTTTATTAATATGTTTTCTCTAGGAATATCTAGTTCCTCCAGCCCAACTCTGTGGTCAACTTTCACCAAGAGTCACACTGAAGGGCCTAGAGATTCCTAGAGAGAACACTCCACTCGGCATTTGTAGCTCCTCCAGCGCATTTCTATGGCCAATGTCTGGCAGATGTTGACCAGAGTTGCACTGGAGGAGAGATTCCTAGAGAGGAATTCTCTCGGGTAAAAAGAGTTTTTGTTATTTGCGGTTTTTCCATATTCACAGGGGTCCTGTGCCCCTAACCCCAGTGAATGTGGAGGGATGAGTGTGTGCGTGTATACGTACGTACACACACACACACACAGAGTGTGAGCCTTGGTTGGGAGGAAGTGATTTTCATGTTAATCTGTGTTGGTCTGTGGTTGAAGTGATCCATTGTCTGCTGGGAAATCCCCTGACCATGGGTCGTCTTGATTTTGGGGTTTTTCAGGACTGGCAGCCAAACTTTGTTCTTTTTTCCTGTGAATGTCCTCCATTTTGAGCCTGACTAAGGAACACGGATTTACATTTCAGGAGTGTTTTTAGCTTTTTATTTTCTGTCCAGGAGGAATTCCAAAGTGTCCTCCATTCTGAGCCTGACTAAGGAGCAGGGATCTCCATTTCTAGGAGTGCTTTTAGAGTAAGAAGCATTGATTTACATTTCTATTAATGTTTGGAGTTTTTGTCTAGGAATGTGCTTCATTCACAGCCTGACTAAGGAGCAGGGATCTATATTTCTAGGAGTGCTTTTAGCTTTTTATTTTCTGTCCAGGAGGAACTCCAAAGTGTCCTCCATTTTGAGCCTGACTAAGGAGCCTGGATCTCCATTTCTAGTAGCGTTTCACAGCTTTCATTTTGGCCATGCCCCCCCCTTCCCCTCTCCCTCGGACGCCCTCCATTTTGTGGAGCCCGGTCTTCTGGGGCTCTGCTGCTGGGAAGGAAAGGCAAGGAAAGGAAAGGAAGGAAGGGCCCGGAGGAGGAGAAGGAGGAGAGGCCGCCGCCTTGCTGCCCTGGGAAGGAAGAGAGAAGGCGGGGGTCCTCCTTGTCCTCCGTCCTCGTCCTCCTCGGTCCTCGGTGCTCACCTTGACGCGGGGCTGCTCTCCGAGGGGGGCTCCGGGGGAGAGGGAGAGGCTCTCGAGGGCGGCGCGGAGGCCCAGGGCGGCGCCGGCCCCCACTTCGGCGATGAGGTTGTGGCCGCAGGCGTGGCCCAGGCCGGGCAAGGCGTCGTACTCGCACAGGAAGCCCAGCCGGAGCAGCGGGCGGCGGGGAAGGAGGAGGAGGAGGCCCGCCTCGGGCGGCGAGGGCGGAGGGGAGGCCTCGGGCCCAGGCCCCGCATCGCCATCGCCATCGCCATCGCCTCCGCCCCACTCCCACTCCCACTCCGCCCGGAAGGCCGTCTCCAGCTTGTAGCTCCGCTGCACCCGCCACCCGACGGAGGAGAAGAAGCGGGCGAGGGCCTCGTGGGCCTGGCGCTCCTGGTAGGCCAGCTCCGGCCGGCCCCAGATCTCCCGGCTCAGACCCGCCAGCCCCAAAGAGCTCGCCTCGATCCCCGACGACGCGCGGCGCTTCAGCTCCTCCAGCACCGAGGCCATTTTCTGCTCTGCCTCAGGACTGACTGCGTCTAAGTCTCCAGGCGCTCCTCTCCCGACCTTACAGGCGTCGGCTCTGAACCGCCTTCGAACTCCCGCCGCTATTGAAGGCATGGCCGGCTACGACGCCCCGCCCTGAGCGCGAGGGCTCTTGGGAAGTGTAGTTCTCTGGGCAGGGAGGGCGGCAGAGGAACTCCGTTTGAGGACGCTCTGCGCGTGACGAGGGCCTCCCTCTGGTCACGTGCTCTTGGGGGGCGGGCGGTTGGGTTAAGGAGGCTATAGTGCGGCAGAGGCCTGCCTTTGTTGTTACGAGCCTTATGTCGTTTCCGGAGTTTTCTCGGCAAAGTTTATGGTGCTATTTATCCTCGTAAAGATCAGTTTACAGGACATTTCCTCAGAACACAATATCTAGGCCTGGGACCTTTGATAGAGCAATATCCACTTGAGAACATCTTATCAGGACGCTTTGGTTAGAACAGTGTAATTAGCTAAACATTGTCCTAGCATGGCCTGCTCAAAGTACACAAAAGAAAAATAATGTTTCAAAGCTACTTCAAGGCAACCCTATCCTGGGGTTTTCTTGGCAAACCTCTCTTGGTTCAGAGGAGGTTTGCCATGGTCTTCCCCTGAGGCTGAGAGAGTGTGACTTGGGCATGGTCACCCAGTGGGGTTTGCATGGGCAGTATTAGTGAGCCAGTGGGCCTAGTGGTTTGGTCGTTGGACTGAGACTCTGGAGACCAGGATTTGATTCCACGCTCAGCCATGGAAAGGAAAGGCCATGGCAAACCTCTGAACAAATCTTGCCAAGAAAGCCCCATGATAGATTTGCCTCAGATTCACCATAAATTGGTAACAACTTGAAGGCATACAACACACATAGGCCATGCTAATCTATTCAGCCTGTATCCAGAAAACATTGTAGGCTGAGCAGGCTTAAACTCAGAGGTAGTGAAGACTGGAGGAAGGAACATTAACAAGTGAAGATATGCAGATGACACACACTACTAGTAGAAACAAACAAAAACCTGGAGCAATTACTGAAGAAGATCAAGGAAGAAAGTGCCAAGGTTGGACTAATGTTAAAAACAAAAATAATGACCATGGAAGATCTACAAGAACTCATCCTAGATAGGGAGAAAATTGAAATAGTCAAAAAGTTCCAGTACTTTGGATCCAATATTGATCAGAATAGCAACTACAATGAAAGAATCAAAAGGCAACTTCTTATGGCAGGGGTAGGCAACCTTTTTGAGCCAGGGGCCGGGTTGCTGTCCCTCAGACAATTGGGGGGCCGAAGCACCAAAAATAAATAAATAAATAAATAAATAAATACATTTTTTTAAAAAAATTAAAAAATTTTAAAAATATGCATGCACACTCTCTCAGCCCCAGAAAAGCCATGGCAAAACCCCTGTGGAGATTTTGCCAAGAAAACCCCAAGAAGAAGTAATAACAACAATAATCAATATCATCATGGCGGGCGGCAGCGGTGGCGGCGATGGCAGGACCGGCCTGGGGCCGGTCCAAAGGCCTCGGGGGGCCACATCCGGCCCCCGGGCCTTAGGTTGCCTACCCCTGTCTTATGGGATCCTCCTCCCACCCTAATAAGGGCATCATTTACAGGAGGATTGTAAGAAGGCTGGAGAAGGAGAGTTACAGGAGGACCCCCGAACTGGGTTTACATTTTTTGAACATAAGACATTCGAATATACTGTTAATCTATATATAAATCCAATGTATCTATATATTTGAATGAATAATTGTGGATATATGGGTATGTATGAGAATATATACACACACACATATATATATTATATAGGTACATGTTTACAAGCACTTAGTAATTATTTGTATACAGACTGTTTATTTACAGAGTGGAGAGAGAGAGTGAGAGCGGGATACACACACACACACACACACACATATATATATATATATATATATATATGTAAATGCGCATATGAATATAAATATGTATGTTCCTAATAAAAGTATGTGTGTGTGTGTGTCTATATATATAGTTGTGTGCTTTTTTGTGTACTACCTGTATTGAAGCATAGTTCTATATCCATGCATAGTTTATTTGTAAACACAACCTTACTTCTATGTTTACAGATGAGTCTGATACTGGGGCTGGCAACACAGCCCAGGAGTCAATAGGGGAGGATGTTGCTGGAGGAGAGCATTGGTAAGCTTCAAACCATCAACCCCCCCCCCCCCAAAATGTATAATTATCAGTCCTAACAATACAATGATTATAGTTCAAACCTTATAATGCTATCATGATTTCCTTTCTAATTTCTTCTCAATCACAGTTGAATTGTAGCAGCAGGCTGTGAAGAGGCTTCTCCAGGCCCAAGTGTTGCGCCGCGGCAGGAGAGAAGTTTGGAGGAGCAACTCCAAGAGATTCTCCCTCAGCTGTCTCACGGTAAGCTGGATAATGTAACCATTTATTTCCCTAATTAAAAGTATATTTATTACATTATATGTATTAAACACTGGTGGCACACACGTGTAGCACTGTTGGATGATTGATAACCTTATGAACTACTTATTTACTCTCCACAGTGATGCGACAGCTTGGAGAAAGACAGAAATAAGTATCTGGTCAGGAGACACGACCAGATCATGATTTGGATGGACCACTTCAAGGCATCCCAAAACCCCTCTTTCTTAAGGGATTGCATCCATCCAACCCCTTTTTATCAGATAATTTGAGTTATGGATGTGTGTTTCTGTGTGTGCGTCCATGTCTATTTGTCTGTGTGTGTTCCCCTTTCTCCCCATCCCCCCCCCCACCTGCTGCTCTGTGATGTAACAGGCAGCAGGTTATTTTAATTTATTGTCTTCCCAATTCCCGAGGCTTAATGTCTTAGTTTGTATTCTAATCTGTGTTCTTGTGTGTGTGTGTGTGTTTATATATATATATATATATTACAAAATCTCAATTTAAAGAATATATTTATTTTTTAAAAAAGCGTGTACGTGTGATCTCATTTTTCTTTCATGCACTTTTTCGGGGGGACAAAAAGAGATTATTGGGGCTGTCAGAATTGAGGAAGAATAATAAAAAAAGAAAAGTTTGGAAAGGCAATGAAGGGAATAAGAACAACACCTGGATTAAGGAGAGGAAAATACCAAGAATATGCCCAATGAGGACCTGAATTGCAGGTGAAGAGAAAGGAAAGGTGGTATTATAGGTAGATGTAGAGGAGTGTTGGATGAGGTAGTAAGGCGAGGATGAAGGCAGAGAAACAATTTAAAGGATATGAATCATATTAGTGTTAAAAGTAACATCAAGATGGCTAGGGTGAAGGCAATACGAAGAAACGGTTGGATGGATGAGTTCAACAGGACATGAACTCTCAAAGCAGATTCGGATATTCTTTTTATTGCTGGTATGTATATAATGCCACTGGAACATTTGATGTTCATTTTAGCTCAGATGCATGCAGCAGGAATTGGAGACAGGAACTGGAGACAGGACTTGCTACGAATAGTTAAGCTGTAAAAGCCAGCAACATGCAGAACAAGTATTAGCATTACCAATGAACAATGAATTCCTATAGATAAACACAATATATGGGGTGGGAAATAGATGTCCATCCTGTTTGATAAAGCCATTGGTAACCAGGAATAGTTGTTCACACATTACAGAACATGCATACAGAAAAATAAAATATTGCTATGCTATGCAGATTGTAATTTTACATGGTACAGTAACAAAATACAGTAAGGAGGCAAATTAATATATGTCATTACATTACTCTAACATTTATTGTATTCAAGTAGTCATGCCATATGTGTGTATGTGTATATGCATATGTATTCATATAAATATATATGTATTAATAACATATTACAGAAATAACATGTATAACACATGTAATATATATATTACAAACTTCATTACATATATATATTTCAATAAATATATATACACATATACAATATATATGTGTATATGTACATACATATATGTATATATGTACATACATATAATCATTTAATTATACTAAAAACACACACACACACAGAGGTTTTCAAGCGACATGTTTTATATATATACTGTAAACATATTTAAATATGTATATAGATATAAACACCTAATAGATATGTATCTATATATACCTAAATATCTCTCTCTATATATGTGTGTGTGTGTGTGCGTGCGTGCAATAAATGCATACAAGAATATATATATATGTGTGTGTGTGTGCCTGTGTGTACATATATATGTGTATATATATGTAAATATATATATAGATATGCATAAATGTATGTGTGTGTATATATATGTGTATCTGTATATACATATATATACATACAAATATACATATGTATACATAATATGCATATATATATAGTTATGATGGTTGATTTGATATAAAGACCACCTTTGGGTCCCTGTCATAGCCCTGGGCTGGGAGCAGCCTTTACTGCCATTAACTCAAAGCATGCACATCACGTAGGCACCTCAGCTAGGGTTACATCTGCATTTACAACCATTTACAGATCAAAAGGGCCAAAGCTTAGGAGCTGCAAAGCAAGACATTCACACCTAGAAGATTTATGAGTGCCAGCCAGGATGTGTCTGGCTGAAGATGAGATAACAATATCCCATCTCCTCCTCCTGGAAACTGTCTACTTCAAAGAGTAGTAATCGAAATCCTTTGATATACAATAGCAACTCTTCACCTCAGGGTAGGATTAAGGGTAGAAATGATCCCCAAAATCTCAGGCACATTGGGATCTGGCTAGATTTCATGGTGACACTGTGTCACTGTGATTTCTGACTAGAGTCTCGGGCTCTGTCCAGTGCCCTTTCCCTTTCATAATGGTTGAGTCTATCCCTCTTCATTCATTGTTGGAGCAGCCTCCTTCAGGTAATTATCACCATTCGAAAACCTTGTGTTTCCTATCCAACCTAACTACTTTACTCCTGAGTTCTTGTGTGTATGCGTGTATGTTAGGGTGTCTTTGTATGTTTGAACCTCTGTGTATACATGTGCTTGCTCATTGATTTATTTTTCTCCCCGTGTGATAACGCCCCAGGATTGGAAAGGGCAGCTATGAAAGAACTAGATAGGCTCCTAAAGTGCAAAGATATAATTCTGAACATTAAAGTGAGAATAGTCCATACCATCATATTTCCCATCACTTATGTGCGCGTGTGAGAGCTGGACAGTGAAGAAAGTGGACAGAAAGAAAATAAACTAATTTGAGATGTGGTGCTGGAGAAGAGTAATGAGGATACTGTTGATGGCCAAGAAGACAAACAAATGGGTCCTGGATCAAACCAGAACTCTAGCAGCCAACATGACAAAACAGAGATCTTGCAGCACCTTTGAGACTAACTAAAGAAAGAAGTTGGCAGCATGTGCTTTTATAGACTTAAGTCTACTTCCTCAGATGCATTCTGAGGAAGACTGAGAAGTAGACTGAGTAGATTGTGAAGTAGACTTAAATCTCCCAAAGCTCCTGCTGCCAACTTCTTTCTTTAGTTTGTCTCAACGGTGATACAAGATCTCTGTACGTACTATTCTACAAACTAGCATGGCTATATCTTTATATTCAATGACAAAACTGAGGCTGTCGTACTTTGGACACATCATGAGAAGACAATCATTAGAAAAAACAATAATGCTAGGGAAGGTGGAGAGCATTAGAAAAAAGGGAGACCACATGCCAGATGGTTGGACTCAATTAGACAGGCCACAGACCTGAGCTTGCAGGATCTGAGCAGAGCAGTGGGGGACAGGGGTCTTGGAGATGTCTCATCCATAGGGTTGCCATGAGTCGACTCAAGGGCAGTTAACAATAAAATCACTGCCCCAATATGGTGATGTAGCAGAATCGTTATTTGGGGAAACCCATTGTACTATGTTGGTAATGATTTTTGTGTAAAGCTGTAAATGTGCATTCTTAAAGATATATGTACTTTCCTGCAGATAATCAACAGGGACACGCTCCCTATGTTCAGTCCCTAGTACATGTTGTAGTACATCAGTCCGGATAAATCTGTTTCTGTCCCATATCCAGGCCAAATTGAAATGACTGTAATTCATTTGATCCAAAACCCCTTAAACTATGTTTAGCCTAGACCAGGGGTAGGCAACCTTTCCCCTTTAAGGGCCGAGGGACTTCAGCTCCCAGAATCCTAGGAGCTATTGGCCAACATGGGACTATTGGCCAACATGCCTGAGGCTTCTGGGAGCTGAAGTCCCCTGGCCCTTAAAGGGGAAAGGTTGCCTACCCCTGGCCTAGACTGAACTGTTGTTCAATATGAGGGGGGCAATTGCCTTTTGATGCCACTTATATTCAGACATTACACTTTTGTTGTTCTTTGCCTTCAAATCCTTTCTGACTTATGGTTGCCCTTAGCCAGAATGGCATAGTGGTTTGAGTGTTGGACTATGACTCTGGAGAGCAGGGTTTGATTCCCAGCTTGGCCATGAAACCCACTGGGTAACCTTGGGCAAGTCACACTTTCTCAGCCTCAGGGGAAGGCAATGGTATATGGCCCTGGGGTTTGTAGCTTTAACAAAACTTTGGTTCAGGCTGCAGTTGGCTCTCAAAATGCATAGGCCTTGTGAGAATGGGTCACGGAAAGTTCTCTGTGTCGGGATGGTATGGAAGGGAGAAGAGATGGCACTCCAGAGCTAAAAGATAAGCTGTTCCCAGTTCGTTCTGGCACCTGGATTTTGGGTAAACAACTGGGTAGTTGGCATGGGAACCTTTTTCCCCTTTCCTTGGGCCCTCCCTCTCTAGGGCAGATGACATGATGTTTTAGCAGCTTTGTGAGAAAGGGTGTATAAGATCGCAGAGGACAAAGGATTCTTGCCTTGCAGGGAAGCTTGCAGTTGCGGCCCTTTGTGGACAATGTGTGAATGTGAAGTGCTCTGCCAGAGACGCTGGGTGTCTGGTTTCTCTCCTTCTGACAGGTTAAGCTGGAGTGTGTGATTGCTCTTCTTTTCCTTTATGTTATTTGATATATGCTTGGCTTTCCTTTCGTTCTATCTACTTGTTGGGAACTGAAGGGTGGAATTGTGAATCTATGCTATTTACTCTTCTTTCTACCTTATTCCCTTAAATAAACAGCCTTCTCGAGACCCACCAGCTCATATCCTTTGAACCCACACATTTGGCGTTAGGCTGAGAGTGTTACACTTGTGTGATGGTTCTCTATGGCCCCACTCCACTCCACTGGGCTAGATGGGACCCTTGGAGACCACTGTAATCTCCAAATAAAGAACTTGCTGCCACCCCCCAATGATTTAACCAGTCATAACCCAGCATTGCATTGGGACATTGCTGGTCCTTCTATTCATAACCTGTAAATAGAACAAGCACTAGTCTAGCTAAGGCTGTTGGAAGGAAGGAAGGAAGGAAGGAAGGAAGGAAGGAAGGAAGGAAGGAAGGAAGGAAGGAAGGAAGGGCCAGAGTACTGAACAAAAAGGTTTTATTTTAAAGAAGGAACATTAAAGAAATGAAACATGGAAGACACCTGGTCCTCCAGGCACAAAACTTAAAAGTATCAGTTTCAAAACACAATCATGTCAGCCAAACCTTAACATACTGCAAACCTGACTTCCCTGACTAATAGTGAGGCAGGCCCACAGGCCGAGGCCTTGCTCTTCCCCAGGCCTTCTCTCAGCTTTCAACTGTCTTAACTGTCTCTCTCCAGCAACCATCCAGAAGGTTCTTTTATCACAGCCACCTGAATGGATGGTTGCCCTCACTCCAATAATGATGCCATCCTCCTCATAGATTCCAGTACCCTCTCCCTCAGGGGAAAAGGCCCTGATAAATGGAGAGATTCCCATTTATCACAACTTGACAGCTAGTGATTGAGCTGCGAGTGTGCATTCGACTGCCAAGGCCGCCGAGCTGAGCTGGGGTTGCACAAATGGCAAACCTCTGAACAAATCTTGCCAAAAACTCCTGCATGATAGACCCCAAGTCAGAAACAACTTGATGGCACAAAACAACAAGGCGACACTGTCATGGGGTTTTCTGGGCTGAAAGGGTGTGTCACCCAGTAAGTTTCCATGGCCAAGAAGGGAATCGAACCCCAATCTCCAGAGCCCAAGTCTGAGGCTCAGACACAAACAACACTGGCTCTCCCGAGGCACTTTACTTATATGAAAATCGATGAGCACATAAGAAGCTTGCTTATTTGTTAAATGATAAGACTATTTGTGAAACTAAGGAGTACAAATCACAATTTAAGAGCCCAAGGTCTCCTGGAAACATTTTGAGATCTCATCAAGACATAAAAAGGAAGCAATCTCTTTCCCCATACTGGCCCCAGTTAACAGAATAAAAAAGCTTCATTGGTACCCACCTACAGAATGGAGTCCAATAGGCACTCACTCCCCTTGGCTGCATATATGCCTCTCCTTTCACAATCAGCTGCTTAATTTATAACTATAGTCCAATAGATTCAACGTGACTTTTCTCATTCCTCACCCACCCCCAGTAAGGTCTTCAGCAATAAAGGTATGAAATGCATAGAAAACACGATGTTCAGGTTAATGTAGCATGACTAACCGAGCATTGTAAATTGTACAGGAAAAATGCATGGGAAACAGAATTAGTGCAAGGTAGCAGTTGCTTCTTTGCACAGATTTAGAAAGCTCTCTCAACCCTTAGGAAAGCCTTTTGTAAACTGAGTTGTAGCTTCATTGTTTTTGCTTGCCACCAGACCACTTGTTGCTATTTGGGTTACTGTTTGCTTCTGTGTTAGTTGTTTTTGTGTGCCTTCAAGTCCTTTCCAACTTACAGCAACCCTAAGGCAAAGTTATTTTCTTTGCAAGATTTGTTCAGAGGAAGTTTACCAATGCCTTCCCCTAAGGTTGAGAGCATGTGACTTGCCAAATAATAACCTGTTTTCTTTTTGTAGTTGTATTGTAAACAGCCGCAAACAATTGTGAAGAAACGAGATGTGTTTAAACTTAATGATACCACTGTTTTGAAGAGCTTTCTGCTTTTTGTGGTGGTATTTGCTGACAGCAGTTAACCTTTGACAATGTGGAATGTTGCTGAGTATTTAATAAATTATTGCAAAGCCTTTTCTTTGGCAAGCTGCCCTGCCTGATTAAATGCAGCTTTCAAACATCACAGACATAATCCCAAAAGAGCATTATTTTATCTTCTGAGCTCTTTTTGGTCATCCAGAGCTTCTGTAGTTTTGTATTTCCTAGAGCTCCATTTCCCAGTGAGCACAAACTCTTGTGTCACCCTTCTGTGACACAAAATGCTGATGCTAGATCAAAGATGTTGAGGATTGCAGCTGAAAGGTCCTGTTGAGTTTCTATCACTATTTAACACTATAGCCCTAAACATATGCTTTCACAAAACGTCTTCACAATGCTCGTTTTACACTTTGTAAAACGCATTATTTTACAATTTTTATACACTTCTACAATGGACTCAATGGAACAATCTTCTTCTACATTTGATCAGTTTAATTTGGTGTTTAAGACCATACTGTCATTTCTTTTTATGTTGCCTAGGGCTGCATCCACACTGCAGAAATAATTGTTTGACACCACTTTAACTGCCATTCCTCAATGCTATGGAATTTGGGGATTCCATAGCAGAATTGCATAGCATTGAGCCATGGTAGTTAAAGGGGTGTCAAACCGGATTATTTCTGCAGTGTGGATGCAGCCTAGAACAAATCTTGCCAAGAAAAGCTTAGGGTCACCGTAAGTCAGAAATACTTGAAATAACTTTTGTTGTTGTTGTTGTTACTCACAATCCAGCCCTTTACCCCATAAGAGAGTTGGGCAATTTCTGTGCTGCAAAGAGCAATCCTGGGTGTTGGTTTTCATTTTTAAGGCTCTGAGTGGAGCGAGGAGGGACCCTTTAAAAAGGCTGCCTTTTCCACCTTGGGCAGTGAGGAGAGACCCTTTAAAAAGGCTGCCTTTTCCACCTTGGGCAGTGAGGAGAGACCCTTTAAAAAGGCTGCCTTTTCCACCTTGGGCAGCGAGGAGAGACCCTTTAAAAAGGCTGCCTTTTCCACCTTGGGCAGCGAGGAGAGACCCTTTAAAAAGGCTGCCTTTTCCACCTTGGGCAGCGAGGAGGGACCCTTTAAAAAGGCTGCCTCTTCCACCTTGGGCAGCGAGGAGGGACCCTTTAAAAAGGCTGCCTTTTCCACCTTGGGCAGCGAGGAGGGACCCTTTAAAAAGGCTGCCTTTTCCACCTTGGGCAGCGAGGAGGGACCCTTTAAAAAGGCTGCCTTTTCCACCTTGGGCAGCGAGGAGGGACCCTTTAAAAAGGCTGCCTCTTCCACCTTGGGCAGCGAGGAGAGACCCTTTAAAAAAGGCTGCCTCTTCCACCTTGGGCAGCGAGGAGAGACCCTTTAAAAAGGCTGCCTTTTCCACCTTGGGCAGCGAGGAGGGACCCTTTAAAAAGGCTGCCTTTTCCACCTTGGGCAGCGAGGAGGGACCCTTTAAAAAGGCTGCCTCTTCCACCTTGGGCAGCGAGGAGAGACCCTTTAAAAAGGCTGCCTCTTCCACCTTGGGCAGCGAGGAGGGACCCTTTAAAAAGGCTGCCTTTTCCACCTTGGGCAGCGAGGAGAGACCCTTTAAAAAGGCTGCCTTTTCCACCTTGGGCAGCGAGGAGGGACCCTTTAAAAAGGCTGCCTTTTCCACCTTGGGCAGCGAGGAGAGACCCTTTAAAAAGGCTGCCTCTTCCACCTTGGGCAGCGAGGAGGGACCCTTTAAAAAAGGCTGCCTTTTCCACCTTGGGCAGCGAGGAGAGACCCTTTAAAAAGGCTGCCTTTTCCACCTTGGGCAGCGAGGAGGGACCCTTTAAAAAGGCTGCCTTTTCCACCTTGGGCAGCGAGGAGGGACCCTTTAAAAAGGCTGCCTCTTCCACCTTGGGCAGCGAGGAGGGACCCTTTAAAAAAGGCTGCCTCTTCCACCTTGGGCAGCGAGGAGGGACCCTTTAAAAAGGCTGCCTTTTCCACCTTGGGCAGCGAGGAGGGACCCTTTAAAAAGGCTGCCTTTTCCACCTTGGGCAGCGAGGAGGGACCCTTTAAAAAGGCTGCCTTTTCCACCTTGGGCAGCGAGGAGAGACCCTTTAAAAAGGCTGCCTCTTCCACCTTGGGCAGCGAGGAGGGACCCTTTAAAAAAGGCTGCCTTTTCCACCTTGGGCAGCGAGGAGGGACCCTTTAAAAAGGCTGCCTTTTCCACCTTGGGCAGCGAGGAGGGACCCTTTAAAAAGGCTGCCTTTTCCACCTGGGGCAGCGAGGAGGAACCCTTCAAAAATTGCATTTAAATTGTATTTGCATTTTATATTGTATTTTGTATATCTTTAAAAATTGTTTTAATTTGCTTTGTTTGTTTTGTTTTTGAGGGGTGGGTATGGGTGGGGTTGGGAAGAAGGGATGGGCTCTGTATTGATGCTATTTGTTATTGTGCTTGTTGTACGCCGCCCCGATTGCTTGGCAGAGGGGCGGGATATAAATAAAAACTATTATTATTATTATTATTATTAATGCTGGACCATGTAATTGTCTCTCTCAGCATGAACCTGCTAAGTTTTTATTAAGATCAACACTGAGGCCCTTTACATATACTGGTCTGCAGAGACCTGCTGTATATCTACTTGCCCTAGAACTCATTCCATGTTTATGACTGATGCCCATATGTTGTTAGCATGGTACTATAGTGTTTTATGGTTTTATTTTAATTGCTTTGATTACTTTAGAGGAGACATACTTTGTCTATGTCTTCTTGTTCTTGAAGTCAGCACAGAAAAACTAACAGCAAAATGATCTTGATAGCACTATGTTGGATACCACCTAACAGAACTGCCAGCATCTGAACTTGTTGTGTGCCTTCGAGTTATTTCTGACATGGTGACCTTAAGGTGAAGGGGGTTTTCTGGGGCTGAGAGTGTGTGGCTTGCTCAAGGCCAATCAGTGGGTTTCCATGGTCGATCAGGGAATTGAACCCTGATCTCCAGAGTGGTAGAATTTAAAGATATAGCCATGCTAGTCTGTAGAATTAATATGTATAGAGATTTTGTAGCACCTTTGAGACTAACTGAGCAAAAGAAAAAAAGAGGTTTGTAGCATGAGCTTTCGTAAACTTTTTCTACTACTTCAGATGTTTATGGTGGATTGAAAGCCAGGGACAGACAGGAGTTCAGGAGTTTAACTGAAGAAAACTGAAAATGAATGTTGGTTACTATAGACCCAGACAGCATGAGTAGAACCCATGAGTTCTACATTATTTATTTATCATATTTATACCCTGCTCTTCAGCCACAAAGGCTCTCAGAGCAGCTTACAAATGACAATAATTAGACAGGTTCTACGTACATGATACGTAGTTTGCAAAGGGCTCTCCACACATAGGCCCTTAGGAATGACATCCCATTGTTTGCACCTGTTAAGAAAGTAGATATCTGTATCTGGGCAAGTTTCTTGATGAGGTTGATGGATTTCCACTTCATTTAGCTAAATTTGGTGCTTTCCATAGTGGTAGAATTTAAAAATATAGCAGTGTACAAAAGGTTATGCTTTAAACCTCTTTTTTCCTTTTGTTCAGTTAGGGCCTTTGCAGACTGCCAGAAATAGTGCAAATTGAGTCCACTTTAACTGTCCTGGCTCAGTGCTAAGGAATCATGGGAACTGTAGTTTATTATGGCACCAGAGCTCTCTGACAGAGAAGGCTCATTGTCTTAGAAAAAAACTACAGTTCCCATGATTCCCTAGCACTGAGCCAAGGCAGTTAAAGTGGACTCAATTTGCACTATTTCTGGCAGTCTGCAAAGGCCCTTAGTCTCAAAGGTGCTACAAAATCTCTATACCTGATGTCCAGAGTCATAGTTCAATGGTCAAACCACTATATTACATTGACTCCTAACACCTGAAGTACAGTTGGCCCTCTGCATCCACGGATTCAAGCATCCATGTTTTGAAAGTACAGTATTTTTAAAATATATAAATTCCAAAAAGCTTTGATTTTGCCATTTTATATAAGGGACACGATTTTACTATCCATTGTATTTAATGGGACTTGAACATCCACAAATTTTGATACCAACAGTGGATCCTGGAACTGAGCCCTAGCAGATACCAAGGGACCCTAGTGGATACCACTGTACTTCAGAGATATGGTGATTATTAGACATTGCCTTTTAAAGCAAAGAAATAATGAGCACTCTAGATAAATACAAATATCTTCCAAACTACCAATCTATTGCCTTGATTCACCAATTTACATGGATAAATTAAGTGGTTGAAAGTCTTGGCAAGAAATACTAATGATGAATCATCCTCACCCCAAGATGGGTGAACATGTTAAGCAATATTTGTCCCATTGGTGTTAAGAACCTCCACTTGGCCATCTCTCCCTAGGGTTCAGCACAAGAGAGATAGTGAGATGGTCCCATCATCAGTTAATCAGGATCTGCTGAATGAAGAATTAACAAAGAGGAGTTTCTTTACCACCTGGCATTGTGTTAAGACAACTGACCCTATAGAGCTGTATCTCCCCAACCTACTTCTCACAAGGAGTGGGGTAGCCTATTCACAGTGTTGTCCCTCCCCACCCTACCCCCTTATATACATTTATTTACTGAGTTCTTACCACCCAACTGAGAACTACTACATAATACACAAGCCAACTGTTTTATTTATTTTTTTACAATCCAGCATACCAGCAAACAGCAAATTAATTAAATTATAAACAGCATACCGGTAAAATTGAGTGTACAAAATGAAAATGACAGTCCACTGGTTGTGGCTCACCAAAAAGGTGGAAAAAAATAATAATGCTTAGCCAAAGTACTTTACACCAATAATTCATAAGTGTAGCTCAAGTATTTATTCAATTTTTTAAAAAAACAGGGAGCCATTTAAAACCATAAATGTCTATTTTCAGATGGTTTATTGTCTACATACCATACAATAACACTGCAAATTACACCTGCAAAGCTAAGACTTCAGAAAGATTTTTTTAAAAATCCAAGACTTGAAATACATTTGTGTACTTCAGCCATTACATTTTTAAGTGAACTATCATTAAGCTACACAAACTTTCTACTACTTTTTTTTTGTTCTCTACTTTTTCTGTTTTTCATAATTGAAGATAACAGATTCAAGAACATACAGAATTTTGCAAAGCAACAGTAGCCATGATGCTAAAAAGCAGATACACAACTGCAATACCTATGCAACCTGGAGTAACATTGTAAAAATGTGTATCCTGTGTCCTTGAATCAATTTTAAAAAAACCTTTTATTGCGACTCTGCACTAAGAAAGGCCTACAAACTGTCACTGATCTTCATCCTCTCACATTACTACTTTCTAAAATTCAAGAACTTCACAGTATGTAGAATATACGCAAACAGCACAATCACCCTATAGTATGGGTTGAGGTTGTAAAAAACATGGAAAGAGGCACTGTGACAAAACTGAAGTGACACTCTCTCCAGGTTCTGTTTAATACAATGTGTTTAATGTAACTTATGGCTTTCTTTGTGAAAAGGTTGTCCATACTGGAATATGAATTCAGAGACGCAGCCATGTGAGTCTGGAGCAGGGGTAGGCAACCTTTCCCCTTTAACGGCCGAAGGACTTCAGCTCCCAGAATCCCAGGAGCTATTGGCCAACATGGGACTATTGGCCAGCATGGCCGAGGCTTCTGGGAGCTGAAGTCCCTCGGCCCTCAAAGGGGAAAGGTTGCCTACCCCTGGTCTGGAGTATCAGTATGCAAGGAATCTCGTAGTACCTTTGATACTAACTGTGCGAAAGAGTGTTAATATAACCTTTCATTTACTTCCTCAGATGCTCCATGCATCAGGGGAAGTAGACCAAGTCTATGAAAGTCTATGTTATCATTTCTTTCTCACGGTTAGTCTCAAAGGTAAGATCCCTTTGCATACTGGACTATAACATCATTGTATAAATCCTAGATGGAAATGCTGAGGTTGGAAAACAGAAAGCAGAATGTTATTAAAATAATTGTGTGCTGACAGAATTCTGAATTATTATTGGACAATACATTTGGAAATTACAAAGTTTATAGTATAAACTAACAGGACATCTTTTGCTTCAGCAGAAAACACACCCTGAGCCAACAAAAGCAACTGAACACTAACTCTTCTGCTCCTACAAATAAGGGGCCTTTCTCAAGGCTGAACTACCTTGAATATTCTCTCTGGCCCTCATGTCTGAAACACGTGGAAACTACACTCACCCCTCCAAATTTGCTGGGGTTAGGGGCACAGGACCCCCGTGAATATGGAAAAACTGCAAACAAAAACTATGTTTTTACCTGAGAGAACATCTCTGTAGGAGTCTAGGTCCTCTGGTGCAACTTTGTGGTCAACATTTGCTAGACATTGACCATAAAATTGCGTTGGAGGAGCTACAAATGCCTAGTGGAGTGTTCTCTCTAGGAATCTCCAGGTCCTTCAGTGTGACTTTTGGTTAAACTTGACCATAGAGCTGCGCTGGAGAACCTAGATATTCCTAGAGAAAACATATTAATAAAATCCATGAATAATCAAAGCCGCAAATGTGGAAGGACAATATTCCATCCAACTACCATCCTTACAGGGCAACCTCCTTCCAGCATGATTAATCTGTTTTACCTACTGTGCTGTATTAAGAAAAGAGGTATTTTTGTACTCTCCCATGACAACTGCAAGATCAGACTTCTTTCTGACTGATCAAATAACTATCAAGCATTTAAAAATATATCCATCTACGAAATAAAAATGAGTTTATTTAAAGCCACATTAAAAAAAATTAGACAGATTGTCCTACTTGGGGATAAGTCTGTTCATAACCAATGACAGAAATTCACACTAAACCTAGTTTTACTTTCTGGTTCATATTAAAAAAAAGTCTGAGAAGATGGGCTCCAGGAGATGGATGGGATCCTACACAATAATTTGTTGAATCCTCTTCCCAAACTTGGTGACTGTTAAGGGAAAAAAACCACAAAATATTGCTCATAGGATTCACCAGTTGTCATCTAAGGCAGTGCTAGTCAAAATGCTGGTTCAGAAGCCATTTGATGCCAGTCTGTGGCAAGTTTACAGGACAGAAACATAGTGAAAGGATAAAAATATGGTTCAGCTCCCTAGTACATTAGAAAACAAAATTAGATAGCATAAGAAGCACTAATCTAAGATACTTTCTTTTCTCTTGAATTACTTTTAATACAACTTAGACCTAATGGGCCAACCTTTGCTGCCTTAGAACCTTTCAGTCTAATACTTTGTGAAGCTGGAAAAGTAACTGTTGTCACCTGCAAGAAGCCTGCCTGAAACAGCCAGCCATTATACAGGAAAGTAAAAATGCATGTTTTACTAGCTTCCTCACACCTTGCTTATGTAACAAACAGCATACCTAGAGCATCTAAACAGAATCCCTCTACCCACCATCAATGAAGTATTTCAGATGAAATCTAGTGTTTGTCATTTCTAGAGCTGATTCAACAAAACCAGTGGGACTCAAGTAAATCATGCCCAACAAATCCAATTCACTTCAGTGGGTCTACTCGAAGTATGACAAATACTGAATTTCACTCTTAGTTCACCTTTATTATATGGACGGGGAACCTTAACAAGAGTTTTATGAGGCTCTGGTCTTAGCTAGTGTGAATGCTGATGAATTCCTATTCCCACCTGCATTTGTTTCAAAAGAAAAAGCAGCCTTCGTGAGCCTCCTTTCATTGCTGGCAAGATAAACATAATGCAAAATCTATTTAACTGGATAAAAAAGATTAAATAAGATACAATGTGGCCAGATTATGACTTTTTTTAGCTTAAAGGAGCAAATTACTAAGCATTACTTCTCTTCAGTTATATATATTAAATTTTCATTTATATAAATCATTTACTTCCATGTGATTCCTGCTTCTGCACAAATCAGGACAGCACAGTATTTAGGAAAACAGTGGGACAATAAAAAAGGAAAAAAAGCTTCTTTGTTTCAACATCAGAAATAGTAGAAAAAATATGTCACTACAATTCTTTTAAAAACAAACAAACCACCTTCACCTTGTTTTCCAGCATCCGCTAAATAGTGTGAAGTAGCTGTAAAATAGTCCAATACACAGCCTTTAGTGGCGACATACAGAAATGTTGTCAGTGTAGATACATTTGTGTAAGTGAACATAGGTGCCTCAATCAGAACTACAAATACATTAAGCCTGTTAAGTTTGTTAATGCTTTGCCTATTTGTCAATCATAACTAGTGTAATATATAAATTGAAACCAAGTTTTGCTATTGACTGGAATGGAATGTGGATTCAAGATGACTTTTTATTGGACTATGCCAGGGAGAATACCAAGCATCTTATTTTCTCTAAGAAACCTGTCTAGTCAACCACTCAAGAGGGGAGAAATGGTTACTGTCTAAAATACAAATTGCATTGTAGCTATTTCTCTTTATACGCAGTAACAACTGAATTGTCATGTTTTGCTTAAGTAGACAGGAAATCAAGGTCCAATTTAAGACAACTGATCACATAGTATCAATGCAAATAACCCAAAAGGCCTCCACAGTGCTCTTGAAATGATACTTGCAACCCAGTATGGGCAGGGTTTCATATCCATATTTATGCATACTGTGGCAAGGGGAACACTTTTAAGGGGAACAAATATTATATTTTCTGAAAATGAAACAGATAAAACTTTTTTTCAGTTAATAATTAGCATCATGATTTTCAATGTAGCATGTGAAAAACCATTTTCCCATGAAATCTTTCCCCTAAAGTGTTCTCCTCCCCTTCACTATGTAAATGAAATAAGCAAGCAAGAAATCCTTTAAGTGTGAAGGCTTTCTGTTGTCAAGCAGGAGCATATGTGCCGGATGACAACACAATTGTCTGAGTTATGGCAAGATCTTCTTAGACAAGGTTGTGTAAACTCACTCTCAATGTAGAAGAGAAGCAGGGTTGTTTTCTATTATTGATTGCATAAGCAATAGATAAGCTCTTGTACATCACTGATTACACTATTGGAATGACTCTGGAAGGATGCTAAATGAATTCCTGCTGAAGTGAACAGAAAATTGTCTTCATGCATATTTACTTGTATTATGTAGGATAAAAACTGAGGCATAAGCATATGCAAATGGAGAACAAGTGAACAAGACATTTTAAAGGTCATTATTCCTGATCACTCCACAGTAGTGGCCCTTATTTTACTTCCAACATCCTATTCCTAGAGTGGCCAACCGGAGGTTTTGAAAAAGCCACAAGCAGGATCTGGAATAGCAGATTTCCTTTCCAGCTCCTCAGGAACTGGTAATCAAAATGAATCTGAGAAATTAAATACACCTTTCGAGACTAGTAGCTATAGCCAATTTCATTCTTCCTGAATGTATCTAATCACCTCTTAAAGCCATCTAAGTTGGTGACACTTGCCACATCTTGTGAAAACAACCTGCAAAGTTCAACAATGCTATGTGAATAAGTACTTTCTTTGAAAATCTCTATATAAAATCTCTACTTCAAACTAACACTCCCTAATGAAGCAACTAATCTTTAGAGTTAGCATATTATGCAATATGACATACTTTACCAGAAATTCATCTAGAAATAGTAAGTGTGTACCTGCAAATAGAGAAGCACCTTGTCTATGGATTTTTATTGCACGGCATAGGTTCAGATTGAACACCCTCTGTCTCTGATCAGAATGCAAACTTCTGAAATTTAAAAGAAATATCTACAGCTCTATCCTTTTGGGAGTCACTTTCACCAGATTTGCATGGAAATATAACAGTATTTCTTTGAGAGGCCCATCCACTTTAAAACAGGTTCTTCAAAAAAAGCATCTCATCCTTCTACAGAGCAAATCAATGATGAATGTTAAAATCTGTAATGCTAATCATAAGACTAGTGTAGAGACGCACTTAGCTTAGCTCAGAAAACCTCAAATATCTTAGAAAAATGGTTAAGGATCAAGTGACATGAATGAGCAGAATATTCTCAAAAATCTCAAGGGGCAATGTTCTACCTTTTGTAAAAAAATGTAATAAGACACTGCCTGAGCAGTCTTTTTACAAAGCCATGATGATAATCATTCCAAATTAATACGGAAAAGTGCAATGGTGGCAATCGGGGCTTGGGGGCCCTCAAGCAGAGCGCCTTCAGTGGGTCCCCTTAACTTGAAAAATGTGAGCTATGCAAACAGTGAATTTGTTCCTCTGTATGTTTTGAATGTCATAAGCAAAGACAGAAGATGACAGTATCATAACGGTGGACTTTTGAAGTGCTAACAACAGTTTGGCACAATTTCTTTGTTAGATATATACATGAGGTATCCAAGATACTGATGAGAAGAACATGCATGGGCATCTCCACTACCTTTCCAGATTCATGTGCCTCAGCAATGTACGTCATTCTGGATACTGAACAGAAGGTGATGGCCAAAATGATCAAATTACAGAATATGCCATTTTATAAAAGAATATACATTTGGAAAACAACAAATTCATCATTTTATCTTATCTCTTTCACACTATAAAGCAAAAGACTAAAAATTAAATTTTCAAACCATAGTTCTACCAATGCATAAACAGCATAACATACTTTGAGGTTCCCTATACTATATTTGCACAAGAAGTTTGATTCTATACAGTATCTTTAAGGTTAAACATTCCCCACCTAGTTGTGTGCCTCCAAGTCATTTCTAACCTATGGTGACCCTAAGGCAACCCTAGCATGGGGTTAGGCAAAAAAAATTTCAGAGGAGTTTGCATTTGCTTTCTGCTTGAGGCTGAGAATATAATTTGCCCAAGGTCAACCAGTGGGTTTTGATGACTGAGTGGATATTTGAACCCTACTCTCCAAAGTCATAACTCAACACTCAAACTATGCTGGCTCAAACATTCCACACCTACTCCTTTAATTTCTTCGTCAGTTTCTAACAGAGAGATTATCCACTGCTTTTGTCACATTTTTTCTTCCACAGAAAAATTATTTTGGGCTTTCAGTTTAAGAGCCATGCTTGTTCACTCACTTTTACACGTTGATTTCAACTGGATTATACTGTATATGCAAAATTGCTAAGGGATACATATGGTTAAAAATTGTGCAGAACAAAGGCCCAGGAGTCTACTCATGTGCAAGATCAAGAGGATAGTCTTTCAGAAATATTTAAATGATCCAAAGTGGGAATATGTTGAAAATGGAGCTCCAACTTGCAAGAATGTGTCATTATTAGAGTGGAAAAAACCCTTTGTAAAAGGACCATCTGGGTACATTATGAAAACATCAGTGAACCTTTGGTATCCCTCTTTGCAAAAGCCTCATTTCAAATGCAGACAGATTTGTCAAGTAGATTACTTTTTCCTGATTGATTTCATTTGGTTCTGCATATTCTAAGTTAAATATGCAACATTTCTTACTATTTCATGGTAAAAGCAGTTACTATAAAGATAGCCCAACTCTCCTTTTTAACATTTACACTAGCAATTCAAAAATCAGCTTGAAAAAGCCCACAATGCTAAGACACTAAGCATATTTTCAAGCGTTACACATTATGTAATTTTATCTGCCAAATTAAGACAGCTAGATGATATAAGACCAAGAAACTTCTGTGAAAGTACACTGAGGTTTTCAGTTGCACCATTTGAAATATCAGCATCTCTCCAGCTATTAAACATTCAGTTCACGCAAACTGTAGAGTTTCTTGTGATTCGAAATTTGTAACATGTGGCACTATTTCAATGTGATGCACATGCTGCTCCAATACCAAGGACAGGCCCTTTTCCATGTTCAGGGATATGTAGAAGGGCTTCCTCTTTCAGTTTCACCATTCTGAAATCTTCTCTGACTTTTTCTAAAAGGTCTGGCTTGAAAATGACATCCAAGGCAGTCATAGCTAATGCTTTTGCTGTCCGCAAGGCGTAGTATTGAGCTTCTTCTGACCCTAGAAGTAAAGAAAACCACACAAGGACAAAACAGATTAAAAGAATTGCAACACTCATGTCTCTCAGCTACAAACATACTATAAGTGTAGCTTTGGAAGCTGGAGAATCTGAGGAAACTGTTCTTGCTGTTTTCAATACTACATGAAACAGTACTTTGCCACTTACAAGATCTCAGTAAAGTAACTTGTCTATGTCTGTAGTGGGCTGAGCCTCTGCCATGAGGCAGAATTCTTGTTAGATCATAGCTAACCATTGAACAGCTAGCTAGTGGTATGAAAGGGTTAATTTGTATTAGTGAATTCAACTGATACTTTCGGCATTTGCTTTGCAGTTTGGGACTGGGAAAAGATATGAAGACTGAGAACAGGCTGGGGGAGTAATTTCCCCTCCTGTTGCCAACCTGCTTGCAGTTCTCATAGCTACTGGGCATCACACTCACACATTTCCATTTTCTTTACTTGCTTCTGCACTATATACCTCTTGGGAGTACACTGGCTCCACTGGGAGGGTGCACTTCCCATACATTCTGGACATGGGGAATTTGATCACCAGTCTGAGTAAAGTTTGTTTGGGGGTCCAATTCTACCATTAGCTATGTGGGGATACTGGACCCTATATGCAGAAGGGCAGGAATGCTTCTCTATGTACCATAGAGAATGTTGTAGCAGCAAAATCTGTCAGTATTTAGTACTGAAAGAATCCTTGGAGAGGCCTACAACTGCATCCAATTCCAGAATTCCAGGTTAATAAGCCTACTCACTTGGACAAGTGAATCACTCTCATCCTAAAGTACCAAGAGTGTGTTGTGGGGACAATATATATTACTTTAAATCTTTGCAGAAAGAACAGAATCCAGATTTAAATGAGCAAATAGCTTCATGTCAGACTAGGGTGTGGGGGTATTGATTAACTTGTGGGTGCCAAGAATGTGAAGGAGGGGGCAATGTAAGTCTTTTCAATTCTTTGATTTTTATTTATTTTATATTAGTTTTGCACATGATCATTTGAGATGAACCTCTTTGCAATCCCTTTAGTGTGTTTCTCCTACTGCTTATACAATGTTGGGCAACTGGGTAATTTACTGAAAAGTTTTTCCCCACTCTGCTCCACCATTTTCTCCTCTCTGGCCTCCTCTCTCTCTTCCCAGCTCTACCCTTCTGCTCTGCACCCATCTCCTTCTTCAGCAGATCACACACATGGAAAGATTTAACAAGGTAAGAGTTTGGAGCCAAAAGCTACTACTAGGTAAATCCCATGTCTTCTACTATTGTCTAGCATGATAGAAAGAGATGAGTTGTTAGAGACCTGATCTTTAAAGTGGAGATACCACAGACTGAACTTGGTAGTGGCTTAGTATCTTGTAACTAAAACAAATTCATCATTCCTTACCAACCTTTTACAACACTCCTTATTCATTTTAATCAACAAGGTGTTTGAAGGGTAAGTGAAGTATACATGTGGATGAGGGTGGGTGAAGATAGAAGGAAAAGAACAGACATGCAGAACAGTAACAAAACATAATAGACCTCATACTTCAAGACTGTTTGTTTCCCAATTGATAGTTTTAAAATGTTGGACTCTCATCAACCCAAGGCAGTAAGCATATTATGGGCTTTGTAGTCCATCTGGAAACACTTCCAGGTTGGGAGAAAGTAATTTTAGCAAGAAAAAGGGCAACTCTGAAGGAACAATAACCAAATATGGCTCAGGGTTAATAGTGACAACTTCCTTGCCTTGTAAAATAAGCAAATATTCTGTTCTGAAAGTTACCGTAACTGTTATACCACTGTTCTGAAAGTTAAAATAAACTACTGGGAATTAACTGAATTAAATGTTCTTGGGTATCAGTGTTAGAGACAACAAATTAATCTATCAAACTTCATAACTAACATTAACAAATTAATTTTCAACCCTGATGTTCCAAGCTCTGCTCCATGTCATTTTTACCATAGTGTTTCCCCAATTCATGTACACTCAAAATACACCAACCTGCAGCTGCTGTATACTGCTCAGTATGATTCAGTGCATCTGAGCCAATATAAAAGTAAGGATGAATCCCAGGAACCACAAACGAAACATTTCCAAAGTCAGTAGAACCTAGGGAGATGCAACACACCTCAGTATTTTATCCAAAAACATGTTATGTGAAATAAAACAATATGTCAAAAATCCAGATTGTATAGCAAGAATACAGCCAAAATTGTGCAAATGCCCAATTCCATATATTTAGAACCTTATATCACATTAGAAAAGAAAGAAACAGAGCAGGAGAGTGCCAACTTTCTTCATGCCTCTTCACATGCTATTGCAGCACTTCCGTTCTCTTTCCAAAGAGATGGTTGCAAAAGCGTGCCTTTTGTCAAATTTTTCCAGCATGACAAAAGACACGCTTGCTTTTACAATAGTCTCCCTTGGAAAGAGAATGGAAGTGCTAAGACATAATGTGGAGAGGCACAGCAAAAGCTGCTACTCTCCTGCTCTGTGTTTTGTCTTTCTTTTCTAATGTGACAAGGCTGTTACTCATTTTATTCTCATACAAATGTCACCATTTCTAATATTTTAGTTTCCTACTCCCTGTGACAATATGGGGAAAGGGAGGAGAAGGCAAAAGAAAAGTCAAAGAATAGCTCAGGCTACACTGGAAGACAAGACCCTGGCCTTACTAATTAGCAGGTATAAAAAAATAAATATCCCATGGCACAGATCAACAGGCAAAAGTGAAAGATATAATATAATATAATATAATATAATATAATATAATATAATATAATAATATAATATTTCTTGGGATCAGCAACCAAATCTTCCCATGCTAATTTCATAATGTGCATTGGAGGTACATTGGGTAAATTCCCAAATGATGTTGTTGTGTGCCTTTGAGTGGTTTCTGACTTATGGAAACTCTAAGGCAAACCTATCATGGGTTTTTTTTTTACATGATTTGTTCAGGCGATTTTTCATGTTGCCTTCCTCTGGGGCTAAGTTGCATGAAGTCACCCAGTGGGTTTCTGTGGCCAAGTGGGGATTCGAACCCTTGTATCTAGCACTCAAACCACTATGCCACACTGGTTTTCAAAATTCTCAATACAAAGGCTGTATTTAGCAAAATGAAATTAAACAATATATAGAATTAATTCCAATGGTCAACAGAGTTTTTGGTCGAGAGAATACCATTACCCTTCAATTTTAAATTCCACTGTGAAGAGGTATTCCAGAATGACAGAAACACTATTTTTTATGCACAATTCCTCATGATCATTCAAGCTGGCCAAATGGCTAAGGACATTACAAGAAAGAATTACATAATTCTTCATTATGAAGGTATGATTAAAAGTTTTTAAACATGCTTTTTTGGCCCTATGATAGTATTTTAATACATTTTAATCAAGATACTAATGAAAATATGAACCAAGACATTTTCATTTCGCCTTCCAAAATCTTAAAATGTGTATTCTATAATCACCTAGCAATGTGATTTAAGCCGAAATATAAAAATAAATCATAAAAGGGTAATTTTTAACCATTCAGAATTGTCTTTTTCTGCAAACAAGACACAAAACAAGTAGAAATTAAGATATTTTACCTCTACATATCTCTGAGGCCAGTAAAGTAATGTAGAAGAGTAGAAAATACAGGTTGATTCAAAGAGAATGATGCAAAACCGAATAAGAACAAATTTACTTTTAAACCATTCTTTTTAATCACCCTGCATATAAATGAAGATGTCTTAGAGGAAAAATCAATTTGAAAAGTGTGAACAGGAAGACGTTTTGTTACTACCTGACAGCCCATTTACATTATCATCTGGAATGAAATCCATGCCAAGCTTCTTGCCATTCTCTATGTAAGCTTTCTCCAGGCTCTTGTTAGGAAGCACATTGTAGTAGTCATTTGCACTACCTTTTAATTCCACCTAGGGAGGAAAAAAAATACATTTTTTACATAAGTATCCAATCAAGTTTGAAACAAAAGATTCAGTTAACTGTATGCATATTTGTTCAGATATCACTATGCTCAATGGGGTGTGCACCAAAGAATATATGGGATTGGAGCACCTTGCAAAATTTTTTGAACACACTTAACTTGGAAGTATATCCTACTGAAAACAATGTAGTTTACTTCAGGTAAATACAGCCAGAATTGCATTCTTACCAACGTATTAAAGTTCCTCTATATCTCACATACTACAGATGTGAAGCATGAATGCTGCCCACCCCCTCAAATACAGTCAAGCATCTTATTTCTTGCCTATTTCAATGTATAGACATTTTTACAAATCAATATACATTTGAGATGTGGGGAAATATCAAATTTGAAAAAATGATGAATGCAAAGAATCTGCTCTGAACAGAGTGGCATTCTAATTGTAACCA
Organism: Phrynosoma blainvillii; assembly: GCA_026167975.1. NCBI lineage: Eukaryota > Metazoa > Chordata > Lepidosauria > Squamata > Phrynosomatidae > Phrynosoma > Phrynosoma blainvillii. Next base: position 142,185,304 of record JANUYF010000001.1, read on the forward strand.
TCTGGAAGTAAGCTCCTCAAAAATCACAGGGGCTTAATTCAAAGTAGACATTTAGGATCAGTGTATTAATCATCTCTCTCCTTACCATTTCTGTGGGATAAAAATAATCCCTCTAAAATGTAACAAACTTTTAAAAGCAAAATGTCCACAGACAAGCCTTATGTTGAAACTTCATAGACTTCAGAAACATGTAAAATGAGACTGTCATGTGGTCACGTTAAGTTAGCACTTCTGATAAATGTGAAGTTTGACAAAGTTGAGGAAATTTTACAGGCACATTTTTCTGCCAATAATATCCAAGGTATCAGCTATGCAGGTAAGTCAAGAATTTTGTATGGTGAAAACTACCATTATATGAGAAAATTGAGACAAAGGAAAAGTTTGTATTTAGATACTATACTTCTCTAATTATTTAGTAAAAATTGAGTAGAAACATCAAGATGTACCCCACATTTTAAATTTACTTGAAAAAGCTGACATTATATCTTGAACAGAATCTTGATTAGCCTTTATGAACCTTACTTCACACCCTGTGGCCAGAGCTGCAGCTTTAAAACAGTTCTCAGCTTTTTCTGTCAGGATAGAGAGCTCCCTTAATGAAGGAGCACGCAAATAAAATTCCAGTTCAGCATAAGAAGGGATGATATTAGGTTTCACACCTCCATTCTTTATTATACCTATAAGAGAGAAGAACCATGTTACTGACCAGATCAGCCCTGGTGGCGCAGTGGTTAAATGCCTGTACTGCAGCCACTCACTCATAGACCACAAGGTTGCGAGTTCAATACCAGCCAGGGCTGAGGCTCGACTCAGGCCTGCATCCTTCCGAGGTCGCTAAAATGAGTACCCAGATTGTTGGGGGGCAATCAGCTCACAGTTGTAAACCGCTTAGACATCCCATAGCGTGATATGAAGCGGTATATAAATAAGCTGCTTTTGACATTACTTTGATAATCTGTTTTTTTCTGAGGTTTCTGGCAAACAGAAACAGAAAAGTCAAACTAATGCATGCACTTGATCCAACTTTCTTCTGTTCTCCAGCCAATCAATGGACACAAAGTCTGAAGACATTCTTGTTTCTTTAAAGAAAAGGAATTTTATGTTTGGAAATTTACTCTTATCAAAAATCAAAAATGTAGAATTAGACTGTATTCACGTTGTCTGTTAGTCATTTGTCACTCTTAAGGCTAAGAATATTTAGCTGGCACTGGAAGAAGGAGGATTAACTGAACAGTAGTAGTAACACAGTAGTAACACAGAAGTGAAACAGGATTTACAGAGCAGAAACCAAAATATCAATTCATCTGTTTTACATTCTAAGTTATAGAAAAAGATTCATATTTAGGTTAACATTAATTTAACATATGTTTATACCAAACTTAACCAAGTTACACATCTGTTTCTAACACTACAGTTGCTAATTTTCAAAGAAGCAAGAAGAAAGGAGGAGAGGGGGAAAAGGAATGGGGCAGCACCTTTAAGGCTAACTGATTTTTATTTTTTGCAAGTGGTTATAAACCCACTTCTTTGGATGCAGTACAAAATCATAATAAATGTTCAGCTATAAAGCATATTTATACATTTGTGGGAGAGGGATGGAATACAATAGCATCCAGAATCATGACTCTTGCCCCAAATTTTTAAAGGACTGCATAAGGTGAGAAAGTGTATCAAAATAGCTATGTATTTTACGCATACAAAAATAAAAACCAGCTAGTCTTAAAGGTGCTGCTACATTCTTTCTCCCTCCCACACTTTTCCTCCTTTTTATACAGTCCTTAATAGCTATCTCCTGACTTCTTCTTCCATATAAGAAAAATATGCCCTGCAGGCCACATGCAACTTTTGCATATGGCTGTTTTAGGGGGGTTGCAGACTGCCAGAAATAGTGCAAATTGAGTCCACTTTAAGGGTTAGGGTTAGTGCTAGGCAATCATGGGAATTGTTGTTGTTTTTTCTGAGACACTGAGCCTTCTCTGTCAGAGAGCTCTGGTGCCACAATAAAATACAGTTCCCATGATTCCCTAGCACTAACCCTAACCCTAAAAGTGGACTCAATTTGCACTATTTCTGGCAGTCTGCAACCCCCCTAAGTCATGTCCAAGGTGTTCCAGCATCCAAAAATATTGTCTTTGAAAAAAGAATTGCCCAAAAATGCCCCAGCCCCAGCCAGGCCATTTCAGGCACAGGAAAGGCCCTTTTTTCAACAGCAAGTAGCCCAGAGGTACTCTCCTACACGTAAAATGATCCAGCAGCCCTGAGCACAATGAGAATTGTCCCTAACACCTCCAAATGATGCTGGGGCAAATGTGGTTTTTTTAATTCTTTTCAGGATAGGAGCAGCCCACCCCCCCACACACACACACTTGCAGGACAATGAAGTTTCCTAATGCCTTCCAGATGCTCTCTCTGCAGTACAGTAATACAGCTCTACATCATGGGGCAATGCTAAAGCAGCCATTATGCATTATTTTATTGTTCATGAGTTATAACGAAAGTTATGAAAGTATTTCAAACTCTCAGATGGGAGATCTCGGATTTTTAAGGGCCAGGTATTAAATTACACTAACAGATCACCGCCATTACTTGCTAGCAAATACAATACAGTTGGCCTTCCACATTTGCTAGGGTTAAGGGCACAGTACGGCCATGAAAGTGGGAAAACTGCAAATAAAAACACCATGTTTTTACCTGAGAGAACACCTCTCTAGGATTCCTAGGTCCTCCAAAGCAACTCCATGGTCAACATCTGCCAGAGCTTGATCACAGAATCACACTAGACAATGCACAAATGACTAGAAAAGCTTTTCTTCTTGTAACCTCTTATATCCCCTAGCACAACTCTATGGTCAATTTCCAGCAGAGTTGTGGTGGAGGACCTAGACATTCCTACATAGAACATATTCATCAATTCCACAAATAATCAAATCCACAAAAGTCAAAGCAGCAAATGTGGAGGGGTCAACAGTAATCTTATTCAAATTTTGAGAAGTGCTTTGTTACAAAAAGGTGTGTGCGAATCTAAGTAGAGTGGAGATAATGATACTCTTATAATGTACAATGCCCATCATGTGGCACAAATTGTTTTCAATTGGTGAATCAAAAGCAAGTGCAGCATTTGTCTGCATTCTTGTTGGCTCATTTCTAATAAATAAAAAAAACTCAAAGGAAGCAGCAGCTGCTGCAAGAGCCTCAGTAGAGGACATTTTTTTTATCTAGGAAGATGTTTATTGTTGTTAACTGCTTTTGCGTTGGTCTCGACCCATGGCAACCCTATGGATGAGACATCTCAAAGCCCCCCTGTCCTCTACTGCTCTGCCCAGCTCCTGCAAACTCATATTCGTGGTCTTTTTAATAAAGTCCATCCATCTAGCATATGGCCTTCCTCTCTTTCTAATTCTCTTCACCTTTCCTAACATTATTGTCTTTTCCAGCGATTCATGCCTTCTCATGTGTCAAAAGAACGACAGTCTAAGTCTTGTCATCTTGGCTACTAGTGATATCTCTAGCTTGATCTGCTCTAGGACCCATTTGTTTGTCCTTTTGGCTGTCCATGGGATCCTCACTACTCTTCTCCAGCACCACATCTCAAATGCATTGATTTTCCTCCTATCTTCTTTCTTGACTGTCCAGCTCTCACATCCATACATGGTAATAGGGAATACGATGGCTTGTATGATTCTGACTTTTGTGCTGAGTTGTATGTCTTTGTATTTTAACATCTTTTCTAGTTCTTTCATAGCCACCTTCCCCAATCTTAATCTCCTCCTGGCTGCAGTCCCCTTTCTGATCAATGTTTGATTCCAGATATGAGAACTCGTTTACTATTTCTATTTCCTCATTTTCTAGTTTGAATGTGTGTAAATTCTCTGGTATTATGGTGTCATCAGCATATCTCAGATCATTGATATTTCATCCTCCAATTTTCAGTACTCCTTCTTCCATGTCCAAGCCTGCTTTCCTTACAATATGTTCAGCATATAAGTTGAATAAATGGGGTGATAGGATGCAGCCTTGTCCGAGTCCTTTGCCAAATGGGAACCATTATATTTCTCCGTGTTCTGCCCTGACACTATCCTCTTGTCCTGAGTACAGATTCCTCATTAGGACTATCAGATGTGTTGGCACTCCCATGTCTTTAAGGGCGTTCCATAGCCTTTCATGATCTATGCAGTCAAAGGCTTTGCTATAGTCTATAAAGCACATGCTGATTTTCTTTTGGAATTCCCTGCTACGCTCCATTAGCCATTGCATATTTGCAATGTGATCCCTGGTGCCTCTTCCTTTCCTGAACCCTGCTTGAACCTCTGAGATTTCTCTCTCCATGTGTGATTGGAGCCTATGTTGCATAATTCTGAGCATAATTTTGCTTGCATGAGAGATTGGTGCTATGGTTCTATGGTTGCTGCAGTCTCTTGTACACCAGCGCGCCAGCGGCAGAGGGACCAGGCTGCCGGCTCAGAACTCCTTCCCTGCCTTTCTCCACCTGTGGCAAGGGCAGAGCAGAGCCTTGAAGAGCTCCCTTCTCGGTCCTCAATTCCACCAGCGCGACAGCGGCAGAGGGACCAGGCTGCCGGCTTAGAACTCCTTCTCGAGGCGTGGCAGCGGCGGTGCTTGAGCCGCTTGAAGGACTCCCCAGCCCAGCCAGCCCTCGCTAACACCGGGCTCTAAGGAAACACCTGTGGCGAGCAGGGAAGCCCTCAGCTTCAGCGGCAGCAAGAGGCGGTGGGCCGTGGCCACGAAGGACTGCTCTTCCATCCGCAGTCCTGGGAGCACCACCTGAACGGCCTGAGCTGCCTCACCTGCGAGGCAGCCGGGAGGAGTGCCGGCGGATCAAAACCCACCATTTCCACCTTCCACCAGCACCAGGCAGCAAGAGGCGGTGGGCCGTGGCCGCGGAGGACTGTTTTGCCATCCGCAGTCCTTGAAGCACTATAATAATAAGAATTTTGTATTTTTAAATTTGTATATTTTTATTATTGTTAGTGATTTTATTATTGTAATCGATTTTGTTTAATATGTTGAGGGATGGGTGGGTGGGTAAAGGAGGGATGGGATTTCAAGTTGATTTGTTGTTTGTAATTTTGTAATGTTGTACGCCGCCCCGATTGCTTGGCAGAGGGGCGGGATATAAATAAAAATTATTATTATTATTATTGTATCTCCTTTTTTGTGGGTGGGGATGTATACTGATCACTTCCAATTTGTTTTCCTTATCTGTTGACATATGTTGGTTAGCACTAGAGTTGACTCTGTCAATGAGGATTGCAACAGTTCAATTGGAATATCATCTGTTCCTGGAGTCTTGTTTTATGCCATTTTCTTTATTGCAGCTTCCACCTCAGTTTTTAGAATTTGTGGTTCATCTTCATATGGCTCTTTGTTCCATGTGTTCTTTACTTTATGTTACTTTGTTTTTACAAATGCAATCTGATATTATCTTTTGAGAAATCGTGATTACACTAATTCTGTAAAAATTCTGAATTTTCCCTCTTAGTATTTTTCCTTCTATGGGGTACCATCAATGTCTTAGACAAATGAACTTATCTATAGGGGACTTCAAATGATAACAAAAGTATAGAGTATGTTTCTATTAAAACAAATTAGAGAAACTCTTGTTTGATTTAGAGTAATGCATTAAATCCTCTATAGCTAATTTCTTTGACTAATACCCTCTTCATCTGAAGTCGGGTTGAGTTACTATAGCATTATTATACCTCAATTACAGTATCCACACCTTATGCTAATGTATTTGGTAGCATATTATTTTCAGGTTTCTTTGATACACTTCTAATTGTTCTTTTCTTGAATGAGTGATCTGTCTAACAGTTCTTTATTTCCCCTGGATTAGTGAAATAATCAGACAAATCCCAAGCCAACTGCCAAAATCTGCTACATTTCATGTGACAGAAATTTGTTGAAATTTCAAATACTACTTTAATATTTGTAAAAAATCTAAATTATACTGGGTGCTGTACATAAAGTGTACAACTTCCTTGCCCTCAAACTAATACTATGGTATGGTATGTGAGACTGTATACTTGTATGTACTAACAAAGGACTATTAGTTGGATATCTGGAAGACCCAACTGACCTGTGCGTACAGAAACATGAGGTTAAGACATCAAGATCCCATCATAGAGTCTTGGCAGGGAGCTCTGCCATTGTCTTTCTCTAATGCTGAGTGTGACTTGCTCAAGGTCACTCAGTGGATTTCTGTGGCTGAGTGGGGATTTGAACCCTGGTCCCCCAGAGTCCTAGTTCAACACCCAAACCACTATACCAGACTGCTCTGTTTTCTGGTATTGTCTGCCTCCTGGACTGGCAGCTTAAACTTGTTCTCAAGAAAATACCACTGCTCACAACAAGAACTGGATAAAAGGCCACTCACACTATAATTTAAAATTAGCCACCATATAAAAATATTTTGAAGACAGTTATTTTAAAAGCAGAAATTGCTTTAATTGTTTGAAAATGTTATCTGCCGAAGAATTGCTTTAATTGCTTGAAAATGTTATCTGCTTAGCTAAGAGGAGCCTTGCAACCTTTCATAGCTATATAAAAAGCTAGATTTTACCACATTAATACTAGTTGTACTTATGCAAACACTGTAATATATTTGTATAATGGCTGTTTACTAATAACAATACATTTTTGGCAGACTTGACTGTATGCTAACCTATGATCACATCAACATCTTTTTCAGCACTATGATCTCTTTATGATTCAAATCCATGCCTTTTCATCATTTAAGGACACTAGAGCCAAAGTGGCCCTCCAACCTCAAAATCTACATGTGAACCTTTCTATATATGTGAAATTCTAGAGGATGGTTTATGAATCTGATGAAATTGGTGTGTTGTTGTTAGCTGCCTTTGAGTCAACTTGAACAAATGGCAACCATGTGAATGAGACATTTCCATGACACCCTATTCTCAACCTCTCTGCTCAGGTCCTGCAGGTTCAGGCCTGTGTCCTCCCTGATTGAGTCTACTGTGGTCTTCCTCTTTTTCTACTACCCTCGAACTTTCCCAGCATTGCTGTCTTTCTTAACAAGTCATGCCTTCTCATGATGTAGCCAAAGTATGACAGCCTCAGTTTAGTCATCTTGGCTTCGAGGGAGAGTTCTGGCTTGATCTGTTCTAGGGCCCACTTGTTTTGTCTTTTTGGCCATGCACAGTATCCTCAGCACTCTTCTCCAGCACCATAACTCAAATTAAGTTTTCTTCCTATCCACTTTCTTCACTATCCAGCTCTCACATCCCTACATGGTAAAAGTGAACACAACAGCTTGGACTATTCTGACTGTAGTGTTTAGTTCTATATCTTTACACTTTAGGATCTTGGCTAGTTCTCAATGGCAGTGTGTACATGCAGCTGCACCACCATTAGGGACAGCCCCTTTAGTTCTGCTATCTGCTGGGGCACCCCATTCCCACGGTGCCCTTCCCCTGCTGCCAACCCAGGAGGTGAGTTGGAGCAGGGAGAGGTGACAGTGCTGGGACTGACACAGGTGCCTCTGGACTCAGCCTTGCCCAGGAGGACACCTATGCTGGCACTGTCTTTGTCCCCCCCTCCTCCTTGGTGGATCCAAGGATGCCCCCATGCAGAGTGACCAGGCAGGACCTCGGAGTCTAGCCACCCACAGGAGGCTCCTCGTGGTGAGCCAGGCACCTCCCCCATGACGGCTGGGATCCTCGTGGGTTGGAACCATCAAAGGATGGAAAGAGGGTGTGGGACCAGCCTAGCATGATCCCCAGGGAAGAGGGGTCGCCTCAGTGCCCCTGCCTGTCCTGAAGATGCACAGGAGGTAGAGAACTTCAGGTAAGCCCGCTGTTTGGAGACAACGGGTATTTACCTGAAGTCCCATTGTCCCAGTGGCGGTGCGGCTGTGTGCATGTGCTGTCATTGGGGACAACAGTACTTGAGGGCCCATAGATTTTGGTATCTGCAGGGGAGAGGGATCCAGAATGGATCCCCCATGGATACCGAGGTCCTACTGTAGTATGGTATTGCCTGCATATCTTAGATCAGGGGAAGGCAACCTTTTTAAGACCTGGGCCAGTATCCTGTAGCCCAGGTCTCGGCTGGGCTGGGGGGGGGGGGCAGAAATCGCAGCGCGTGCCCACACCGCCGCGGCGTGCACGGCCAGTCACCGCAGCTGCAACGCGTTTGTGCATGCGCAAGAGTACATTTGATTTCCAAAATGGTGGTCGCGGCAAGCGTGGCCGCAGAGCAGCAAAAACGCGCCACGGCGGCGGCAACCTTCGGCCTGGGCTGGTAAGTCCAGGGACCAGGGCCTTAACCGGCCCCCGGGCTGTAGGTTGCCGGTCCCTGCCTTAGATTGTTGGTGTTCCTTCCTCCTATTTTCACTCCTACTGAATCTAAACATGTTCTTCATATATTTTCTGCATACTAGTTGAACAAACTGGATGAGAGCATGCAGCCTCACCTGACTCTTTTTGCCAGTTGGGAACATTCTGTTTCTCCATAGTCTGTTCTTACAGTAGCTTCTTGTCCTAAGTACAGATATCTCAACAAGACTATCAAATGTAGTGGCGCTCCCATTTCTTTCAGAGCATTCCTTAGCCTTTTTTTAAAATAGTTTTTATTGAGTTAAAAAAAAAAAAACAACAACCAATCACACAGTTATAACACATTACAAGCTTACACATTACAAGCCTTTTGAGGTCTATGCAGCCTAAGCCTATGATCCACAAAAATGATGCGAAGATAAATGTGTCATCATCATCCTAACTGGAGAAGATGACCAAATTGAAGGTTCACTGAATTCAAACCCATAGGCATATAGAAAACTATATGACTTACTTTGGCCTCATACTGTGCCAGCATTCTGGCTGCATCCTTCCCCTGGAGGAGGATACAGTCTGGCATCATTCACAGTTCCTCTCCTGTTCTGCTTCTCCCTTTTGCAAATAGACTGTATTGTCCATAGGTTTCTCATTCTGCTTGCAGAAGGGAATTTATGCTCCTTTCCATCTGACTCAACAGAAGCTTGTCTCAGTACCTAGCCAGTGTCTGTTGTTAGTTATGGACTAGATGAGGGTAAACAAACTGAAGTTTAAACCAGACAAAACAAAGGTGCTTGTGGTCAAAAGGCAGATCAGGGAATAGGGATTCAGCCTATGCTGGACAGGGTTACACTTCCCTTGAAATCTCAGGTTCATAGCTTGGACATACAATACTCTTGGACTTAACCCTGAACCTGGAAGCCCAAGTTTCAGTAGGGGTCAAGAGCATATTTGCATAATTAAACTATTGTGCCAGCTACACCTGTCCCCTGAAAAGTCAGATTTGGGCACAGGAACACATGCCTTGATTACATCCCATTTGGCTGTTAACACACACTACATGGGAGTGCCTCTGGAAACTGGCAAATACAGCAGGTCCAAAATGTGGTTAAACTGCTGACTGGGGCTAGTTATAAGGAGCATATAACTTCCTTGGTGAAACAGCTTCCCTAGCTACCCGTCCGTTTCTTGGCAAAATTAAAAGTGCTGGTAATGACCCATAAAGCTCTATATGGCTTAGATCCAGATAAACTGAAAGACCTTATCTCCTCATATGAACCTACCTGAGTTTTGAAACCTTTGGAGCAAGGCTTTCTCTTGGTCTCATTACCTTCACAGGTACATCTGGTGAGAACCCAGGAAAAAGCCTTCTCAGTGGTTGCTTCCAGGCTACATAACTCTCTTTGGATCCCTCTTTCTTCTCCTTCTGCTGGCAGGTCAAAACATTCCTAATTAACCAGGCCTTCAGTTTTGAATCCAGTTGGGGTACTGCAATAGGTCTTGATATGCTTTTAATTGTTTTAAATTCGTGCTTTATTTAAGAGATTTGTATTCAATTCTTTTTATTATTATTTTTAATCTTCCAGATGGTTTTTAAGTTGGGTTGTTCTAAGGCAGGAGTAGGCAACCTTTTTGAGCTGGAGGCCGGGTTGCTGTCCCTCAGACAATTGGGGGGCCGAAGCACCAAAAATAAATAAATAAATAAATATTAAAAAATATGCACGCACACTCTCTCAGTCCCAGAAAAGCCATGGCAAAACCCCTGTGGAAATTTTGCCAAGAAAACCCCAAGAACAAGTAATAACAACAATAATCAATATCATCATGACGGGGGGCGGCGGCGGCAGGACTGGCCTGGGTCCGGTCCAAAGGCCTCAGGGGGCCGCATCCAGCCCCCAGGCCTTAGGTTGCCTATCCCTGTTCTAAGGTATGGTGTGAGCTTCTTTGAGTCCCATATGGAAGTGGGATATAAAATAAATAAAGAAGTGTTTTGTGCTTAACACTAACATCCACTACACCTGCATCTTGACCATACTGCCCATTTTTAAGGTGCCACAATAATCTTTGTTGCTTTTGCTGCAACAGACTTACACAACTACCTATCTGTAAAATCCTCACAGAACGGAAATGGATGGAAGTAAATTCAGAAGTCAAAACGAAACAAGACTAAAGGACCTTGAGGTATATTCTTAAATTGAGAAAATTATTAAATGGAAAATCATTAATATTTATATTTTTCCTCTTCTACAGTACATCTCTTCTACAGAGATGTTTCTGCCACATCCAGCAATGTTATATTCTGACTCACCGTTCAGGTGATGACTACCTATGAAGATATTTACCCTATATTGTGTAGAAATCAAACATTTATAACTCACTATGCAGGCCACAAAATCCTGAAAGGGGCAAACCAGCACATAAATGATATAGATAGCTCTGATTAGAATAGCTGGGACACTGCATGTTGAATAATATGTGCTGGACTATACAAATAAAAGGCTGTTTAAACTTTTACAGTTTACACAAATGTCTGTCTTTCACACAGTCATTAATTTAGAGGAAACAATATCCCTAGGGATTTTACTCAACAGCTACATTTATGGCAATGCAGGGTATATTTGAACATAAGCATTTCTAAATGGTTAGTAATACTGAGTTCATATGGGTTACCAAAAAGAATAGTACCCTATAAATATTACAGCAGTGGCATAGAAGGGGATTTTTCCATGTGTCTAATTCAACAACTGCTGTAGCATAAAGCTTAAAAGCCTGCAGTACATAAGGACAACCATGTGACTCTCTCCCAGTAAACTAACACTCACAGGGAAACAAGTTCACAGTGCTCCTTCATTTTATAATTAAAAGGCATCAACATCTATAGTATTTATTTCTGACATAATCCAGCTTGCATCCAGGTATGTCCTACACACTGAAGATCAATGGGTTTACAGCGGGTCCGTATAAATGCATTTTAAAACCAGAGGCTGGAACATATCAACTATAGGAATTTCACGTGTATGAAAACCTTAACATAAAAATGAACACAGATAAATGGATGCATTTTAACTTGGCTCTAATAATAGAATTAGTTTACCATGCAGCTGGAAATTACATTGTTTATAATTATTCAGTGAAGTTAACAAATTTCAGCTGTTTGAGGCTATTTTGAAGAATTTACCTTCTAGATACTTTCAAAATGGTAATGTTTAAAACCAGAGATCTTTCTATACTTTTGCCCATGTCACTAAGGCTTGGTACAGTCAAGCAACTGGCAGCTGTAGAAGGGGCGGGGGTCTATTTTCATCCCTGTACCCTTAGTAGGCCACACTTTCAAATTTTTGGACAAAAGTGTTCTCCAAAACTGATCAGCAGTCACTTCTGGTTCCCAGTTCCTGTTTTCTCTTTCCTCTTCTTTGTTTTTTTTTTGGGGTGGGGGGTGCAGTGTATTTCTAACAAAAATAAAGAGACTTGGGGCCTAGGGACAGGATGCATTAAGGCAAAGTATTATTCCCGATGGTCTTTTGGGGATAAATTTTTTAACCTGACACAGTACACAATATTGAGGAGCCTAGCATGTTTGGGAAAGCTACAAAAAAGGGGTTAGGGCTGCATGCAGCCTGCAGGCCACACTCTCCCCATCCCTAGTACAGACAGTGTTATCATATGCTAGAATGCCCCATCCCCCAAGAAAATCCCTCTAGGTGGAAACAAGCTCTAAAGGGTAGGTTAGCCCTTTCCCCTTTACGTCTGTGCAAACAGGAGATTTTAATTTGAAGAAGTATTCAATAATGAAATAATTGCTTAAACAGCATTTCACCACTAAACGTGCTGGTTGACTGAACTGCACAGTATGTAAATTATGAATTTCCATACTAACAGTTATCTTTACACAAGCTCTTTTGAATTCTCAAACACTAACTATGGAGTATGAAAAACACAAGCCTGACAATGAACATCCTAATCTGACTCTGGAGCAGGGGACACATGCCATCAGATAATGTGGCAATGGAAATGTGGGGTTTCCCTGTTATTATATATACATAATTGTAGGTGTTTGCTGTACGAGCACATGTCAAACTCGATACCAGCCACTAAATGAACATTTAGCAACTTAAGTTAAGCATCTGTTAGTCTATTATGTGAACAACATAGTGCATTAAGTGAACAATTCCCAAAGTTATGTAGCTTTTCAACACTTTCTACTTAAGGAACAGACTGCAGATTTGTCAGAAAAATAAGTACAGCCCCTTGTAATTGATCATTAACATGCCAGATACAACATATTTTCTCAAACAGTGCTGAAGTATTACTTGCTGGACATAAGATTTAATGAAGATCTCACCATGAACTCTCCATGTTGGTTTCATTTGCTGTCTTAAAACTGACATATTGTTGTATGCAAGAACAGCAGCATCTAATGCATTTACTCCTTCCCAAGGGTAAGCAGCAGCATGAGAAGCTTTTCCAAAGTATTTCACAGTCACACTAGGAAATAAAAGCCATCACTTGTTTTTAAACACTTTTGTGAAGTAACAAATACCCCTTTGGATTCATTCAGTGAACTTAATTTTAATGGGATAAGTATTCATACCAGTTTATTACTTCAAGACTCTATAAAGGTACATTACTGAAAATAACAGATCAAGAAAACAGATTGAGACTGGAAGGCAATTGATGTAGGACTTCCATGCTCAAAGTCAGTGGACTAGGAAAACTATGTACAAGAAAAAAGTTAAGCTCTGTGGAAATAAAAGAATATTAGTATATTAAAAATATTTTGTTGGAAGCAAATAAACTAACAAAACAGACATTTTTGAAAGGGGCAAATCAGAATATGTAAAATTGCAATTAAGTTGTTTGAGATGTTCTGACAATTTATCCGTTTCTGTCCTTCCACCATAACTAGCACAGATAGCTTGCCTACGCAGGATTCAAAATTCTTATTAGATTCAGTTGAAGGCATCACACACACACGAACAGTATTTGCGTGTGCAGACTGGAGTTCTAACTGAAGAAGGGAAAAAACATTCTCAACAGAGGAGGCTTGTGCATGCAGAGAAACCTAGGCAGAATCAATAACTGATATCAATATCTGCAGAAAACAGAAGACAGTTTTTTAAAGATAAAAGGTGGATAATGCTTTCTAACCCCGTTACAATGTAGAGATCAAAGGAAAATCAGTGTAAAAGCTGAATCTAAGAAATTCAAGTTCAACATTGTTCAGCTTCTACAATGGTGAAATACAATTCTAATACTATTAACTATTCTGGCCCCCAAATCACCTGAGTGATTATCTCCTTACCTCCTCTTATCATATCCTTGTTATAATCATCATACAAAGCCAACTTTAATGAACTGTACTCTGTTCCTACATACTAAGCCCATATATCTTACAGTGTTTTTTTTCTGGCCTTGGAAAGCTTGATTTATACTTATGTAAGCTTTCTAGCTTTGATTTAATATTAATTAGAATCATACCTTAGAAATAGGTGTGTAGAACTCAATGGAGCTCTAGATTTTATAAGGAATTGTGAGCAAAGACCCTGTTGAGCCCTTTCTATTTCCATTCATTCAAGATCTGAAATTATGATTCACCTGCCGCAAGTCAACAGACAACTTGAAAACACATGCAAATTGCTAATTTGTTGCTGACTGCATATATGCTTTTAAGTTTGCATATGTGATAAGATCTACAGATTCACAGTTTACAGGTCTCTGGCCAGATGACCTCAAATTTTAATCTTAAACATGGAGATTAGAAAGTAGGAGGATTGCCAAGGAAACTCCGTTAACCTCTGTAACTCCTACTTTGGCATGGAAGCTGGGCTAACCAAAGGCAAGTAGCACCTTGACCCTGGGGAACAAGAGTGTGGAAACTTGTATTTGACACACCAGTGTGATATGATGTAATGTAGTGGTGGTGGTGGTGATGATGATAGCAGGAGCTTTCAGATCTTTTAGAAATAACAGGCAGATTTCAGTTTATACTGAATAGCAATAAAAAACTGTCCTCCAGCAAGAACATCTTCATGACACCTTGAACAAATTCATATACAATTGGCCTTCCATATCCACGGATTCTTTTATCCACAGATTCAACCATCCACGGCTGGAAAATATTCCAAAAAGATACACATTCTCAAAAGCAAAACTTGAATTTGCTATTTTATGTAAGGGGCATTATTTTACTACCCCACTGTATTTAATGGGATTTGAGCATTCACAGATTTTGGTGTCCACAGAGGGTCATGGAACCAAGCCCTGGCAGATATCAAGGGCCCACCGTACTAATTCTGGTGGTCCAAATCAAGAACAGTTTCACTACTATTTCCAAATATTGCAAGTCAGCCTCAAAAGCTTAAAATGGACTTACGAAAATGTTGTTTTCAAGGCATCATTGGCTTTTGAGCTTTTAGGAGCTCCAACAATTCAATGAAGCCATAAAAGCTGGAAATCAAAGAATGAAAGCAGGGGTTTTCAAAATTATCACACATGCCCATCTGGAATTCAGAAAGCTGTCCCAGAAGCTACTCAAAATCATACAGTACATTTGTTACACAGCAGTCTCAAAAGCATAAATTAAAAACTAGAAGCACAGACATACTAAATGATATCATAGTTCTGTTCTGGGCCTTCACATCTCTAGGCCACAAACAAGTTTAGGTATCACTACACAACATGCACTAAACATGCAGTGAATCTGCTGATATATTTGGGGAGTTACAAATCTATTTAGGATGTAATACAAGGCATAATGGAAATCATAATAAAAAGTCCTCAGCAAACAAAACCACACAGAGAGACATTTGAAAGGTGTTTTCTGAAGGCAAATTAAATCAAAGGAAACTTTAAAATGCATCAAATATAGTTTTGCAGAATGCAAAACTGCTGCCATGCGTGGGTATGCTGTATATCAGTATCTTCCAGTCAGCATGGCCCAAAATAATCCTAACAACTTGGTGAAGTCTGTAAGAGTATACCCAAGAAAAGCAATTTAACAGCCTTGCCTCTTAAGGTCATACCAGACTAACAGAGTTCAGTAGCACGAATACCAATAAAAAAAGATACTATATCCAAAATTTAAAAAACAAAAACAAAATATGCTCCCCATGTTTGTTCATACTGAATCACACAAGCAAGTACTATTTTTCCTAAGCTCAGAATACCAGTACTCATCAACCTTTACATATATACAGCTGGACCTCTGTTTTCACGGGGGGGGGGGGGGGGGGGGCCATTCTGGACCCACTCACCTCCGCAAAAAAAGAGATTTGCAAATATTCAAGACCCATATGCTTGACTGGGGTGCGCCCCATTGATTTAAATGGAGATCACCCCTCTGTGAATATGCAAAACCGCAGACTTCAAGTCTGAGAAAATGGAGGCATGACTGTATAACTAAACTGTCTATACTATAGTTTTGTCCCAAGCATCTGGACATTTTGTTTCTTACATCATATTATTTGTCTCATGCTGTGGGATTCAACACTGCTACCTAATACAGCACTACCAACCTGATATTATACATGTTTAGTCACTGAAAAAAGTGGTATTGGCAAGATCTGGTTCCTGAGTTTGTTTCTTTTCCTTTCTTTTTCTCTTCCCATTCCTTTTTCTTTTTGCACTGTGCTTCACAGAGGGTAAAGCTATGGACACAAACTGTCTTGTTTGCTATTATTGGCCTTATGTAAGCTGTTTTGGGAAGCTTTCAACTAAAGAGGCTAAAGAGTAAAAATGCTTTAAATCAGGGATGGGGAACTTGTGGTGCTCCAGATGCTGCTGGACTGCAACCACCATAATCCCTCACTAGACTAGGACTGAAAGGATCTCTATGTTCACCACTTGTATTCTAAATAATAGCAATAGAGCCCAAGACCCAGGTTATATACAGCCTGTTAAGATGGTGCCAGAGGCCTTTCTTTCTGTGCCTCAACCCTCTAAAAGTAGGCTACTGTTTTGCTGCTTGAAAGAGAGCCCTTCTATGCTGGCATGCAAATAGTAGAACTCTCTCATCAACCATGTTTAACTACCTTTTTTGTTACCTTTCAGGTTCCAGGTATAATCTGACTTTAGATATAAATACAACTTGAGTATCCCTTATCTGAAATTTTGAAATATTCAAAATACAATTGTCCACACAGGTGGCTGAGATAGTGACACCTTTGCTTTCTGATGTTTCAATATACAGTGGGCCCTTGGTATCCGGGGGGGTTCTTTTCCGGACTTCTCTCTGGAGATACAAAAATCTGTAGATCCTCAAGTTCCACTGTCCCCAATGGCAACACATGCATACAGCTGCGCCACCACTAGGGATAATGGGATTTCAGGTGATGCGGCTGCATGCACACGCCACCACTGGGGACAACACAGGCTTGCCGTCTGCGGATGCTTAAATCCGTGGATACCGAGGTCCCACTGTACACAAACTGTTATGTGAACAAATTATTAAAAATATTGTATATAAAATTACCTTCAGGCTATGTGTATAAGGTGCAAACATAAAGAAATTTCATGTTTAAACTTGGGTCCAGTCTCCAAGGTATCTCATTATGTACATGCAGACATCGTAAAATCTAAAAAAATTCTGAAATCCAAAATATTTCTGGTCCTAAGCACTTCAGATAAGTGATACTCAACCTGTAGTATTTAACAGCAATTTTGCATATCTCATCCCACTTTAAATTGCATTTTTTTTAAAAAAACACAACTTACTTTTATTTTCTGCTACATTTAAAAAACCTATTAGTGGCTTGGGGACAGATGCAAAAGGCAGGCTATAAATTCTTTAAATAAATCAATTTTCTAATAGATAAACTTGTTTCCTGGCATCATCTTTCAGATACATGTAATTAATTCTAAACTTCTAAGAGGGAAATTTTAATACAGTAAAATTCAAAACTGTTTTCCAAACAACAGCAGTAGCCCCCAACCTGTGGCCACTATGGCATAGGTATTCAAATAAAATCTGAGAAGTAAAATGCCAAGTATTTTTTCAGTAGCTCCCAACCTGGGCCACCATGGCATAAATATTATAAACAAGACTGAGAAGTAATATGCAAAGTATTTTTTCTGTACTATGTTAGTATTACACATGGAATCCAAGAATACAAAAGATACCTACAGATAAAAAAAATTAAAAATATTAATTTCACAATTGGTCTCATCTTTTAATCAACACTAAACTGAAGGGAACAACCATGTTTGCACATAACAGTAGTCAACATTTCTGGCTTACTTTCGCTGACAGTAAATTAGCAGCATACACAAAGCCTGTTTGCATCTGATTTGTTTCTCCTTTCAAATCAGCAGATAAAATGAGAAATGGTTAACTTATCATGATATCTGTTCTTCCCAAGCAAATCAGGACAGCAGATCAGCCACAAGCCATACATTGCAGGCTTATGAATCCTGGTTTAATAGTAACAATCCAGGATCCTGGGTTTGGATGTTAAGAAAAACTATTGATTTCTGGTTTTAGTTGGTCCTATGAAATTAGAGTAATCAACATGCATGTATAGCATACAGAACACTCACCGTAAACTAGGATAATCCTAGATTATCATTAAGTATGAATGTAGCCGCTGTGATAAGCTTCTTCAGAAAGAGTAACATCCCTCATGCTAAGAGGAATCACTTCTTTCTCCAAAGATGCAATGCATGAAGAAGCATTCTCTACCATCTAAAGTAGTCAACAAGAAGTTGTCTGTGCTGGAAAGTTCACTTCAAAAATAAGGAAGTCATACATGATGGGGAAAGACACGGGCTAAAGGCCACTAGATGGTAAAAAGAAACCTGTTATCATAAAAGGCACAACATATTAAAATCATGCTGTTTCCAGTCTTACTAAATTAAAATAATTTGAAGCAAAATATAACAGTATTTATGAAGAATAAACTGGCATTGGACACAGTAAAAAAGAATACTGGATTGGGAATTTATATGATTCAGCATGACAAATCCTATTTTTCATCTTTGTGTGTTACATTTCAGAAGCTTCACCAAATGATATTTGAGGTAAGAAATGTATATTGCATTCAGGCTAGAAGAATTCCAAATCTTACATGGGTATCAAATCTTTGTTTTTGTGATGTGCCAATTTTACAGAAATATCATCTAAATACAGACACTCGCAAACATAAAAATAAAGCCAAATTTAATACTCAACAATGCAGTTCAGCGTCTCATGAGAGTTCAGTTCTATATTTCAGGTAAACACCAGATCAAATTTTTGGAGAGGTTCCAAATGAGATCAGAAATCAGTTGAAACAAACTCATGTAAGAATCATGTGAAGCAGGACTGTGTATCTGAAGTGCTTCTAATAGAATAATTGCAGAAAAACTCACTATACAAATAATGACAAGCCTAGTGCCAATAAGGGTATAACTGTATGTAATATCATAGGAAGTAGTTCACACCTGAAAAAGGTAAAAGGTAAAGGTTTCCCCTTTGACATGACTGTCAAGTTGTGTCTGACTGTAGGAGGCAGTGCTCATCTCCGTTACTAAACTGACAGAGCCAACGTTGCCAAAGAAAACTTCATGGTCATGTGTCCAGCTTGACTGAACAAAAAGCTTACCTTCCCACCGAAGTGGTACCTATTTGTCTACTTGCACTTTTACATGCTTTTGAACTGCTAGCTCACTCCGTCACACGACACACTGCTGACGTGTTGATCTTGTGATTGTAAGAATCAGTATCTTAATCCTTTACACCTGATACACTGATAAATTTGAATAGGTAAAATGAAAACTGGAAAAGGGGGAAGAGATTAATTTGTTAAGCGGCAGCATCCGCTTAGCTAATAAAATCTGGCAGTTTTACAAAGCTATTCACAATCAGGAATAAAATCTTGGGGATGGGGGGGAATTGCCAAATTGTAAAAGCTTTACAACTACCTAAATATTTGTATAGCCAATCTAGAAAATACTATTAATGTAAATACAAAATATAGGCTTAGCATCTGGAGAACGCTGTATGAAATCCAGCCAGTTATACCATTTGTCCTGAAATCCAAATCTGAGGGTGAGAGAGATAAAAAAAATGATATTTGTAGAATTAAAACATTCTGACAGGCCATATTACAGGGCACAATTAAGAGATTCGAATCAGGTGCCAGATTATTGGGGAACTCTGGAGGCACCCAAAGCTTCCTCACTCTTCCCCAAAATCAGTTCAGTCCATAGCATGGAAAAACCTATACTAATTAACTTGCTAAATTCATTATTCACCTAACATAGTTCAACTCCACAGATTTCTTGATTAACACTAAAATTAATATTACACTTTAACAAATGAATTAATTTAAATTGTTAAAATTCTTTAGGCTGAAATGGTTCTTTCTGCCAGATTCAGAGGCACATAAAAAACTCAGAGAAGGACTGGGACTGAAGAAAATGCATTATGTGGCTCTGTGCTAGTTTGCTTGTTATGCTCCAAAGGCTAATCTGCCTGCTGCTTCCTGGTTTTCTTATGAAGGAGGGAGAGAGCCCAAGCAGTTGCACAGGAACAGGAGAGCTGTGAAGCAATAAAAATAAGCAGGGGGGAAAAATCTATGAAGCAAATGGAAAAACAGAAATAATGACTCCTGGAATGCAATGCAAAGAACCCCTTTGTATTCTTTTAATGGGTTTATTATTGTTCACACAGTGCTGGGCACTTGGTAACTAAGAAAAAAAATCCTTATCTCATCCCCATTTTCTCCACTTCCTCCCCCCCCCCCCACTCGATCTGCTTTTATTCACATAATTCATGAAGTTTAGTAAGGTTGGAACTTGAAGGCAAGATACACCTAGCTAAATCCTGTAACCTCCCTAGCCCTGCCTAGAACAGTAGAAGAGTGGTCTTGTTAGGGACCACACCTTTTAAACAGGAGATTCCACAGACTGCATTTGGGATTACCAGATTTTACATGAAAAATATGTACTATATCACTGGTCTTTGGAGAAAGCACTTCTTGATTGGGTGTGGAGAGGCATCAAGGATGAACTGAATCAGTTCTGCACATTTCTGATTAAAAATTATCCCACCTGAATCACTGACTAATATTTATACTCAGTCATTTAGGGCTACAATTGCCATGAATTAGTGTCATCTAGCTGAAATAAATATATAATTCATTATAATTTTTTACATTAATCTATAACAAGCAAGATGACTAAAGAGTAAAGCATACATATGGTTGAGGGTGGAAAGAAGAGACAAAAAGATCAGTGATCAGACTTAACTGAACAGATTGTTATGATAGCCTTTCCTAACCTTTAATGTTTGTAAAAAAATTCAAAAACAATTTTTCCCCTCAACATGACCCCAAATGACCCTTCTAGGGGCCCAGAAAGGCCCTAAAACATGTTGAGAATGCCCCAAATCCCCTAGAAGGTATTTGTGGCCAACACAAATTATTTATTTATTTATTGCAGGAACAGGTGCACCGGGGGGGCACACCTTCCACAGTTGCCCACCCTTATTCTAAAGTAACAGATTAATTGGTATTAATTCAACCAATTAAATGATTTCAAGTAATTAGTGCTGGTGGCAATGACTTAAGCTGTCAAGTTTCTAATGGTGACTTCAAAAAAATAATTTTTCAGACTTCAAGGCTCTGGTTCAGTCTTTGCTAGTGCACCCCCAACAGACCAAGGGTGAAGAAATAGGCAGAGTTAGAGGGCTACAGATGTGCTCTCCTGCAGATGGGAATGTGCTCCCATGATGGAAACCTCTACACTGCTACCTCTACACTAGAAGGACTAAGCACAGTCTCTATTACTGCTGACATCCAGAAACAGACAGTCAGAAAGCACTCAGAACTATTCATATAGGCAGGAGATTACACTTTTGCTATCCTGCTCACTCACTTGGGAGTTCCTTCTGTTTAAGGCCAATTCTCCTTTCCTGTGCTGCTCAGAGACAGAAGGACAAAGAGAAGGGTGGCTACCTATCCCAAAACGGGGATGGAGAACATGCAATCCCCCTGATATTGTTGGACTTTAACTCCCACAATCTCCTCTCATGAGGAGTGGATGTTGCTGCTATATGACCAACCATGACTGGAGATAGTAGTGCCCATTCTTCTCTATCACCACTCTCACTTTCCTGTTCTTATGAGGAAATGTTCATCAACATACAGCTTAGATTCAGACTATTTGAGAGAATGTATCTCCCCATATGAACTTGCTAGAACCCTAAGAGCTTCAGAAGGCTTTCTCTTGATCTCGCCATCATTGCAGTCTTGCCTGGTGAGGACATGAGAGAGAGCCTTCTTGGTGGCTGCTCTCACCCTCTGGAAGGCCCTTCCACAAGAGGCTAGGCTGGCCCCCTCCCTGCTTGGCTTTTGTCAGCAAAACAGTTTTATTCAGGCAGGCTTTTAATATATAACCATGAAATGGCTTTTATATGGGGTGTTTGTTATATGGGATGGGTACTGTAGTTTTTAAAGTATGTAATTTCATATCATTTTTATTTGATGTTTTAATTGTTTTTATTATACTGTGTTTTTAAAGTGTTTTTATTTATTTTAATAAAGTGTTTTTATTTTAATGTGTGAGCCAATTTGGGTCCCTTTCTGGGAGAAAGGTGGCATAAAAATTAAATAAATAAATAAACTGTGCCCCCATGCCATCTGAGGGGAAGGCACAGCAGCTTCTGCTAAGGAAATTTTGCTCTTACTGTGCCCAGGAAAGAGAGGAATCTGTCCCTCATTACATCAAAGTAGCCCAAACCTTACATGCTTTGTTGCACATCATCAACAGTTGGTTAGCAGTTAGTGCTAGCGTGTCTGAGACAGTGGGGGTCTCAACAGGGGCACTATGGTGCCAAACTCAATTACGAGTAGCCTTGGCTTTCTCAGTGAGGAAAACTGACTGCTGACCAGGACAGGAAAATCTCTGCCAGATTGGTGGCATGACATAACCATCACCAAAATAGAAGGGAATTCCAAACAACTTCCAAGACAGCCCCACATTCAAAAAAACAAAGACAAAATGCTGCCGCCAAAGAGGATCCAAACAAACAGAAGGCCCTCAAAAGAAAAAGAAAAAAGGCATCACATCCCACTGCACTTTACTCACTCATGCTCTGCTACATCTGGCAAATAAGCTGCATCTTCTTGAGAGGGATGAGCCATGAATACCACATCTAGCCCATCAAATGCTCCAGCCTTAATTAAGTCTATTTTGCCGCCTCCATCTTCTTCAGCAGGAGTGCCCAAGACTACTATCTGAAAGGAGAAGTTACAAGGGGTCAGGGGCGCCATAAACAAGGATAGAAATAAAAAAAAGAAGGAGGAGGGGGAGAACTGTGACATGAAAACTCCTTTACGGGGTAGGAGAGAATACCTACCCCGTTCCTTTATAAACACCCATTCCTTTATAACTAAAAGATATATGTTATATATACACACACACACTCTCTCTCTCCAGAAGAACCCAGGGTGGTTGAATCAAATACAAAACATGGGAGAGCGGGGAAGGCTGGAGCAGGAACTGTGTACCTGGAGATGGGAAGGGACCCTGAGGAGAAATATGGGTTTAAAAATCCTCCTCAGTTTAAATATCTGGCTTGCATGTAGCAGAGAAGCTTTTCACCCAGGAACCATTTGAATGAGAAAATGGACCTCAGTAGGAACTTCTTTAAAAATGCTCTGACACAAGATGACAGTTCTCTAAGGACCAGTGAGGCGCAGTGGTTCAAGCATTGGACTAAATCTATGCAGACCAGGGTTTGAATCCCTGCTCGGCCATGGACACCCACTGGATCTTAGGCAAGTCACACTCTCTCAACCTCAGAGGACAACAAAGACAAACCTCTCTGAAGACGTCTGGGCAAGAAAACCCTGTGACAGGATCGCCATAAGTCAGAAACGACTTGAAGGCACACAAAAAGAACAGTGACCATTTCCTCAGCTTCCTCCTCACCCTACGCCCTGGGCAATGGGTAAGTAGGAAGACCAGCCTGCCTCACAGGGCTGGAAGCATGGCTATTATGAGATGTGACCAGGAGTCCTCCTTTTCCAGGATCTTCCTCCATTTCAACTTTCTGTCCAGGAGGAATTCCAAAATGTCCTCCATTCTGAGCCTGCTAAGAAGCATGAATTTAGGTTTATATGAGGGCTTTCAGCTTTGATTTGGGAATGTCCTCCCATTCTTTTTTCTTGGGATATCCTCCATTCTGAGCCTGACTAAGGAGCAGGGATCTCCATTTTTAGGAGTGCTTTTAGAGTAAGAAGCATTGATTTACATTTCTATTAATGTTTGGAGTTTTTATCTAGGAATGTGCTTCATTCAGAGCCTGACTAAGGAGCAGGGATCTATATTTCTAGGAGTGCTTTTAGCTTTTTATTTTCTGCCCGGGAGGAACTCCAAAGTGTCCTCCATTCTGAGCCTGACTAAGGAGCATGGATCTCCATTTCTAGGAGTGCTTTTGGCTTTTTATTTTCTGCCCGGGAGGAACTCCAAAGTGTCCTCCATTCTGAGCCGGACTAAGGAGCCTGGATCTCCATTTCTAGTAGCGTTTCACAGCTTTCATTTTGGCCATGCCCCCCCCCTTCCCCTCTCCCTCGGACGCCCTCCATTTTGCGGAGCCTGGTCTTCTGGGGCTCTGCTGCTGGGAAGGAAAGGAAAGGGAAGGAAAGGAAGGAAGGGTCCGGAGGAGGAGAAGGAGGAGAGGCCGCCGCCTTGCTGCCCTGGGAAGGAAGAGAGAAGGCGGGGGTCCTCCTTGTCCTCCGTCCTCGTCCTCCTCGGTCCTCGGTGCTCACCTTGACGCGGGGCTGCTCTCCGAGGGGGGCTCCGGGGGAGAGGGAGAGGCTCTCGAGGGCGGCGCGGAGGCCCAGGGCGGCGCCGGCCCCCACTTCGGCGATGAGGTTGTGGCCGCAGGCGTGGCCCAGGCCGGGCAAGGCGTCGTACTCGCACAGGAAGCCCAGCCGGAGCAGCGGGCGGCGGGGAAGGAGGAGGAGGAGGCCCGCCTCGGGCGGCGAGGGCGGAGGGGAGGCCTCGGGCCCCGGCCCCGCATCGCCATCGCCATCGCCTCCGCCCCACTCCCACTCCCACTCCGCCCGGAAGGCCGTCTCCAGCTTGTAGCTCCGCTGCACCCGCCACCCGACGGAGGAGAAGAAGCGGGCGAGGGCCTCGTGGGCCTGGCGCTCCTGGTAGGCCAGCTCCGGCCGGCCCCAGATCTCCCGGCTCAGACCCGCCAGCCCCAAAGAGCTCGCCTCGATCCCCGACGACGCGCGGCGCTTCAGCTCCTCCAGCACCGAGGCCACCGCGGGCGCCTCCGCCGCTTCGTTGGGCCTCATGGCAGACGCAAAGGGAGGGGAAAACGAAGGAAAACCGCTGCTCTCGCGCCCTCTACGAGAGGGATAACGCCGGGCGAGAAAAGCAGACAGACACCTCTCTCCTCTCTCGCAGACGCCGGCAAATGTCTGAAACCCGCGCCGTCCGGCGGCCTTATATAGACTCGGTTAGCGGTCCAAGGCGGGACTTCCGGCTCCCCGCAGCATGATGGGAATAGTAGTTTTTTTGTTTGTTTGCTTATTTGTGTGAGGAGGTGTCTCCCTCGTCTGAAATGTTTGGGACCAGAAGTGTTTTGGATTTCGGGTTGTGTTTTTTTTATTATTATTATTTGTAATACTTGCATCATCATCATCATTATTATTTGATAAATTGTCTATTTACCTTATACTTATATCTTGTGACTGTAAATTGTACGCCATTGGCAGGCTTTGTGTTGTTTTTATTATTTTGTAAAGTGCTGTGCAAAACTTACACCACTATGTATATAAAATCTAATTATTATTATTATTATTATAGTTTATAGCTATATTCATTGATAAATTGTCTATTTACTGTATACTTATATGTTGTGGTTTTATATTGTATGCCATTGGCAGGCTTTATATTGTTTTTATTATTTTGTAAAGTGCTGTGCAAACTATATAAATGAAAACTAATTATTATTATTGTTATTAACTTATATCCCTCCTTTCTCCGAATATAGGGACGCAAGGCACCAAACGGCAAGTTTGAAACAATACAATTAAAAAGAAAAAAGAAACAATACAATTTAAAAACAATAAAAAGCATTAAAATGTATAAAGTTTTAACAATTTAAACAAATTTAACAGTTAAAATAATTATGCATTAAAACTTAAAATGTATTAAAAACTCTATACAAACCTTAAAATCTCATTTTAAAACCTTAAAATATATATTTACATAGACATACATAATGAGATATCTTGGCAATGGGACCCAAGTCTAAACACAAAATTCATTAATGTTTCATATATACACCTTATATAACTTGAACCCAAACACTCAAACATTTCAACCCACTTCCCAATAACCAGTAATATAAGTTACTGTGCAGCTGTTGTTGTTGTGTGCCTTCAGGTCATTTCTGACTTATGGTGACCCTAAGGCAAACCTATCATGGGTTTTCTTGGCAAGATTTGTTCAGAGGAGGTTTACCATTGCCTTCCCCTGAGGCTAAGAGCATGTGACTTGCTTGGGCACAATTTTAAGATACTTCTGGACAACAGATTTGATCAGTGTTATATTTACAACCGGCTGTAAAAAAATAAGATAGAAAAACAAAGTAGTGAAATAGGCAACAGAAACTTAAGTAACTAATCTTGCAACCTATTAACCTTGCATCAATTAGTCTGATCATGTTTATCTCACAAATATAAAGTATACTTTTTATCAAAGGCGTTGCACCATATAAACATCTGTATTTCTGTGCTGGTGGGCGTGTAAGGTTCTGTAACTTGCAATTGGTCTAGAAGAATCACCATCTGTTGAGGTCATAAGGGCCTGGAGATCAAGTTTAATACAGGCTTCCCAAGTCTCATTAAGTATTTAGTGCACATGGCTTAATCTGTTCATAGCAAAATGCTTGTGGTGTGTCTTCAAAATAGAAACATTCTGTTCCCAATGATGTTTGCAGCATGCTGCTGTGGAAGGGAAGATAAATGTAAAACAAGTGGCTGTTGGCTGAAGCTAGGCAATAGTAGCATAGACCTCTTGTAAATGGCTGCTCAAATTCTGTATCAGAATTTTGGCTAATTATTTTAAATCAATATGCATTGCATTCGCACATCTCCTCGTTCTTTGTGGTCTATTTTTCTTCATAGGTTCCCAAATGAGGCCACCTCTCTGACCATGGTCCCCTTTTTCCAAAGATCCCTTCTATCCTTAGAGCCTGTATGAGGTGTTCCCTAGGCACTGCCTTCTAAGTTTCTCATTGTTCAATAATCTTCCTGCCTCCTCAACCTGAGAAGTTTAAGTTTTCATTAATATGCCATGCTTTCACTGAAGTTTGATTTACTAGCTAAGGAGACTTATCCAACTAGAGCAATAGCCCAGCTCTGCTGCCTATACTACCGTTAAGTGCTTTCTGTTCCTTTTCTGGCATCATTTGGATCTACAGCTCAAAAGCAGTGGGCCTAAATCCAATGTTAGTCCCAATTAAAGTATATACATTGAATCAATCAAACCTACATGTGTGTTGGTTTACCAGGTTCCCATTGATTGGGTCATTCTGCTATGGCTAGGAATTACAACTGGATTTAGATCATATAATCAATCAAAAGGAGGTTCCAGGTGAGCATGGGTGTCTATGGACATCAGGATTTAGCTCTACTGCTTGCACAAGATAGACCAGCCTTACAATCTGAACCCTTTAACTTTTGAAGAGATGGTGATCCTTAGTTCCCTACCAACACAGATCCACTTTTAACAGACATGCCACTGATCTCAAGGGGCAAAGAGAGAGAACCAGCCATATGTAAGCAAAGAGGAAGCCAGAATGTAAATGTATTTTTATTATTATTATTATTGATAGACCCCCATACAAAGTATAATTCAGTAGAGCCCTTTTGAAAATGAAGTTCCTGCTAAGTGTAGGGTATTTCAACCCAGCGACAGAATCAAATTATTACCAATGTGACACAAAGTGCTATGCATAACAGACAAAGAGTACCAATCTTTTCCTAACTGCCATACTAGCAAGACACCTCTTTATCACAAACTCTGTCACAGCATGTGTTTACAAGAATGAGCTTTTTGGCATCCCATGGTATCTGGAGAGCTCTCATCCAGCCTAATTGATTATCTTCATGTAAGTTTTCTTTACTGTTCAGTTTTCACAACTATACATAGATATCAGAAAGAAGATGGCAAGGAGAATCCTGACTTTAGTATTCAATGATACCAAATATCTATTAGATAGTACCTATGGAATTTGAATTTGTTGAAGTGATCATCTTATTTTATACGCCTAGATTCTGTTAACTGCCATCAAGTTGATTTCAACTGATAGCAACCCTATGAATGAGATACCTCCATGTTGCCCTATCATCAACAGCCCTGGTCAGGTCCTGCAGATTCTGGGACATGGCTTCCTCTACAGGAACTACAGGACTACAGGAAAAGAGATTCATTCCACTTAAACGTTGGGAAGAACTTCCTGATGGTAAGAAATCTTCAACAGTGGAATGTGGTGCCTCAGAGTATGGTAGAGTCTTCTCCTTTGAAGGCTTTTAAGCAAAAGCTGAATGGCCATTTGTCAGGAGTGCTTTGATTGTGTGTTCTTGTATGGACTTGCTGGCCCTTGTGGTCTCTTCCAACTCTATGATTCTATTCTATGGTCTGTAAAGTGGTCTTCCTCTTTTCCTACTGCCAAATCCCGTCATTCCTTAGAGGGAAGAGGCGGATTATTAAATTTATCTGGGGAGTAAAGAGCCAGCATGGCACAGTAGTTTGAGTGTTGGACTAGGACTCTGGAGACCAGGATTTGAATCCCTGCTCAGTGATGGAAACCCACTGGGTAAACTTGGGCAAGTCACACATTCTCAGACTTAGAGGAAGGCAGTGGCAAACCACTTTGAACAAATCTTGCCAAGAAAACCCCCTAATAGGTTTGCTTGGGGTCTCTATAAGTCAGAAACGACTTGAAGACACACAATAAAAGGAGAAAAAGGGGCTAGAAAGACCATTTAAGAGCCCATGTTTTGGTTGCTTTTTTATTTTTTGTAATAAAAAGAAAAGTCAAAGGTGGGAGAGAAAGGAGATGGATTTGAGCTGGATTAGAGAAGCCAGCAGTAGAAAGGGTTATAGAAAAAGCAAGTGGTGGTGGCAGCGTGGACAGCAATGAAGACCATCCAGGGAGTAGTGAGAAGGACCTGTGTTGTCTATGGACGTTATCACACGTGGGCCAGAAAGCGAAAATAAAGTGGAAATGAGGCATTCCGAAAATAAATGGGAAATAAACCTTAATTCCGCAAACGTCATTACCTTAATTGCGAATTTACAGTAAGCGCATTTAACATCCACACACAAGCGAAAAAAGCCCGTAAATGTACTAGAAATGAGCTTCTTGCACATGCGCAGATAGAGGAATGCTCACTGGAACCATGGCAACAGCAGGGAAATGCTCCCAAATGCGCATTTGGTTATCACATTATGGTAAATGTGAAATTACCTTAATTGCGCATTTGCATTTCCTCCAAACAACCGAATTTCAAAAGATCGCGGTTAACACCAGTTTCTGTCCAGTTTCTGTGCGACGTCGCGTGAAAACACTGGGCACTAATCCAGTTTCTGTTTGGGTTTTGTGTGGATTAACCAGCAGATTTGCCCCCGTGTGATAACGTCCTATGTGACAAATGGTGTGTACATGTTTACATGGGTGCAACTATGCAGAGGACTGAGTTTTGTGTTGGAGGGAATTATCTGAGGATATTTTTTTAATAAACAGAAATTTGGTTTATTTTCTATGAAAGGTTTGTTGGAGCATGTGAATGGGTTCTCTCACCTCACCAGTTTCCTTTGCAGTGTAATTGGGATTTTGTTCCAGTCATTTTGGGACTGCCCCCATCCCCTTGCAACCAGCCTCCGCTTTCGTTAATATGTTATCATGCATGAAGACTTTCTAAAAAATCTGAAAATACAAATAGTCCCACAAGATTGCCTACTCTTGTCATAGAGACCTCCTGACTGAGGATGGAAATAAACCTGCAGACTTAGCAACTATTCAAGTTCAGTTCCCGAGGTAATTTCTCAGAACTCCACTATCAGCATTAGGGCTCTGTGACTGAATGTAACCTAAGTCACATCTAACAGCTGCTGTTCCTTCTTCATACCATTACATTTTAAACCAGATCTCCCTCAAGAAGAACACTTCTCACCATAAAAATAAAATAACCCTCCCAAAAATCTGTGGATAGAGAAGCCAGCTTGTGCGACCTGAGAGGAGTCCTTTTAACTAGGGATTGTTGTTGTGTGCCTACAAGTCATTTCCTACTTATGGCAACTTTAAGTCGAACCTATCATAGGAGTTTTCTGGGGCCAAAAGTGTGTGACATGTCCAAAGTCACCCAGTAGGTTTCCATGGCCAAGTGCGAAATTGAACCCTGGTCTCCAGAGTCATACCTGGCTCTGCCACACTGCAGAATTAATGCACTTTGACACCACTTTAACTGTCATGGCTCCATCCTATGGAATCCTGGGCTTTCAAAGCACTCTGAAAGAAAAGGCTAAATACCTCACAAAACTACAAATCTAAGAACTCCATGGCAGTTAAAACATTAATTCTGCAGTTGTAGATGCAGCCTGTAGTCCAACACTCAGACTTCTGCACTATACTGGCCCTCTTAACCAGGGATGCGAGAGCCTAAAAGACTGGAAACATAATCACAGTGGAAGAATGAAAGGAGATAAAGTCCCACCTGCTGTGTGATGGTCCAAAAACTTTTATTTCTTAAAAAGCCCAACATGTTTTGACCTTATCACCAATTGGTCTTCTTCAGGAGCTATTATAAAATAGACAAAAATACATTTAATATGCATGTGATACTGAGACAACACATAAAACACCCATAAAAACATTATTTATTTAAAATTAAATACTTTCTGTTACATATATATTTTACTTGGGCTTAATAATTAATCAGAGAGGAGAATGCAGTCAAGAAATCAGAAGACTAGGACGTGGGAGGGCAGCTATGAGGGAAGTAGACAAGATTTTGAAATGTAAAGATATATCATTAAATACTAAAGTTAGGATTGTCCGTGCCATCTTATTTCTCATTTGTATGTATGGTTATGACAGTTGGACACTGAAGAAATCTGATAGGGAAAAAACCCAACTCAAGTTGAGATGTGGTGCTGGAGTGTTGGTGATACCATGGACTGCTAAAAAGACCATGGATGGGTCCTAAAGAAAAGCAAAGATGACTAACTGAAATTGTCACACTTTAGCCATATCATGAGAAGAAAGGACTCAGTAGAAAAGATGATAATACTTGGTAAAGTGGAGGGCATTAGGAAAAGAGGAAGAAGCATTCTAGAAGGATAGACTCAATCAAAGAAGCCATTGCCATAATCTGCAGGGGCTTAGCAGAGTGGTGGAGGACAGGGTGACTTGAAGGTCACTTATTCATGGGTTGAAGTCTAAGGGCCTTTGCAGACTGCCAGAAAGAGTGCAAATTGAGTCCACTTTAAGGGTTAGGATTAGGGAATCATGGGAACTGTATTTTATTGTGGCACCAGAGCTCTCTGACAGAGAAGGCTCAATGTCTCAGAAAAAAACAATTCCCATGATTCCCTAGCACTAACTCTAACCCTTAAAGTGGACTCAATTTGCACTATTTCTGGCAGCCTGCAATTCCTTTAGGCAGTTAACAATTACAAATATTTGTTGGTTAGGTGCCCTTGAGTCAACCTGGACTCATGGTGACTGTATCGCCAAGACATCTCTAAGCTCCCCTATCTTCCACTTTTCTGCTTAATTCTTGTAGATTCATTCCTGTGACCTCCCTAATTGAGGGCCTTTACAGACTGCCAGAAACAGTGCAACTTGAGTCCACTTTAACTGCCCTGGCTCAGTGCTAGGGAATCATGGGAATTGTATTTTTTTCTGGGACACTGAGCCTTCTCTGTCAGAGAGCTCTGGTGCCACAATAAACTACAGTTCCCATGAGTCCTTAGCCCTGAGCCAGGACAGTTAAAGTGGCCTCAAGCTGCATTATTTCTGGCAGTCTGTAAAGGTCTTGAGTCTATTTGATGTGCATCATCCTCTCTTTCTATTGCCATCTAATTTTCCCAGCATTATTTCTTTTCTAATAAGCCTTGCCTTCTCATGATGTGGCCAAAATACGACAGCCTCAGTTTAGTCATTTTGGCTTCCAGGAACAGTTCAGGCTTGGTCTGCTCTAGGACTCATTTGTTTGACTTTTATTATGTATATATTGATTGTGCCTTGTCCTTCTCTGGTCATCCTGTGTGCATAAGGTGTATATATATATATATATATGCGCACACAGGATGACCAGAGGAGAAGGCACTGCAAAATGGAGACCACTAGAGGAAAAAAAAAATGGAGGACATGACCCAAATGAAAGCTAGAAACACTCATAGAAATACAAATCAAGGCTCCATCTTAGCCATACTCAGAATGGAGGACATTATTAAGATTCCTCATGAGACACAGAAACCTGAAAGGGAGGACATGTCCTGGAAAAGGAGGAAAAGTCT
Organism: Phrynosoma blainvillii; assembly: GCA_026167975.1. Lineage (NCBI taxonomy): Eukaryota > Metazoa > Chordata > Lepidosauria > Squamata > Phrynosomatidae > Phrynosoma > Phrynosoma blainvillii. The sequence continues at coordinate 142,217,142 of JANUYF010000001.1, forward strand.
GGCCACCCTGGTGGATGGGGGAAGAGCCAATGTGGTGGTGCTACTCGACGGGACTCCTTAGTGATGCTCAAAATGGAGGACACTTTGGAATCCCTCCTGGGCAGAAGGCGGCGGCTGAAAGGGATGGAGGACGTGCCTGGCCTCCCTCCTTGCCTCCTCCGCCATTGTTCCCGCCCCTTCGCTTGTACGGCTTCTGGCCTCCGCTTCTTACTGCGGCGGCTGCGGTTTCCCTGCCAGCCCCTTCCTCCTGCGGCCTCCTCCATTTCAGGCTCGGAGGAGCAGAGGAGGAGGAGGAGGCCATTTCCCCGTCTCTGTGGGAGGCTTCCCTCACAGACACTCTTCACTCTCGGGCGCCATGTCGCGCTACACGCGGCCTCCCAACACCTCGCTCTTCGTCAGGAACGTGGCGGACGCCACTAGGTGAGAGAGAGGCCGCGGCGCGGACGGAAGGGGAGGAAGGCCTCCCTCTCCCCCGGTTGGGAAGGGAGCAAGGGCCCTGAGGAGACTGAGGGAGGCTCGGCCTTTAGGGCCTCCTGGGCGCAGAGGGAGCAAGGCCGGGAATGGTTGCCTGGGGAGGGATCAGAGAGGCCAGGTGTGTCCTCATAACCGCCAAGGAGGACAAGGCCCCGCAGGATGGAGGCCCTCCCCCGTTCCAGGAAAAGAAATGGAGGACGTGACCAAATTAAAAAGCTAAAAACGCTCCTAGCGATGTACTGTGTAAATCCATAGCTTCGTAGTCATGCCCGAAATGGAGGACCTATTGGAATCCCTCCCGGACAGAGAATAAAAGCTTTAAAACACCCATAGAAATGTCAATGCATGTTTCTTAGTGATGCTCAAAATGGAGGACCTATTGGAATCCCTCCTGGAGAGAGAATAAAAGCAAAATACTGTCATGGAAATGTAAATCTATGTTTCTTAGTGATGCTCAAAATGGAGGACTGTTTGGGAATCCCTCCTGGACAGAAGATAAAAGCTTTTAAAAAATCATAGAAATGTCAGTGCGTTTCTTAGTGATGTTTAAAATGGAGGACCTATTGGAATTCCTCCTGGGCAGAGAATAAAAGCAAAACGCTCCTAGAAATGTAAATCCATGCTTCTTAGTGATGCTCAAAATGGAGGACGTTTTGGGAATTCCTTCTGGACAGAAGGTTGAAGTGGAGGACATGCAGGGTGACCAGATATCCTCCTTTTCCAGGACAGGTCCTCCTCTGTGGTGAGAACCTGTGACAAGTTTCTTCAGAAGATGTTTGCCATAGCCACCCTCTGAGGCTGAGAGAGTGTGACTTGTCTTATGTCACCCAGTGGTTTTTGTTTTTTTACATTGGCCCAGGGTGACCAGAAGGCCTCCTTTGCCAGGTCATGTCCATTTCAGCCTTCTGTTTTGGGGGAATTCCAAACTGTCCTCCATTTTGGGCATGGCTAAGCAGCATGAATTTATCTTTGTATGAGTCTTTTTAGCATTTATTTTCTGTCCAAGAGGGATTCCAAAGTGTCTTCCATTTTGGACATGACTAAGATGCATGGATTTACATTTATAGGAGTGTTTCTAGCTTTTGTTTTGGTCATATCCTCAATTTTTTTTATTGACTGCCCTCCATTTTGTGGTGCCTTGTCCTCCTTTGCGGTGAGGACCTCTGGTCACCCCAGATGGGTTTAACAGCTGGGTTTCTAAACCATTTGTGTGTGTGTGTACTGTGGTAACTTTTCATGGAGGTGGGGCAAGGAAAAATGGCCGCAATGGAGGAGTGGGCAACATTTGTACCACCACAACAAAAGATCCATTTCATGGAAGGGCAAAGTGGGGACGCAAAACATAGTAGTCTTTTTGGGAATCCCTGGTGGTTTTCTGGTCTAGCCTCTGGCATGGAAAGGTAAGGTGCTTTTTGGAAATTGCCTCAGGACACATGCTTCCAAATTTAATTTCCCCAATATAGGAACATTGTGTGTCTGTTACTGCTTCCAAAACACACTGCAGAAATAATCCAGCTTTAACTGCCCTGGCTCAGTGCTGGGGAATCCTGGGAATTGTAGTTTATTGTGGCATCAGAGCTTTCTGATAGAGAAGGCTAAATGTCTCACAAAACTACAGTTCCCTGAATTCCCTAGCATTAAGCCAGGGCAGTTAAAGCGGTCTCAAACTGGATTATATCTGCAGATTATTTGGCACTTAAATTTTCTGGCTGCCTGGAAAGTAGCAGAAAGTAGCAGAATTTGGTCTGTACTTGCCAGGGGCTCTCCTTTCCATACAAGCAAGTGTGATGTGGTTTCAGTTTTGGATTATGACTATGGAGACCAGGGTTCGAATCCCTGTTCCTGCTGGGTGCCCTTCTCACTCTTTCTCAGTCACACCCTTCCAGCCTCTGAGGAAGGCAAAGGCACACCCCCTCTGAACAAATCTTGCCAGGTTCTTGTTTGTAGGTTCACCATAAATTGGAAACAACTTGAAAGACACACAACAACAACAATTTATCAGGGTCCATTGAAGGATATTCTGGGCCAGGGAAGGAGGAGAGGGGGATGGCTGAAATCTGCTACTTTTAGTTATGCTTTTAAATATGTAGATACATATTTTAAAGTTGGAAGGGTAGGGTGTCTTGATATCTTTGGTGTTTTCATTTCCAAACAATTGTTGCTGTGTGCCTTCTAGTTGTTTCCAACTTATGGTGAACCTAAGGTGATCCTATCATGGGGTTTTCGTGGCAAGATTTGTTCGGAGGATGTTTGCTATTTATTGCTTTCCTCTAAGGCTGAGGGACTATGACTTGCCCAAGGTCACCCAGTGGGTTTCATGGTCAAGCTGGGAATCCCTGGTCTCCAGAGTCCAACACTCAGACCACTACAACACACTGGCTCACATGTTTTTCCAAACATAGAGGCAAAGCTGCTAAGAGTAGACACGAAAGAGGGAGAAGGGGAACCACTTTTTTCCAGTTGCTTTTTTAAAACATTGGCCCTCCTCCAGTGTCTTTTAACAGATGCCATAGAGACTGAAATATCAAGTGAAGATGAAGGTTTGTGCATTACAACCAGTACTGAGAAAAGCTATATCTGGTACATTCCTTACTGACATTTTAAAAAGCTCACATATTTATTTATTTTTTTTTTAAAAAAAATGTTACTCTTTTTAGTTGCAATACCTTTGTTGGCGCACTGAAGTGCACAAAATGTGTAAGCTTTTGAAACTCTGCTAGCTTCTATATCAGACAAAAGATGCTAAAATATCATACAGGAGAAGGAAAACGAGGGTGTTAGAGCCACAGGCCTACGTTTTGTATCATATGTTGTTTCAGTTGTAGTTCAGTTGGTTTGGAGGGATTCAATGCAGGTAGAGGTCACGCCACTTCTTGGCCATGTGGGGACTGAGAAAAAGGACAGTAATATTTAAACTCCATTAGGAATAGTAAAAGAACTTTTCTTGGCATCCAGGTTGCCTCTGTCCTTTGTGAAGCTACAGACCCTTTTCTTAGGAAGGGAACACTGAATTTCTCAAGAAGTCTGTAATGCTACATCTGGAAGAATATTTAGGTAAAACATGTCAATTATGATAAATCCAGTGGAGTTTCGAAAGCTTGCATGATATATTTTGTGCGATTTGGTTGGCCAATAAAGGTAATGCTTTTTTGTAGATTTTGAAAGATAAATAGTTTCTGTGTATCTATTAAAGCAGCAGTGGGTGACCTAGGCAATTCTGGAAGTCTGTTTTCTGCCTGGTAGCTCTCCAGGGGCTGTATAGGCTGTCACAAATGTAAAATACAAACACAAGACCAAACTGGAAGTGGCTAGACATCTGCTTCTGGTTTTGAAAAACAGTTTAAAAAGTTACAGCCTGCCTAACTTTAAAATTTTGGGAGACGGCTTTCTCTCTGTCCCACCACCATCACAGGTGCAACATGAGAAAGATTTTTATCCATGGCTTCTCCTATACTGGAGAAGTCTCTCCTGTGCATTGCTAGGATACCCCTTTTGTGATCTCTTTCCCCCAGCTGACAAATATCTTTAAATTTAAACAGAACTTCAATCTAGACTAACTGAAAGAGGAGAAGTTGGTGGCATCTGAGGAAGTAGGCTCAAGTCTAAGAAAGCTTGTGCTACTAACTTCTGTCTTTCAGTTAGTCTCAAAAGTGCTGCAAATCCCTTTGCATACTAATTTTACCTAGGTTTGGCGGAAGGGTCTTTGAATGGGTATGCCTTACCTTGGTCTTATGTTTTATGTGTATTTTAAACTGTGTTAAGAATGTTAATATCATGACCTTTGAATTCTTTAAAATGTTTGTCCTATATATTCTTTTAATTGTATTTTGTTTTCATCTCATACTATAAGATGCCTTGGGCCCCAATTTGGTAGAAATGTGGGGTATAAAATAAATAATCAGTGAACCTTTGCTTTTAGAGGCTACCAAGGGAAGCAATTCACTCATTTTGGGGATGGAGGTAAAAAAAAAAAAAAGGATGGTTTGTGGTAGTGCCCCACCATCAGAGGATGTAAAATCAGCCATGGCCTGTTTAGTGTGTTAATGGGTGGAAATGAATTAATTCCCACAGGGCAAAATGACCTGCCTAGGGAATACAGATGCAGTCATATTTTTGAGTCAGGTATCTGAGATATGGTCCTTGTGGGCCTACTATGAAGAAAGGGAAAGAGGTGTTGGTCCTAGTCAGGAGATGAGGGAGGACCGCCTAAGTTTCTTTCCAGGATACTCTGATTGGTGTGAAAGGTTTAAATCAAAACCATAGTTGATGGTGTGTACCCCCTCCGCCAGGGTGCATCTGCACTGTAGAAATAATGCAGTTTGACCCCGCACCATCCTACACAATTCTGGGATTTGTAGCTTTGTGAGGCACTAGCACTCTTTGGCAAGAAGGTTGTAGACCTTGTAAAACTACAAAACCCAGGATTCCATAGGATGGACCTACAGCATCTAAAGGTATTTCTACAGTGCATTATTTCCACAGTGTAGATTCACCCTCAGACTAAGATATTGCAGAATCACTGGAGTTACATTCATTCAGCTATATAGTCCTGCATTCTGGGCATTATAGCAATGTGGCATGAAGGATACCATAGACCAGGTCTGCACAACATGCGGCCCGGGGGATGCATGTGGCCCACCAAAGGTTTTGGGCGGGCCGCGAGGATGTGGAACTACTTCAAGGCTCCTCCGCTGCTCAGCCTTCTCCTGAGGAGAGGACCAAGTGGAGGAGGAGGAGGAAGGACAAACACTTGTCTTCCAAGGCTCCTCTGCTGCTCGGCTTTCTCCTGAGGAGAAGGCAGAGTGGAGGATGAGGATGGGTAGGATGAGGATGGGTCAACAATTGCAACTTTCCTCCGCTGTTTGGCTTTCTCCCGAGGAGGAGGCCAGGTGGTGGTGGAGAAGGAGTTTGGGCAAACGCTTGCCCCTGAGGGCTCCTCCGTTGCCTGGCTTTCTACCGAGGAGAAAACCAGGCGGCGGTGGTGGAGGACAGGCTTGCCCTGAAAGGCTCATCTGATGCCCAACTTTCTCTTGAGGAAAGGACCAGGCATAGGAGGAGGAAGATGGAATTAATAATATTTATTATTATTAATTAATAATGATTGCTATAATTAATTAATTAATTAATTAAAACCTATCTGCAGCCCAAAGAAGTTTAGCCTATTTTAATTTTGGCCCCTTCCTACTGCCAAGTTGTATAGGTCTGCCATAGACCAAAGGTTGGAATTATGTGGTGTCTCAAGGCTGTTTTCATGGATGCTAGACTTCATGGCTGAATCTTTTTTTTTTAACCCAAAAAAAGGAGAACCACAACTTCCCTCTACAGCAAGTTTCAGAGCATTCCCTTGTTGTGATGATCTTGTTTCTAGCACTTTTTCAAAACTAGAAGTGAAATTCTGACTTTGGAGGGTAAAGAATATTACAGAGCATATCCAGCCCTATCATAAAGCATCCATGATGACAGTCATCCCTCTAGGGCAGTGTTGTCTATTCCAGCCTTCCTCAACATGGCACCTTCTGGATGTGTTACAACTCCCATCCTCTCCCAGCTAACATGGCCATTGGTCTTTCTTTTTTGAGGATGATGTGAATTGTAGTCCAGCACAGATAAAGGACAGGAGTTTGGGAAAGACTCGTCAGTTCTGTCATGGACCTCAGTGGCAAAAGATCTCCCCCCCCCCCACAAAACCCCCCCACAAAAAACCAATAACCCTGGCTCTGCCTGGGATACAGAACAGTTCTGTGCTTGTGTACTCAGATGTGTCTAATTGTATTTAATGGAGCTTGCTCTCCAATTACCTTACAAGCCCTATGATTATAAACCTGAAGACATGGGGCATCTTGTTACAGTTCTTGTTGATCTGGCCTGGGAGCCACCTTGTCCTGAAGGGCAGGTAAAAAAAGCTTGAAATAATAACTGGAGGTATAACAAACTTTGGGCTTTAGCTTTGATCTACTGCCCTGTCGTCATCTCTGGGTCTTTCAATCTGAGATCCTAAACTACATGCTTGGGAATGTTTTTCTTAGCTGGCCTGGGAGAGCTTGCTTCCGTTAGCATTGTTGACACAGGGATTGAAATTGAAGACCTCCTAAATCTTGAACCTCTTGTTTGGCTTTTGATCCTGATCCAGGCTGTGTCCCACTCCCACTTCCTTCTATTTTGGACTACGGATTCTTAAATTCTTTAGTTAAGGTTGCATCTGCACTGCAGAAATAATCTGGTTTGATACCACTCTAATTGCCATGGCTCAATGCGATAGAATTCTGGGAACTGTAGTTTGTTGGGGCACCAGAGATCTGCTGTGATGCCACAACAAGCTACAGTTCCCAGAATTCTGTTGCACTGAGCCATGGCAGCTGGATATTTTCTGCAGTGTGGATGCAGCCTAAGAAATTCTGGAAATATCTATATACAAAAACATTGTTCCCAAGTTTTGGTTTATGTGTGATTTGGTCTCTTTAAATCCTGGCTTATAAGGATTTTTCCTGTTTTCTAAAAAGGAAGTGTGGAACTCTCAGGCACTGTCCAGTGAACATACAGTAGCCCCTCCGTTTTGGATCCATGTCCCTCACTTATGCGCGAGGGACAAACAGAGGGGCATACAATGGGATGTGCCCCCATGCCCCCGCTTGTCCATTCAAGCCTATGGGGCTTGAATATGCACGGGTTTCCATTTTCACGGAGGGATCCGGAATGGATCCCTTGCGAAAACAGAGGGGCAACTGTAATTGTTTTGCTGCAACCAAAATGGAGCTCCATTATGTGCAAATGTTATTTCCTTTGTTTTTCTTGACTCTCTTGCCAGTCAGTTCAGTTGGATGACCATAAATTACAGCATTACTTGTGTGAGGGGGAAATGACCCTGTATACTTCTTTAATGCACTATTCACATTTCTATAAATATTATTATGTTCCATTCTTAATTATATTTGATACGAATTTTAAAAATATTAATCTCCTTGACTATAGGAAAAGGACATAAATCACCAGATGAGAAAACACAATCAGTACTATATTGAGACACTGTTTAGCTTATTTAGCCCAATATCATCTACAGCAGGGATTCCCAAACTTTGGTCCTCCAGGTATTTTGGACTTTATGCAAATGAGTATTTAAGATAACTTTGAAAGCTATTGATAATCTCCTAGGACCTATCTTTTTCAATAGCTATATGCTTGAAAATGCCAAACTAAAAAACACAACTATGATTTCCTCATGTAAGCGAAGAACTAATTAAGAAGTGGCAAAGTTACAATTTTAACACAAGATAAGTCAGATGCTGCAGCTGGATGTTGCTAAAGCAGGTTCCATAATATGGAAACACTCATATTTTTTGCCTTATTTCTGAAATACTTCAGGCCTGAGGATTTGCGCCGTGAATTTGGTCGGTATGGCCCTGTAGTAGACGTATACATTCCGCTTGACTTCTACACAAGACGCCCAAGAGGATTTGCTTATATACAATATCCTTTATGTCACTGTATTTTTTTATTAAGGTGCATTGTTGTTATTGCCTCCTAACTTAATGTATTTATTTCTTTGTCTCAGAAAATGTAAAGCAGTCCACAGTGGCTGGCAAGCACCCCAAAGTTTGAATGAACCTGGTTAGATAGAGTCCAAGCAGGCAAGCCAAAAGACACCTTAAAGTTCAAGCTTCAAGGAATAAAGAGGGAGGGTGGAAAAAGATAAAAAGAAAACTGGAAGAGGGGAAGTCCTTTTTCAAGGAAAAGACAAAGCCACAACACCAAGTTAAGGCTTCGGCTTTCCGACATTTGCTCGAGTTCCAAAGTCAAAGCCAAGTCTGATTTGGTTGGTTCTACGGCCCTTGTCAAGTCCGTCTAGCAAGCCCTAAAGAGTAAAGGTCAAGACCAAGTGACGTGGAGGTAACTGCCAAAGTTTCCTTTTGTATCTTATCGCTCAAGCTCTTACATTTCAGTCAAGAACCTGTTTGTTTATAACTGTTCTAGTTTAAATATTGCTTCCTTAAGCTAGTGTAAGAGAACTGTATGTAAATATTTGTTCATTTTTCTATTAATTCCCTAACAGGATAAATTTGAATGCAATATTGGGACATATCAGTCATTTAGATCAGTGCTTCTCAAATTGTCTGATGTGGTGGAACATCAGTGGTTGTTTTTCTAATCTGCCAGGGGTCTAAGAGTTGGAGTAGGATTCTGGGAAACCAGAGTTTGAATCTCCACTCAGCCATGGAAAACCACTGGATGACCTTGGGCAAGTCACAATCACAGAGGAAGGTAATGGCAAGTCCCCTCTTAACAAATCTTGTCAAGAAACCCTTGTGAAAGGATTGCTTTAGAGTCACCATACATTGGAAACAACATGAAGCCACACAACAACAACACAGCCAGGGACCAGTATCATATGTACCATTTTAAACATAGTTTTATACTTTTTAAATGAAATTACTTTAATTGCTTTGAACATTTTATTGGTAAATTTTTAACCAATTTTATATCTGGGCTGCCTTAGGTCCCACTCTTGGAGAAAGGCAGCATATAAATAAATAAATAAAATATGTGTGCCCTATTTTATTTGCACAACTTCCTGGAAACTTTCTGCAGATTGGCAACCGACAGCCCATGGACTGGCAACAGTTCACAGACCACCACTTTGAGCAGCACTGATTTGGATGGTCCAGTGTAATATCTGTGACATTGACCATTACTTTTAAATACTGGGAACAAAGGAGGAAAAAAGAGAAGAAAGCCAGATGTTTATAAATATAGGCAAGTTTTTAGTGTAGCCAAAGAGTGCTGCACAGTTATTTTAACATCTAGATATTTGCTGATTAAAATAATGTTAATTTAAAGGCCCTTAAGTCACATATATACCTTAAATACACTTGCGCTGATCAAGTGATATTACAAGTGTAGGGTCAAAAATACAGAGAGATTTCATTCCTGTCAAAGCTTTGACAATCATGTCAGTACAGAAACAACTCCATTTGCTCATCTGCCTGCCACTGAACTGGATGGGAAGGCAGTATAAAGAGAAATTTCATGTGCATTTCAGTAGAGATACAGACAACTATACTTTAAAGGTGTTCATTGTAATATTGTTTTGCATAACACAGAGGTTCCTCATGCTTTGTGACAGTCTGGATACACTTGCATTTCATTGATCTTGCTGTGGCACACATACATGAAGTATGAAGGGAAAGTATTCTTTCCCAGTAGTGCTGATTTCAGAATGTGGGGCACCCTACCTTTAATTTGAAAGAGGCAAAACATGGGGAGGAAATCCATATTTTCCTTGTTCCTATGTGAAAAATGACAAAGTGGAACCCTTTGCATGTTCTGGAGCTCTGGTGGATGTCTGAGTTTTCATTCTTTGGAATCAGTCATGTTTTGAAAAATGTGGCTGTTTTTAATTTCCTGGTGTTAGGGAGTGTGTGTCTTTCTTTCACATAGTGTATGACATCCTGTTGGTTAGTTTCAACTAGAGTAGACTCATTCAACATATAGATAAAATCTCATTGATTGGATGGGTTTGCTTTAATCAGGACTAACACAGAATTAGTCCTGGCACAAAATTAGTTCTAACACAAAATTAGTTGCTGGAAATGATTTGAGGACACACAAGAAGAAGAGAATACAGAATTAAGACCATAATATGTTTATCACCATAACTACTGCAGGAACACTAACGTACTCAAATTGCTGCATAAAGTATAAAGTGGGTAAAGGCTTAATTTTAGAATAGTATATCAAATTAACTTGCTTGATTTTCAAAGTATGTGAATATTTTGGTCAATGTTATATGATGCAATTTTTTGCTTTGTGCATGTTTAAAGCGTCCTTAACAGACAGTCATGTTTGAAGATGTTCGTGATGCAGAAGATGCTCTTCATAACCTCAGTAGAAAGTGGGTATGTGGCCGGCAAATTGAAATACAGTTTGCACAAGGTGATCGCAAAAGTAAGTGACTATAAGCACATCACTTACTTATTCTACAAAATGTTTAAGAAATGTCATTTAGAATGAAAAGTAAAATATACACAAAATGATAATATCCATTGGGTGGAGGGACAGTTTATAATTGTCAGATAAATAAATCCATGCATGCTGAAGGTATAGGAAGCTGTGATTTTCTGCAATCTTCTAGTTCTGTTTTAAATTCTAGCACCAGGTCAGATGAAATCAAAAGAACATCGTCAGTGTTCACCAATGGATTACAGACGGTCAAGAAGCCGCAGCCGAAGGAGAACACGTAGCAGAAGTTCTTCATGGGGCTGGAGCAGGAGACACTCTGACAGTTTTAAAGAGTAAGTGTGTAGATTGCTTGGAAGTAATGCAATAAAATATACATACAAATTGCTATCTATTTCAGCGAATGCAGAATTTACTGTTGTGCATGAATCAGGTAATCCTTTTGTGGAATCCAACCCGGGAAAAGATTTTTTAATAAATAGAGTGCTAACCAGTGAAGAGAAGAAAAATATCTCTGCAAAGGTTTAGTAGCTCTGCTTCTTTATAAAAATGATTTAGACTACATGGCTAGCTATTCTTAAGCATGGAAATCAAAGCACTTATAGAATCCTAACATTGGGTGACTTTCGCATACTGGCCCCAGATTTGTTGCACCAATCTCCAAAAATAAAGACTTATTGAGATACAACGTACTTCATTGTGATAACAATGACATATAGATAACTTTGGCCATTACGCCAGAGTGTCTAAGGAAGTTCTGGCCACAATAAAATGGGAAGGGAGGATGGAAGAATATACAAATAAACTTTTCTTGTAGATTTTTAGAATCCTCAAACAGCTCTTTAAATTCTTCTCATTTAAAATAAATTGTTGGGGCTTTGAGCATACAGTCCTGTTTAAAAAAAGAAAAGAAAAAATACACCAAGGAAGTAAAGTAAGCCAATCATTTAAGTCACAGCATTCCTTCACAATACATAGCAATACCAACAACCATTTTCTAATACTCTGGATGATTTGCAGGTCAAGGCGTAGACGACATTCTTACAGCCAGTCTAAGTCTCGGTCAAAATCTCTTCCAAGGCATTCGAGTTCACCAAGACGATCAGTCACACCCCAAAGAAATTCTAGCTCTAGGGGAAGGTCGCGATCAAAGTCCACCCAGAGAAGTTCAAAATATGCTGAAAAATCACCATCTAGTTCCCATCGAAGACGTTCCAGTTCAAGAACAAAGTCGCGATCACATCCAAAACATTCAGGCTCACCGACTAGATCTCTGTCTAAATCTCCACGGAAACATACCAATTCCAGTTCCCGTTCATACTCTCGGAGTTTCTATCAGAGAAACAGTAACCAGTCAGTATCTGAAGAAGATTAATGCCTTTGTTTCTTTAATAACAGTTTTTATGAGCACAAAGTAGAACAAAAATGTCCAAAGCTTATTTGAAATGAAAGGTAATTAACTAATAAAGGCCTTGTTGTGTTACCCTGTTGGTCTGTGCTTCAATGTACAAAACCCTTTAAGGTTTCTATTACTTTTAAAGAAACATTTATTTAGTATAGTCCTACCCTCCTTACATTAAAGAGCCCAATAGGTGATCAGTCCTAAGATGGTAAATTGGCACCATTTTCTGCAGTGATGTAGTTTTTGCTGCTGCACTAGAATGCTTTATTTTTTTTTAAGTCAGACTGCCATTAGTTCCTTGAAGCTGCCAGAACCTAAAGACGGAACATCTGCACTGGCTAGAAGCTGTACGTAAATCTTTGCCAGTTTTGAAGGGGAGCCAAACTGCCTGTTTATCTCTCTTTTAATTGTTGCAGTACAATTACAGTACAGGCAAGGCTTCTGCACTTGATCTACTATTGAGCCTTTTATTACTGGTTTTAATATAGACATGAATTGTATGAGGCTGCTGTACTCCATTTTGCTACTTCTGTTGTCTTCTAGTGCCTGTTGTGATACTGAGAATATCAAAGTAAGATTTGAAGATGACAATTGCTAAATGTTTTTCAATTAAGTAGGGCTTAATATTGAAATATTATTTCAAATTAAAGTGGTCTGTGTTTCAGGGTAAAGCAGTTGGTTGATAGAGTTGCACCAAGAAATTTGCATAGCATCAAAGTGGTCTGAATCTCACATTTGTCACATTTTGGTTTATGAAAATGTAGTTTATGTTTTTAAAAAGGTGAATACCAGTTTCCTTTCCGCCTTCCATACTAATTAATCTTAATTTACATCAACATCCTAATCCAGAGGTATGTGAGCACATGAGTGTTTTTGGATCTCCATTTCTTCTGCCAAATTAAGGATTGGTGGGAGGGAAAAAGAATACCTGCATGTCTTTTCCTTTCTTTAACAAGGTATGAGTTGTGTGTGTAGATTTCTGCATTGGGCACAGGGCACAGGAAATAGGATGAGGTGAATTTTAGCTCATTCTAAACTTGCAGCAGAATAAGCTGCACAAAGTATTAGAATAAATTCTAATGCTTAATATGGATGTTTATACAGTTGGCCCTCTATAGCAATAGATTCTGCATACACAGATTCAGCCACTCACAGATTGAAAATTTTGATTTTATATAAGAGAGACCATTTTGTTACATTATTTATATAGTGAGACTTGAGCATCCACGGATTTTGGTATCCATGGGGAGTCCTGAAACCAAACCTCAGCGGGTACCAAGGACTTACTGTACATTTCACGTTTTCCTTATGTAACGAAAAAGAAGCCCACTTCCCTGAAAATAGAATCTTGCTTCTTCATGTGCTCGTATTATATTTGTAGTGAGTCTTTAAGGTAAAAGAAAACGAAAGTGTGATTATCTACACATTTTCTTGTGGATATAGGAGCAGTCTGTGTTTCTGATGGTTTCAGTGTCAGCTAGTGGATCAACAATAATGCTTATGAGTAGGCAAGTCTAATATGCATTGGACATTTTAATAAATATATATTGGTTATATACGGTCATTTGGTCATACTGTAATATAAGTTGTTAAGCACATGTTTTTCATGTATGTTGGAATGTTTTTGTGACACACTCTTAAACGGTTAACTTTGTAGTGTAACACGTTCATTTTATTATATTCTATATTTTCAATGTTATTGTGTTAGAAGAGCAATGTAAAAAAATACCTTCTTCATGAATTTTTAAAATTCTTTATCCCTAAAACTATTTAACAGTTAAACAGCTGAGTCTTACTCATTACTAGGTTGTTTTAACTCAAGTAACAGAGGATATTCTGTAAATATTTTGTATTTTACAGTATATTACCTTTGCATTGTGTACTAATGTTTGTGTTTAAATGTATGGTAGCTATAATGTCTGTTACATTGTACAAGTACTGCATTGTAGCACATTACTATAGTGGCAGTAAAATGAGATTTCACTTCATAAGCAAGCATACAGTTTTGTGTTCAAAGTAGTAGTATTGTTATTTTGTAACTTAAAGTTTTTTTCAATAAAAGACATTAAGTTTCTTTTGATTTGCTTTTTAAAAATCTGGGTTTGCTTGTAAGGTAGTTTGGTGTATTTCTTACATGGCAGAACAGTGGGCAGCCACTTCAGTGGCTTCTTAGCTTAGATAAACATAAGTAAGAGGGGAGACATGGTAGAGGTGGGAGACATTTTTCTCCCTCTCTTTTTAATATAGCACCCAGAGACATCCATTGAGGCCAAACTGTGAACTATTCATCAGAGATAAAAGGAACCATGTATCTTTTTCCTGGCTTCAGACTAGAGTTCTGGTTCCTAGTCTGTTAGGCTGAACAGTACAAATCTGTTTTTTACATTATCTTTAAATTCTACAAGGATGTTCTTGTATTTTGGCATCATGGATGGTTTAGTGTTCTCTAACTTTGATTTTTGATATTAGCAGTTTATGATCTGTGCTACAATCTGTTCCTGGTCTTGTTTTTGCAGAGAGAATGGACCTTCTCTATTTTCTGCTTCGAATTATGTAGTCTATTTGATTTCTAAATTGGGCATCAGGGGATGACCATCTATACATACATGTACCACTTTGGTTGCTTGAAGAAAATAAACTGTTGGTTTTGCAAAAGTCACATCTAGCATTCTCCTGCTTCATTTGATTATCCTAGCTAACTTCTCCTACAGTCTTTGGTTCTGCTGTGTTTCCTAGTTTTGCATTCTAATCGCCTATGACTAATAAGAAGTCCTGTTTTGGTGTGTGATCAGTTTCTTTCTGGATTCCAGCACAGAATCTTTCAATTTCCTCTTCTGCCTCTGTAGTTGGAGCATAAACTTACATTATGTTTATACTGTTGCATTTTCCCTGAAGTCCTACTGATACTCAGTCAGACTTTTTATTATATCCTTCAACTCCTTTTGCTACATTTCTCCTATTAATACTATCCCATTTCTTCTTAGATTTGATAGCCTTGGCTAAAGGCGGGATATAAATAAATTATTATTATTATTATTATTATTATTATTATTATTATTATTATTATTATTATTATAGATTTTCATTTCCTGATTAAAAATGTGTGTAATTATTTGACTCAAAATATCTCATTCCTATCCACTTTGGATAACTCACCCCAAGTATTGCAACTTTTATATGTTCTGTTACTTGTTTTGCAGTGTCTAGCTTCCTTTATTCATGCTTCTCTCTTTTCATGTTCCCATAATACACATTGTGCAGTTTCAGACTTTCCTTGCACTTCTAAGCATGTCAGCAGCTAAGCATCTTTTTGGCTTGAGTCCAGTTGCATCATTAGCCACAGCACTATTCCTGCTTGTTCTCTGCTCTTCCCTTGTAGCTAGTTAAGTGCCTTCTGATCTGGGAATTTCATCTTTTAGCACTATCTCTTGTTTTATTTTGGATTACCATCATATGGTTTTCAAGGTAAAAGGCTTCAAGAATAGTTTACCATTGCCACCTTCTGTGCAATACTAACAAGTGTTCGCTATGGTGCCACGCTGCCATGCGGTTTCTGAGAGATCCTCCACCAATGACACTCCTCCACTATGCTCACTTTTAAGGAAATGGGTGTGCCACAACATTTGATTATCTTGATGTATAATCTGTGCTCAGGACAAGAGGCTGTGTCAGGACAGATATGGAGAAACAAAATGTATGAGGCAGTTGGATAAATCAGTGAGAGTGAATGTGTACTGGTTGCCTGAATTGATTGAAGAGGAAGGTCTGACATAACTCAGGTTGAAAATCATTATATGGTAAGTTATCAAGCCTAAAATCAAAAGGAAAAGGTGATTTCTGAAGTAAAGGCTTGCGATACAGTAGAAAATCACCAGTAAAGAAATCATAAGAAGACTAAGAATGGGGAGGGCAGCAATGAAAGAACTAGAAAAGATCCTAAAATGTAAAGATATGCAACTGAGCACAAAGGTTAGGATTGTATAAGCCATTGTATTCCCTGTTACCATGTATGGATGTGAGAGCTGGACAGCTAGAAAAGCAGATAGGAAGAAAATTAATTCATTTGAAATGTGATGCTGGAGAAGATTGCTAAGGATACCATGGACAGCCCAGATGGGACCTAGAGCAGATCAATCCAGAAATCTCTCTGGAAGCCAATATGACTAGACTAAGGCTGTCGTACTTTGGCCACATCATGAGAAGGCACAACTCATTGGAGAAAACAATAATGCTAGGAAAGGTGGAGGGAAGCAGGAAGAGAAGAAGGCCATATTCTGGATGGATGGACTCTATTAGGAAGTTCACAGGTATGAACTTGCAGGAACTGAACAGAGCAGTGGAAAACAGGGAATCTTGGAGATGTCTCATCTACAGGGTCGCCATGGGTTGAGAGTGACTTGAAGGTGGATAACAACTAAGGAAATTGCCACAGCAGTAAGGAAACAAGTAGTAAGGTGATCCTGAGTTAAAAGCTGAAGTAGGGAATTGCCTACCAAATAAAGAAACCATCAGAAATAAAGTGAGAAGCAATCTTAAATCTCAAAAAGTATTTCATGAGGTAGAAGTTTTGGGTAAACATAAGGAAATACTGATAGTATGCCCCCCCAAGAAAGTAAAACCAATTTGGCAAGCCTAGTTCAAGGGGAAGAGCAAGTGGAGGAAATAATGGAGAATTTAGACACCACCATAGGAGGAATTAAGGAAAGGACTTAAGAGAGGAGGAACTAAGGCAAAGAGAGATGGCTCACGAGAAAAATGTCTAACTTAAAATTGAAGGAACTGGAGTTAACAGCTGGCTTAACTCCTAGGGGTACTAACACTAATGGTTCCCCTCAACTTGATGTAAAAAGATTTCCAAAGTATTACAAAGGGGATAAATAAACCTCTGAACAAATCTTGCCAAGAAGACCCAATGATAGGGACGCCTTACGGGCGCCATAAGTCTGAAGGCTCACAACAAACAAAAGCATTGAATTCTTTAAAAGTTTTGAGAGAGCTTGTGTGGACATAAGAATGAAAGATGAGGAGGAAAGGAAGTACTTAAGATCTGATTTGTGGGTGTTCGGCAGAGATCTGTGAGGAGATGAGGCTGGAGGAAGCCAGAGATTATGAACTATTTAAGGAAAGGGTTAGTCAAAGATTTGGTTTAACTCCAGAACATTATCCAAAAGGAATTTAGAGAAATGAAGGGGAAAAAAAACCTGAGGAAACTTACACTTACTTGGGCTGTAGATTGGTCAACTTTTTGGATAAGTGGGTCTAAACCTGAAACTAAGGAAGATGCAGTAAATTTAATAGGCTAGGAACAGTTTTACAACATACTCCTTTGTCATTATAGGTGGTAAAGAACCTTTAATAAACAACCAAAAACAGATGGTGGATTCCTCAGTACTTTAAAGAGGAGAAGGGGAAAAGATGCCACTAAACTCAGATACACAAAAACCCCTTTTTTGAGAGAAAGGATTGCAGAAATTAGCAGATCTCTAATACCAAGGTGCCTGAGAGGAAAGCCTATGGTAGAAAGGATAAGTTTGTAGCTAGCCCACCCCCAAAACCACCCAAGAGTTCAAGATGTGTTGTGGATATGAGAGTTTGGGACATCTTCAATATAACTGCTCTAGTACCAACAAGAAAAGTATACCTCAGGCTGCATCTGCATTGCAGAAATGATCTAGTTTGACATCATTTTAATTGTCATGGCTCTAGGCTATGGGAATTTTTGAGACATGTAGCTTTCTCTGTCAGAGAATTCTGGTGCTAATTACAAAAACAAATTATGATTCCCAGAATTCTATAGCATTGAGCCATGGCAGTTAAAAGTGTTAAACTGGATTATTTCTGCAGTGTGGATGCAGCCTCAGAGTCATAAGCAAGTTAACCTGTGAGAAAGGTTTATTATGAAGGAACAGACAGGTCAATAAACATTAAGAGAGACAAAATACAATAACATCCAAAATCCACAAAAGAGTGATACCTTTGTTCGGCCAACCAAAATGCACAAAATACATAATGCAAGCTTTTGAAGCTCGGCTGGCTTCTTAATCAGGCAAAGGTATTTAAAAAATCATATAGGAGGGGAAAAATTATTGGCTGTACTCAATTTTGGGACTTATTCAAGAGTCCAGCAGCAACTGGAGAGGATAGCATGATTCTCACCAAGGATTTAAAATGCAGTCTTAGGCCACTTCCTTAGGGGTATTTAAACTAAACTTTGCAAGGGTTAACTTCTCTGTAATTTTTCACTTGTTATGTATCTTCAAGTCAATTCTGTCTTATAATTACCCCGTCATAGTAATTATAAACCTTCTTGGCAAGGTTTATTCGTAGGTGGTGAGCCATTTCTTTCCTATTAGGCTGAGAGAGTAAGACTTGCCCAAAGTCACCTAGCAATTTCCATGGCTGATGGGGATTCAAACACTGGTCTCATGGAGTCATAGTCCAACACTCAAACATCATGCTAGCTCTTAAATCTTGGTAGGATTAGACTATACAAGAGCATATTTTTCTCTAGATTAGGATCATTTTTAAAAGATCTGGCAATACAGGAGATCCTGAAGAAGTGAATAAAACACTACTACTTTTGCAGCCTTTTTGAGCTCACAAATAATTTAAAACTGTGAGGGGGAAAGCCTGGTGATAGAATGCTATCTAAAATTATGGTGAAGGAGGTTTTAACTCTACCTCTCTGCTCAGCTAACAGAGTAAACTCTTGCATTTTTATGGTTTGGGTTTTCTGGTGAGCAGTCACTATGTTTTCACATGTATAGCCTACTCAGAGCCAGGGCTGAGAGACAGGATACCTTTCAAGGATCTCCCAGTGCTTCCATGTTAGTCCTCCAGACTGGGCTCACTGGGGACAGAAAGGGAAGGCAGCAGGGCTGGAGGCAAGCCAAAAGGAGGACAAGCATGGGCAGTCTGGGACTGATAAGAAAAGCAGCATGCAGTGTGGGGCTGCAGCAGCAGCAGTCGCCACAAATTTAACTTGACCAGTGGCTATCTGAGGAAATTAAGGAGGTGCTAACTGCAGCTACTTAGTTCAGCACTCCTGTTACCAGACCTGAACCCTTTGGTAAAGCTAGAAAACATATGCAGAGAGATTGAAGCCCTGGTGGCGCAGTGGTTAAATGCCTGTACTGCAGCCACTCACTCACAAACCACAAGGTTGTGAGTTCAATACCAGCCAGGGACTCAGCCTCGACTCAGGCTTGCATCCTTCCGAGGTCGCTAAAATGAGTACCCAGCTTGTTGGGGACAATTAGCTTATAGTAATGTAAACCACTTAGAGACTGCATAGCTCAGTATGAAGTGGTATATAAATGAAGCTGCTATTGCTATTGCTATTCTAGCTTCAGTCCTTGAGACCTCTGAGGTCCAGGGGCATCCCAAGGGGGGTGCGGGGGTGACACCCTAAGGCAGGGGTAGGCAACCTTTCCCCTTTAAGGGTCGAGGGACTTCAGCTCCCAGAATCGCAGGAGCTATTGGCCAACATGGGACTATTGGCCAACATGGCTGAGGCTTCTGGGAGCTGAAGTCCCTCGGCCCTTAAAGGGGAAAGGTTGCCTACCCTTGCCCTAAGGGATGTGTGACACCACTGCTCCCCAAACATCCACCTTTGGGCAGAAGCAGGCTGTGGCATTCACCTGCATCTCTAAAACACTGAAGAGATGGTGTGAAGGGGGTGAGCCTCAGCGGGAGGAGAACTCCGGGTGTTGTTTTTTAAAATTAAAAATGTAAACATTTTAAAAATAATTTTAAAATTAAAAAAAAATAAACATAACATTTTACCAGATTTTTCCCACTTTTTCCACACGAAATTATGTGCCTATAAATACATTTAGGTTATACGTAGTATAATATTGTAATTTAAAGATATAATTTTAATTTTGCTAGTTGTTTATATCACAACTATTGCCATTACATTCAGTGATTTTATATATATATATATATATATATATATATATATATATATGGGAATTTATGAGTAACATTAAAATTAAAAAAAACTCACTAAGGATTCTGTATGGTGTGAGATGAGAGGAGGAGGGTCAATGGAGTCTGTGTGACACCATGAGTTATTGCACTGGGTGACGCCACTGATGCCATGGCACTTTGCTCCTCCCTGAGGAAAACAGATCCAAATCTGAGTCTATCTTAACATCTCTACTTCCCCAGGTGAATAAATGTTTGTTGAGTTCAGAGATGTGCCAGTAAAAGTAATTATGGGAACAATTCTATGATGTAAGTTGTTATGTAAGAGCAGAAAAAATTAACAAGAAGCAGGCTTGCCCAGACAGAAGCATTTCTGTTCTTCTCTCATGTGCTAGTTTAAAGAAGAGGAAGAAGAAGAGCATCACTGGGCTTAATCATATTTTAAAGGTAAAATCCTAATTACTATAACTGAAACAGCAGTCCTGTTTGTGTTTATGTGAAAAGAAGCACCATTGGACAAAGTAGTTATCTCTGTGCAAACATATATTGTTGTGTGTCTTCAAGTTGTTTCTGACTTATGGCAACCCTATCATGGGGTTTTCTTGGCAAGATTTGTTAATGGGTTGTTTGCCATTGCCTTCCCCTGAGGCTGAGAGCATGTGACTTGCCCAAGGTCACCCAATGGGTTTCATGGACAAGCTGGGAATCAAACCCTGGTCCCCAGAGTTGTAGTTCAATGCTCAAACCATTTTGCCATGCTGGCTCTCTAAAACATACACAAGATCATGCAATAAATCGTCATTTTTCTTTGGTCCTGGTGATCAAAGCCAGTCTGAATAACCATGCTATATGTTTAAGACCGAGGAGATGGAATAATCTTTTCAACCTTAAAAAACTACACAGCATTAAAATAAATGTACTTGAAGGGATTATGCTGTTTGCTCATCCTCTAGTCTAGTGGCTAATTCATGCAAGTAATGACAGGTCACTTTGTAACCTCATCTAAATGGTCTGGATTAAATAGGATTCGGTTTACATATGCAATTTAGCTGGGCTATGGGGGGGGGGAAGTAAAAAGAAAACCCCTGTATTAATACCATTTGATGTTGTCCATGGTTACAATTTGTAGAGAATTTGCTCTTAAAACCCACTGTTCCTGAAATTATTTCCAAGAGAAAGGGAGTTTTCTGTCAAAACTAAGCCTGATGATTTGAAGCTTATTGTCCTAGGTGGCAAAGACAGAAGAAATTCACTAGAGGGTGCTCAAAACTTTTTATCAGTGTCTACACAGCTATCTTCCTGTGAATTTTAATTAAATACTTTTATACTTGCCAGAAAGGACAAGCATATGCTTCATGAGACAGAGTAGGGAATACAGCTCCATAGGTAAGGGAATAACATTTATCTTCTGCCAAGTAGAGAGGAGTGCGGAAACAGAGCCAAGAGACAGGGGAACATCGAAGTCTGGGATATGAAAACTTTCTCATGAAAGAGATCAACACTGGATGCTTGAATCTGCACGGCATTTGCTGCTCATAAAAACAACATTCCTTTAAATGGTTTGCCTCCACACTGCTATGAAGTTGCTGCCAAGAAATACTTGTTTCTGTAGTAACCATTTAGTCTGAGCAAACATCCTTTGTTCACTCAGGACTTACGCAGGTATAGGCTTGCTTTTTCAGGTTTCCAGATCACAGGAGTTCTCTACCCATCTTCAGCCGAACATGGTTGCAGAACCCTGCATAGACCTAAGTGATCAACTTGCAAAAACCTCAAATGTTCACAAGTATGTGAGGATACTCACAAGTGGGACATATATGTCCACTATCCCTAATTTAGCCATTATTGTTGTTAAGTGCCCTTGAGTAGACCCGGACTCATGGTCACCTTGTGGATGAGACATCTCCAAGCCCCCGACTCCTCTAGTGCTCTGCTTTAGTCCTGTAAATTTAAAAGAAAGCATTCCCTCAATTGAGTCCAGCCATCTGGTGTGTGGTCTTCCTCTTTCTACTACCTTCTACCTTTCTTAGTATTATTGTCTTTTCTATCAAGTCACTCTTTCTCATGATGTAGCCAAAGTACAACAGCCTCGGTTTCATTATCTTGATTTCCAGAGAGTTCAGGCTTGATCTGTTCAAGTACTCATTTGTCTTTTTGGGTGTCCGCTATATCTTCAAGCACTCTTCTGCAGCATCACAGCTCAAATGAGTTGATTTTCTTCCTGTCACATGAGCAACTGAACACCTGCTTAGGGATTTTTGGTTTTCAAGGGAATCCAGCTGTTGTTGTTGGTCTGTAATTTTGTATTGACATAATTTACGGTGGTGTGTACATCTGTATCTTACAACACGATTGCTGTACTAGCCTGCCCAATATGGATTAACAAAAGAACTATCAAGGCTCCTCTGGACTACAGATTCTTTCATTCATAGGTGCCCTCCAGATGTTGTTCAACTACAAGGGTTGCTAGGAGCTGTAGTCTGGCCAGCATACTTTGCTCACTCCTGATTTAATTAATAGTTTCATCCTTGTCTTCCCCTTTAAAAAAAAAGGTGAAATTGTGCTACTCAAAATTAAAAGAGCAGTTCTTGACTACAAACCCGAAAACTAACAGAAGCTTGTCCTACACTAAACCAGGGCAGTTTAGGAATGCTGCATGTATGATAGCTGAAAAGGAAGTGATGAACCAGCTGCTTTTAAAGAAAGCAGAAAGGATGAAACTGCTATTTATGACAACACTGCAAGCTGAAGTGGAACCTCACTGAATGGGAACTCTAGTCAGTCAACCGTTTGTTGTATTGAATAAAATCCATTTCAAGCCCTTCAGCAGTCTACATTGTGCAAACAGGCCACTCTCTGCACCAGATATTAGAAATGAGAATACACAAAAACCAGTTGCAGAACATTTCAGTCTTCCTGGGCGTTCCATCTCTGACCTCAGGATAGCAGTCCTTGAACAAAAAAACCAAACCTACAAAGGAAGATTGGAAAGAAAAACAGCTGAATTGAAATTTATCCACAAACTCCAATCAATCAACTGTCAGCTGAACAGACAATGGCTTCCTGGCACACTACACACATTATAACTATGGTTAAAACCCCTGCCTCATGATCCAGTTTATCACGTTTATTTTCTGGCTCCCAGGCTGCACAAATCACATTCCAAAACTCCCTCCACCATTCATACAGTTACCCACCCACTCTGGCCTTAGGCAACATCTTTCTTCCTGCCTTTGTCCCTCAACAAAACAAAACTTGTCATCTTATCGCTATATCCACCACAAGTTTTGCATTTCTATGGCTATTCATAGTTTGACTATAAAGGTCCTTCCTCTTCATTCCATGCATCTGAGGAAGTAGACCAAGTCTATGAAAGTTTATGCTACAATCTCTTTTGCCAAAAGGTGCTACAAAATCCCTTTACTTCAGGGGTAGGCAACCTTTCCCCTTTAAGGGCCGAGGGACTTCAGCTCCCAGAATCCCAGGAGCTATTGGCCAACATGGGACTATTGGCCAACATGGCTGAGGCTTCTGGGAGCTGAAGTCCCTCGGCCCTTAAAGGGGAAAGGTTGCCTACCTTTGCTTTACTTGTTTCCAAGTATTATACTTAAGAGTGTTTATACCATATTGAGAAGAACATCTAAGTTTCGAATACTTCCTCCTTAACAACATTTGTGAGAAACATAAAAGTAACTAAATGTCCCATCTAATATTTTGCGGAAGACATGCTTCTGGAGTGTGAATTCTGTTTGGCTTGGAAACAGATTGACTTCAGATCTACACCACTACAAATACACTGAAATCAAGAAATGCTCCAGTAAAATGGACTAATCCATACCTGAATCATCAAGAAATAATTTCTTTGCATACAGTCGCCCCTCCGTTTTCACGGACTTGAAGTCTGCGGACTCGATTATTCACGGAGAGGCAAGCTCAGTTAAATGAAGTGGTGCATGTGGGAGTGCGCAGCCATTCAAACCAATGAGGCGTGATTATTCGCGAGTTTCCGTTTTTGCAAGTGTGTGTGTCCAGAACGGATCTCCCACAAAAACGGAGGGGCTACTGTATTTATTCTTTCTATCCAAACACATATATTATCCATAAAGTTTTTCTCCCACTTGTATTCTAGGTTCTGCAGTGCCCTTTCAGATGAAATCATTGTAGATCTGTTACAATGTTGCAGATAGTATTTTTTGCCTTTTGCCTAACTAGAAGGAAATTGCAATCTCAGTTAGGGAGAACTTTTTTGTAAGAACTGTAAGTGGAATAGAGTGCTCTGGGAGTGAGAAGAGGCTCTCCATCTATGGAGGTCTATAAGCAGATTGGATGGGCATCTTTCAGGAGTTGTGTATTCCTGCATCCCAGAGTGTTAAGACTACATGGCTTTTTGTAACCCATTCCAGGTCTTAAGATTCTTTGAACATCTCAGTAGCTGTTCTTTCATGTTTGGCATAATTCAGTGCTTTACTTTCCCTTCCCTTTTTTATACACTGAAAATAGCACCAACATATTTTTCACTAAGACTGCAGTGTAGTGTCATTCAAGGCAAACCCTGCATGCTTTGGTCCTCGTTTTCAATAGATGGGCTTGGGCTAACCCAGCGGTTCTCAAATAGTGGGGCAGGCCCCCCGGGGGGGGGGCGCAAGGCTCCATAAAGGGGGGCCCGCTACGGCTGGAAAGAGGGAGATTGTCCCAGCACAGCCCCAGTAGCTCTATCCTGATTGGCCAAACCCGCCCATGTGATCGCGCGGGGGGGGGGGGGGCGCGAAATGTTTTCTTCTTTCCTAGGGGGGGCGTGACAGAAAATAATGGAGAAACACTGGGCTAACCCAATAACCCCTGTTCAGATATTGTCACAAGCAACAATGTATTTTGCAGCCCAGAACAGCAATCTGGATGTTTGATGGGAAACAGTGGGGGCCATTGTGGATATGTTGCTTCTGCACAGATAATTGTATCTGCCTTGAGTCTGTATGAATGGTTCCAGATCATGTAACAGAATCTGGGCAGATGTTGCTTTCCTGTGACTCTTGAGTGGAATTGAGGATAAAGAGCTTTTAATATCTGTTGCTAAGAGCCAATGGTGTATTTCCAGTAGATCCCACTGCTTCTCCAAAAGTAACGGATGCCCCCTCCTTATTGTACCCTCCCAACATACCCTAAAAATCTGCTCCAGAGGGCTTGGAAATCAACTGGAGCAGGTTTTTGGCACTACAGTAAAAGGGAAAGAGGCCCTGATTCCACTAGTATTGGATATCAAAGTACACCATTGGAAGTCTCATTGGAGAAGGAGGCTAAAGAGCACACAACTAGAGCTGCAACTCTAGAGTTGGTTGTCTAAAATCATCTGGAGCTGCAATCGTTTATGTAGCTTCTTAGGAGAAATCCCCATTGAATTCAAATAGCATTGTATTACAGTCTTTATGGATACAGAAAGGCCAGTAAGGTGCAGTTGGAAGCTCTTACGGTGCAACTGTGATATTTAAAAGATGAAGTCAGATGACTGACAAGGCAAAGGGATACTTGATGCATAACACTCTGCTGCTGCCTCACCGTTTATTCAGCCAGAACAATTCACAAAGAATGACAACCAAGTAAGGGGAGGCCAAATTGTTTTTATTTAAACTCTTTTTTAAAAAATAGCCAATTATCTCTGGCAGATATAGCCCTGCTCCTCTTTGTTAGAGAATAAGCAGTGCTAGGTTTGGGGCTATGCAAATCAAATTCCAATTTTATATTTGCAAGAAAGAATTGAATTTAACTCCATACACCATTTCAAACAAATTCACATTTTTCTTATGAAAGCTTCTTATGCAATGAAGTATTGTGCCACTAACTGTAAAAATTTTCAGTAGTGCATTACTAATATTTTCACATTTCCTTTTGAACTTTGAGATGAGAGGTTTGTACAAAAATCTCAATACCTTGTGCAAACATTGTCAGGTCTTTCCATGTGTTAAGCACACATTAGATGATGTCCATTATTATATACAAAACCACCTACATCATGGGCAGTATAAAATACATCCTTTCATAACAAAACTAAAATGTAGTTCAAAATATGAATATACACATTACATGATATACACTATTTACACAACCATAAAAAATAGAGGACAAGTTTGTGATTTTAAGACCTGTCAGTTTTGTTCATAATTCTGCAACAAGGCAGGTTTCAGATACCTAGCAGGTTTACTGTAAATATCCATAAGCTAGGCTTGAACTTTTAAGAGAGTTTTTAGATGGACTGCCATCATCTCCTTGTTTTGGTCAGAATATTCAGCCGTGCTTCCTACCCAGTGACTGGGAGGCTTTGGAAGGACACTGGGTGAAGGAGGGTCACTAAATTTTGCCCCAGCATAGTTTTCTTTTTGGCTGGCTTCAGTCAGAAAGATGGGTTTCTTCAGTTTCATATTTTCTGTGATCTTCAGAGACTTCTTCTCCTGTTTTTTAATGAGTTCAGGAGATACAGATTCTTGCCAAAAGTTATTTTCACTTTTTTTTGTAGATGGGACTTTGTTTACCGGTACATTAGATTTGTTCCTCTGTCTGTTTGTCTTCGATTGCTCACAGAGATGCGTAGGCTGATTGTAAGGAATGGTAACCTTCTCAGACTTTCCCATCCTGTTTTTGAACAACTGAAAAAAAGAAAGATAGACCAATAAATATTTAACAATGATTGCATTATTGCTTTGTTCTTTGAGGATAATAATCACCTTACTGTTAATGTTCAATGTAATTAGTCATGCATAAAACCAGCTTATGTACAAAGCTGGAAATATATCAAGACTCTTAAGCCCTTCAAAACTTCTATCAATGTGATATCCTTGTTGTATGCTGGCAGCACATAAAAACTATTCTAATTCAGATCAAAGACCTTTATAGGTCCAAAACAAACTGCAGAAATAATCCAGTTTGAGACCGCTTTAACTGCCCTGCCTCAGTGCTAGGGAATCCTTGGAATTGTAGTTTATTTCTGCAGTGTGTTTTGGACCCTAGTCAAGCATTCTGTTTCCACAGTGGGCAACCCATTGTTGTTATTTATTAATATCCAGACTTTCTCACTGAACTGTGACACAAGGCAGCTCAAGCAAACCCCTTCATGGACCATATGACTGCATCGGTGCCACATCTTTCTCATTTCATAGCAACTGATATCCAGTGGCATACTGTCTTTCATACCACCCTGACTAGTAGCCACTGGGGTCTTACTCTCCATGAAGCTGCCTAATCCCCCTTTAAATCAGTCCAAGTTCGTTATCTCTTATGGTATTAAATTCCACAGTTTAGTTGCACACTTTGTGCAGAAATACTTCTTTTTATCTCTCTTGCATCTCCTACCACTCAGCTCCCGTAAACAATGCCAAGAAGGGGGAAGTTTCTGTATGTCCACATAAAGTGCTTGCTATTCATTGGCTGCAGCACACCAGCTATCTTTAGAAACCCAGTGAGAATAGCTCTCAATGTAGCCAAAACATGACCAACCCATTTTACTTCTCATGGTTTACCCTAGCTTCTAACTCTGATGTGGGAGAAGCCAAACTAAGAAAATCAAAGAAGCTGCTCCTAACTCTTGGAAGAGAACATATTTAAAGCTATAATGTTTCTCATGGAAATAAACCCCATTAATGTCAATGACTGGAACAGTACAGAGAAATTAAATGTTTCTGCCTGAGCAAGGGCCAGTTAGCTTTGCAGAGGATAGGAGCAGCCTGGACCTCAAGGGAAGCTACTTTTCTGTTACCAACAAAGTTGAAATTTTATTACCTGTTTTTATTGTTCCTTTGTTCCTAGTCCCCACATGGCCAAGAACGTGAATTGTTCTTCATGCACTGAGATCCCCTAGCATCTTAACTGACAACACAGATATCTGAGACAAAATCCCATAACATCCTATCCCACTCCTACAACTGTATAAATATGCCTTATATCAGGTTTTAATGTCACTCTGTACTGATATGAAGAAATAAATGGGTTTATATCCATGAATGTTCATGCTAAAATAAAGACCAGTGGTTTGAGCATTGGGATAGGACTCTGGAGACCACGGTTCAAATCTCCCTCGGCCATGGAAACCCACTGGTTGATCTTGGGCAAGTGACTCTCTCTCAGCTTTAGAGGAATGAAATGGCAAACCCCCCCCCCACTGAACAAATTTTGCCAAGAAAATCCTGTGACAGGTTCACTTTAGGGTTGCCATATGTTGCAAATGACTGGAAAGCATACAACAACAAGTCTAAAAGGTGCAGTTGCCCCTCCATTTTCATGGACTTGGGAATCTGCATCCCTAGCCCGCTTGGAGGGGGACAAAATGGGGCGTGCATGGGTGCACACTGCCATTCAGGCCAGTGGGGCTTGAATATTGGTGATTTTCCATTTTGATGAATCCCCCACAAAAACAGAGGGGTGACTGTACTGCCACATTTCTTTTCCCCCTTCCCCCCCTCTTTAAAATGTAGGCTTATAAGTCTAACATCACTTTTCTTCTCCTATTATGATTTTTAACATCTTTGCCTGATGCAGAAGCCAGTGAAGCTTTGAAAGCTTGCATGATGTAGTTTGTGCATTTTGTTTGGAAAACAAAAGTATCTGTTTTGTGGATGTTGTTGTATTTTGCTGCACAGCCAACACAGATACCTTGAATATGTTTCCCAGAACATTCCAAGGGACTTCTTTCTTATTACAAAAAAGGGAACACTGGAACTGGGAGTGTCTCCAATCAAGGAAGACTGTCACAGCAAGCAAAAAGACCTGCCTGGCTGCAGCTTACCTACATAAGGGGCAGGTGCAGGAAGCTTGCTTCCCTGTTCTGTGCTAAACACAATTCTGAATTACCAGTTGCTATGGGATAGAGGAAGATGGCAAGGCCAACTGGTCACTGCACAATGGGGCGGGCCTGCTAGGGAAGACTGGCCTGGCCTAAACAGCCTACATATGTGTTTACAATTCACTATCTGGTTTGGATTTGTCAAATGATCTCTTTTCCTCCTCTTTTGACTTGCCATATTTTAAAAATCTTTATGACTGTGGAAAGGGATGCCGTATTCCTTTTGCTTAAAGAAAGCTGTTTAGTGAGACGTGGGTTGACATCTTATTAGAGACATATAAAGTTGTAAATTGGGACAATGTGCAATGGTCATATCTAGCTGGCAGCAGTCTAACTGGAGTTTTGTATGTGGGATCACTGCACATTGAATAATGCATTAAAGCACACCGAGTAGCAGGTGAATTTGATTGCCTTTGTGCATTACATACTGCAACTGCACTATGGGTTACCGCTCATGTGCATTCACCATTGATCAACTGTGCTGTATTTGTGTTCAGCATAGGGGTTGCATAACGTTGTTAACTCCGCAAGGAGAGCTGAAGCAATGTAGGATCTCAACCATAATGTGTGAAGAAAGCAGGATAAAAATATAAATAAACTAAAGCAAGCAAGCTGACTTTACATACGGCACTAAAAGCCCAATTTTAGGCGTTGTTGTTGCAGCATGCCTTCCAGTAGCCATCATGGGGTTTTCTTGGAAAGATTTATTTAGATGGGTTAATGCATTCCTCCCAGGCTCAACGTCAGGCATGCTAACTCAAAAATGCTGTAACTCCAAGTTATTTCAATTACAGCCATCCCTCCTTTTTCACCGGGGATCCATTCCAGAGCCCCCCGCCCCCGAAAACAGAAAATCGCCAATATTCAAGCCCCACTGGCTTGAATGGTGACACACACCTGTAGGCACCTGCGGCTGCGCCCCCATTTTGTCCCCCTCCGTTTTCCACCTGCAAATGGGCGGGGGAGGCGGACTCCAAGTCCATGAAAACGGAGGGGGTGGCTGTATGTTTATTTGCACCTATATATGTCTGCATCAGATAGTGACCTAAATATCTTCATGATGATATTCTTGGGTAAATATATGGGAATGTTTTGTATCAAGTAAAGACTTCTGCTACATTTAATCAGCCATCAATTTGGGAGCTTCCTGATAGCCTTTTCCTAATGCTATCCATCCAGTCACTGAAAACATGTGTGGCAAGAAAGGCAGCAAGAAAAAACTGGGATTACAAATGTGATAAGCTATCTAGATTCCCTGAAAATTCCATAAACGAGGAAGTCTGAAAACACTTTTTAATCTATCTTTTTATTTTTATTTTTTTAAAAAAAGCCAGGCAATAAATTCCTAAGAGATCAATGGAACACAGTTAAAATTAGAAATACTTCCAACTACAACCCTCAACACCACTGAGGAGTAAGCTTTGCTACTATACACTAGGACCTCTTGCTGAGGGAACAAAAGATTGCACGGCTGGATTCTATTCTACTGAATGCATGTGATTCCAAGTTGTAAACTAGCCAGGGTCTGTAGACAAAGGATTTAAAAAAAACCCTGTTAGATGTGGATCTCTTTGACTATAAAGTAAGTAGGCTTTGACTAAAAGATCTAGTTGGCTTAGATTACTTCCCCAAAAGGTGCTGGTAGATCTCAGAAATGGAGTTGAAAAGTTTTTTCACTAGTTTACAACAGTGCTTCTTAAAACTATCTGAAGGCGGGGGGGGGGGGGGGGAAGCTTTTTCTTTCTCCAATATGCCAGGGACTGGCACCCTATTTGTGCCCACTGGCTACAAATTGTTTCCTTCTTTCCTGGAAGCTCTCCAGGGACCAGAAGCAAATGGCTTCGGGGCTGGCAGCTGTCCACCCACCGCCACATTGCACAGCATTGGTTTACAGACACCAGGAAAGCTTTGGACTAAAACAGGGAACCAGAAAAGGAAGTACTTTGGGGGCAATTCCTTATTTTAACTCTGGGTGCATATTCTACACTGCAGAAATAATGTTGTGTGATGCCACTTTCACAGCCATGGCTCCATCCTAAAGAATCCTAGGGTTTGTAGTTTGGGGAGGCACAAGCACTCTTTGGCTTGTTGTGTCATTTCTGACATAATTATCTTATTGCAGCGTTTTCTTGGCAAGTTTGGTTTAGAGAGGGTTTCTCATTGATATCATCTGAGGCTGAGAGAGTGTGACTTACCCAAGATTACCCAGTGGGTTTACATGGCTAAAGACCTTGCAAAACTGCAAATCCCAGGGCTCCACAGGATGGAGCTGAGAGCCTGTGTGGCGTAGTGGTTTGAGTGTTGGACTACGCCTCTGGAAGCCAGGGTTTGATTCCCAGCTCAGCTGCAAAACCCACTGGGTGAGCTTGTGCAAGTCACACTCTCTCAGCCTCATGGGAAGGCAATGGCAACCCCTCCCCCGGAAGAAACTTGTCAAGAGGTTTCTTTGTGATAGGTTTGCCTTTAGGGTCGCTTTAAATGGGAAATGACTTGAAGGCACAACAAGAAACACCATTTAAAGTGGTGTCAAAGAGCATTATTCCTACAGTACAGATGCATCCTCCTTCACATGAAACCATCTCCCCCCTCAATAAATAAGTGTGCACACAGCAAGGACTTTTGGACAACACCAAGGGGACCCTATCCCATTAAAAACAAATCTGGCAGAGAGTTGAAGCACTTTCATTTTCATCCAGTCCTAAAAGCGTGGGAGAGGGTGGTAAAAGTGTCCCTTCTGGTAATCTGGAAAAAAAATCTGCTTTGCAAAAAGAGACGTTTTAACCACCCTCTCCCATCCTTTCTCAGGGAGAAAAGGTTGAATGTGCTTCCACGTCATGCAGGTCCAAAACACACTGCAGAAAAAAAAATCCTATTTAAAACCACTTTAACTACCCTGGCTCAATGGTAGGGAATCCTGGGAACTGTAGTTCTGTGAGACATTCAGCCTTCTCTGTCAGAGAATTTTGGTGCCACAATAAACCACAATTCCCAAGCACTGAGCCAGGGCAGTTGAAGCAGTCTCAAACTGGATTATTGCTGCAATGTGTTTTGGACCATAGAGGTCCACACTGCAGAAACAATCCAGTTTGGAACACTTTTAACTGCCACGGCTCCATGCAATGGAATCCTAGGAACTGTAGTTTGTTGCGGCACCAGAACTCTCTGACAGAGAAGGCTGAATGAAGGGAAAAAAACAAAAACAAACACCAGTTCCCAGAATTCCCTAGCATTGAGGCAGGGCAGCTAAAGCGGTCTCAGATTGGACTATTTCTGCAGCGTGTTTTGGGCCTGGATGACGTTGAAGCACCATTGGTGCCCCAATAAACTACCGTTCCCAGAATTTCATAACATGGAGCCGTAGCAATTAAAAAAGTGGAGCAAAAAAATATGATTATTTTTGCAGTGCGGATGCTTCTCTCCCGTTTGATTTCCTAGTTTGTATTTAAAGCGGTCCCCCTCCACACACACCCCGCTCTTCACAGAAGGCAACATAACAAGACTGCCACCATTGCGCGCGCCCCCGCCGTCACGTCCCTCCCTCCAGCCCCGCCCCCCACCGCGCGCGCCGCCAACGGGTTAAATCGGGCTGTTGCTGGGCGCAACGGCCAACGCCATTGGCGGATCCTTTTGACCTATCAGCGCCCTTCGAATATCACTCTGCCCCCCCCCGCCCCACTCACTCACTCACTTTCTCTCTCACGAAAGGAAGAAAGACGTAACGGAAACTTCTTCCCAATCCCCGCCCCCTCCCAACCGCCCAACGGAAACTGCGCGCGCCGCTCAGCTCCTTCAGCACAACCGCCGCCCCCCTCCAGAGCGGGGCAAAAGAAACAACGGTCTCGCCTCTCCCCCCCTTCGTTCCTCTTTTGTCTCCCTTCTCCTCAGTTTCTTACTTCCTTCCTGAGGGGTTTGCTGAGGCTGGCGGCGGGGGCTGTTCTTGGGGAAGCTGCCGGAGCTTCCTCGGGGGCGGCGGCCGTTTCCAGCCGAGGCTCTGAAGCGGCGGCTCTTCGCCCCAAGGCGGCGCGGTGCTGCTGGTATTGCTGGTAGCGGCTCTGCAGAAGGCCGGAGGGAGCCGAGCGTACCTTCCCTCTCCGCCGCCTCACCCTCTTGAGCGCCGGCCGGGCGCTGCCCCCTGGCCCCAGCGGGCAGCACTGGGGCTGGTGGCTTTCGCCGCTGTAGTCTGCCCGCAGGAGGCGTTGAAAGAGGGCCGTGGGGAACCGCCGGGGGTCTTCGGGGCCGGCCGAGATCCGGGCTAGGAAGGGGGGAGGCGCGGCGACGGTGGTGGTGACCATGGCGGAGGGTCTGAAAAGGCGGTTGGGGCGGTGAGGGAGGGAGGGAGGGAAGGAGAAAGAGGGGAGACGGGACGCAGGGATGCGACTGCTGCGCGTCCGCTGGCGCTTGACGAGGGCGCGCTGGCGAAGAAGCGATCAGATCCGCTGCTAGGAGAACATGGCGGGGGAGTGAAGAAAGCCTCCACAACGCCCCACTGTTGTTAGCAGAGAAGGCCCCGCCTCCTCCCTGTTGCCCGCCAATGCTAGCAAACCATTTACGCGCGGGTCCGCCCCTCCGCCTCGTCGCCCAATCAGCGCCGGACCTTGTGTCTCGAGCGGCCAATCGAGAGAGACACAAACACTGAGAAGCCGCGCCCTCTTCGAGCCCAGCGGCCAAGAAGTGAGGAATCAGCGGAGCCGCGTACGCCGTTTGCGCAAAGCCTTCTCAAGCAAAGTGGGGAACTTTGTTTTATTAATCGCCCAAGGGTCGACACTGACTCATGGCGACGTGGGAATGAGACACTTCAAAGACCCACCCATCCATGCCCCTAACCTCCCTGACTGAGCATATGGCCCTCCTCTCTTTCTGCTACCTTAGACCTTTCCTAGCATTATTGTTTTTTCTAAAGAGTCCTCTCTTTTCATGATGTGTCCAAAGTACGACAGCCTCAGTTTGGTCATCTTGGCTTCCAGGGAGGTTTCTGGCTTGATCTGTTCTAGGACCCATTTGTTTGTCCTTTTGGCTGTCCATGGGATCCTCACTACTCTTCTCCAGCACCACGTTATCTCAAATGCATTGGTTTCCCTCCTATCTTCTTTCTTGACTGCCCAGCTCTCACATCCATACATGGTGTTGGGGAATACAATGGCTTCGACAACATCAAATTCTTAGAATATCTCAGTCAGTCTTGACCTCCAACCTATTGAGATCCGAGGAAACGATATTGGAAGTGGCTGTTTGCCAGGGTGGCCAGACGCCCTCCTTTCCCAGGACATGTCCTACATTTCAGACTTCTGTCCAGGAGGGATTCCAAACTGCCTTCCATTTGGAGCACAACTAAGAACCAAGGATTTATCTTTCTAGGAGTGTTTGTAGGCTTTCTCTTGGTCATGTCCTGCATTTTCCTTGGCTGCCCTCCATTTTGCGGTGCCTTGTCCTCCTTTGCGGTGAGGACACATCTGGTCACCCTGGCTCAGTGGTTTATTTTTACTCTTTGGGATCTTTTCTAGTTCCTTCACAGCTCCCCATATTCCTCCCCATATTCCTAGCCTCATCCTTGTATCTTGGCTGCAGTCCCCATTCTGATCAGTGTTTGATCCTGGATACAGGAACCCTCTGTTTCCAATTCCCTCATTATCTAGTCTGGATCTATGCCATTTCTGCCGAGGTCGTTATTTTCCCTTCCTTTACTTCCCACATTAAGCCTTCCTTCCCACTTCCATCCTCGACCTTCCTCAGAAATTCTCTTCCCCCATTTACTTAACGTTTGGAAAGGTGGAAGGAAGTAGAAAGAGAGGAAGGCCTTTATTGAAGAGACCACGAATATGAGTTTGCAGGAGCTGTGGAGGACAGAGGGCCTGGAGATGTCTCATCCATAGGGTCACTGCCATGGGTCCAGTTCGAGGCGAAGGCAATTAATAACAAAAACAAGCGGAGAGAGAGAGAGGGCTGCCCTCATCTGCTGCTTCCAATCAGGAAAAAAAAAAAAGCACACAAGCACTGGTCACGCCCCTGTTCGTGCGCTGGCCAATCAGAGTGGCTTGAAGGGAAGGGGCGGGGCCCGCCGGCCGGAGAAAAAGTCCCTGCAGCTCCAGGAAGTCACAAAATGGCGGAGGCAGGGGGGGAGGAGGGGGAGGAGCAGCTGCTGCAGAAGCCCGAGGGTCCCGTAGGAGGGCGCCTCACCACCCCCTCCGCGGCGGGCTTTTCGGGGGAGCGGATCCCTTCCGTGGACGCGGGGGCTCTGGAGGACCTGGCGTCCGGGGCGTCGGAGGTGGCGGCGTCGGTGGAGGAGCTGCTGGGGTCCCTGCGGGGCGCCCTCCAGTCCCGCTCGGCCTTGGCCGTGGGCTGCCTCCAGAGCTACCGCGACGGCGCGGAGGGCCTTGGGGAGGCCGTGGGCGCCGCCCTCCGCTCCCTCTACACCCTCATGGCCCGCTGCGAGGAGCTCGACCGGGAGATGCGCGC
The DNA here is from genome assembly GCA_026167975.1 of Phrynosoma blainvillii. Taxonomy (NCBI): domain Eukaryota; kingdom Metazoa; phylum Chordata; class Lepidosauria; order Squamata; family Phrynosomatidae; genus Phrynosoma; species Phrynosoma blainvillii. Next base: position 142,252,178 of record JANUYF010000001.1, read on the forward strand.
CCTCCCGGCCTTGGCCCGGCGCCTCAGGGACATGAAGGGCGCCCTAGACAGGCTGGAGGGCCTCTGCAAGTAGGGCTCCAGGGGCCCCGGACATCTTCGAGGCCCTGCCGCCGCCGCCGCTTCCTCTCAGGGCACTCGCCTCGCTTCCTCGTAAAAGACTCTCTGTTCCTCATCTGTGCCACTCAATAAATCTGCCAAATAATTTTCTCAACCCGTGGCCCTTCTCTTGCTATTCTCTTGCACCGGGGGGGGGGCGCCAGGTGTGTCCTCGCCGCCAAGGAGGACAAGGCCCTGCCAAGTGTGGGGGAAATGGAGGACCTTCCAAAAATGAAAGCGCAAAATACTCCCTAGAAGTCTTAAATCCATGCTTCCTAATCAGGCTCAAAACGGAGGACCGTTTGGGATTAAACAGAAAGTTGAAAGTAGGACATGTCCTGGAAAAGGAGGACCTCTGGTCACCCTGGATATACAGTACATTACCTGGGTATAAAGTACACCCTGGATATACAGGTTGTGTGCTTTCAAGTCATTTCCAACTTATGGTGACCCTGAAGTGTACCCATCATGGGGTTTTCTTGGTAAGATTGGTAAAATTGCCGTTGCCTTCGCCTGAGGCTGAGAGCATGTGACTTGCCCAAGGTCACCCAGTGTGTTTCATGGCTGAGTGAGGAATCATACCCTGGTCTCCAGAGTCATAGTCCAACACTCAAACAAAGCAAAGTACAATTAACATTCAGAATCTGCCAAAAAGTGATATCTTTATTGGGACAACCAAAATGGACAAAATACATAATGCATAATTTCAAAGCTTCACTGGCTTTTTCATCAAGCAACGGTGTTTAAAAGGTATGGTGTTTTTAACACCTTTACCTGATGAGACGCTAATGGAGCTTCAAAATGTACAAATACAAGAAAATACGACATTTGTGAATTTTGGTTGGTCCAAATAAAGGCATTACTGGCACAGCTTAATCACTATAGCTGAAGACTCAGAAATATGTAATTCAATTGAGCTCTTTTATTTTTATAGTGGTTACATGGCCATGACCAGACATTTCATTCAAAGATACAGCTGTCTGTAGAATCAGTACATAGAGAGATCTTGTAGCACCTTTGAGACTAAGGGTCTTTGCAGACTGCCAGAAATAGTGCAAATCGAGTCCACTTTAAGTGTCCTGGCTCAGTGCTAGGGAATCATGGGAATTGCTTTTTTTTTCTGAGACATTGAGCCTTCTCTGTCAGAGAGCTCTGGTGCCACAATAAAATACAGTTCCCATGAATCCCTAACCCTTAAAGTGGACTCAATTTGCACTATTTCTAGCAGTCTGCAAAGGCCCTGAATGAAATAAATAAATTGGCAGCATGAGCTTTCATAGACTTAAGTCTACTTCCTCAGATGCATTTGGTGGAGTGGAATTAGGGCCTGAACAGACTGCCAGAAATAATCCAGTTTGAGACCACTTAACTGCCCTGGCTCAATGCTAGAGAATCATGGGAATTGTGGCTTTTTGTGAGACTGAGCCTTCTCTGTCAGAGAGCTCTGGTGCAACAATAAACTACAGTTCCCATGATTCCCTAGCACAGCCAGGGCAGTTAAAGTGGTCTCAAACTGGATTATTTCTGGCAGTCTGTTCAGGCCCTTAGTCCCAAAGGTGCTACAACATCTCTATGTACAAACTGATTCTGTGTACCTTTACTCAGAATAAAGTGCTATTGTGTTGATTGAGGTTTATTCCCACGTGCAGTAACAGTTCAGTCTAAGGCTGCAATCCTAAAGGCATTTACCAAGCGAATCCTATTGAACGCCTTGAACATAATTTTTGAATAAATGCATAAGGTTGCATTGTTGAATATATATGAAGCCTTATGTCTTCAATTGCTTATACATATGAAGTCCAATTAAATTAAATTAGGCCTTGAAAGACCTCACTGGCTGAGGTACTGTACCTTCAAAACTTCGCAGTGCACTACATGGGGCTTTACATCTGAGTAGATTCCTAGAAGGAAAATGTATCATAATACATAAGTGTTTGGTAATGCCTACTTTTGTTTCACAAATTCATTAAAATAGTCAAAATCCATAATAAGCAGTATTGGTCACAAACTGGATAGAGATTAATGTATGAATTGAGGTGACAGTTCCCAAACCACTTCTGAAATTGTTTATTAGTTCCACAGAAATGTTTTTGACTGAAGTTTTTATTCTGAACATAGTAATGAATATAGTATTAAAAACTTAGCACTGTCCATTTTTTAACACTAGTCCACAGTTTCTTGGGAAGTAGCTGTGTTAATCTAATGCAGCTAAACCCTTGCGGCATCTTCAAGACTTAACAAATATGTTACGGTGTGTAAAGTGTTTATGTCCAACAGGAGACGTGTCATAATTTATTCAGTCTTCACAGCTCAGCCAATTAGATTACTTGGATTGAAATCTTGAGGGAAAGTTTACAATGCTGAGAACTGGTTTGCTATAGTGACTCATTTCGTGAGATGGGAATTCCCAGGCTCAGATGTGGCTTGTTGAACTTGTTAGGTAGCCTTAGATAAAAGGCCACTGTATTTATCAAAGGAGATGATGGCACAAGATGTAGAACTTGACTGGAGATAAGCAGGTCTAGCTCAGAGCTTAGATACCTCTCATATACCGCAGGCAGGCAGGCAGGCTGGCAATGTATTTTGTTTTTCACTAGTGCCCCAAGGCTTGCCTATTGTGGAAAACAGTGGCTCTGAAAGGCAATCTAAACTGTCAGGATCAAAGTGCTTCTCAGCATGTTGGGCAGACAAGCAACTAATTTTCATTGCAGAGATGGAGCTCACAAGTCCTTCATGCATAAATACATGCAAATAAATACCCCCCACCTTTTTTGGGAAAATTGTACCAGAGCTTATTTAAGTGTGTTACAGCAAAGTGGGTGAATATTTATGCATTACTGTATTTTTGTTTTCATTATTATTGGGACCCAGAACGCTTTGGTGATCTGCGAATCACCCAGAAAGTGACCTCTAGATCCCAAACTACCTTGTTTCTGTTCTCAATGCAGATTGCATTGAATTCCGTGGATAAGAGTGGGGTCTAAATGTCATACTGTACTTTTTTTTTCTTAGCCCCCTGTTATTCTGACATTTTAATTACAGAGCCTTGCAGAAGTTTTAACCTCATTGACTTTTCCACATTTTCTAATGTTAATACCTAGAACTGAAGTCGATTTAATTGTTCACACTTGGTGTATACAAGATACTCAACAATGTGAGGGTGCAAAATAGTTTTTTGAAGCAGAAAAGTGAACAAAAAACAAATTGGCATTTGATGTTTGCATAAATATTCACCTCACTTTGCTGTAACACACCTAAATAAGCTCTGGTACAATTCACTGGCTACAGAAGCCACTGAAATAGTTGAATGGAGTACACTTTGGTTTAATTCCAGTGCCACATGGCCTCAGATTGAAGACACTTATTTCTGAAAGGCCCCAGAGTTTGTTGGAGAACAAACCACTTCATGAAGGCCAAGGAACTATTAAAACAAGTATGGGATCACCTTGTGCAGAAGCACCATTCAGGATTTGGTTCTCAAGACTATCCAAAATTGAATATCTCCTGGAGCAACATTAAATCCATTATTACAAAATGGAAATAATATATTTCAGTCTGGCTCTGCCTAAAGAAGACTGTCCACCAACAGTGGATGGTGACTAGGTAAGGAAGGCATTAGTCAGAAAAACAACCAAGAGGTCAATGGTCACTGAAGGAGCTGGAGCTGGAGCTGAAAAGGGAGAAACACCATGGGACAAATGTAATCCAAAAAATCCACAAGGTTGGGCCTTATAAAAGAGCAGCAAGAAGAAAGCCGTTGCTGAAATAAAACCATATCAAAGTCTTTTTGGCCTTTGCAAAAAGGCAGGTGACAGATGTAACAAGCATCTGGCAAAAGGTAAGACTGAAATTTAACTTTGCTGCAAAATGCTATGTGTGGTGCAAAAGCAACAATATTTGTTATCCTGAGAATTTAATCGTAGCAGTAAAGCATAATGATGGCAATGTCACGGTCCTTGCGTTTCCTTGGCAAGAGCTGGAAAACTGGTCAGGATTAAGGACATCATGAGCAAGGCCAAGTAAGTATATGGCGACTCTGAAGGAAAATGTTTCATTCTGGAAGAGTCTGCAACTGAAGCGGAGGTTCACCGTTCAGTCGGACAGTGACTCTATGCAGCCAAAGTAAAATGAAATGGTTTAAAAAACAAGAACATGCCACTCTTAGAATGTCTCAGTCAAAGTCTGGACCTTCATCCTATTGAGATCCAAAGAAATGAGATTGAAAGTGGCTGTTTGGCAGGGTGACCAGACCTCCTCCTTTTCCCAGACATGCACTACATTTCAATCTTCTGTCCAGGAGGAATTTCAAGTGTCGTCCATTTTGAGCCTGACTAAGAAGCATGAATTTATATGAGTGTGTTTAGCTTTTATTCGGTCATTTCCTACATTTTTCTTGCATGTTCTCCATTTCACAGTGCCCTGTTCTCCTTTGTGGTTAGGACATCTGGTCACCCTGCTGTTTGGCAATGGTCTCTATCCAAACTGACAGAGCTCCCCCCAACCTTCGTAGAAGATGAAAGGATAATCTTTTATTAATTTTGAGTATACAAAACATCACTGCAGGCTTTTTGATGGACTGTTACAGAACTGGGAACTCATGATGAACTTTGGACAACAAGGCAGATTTCAGGTATTCCCCCCCCCCCCCCATCTCTGTGAGCTGGACGTAGATTGCTTTGTCAGTGTGCATAGGCTGCTGGTCTCTCCCCCCCCCCCCCCCCCCCGAATCTAGAAATTCACTTAATTTGGGTGGCTGAAATGAGCAAAGCCGAGATGCTGGTGGGCTGAGATGTCCTGTTGAACTTCTTCTTTCCTGTGCACTTCCCTATAATGTTGTTTTCCAAGCGATTTCTTCCATCTTCCTCAGCAGAGCACTGTAGTCAGTAGAATTTGAATGGGCATCCAATATCAAAGCACTCAGGAACTTTTCAAAGTCTGTTTTACTCTCTTTCTATATAGCCCCCAGCATGCTTGAAAGAGTCATCTGGACATCAGCCATTGCTCTACTAACAGCCTGCATGCAAAGCAGCACTCGGTATTCTGCACATATTCCTTCTATGCGGCTACATTAGCATCATCAGCAGATGGAAAAGTTGACATTGATATCCGTTGTCCTGACAGTTTCTATTTCGATTTTCAATTTTTGCTTTTCCACGTCAAAGCCAACGTCTCATTGCTGGACCATGTCCAAGGAAATGAGATTTTCACCCTCTGGGGCTGTGATGAAACCTGCAGAGGAGTGATCTCTCATAGAGCTTTCCTCTGATCTCAAGGGATGCGTGACCAGTTCTTTAAGTCTTATTTCTGCCTTTGCTTGTTTTGATGGAGCCAGAGTCCTTGTCATCTTTCATTAAATAAGAAGGAAGGTCTGTTTACTTGTGTGTGTGTGTGATTTACTTCCTCTCCCATTCACAACAAAAGGCAAGAAATCCCACCAGGCCTTTCCCCCTCACAGGCAGATCATATTCCTATGAAGGCAGGAGGTGATGGTTGTTCTGTGTCCCTTCCTCCCCACAACCTGGGAAGGGAGTATTTTGGGGGGGAACCTACATGAAGAAGAAAAAGAAGAGAGAAAAGATGGTGTGTGTGTGTGGGGGGGGAAGCAGAGGGCTCCCAATTCCCCCTGAAATGTGTGTATGTGGGGGACAGTCTGACTGGGATGACCACCTTCTAGAGCAGCTTTTCGACCCTGGGGTAGGGGGAACTCCAAACAGACGGAGCTGGAGCAGTTTTGCCAAGAAAAATGGGCAAAAACACAGATGCATATGCACAGAGCTGCTAGGAGACTTAGGGGAGTTGCAGACTGCCAGAAATGGTGCAAATTGAGTCCACTTTTAGGGTTAGGGTTAGTGCTAGGGAATCATGGGAATTGTTTTTTTCTGAGACATTGAGCCTTCTCTGTCAGAGAGCTCTGGTGCCACAATAAAATATAGTTACCATGATTCCCTAACCCTAACCCTAAAAGTGGACTCAATTTGCACTATTTCTGGCAGTCCACAGCCCCCCTTACTGAGAAGACTCACACCTGTAATGGGGCTTCTGCCAAGTATTGATGTGGGGTGCGGGTTAATCACTTCAGAAACCTTCGGGTGCTGGTTTGTTTTTGTTTAATTTAATGTTTGCGTCACAATTAGAATATTTTGCACCTTCACAATGATGATAATGTTATGTAAATAAAGTGGTAACAATGACACTTGGCACAATACCAGTTCAATACATTTCAATAGGTGCTTCTTCCATTCCAGCTGCCACTGCTCTGACCTCTGAAGGAGAGAAGAAGAGGCATAATCTTTTGGATTTCATCCCCTTCCCCCATGGCTGTCACTCTCTCCTTGTGTGTCCAGTCTTATTTAGATTGTAAGTGTGAGGGCAAGGAATGGTCAAGCTAAGGATACGGTGCTCTGGAAACCTTATTGGCTGCAGGGTGGGATATACATGCTTTAATATACATGCATACATAACCTATTTGTAATGTAACAAATGGTGAAAAAGTCAGAGGAGTTGAATACTTTTTCAAGGTACTGTATTTGAAGCTGGATTATGTTCAATCACATCATTAGTCCATCTAATCTAGCATTGTTTCCCTTGACCAGCTCTTGCTGTTAGGCAGAAGTATTTCTTTTTTTTTTTTAACTTGGCAGCAGTTAAGATGCTGACTTTGACGATTGCAAGATCGAGGCCCAAGTGCTGCATGAAGGGATGAGCTCCTGTCACTAGTCCTAGCTTCTGCCAACCTAGCAGTTCGAAAGCATGCAAATGCAAGTAAATAAATAGGTACCACTTTGGTGGGAAGGTAAACAGCATTCTGTGCAGCCATGCTGGCAACATGATCACAGAGTAGTCTCTGACAACGCTGGCTCTTCGGCTTAGTAACAGAGATGAGCACCACCCCCTATGGTCAGACACAACTTGACAATCTTGTCCAAGGTGAAACTTTTACCTTCACCAGATGCTTTTAAATATGTTTGACAATGATTCGGTTTGTGGCTATAGATGCAAAGCCTGTGCTGTTCCACTGAACTATAGCATATCTATCCTTCAAGCACAGTTTCTGGCTTCAACATAGGTTGCCTTTTGAAATATGCCTATCCAAAGAAATTAGTTCACACCCAAGCACTCCGAAAGAAATTGAATCTCAACTTTATTATAGAGCTAGATCAGTTGCTAACAAATTCTTAGACAAAGAGTAGCAAGTTGTTATGATGAATTTAGGACAAGAGAATTTATAATAAAATGCTCAGCCAGAGCAGAACTCACTGAACAATGCTAAATAAACCCTAAGTTATAAATGATAATAGAATAATTATAGAATAATTAAAACACTAGGAAGAACTTTTTTTTTACTGTAAGAGCTTTTCAACAGTAGAAAAGATTACCTCGGAGTGGATGAACTTTCCATCTTTGGAGGACTTTACACAGATGAACATCTTTCAGGAATGCTTTAGTTGTGTATTCCTGCATGGCAGGGGGTTGGACTGGAAGGCCCTTCTGGTCTCTTCCAACTCTGTAATTCTATGAGACAATAAATACACTCTGAGCCTTAGCCTACATTTTAAAGGAGCTGTACAAGGTGCCAACAAGTATTCCCCAAATAGCTTTATCGCCTTGCATCACACTTTTAAAATTCAGGCTAAAACCAGAGCAGATTCACTGCCACATTGAGAGGGAAGTTCTCAATTATTAAAGAAGTTCAGAAGAAGACTTGGCATTCTTTGGAATATCTTTGGAACTCACCCCTTTTTACAAAGGTTGTGGCCCGTTTACCACCTCCATAGTTGTGCTTTTCTATCCCAATTCTGAAAAGAATGTAACATGCCAAGACAAGGTCCCAACAATTGGATTGTTTGATATTGGGGTTGACATCCAGAAATTGGGAATAGGATTTCAGCCTCTGGTCGGAGAGTGATCTAACTGTATATGCACATTTACTGAGAAGCAAGACCCACTGTGATCAATGGCATTTACTTTCAATTAAGTGCAGTGGCTCAAGTGGTTAAGACGCTGACTCTGTTGATTGCAAGATTGGCAAGTTGGCAGTTTGAGGCCCAAATGCTGCATGTTGAGGTGAGCGCCTGTCACTAGTCCCAGCTTCTGCCAACCTAGCAGTTTGAAAGCATGCAAATGCAAGAAGATACATAGGTACCACTTTGATGGGAAGGTAAAAGGCATTCTGTGCAATCATGCTGGCCATATGATCACAGAGTAGTCTCTGACAATGCTGGCTCTTCAACTTAATAACGGAGATTAGCACCACCCCCTACGGTCGGACACGACTTGACAATCTTGTCAATGAGGGAGTACCTTTACTTTAAGTGCATATAGCATTGCATCTCCAGTTATATTTATTTTGCAATACTTTTTCATTGTTAATATGTCAGTTTATTTGGTAACTGCTTTACTATACAGTCGTCCCTCCCATTTCGTGGGGGATCCGTTCCCCCCCCACGAAACAGAAAAATCGTGGATATTCAAGTCCCATTTAGTATAATGGCAGTGCACTCTTGCATGCAGGTGCACTATTTTGTCCCTCCTGGCTTCTTCTCCGTGGAAATTCAAAATCGCAAACGGGAAGTCCACAAACGGGGAGGGACAAGTGTACATGCTTTATAGTTTTTTATATATTCTTTGGCACCCATGATTTTTTTAAGAGGATATTTTAATAGTTGCCTTTTAGGATAAATTGCTTTAATCCTTCCCTAAGCAATTTAGTACATTTTTAAAACAAATGTAAAATGCCATAATGTGTGAGAAAGTACTGCTGGCACTTCAGCTTTATCTGAAGGCCTTTTGTGGCAAGCTAAATCATGTCAGCAATTTGATAGTCATTATTCTAATTCAGTAGATTGGAAACTGCTTTTCTTCTTCATGTCTGATTTTTATCTCGTTGTCTGTTAGCAACACATGAAAGCAAGACTTTGGTGTTTCTCCAGATTTGTGAATGAGGTTCTCACTAATGAAGGTATCTATACCCAAGGTAAAATCTGATACTAGCTTACTTGGATACAATATACTGTTTCTGACAAATTGTGCTTAAAATGCATGATCAAAATGAAGGGGCCCTTTAGCAATGGTTTTGGCAACCACATGAATTTCATTGTACAAAATCTGTGACAAAAATCTTCTCTCTTACAAATTTTTTTAAAGTTCAGATTCTGGGAAACCATACAAATAATATTCTTGTCCTCTCAGTTAATGCAAAGTATCTATTCAGGCAAGATGTATGTTGAAGTTGGGACACAAAAGAACCCAAAATGTCTTCTTTGCCTCTTATCCCAGTCTTTCTCCCCCTGCTTTTTAGGCAGGAAAGGGACTTTCCTTTGATGGTTCCTCATCTGAAAGAAAAACACTGTGCTTTCCCTAGCCTATATCTGTACCACAGGAACTGTTTTGATTTCTCCTTTTGCACAGTTTTTCTGATATAAAGTTCGGAATGCTCATCGTCTTCAAAATGCTACCAAAACTGTATTACTTTGATGTGTAATTGATAAAACATTGTACTTTTGCCTAGGAAAACCAGGTTAAAATTGACAGACAGCTCTGAAGCTCATTGAATGGTATCTTTCAGCTGACTTACCTCAGAAAGTTGTTGTGAGAACAAAAGCAGTATATGGTTGTGAATGGTGTCATGAGGCTCACAGATGAGAAATAGAATACAGATGCCTCAATAATAGGAATTTCTTCTTCAGTTTCACTCGCTCCTCAATTTTCTTTTTGCCACTAAAAAGATCACAGTTTGCCTTGATGATCTTATAATAGTTTCCTTTTAAAATGGTATTGGTAATAATCTCATTCATATCCTCTCACTTGCTTCCTATCTCCACATTTCTGTTTACTTGTGTGCTAGTTAGTAAATAGATTTTCTGAAATGGCAATCATCTCTCCCCCTAGAACCACTAAGACTTGTCTTAAATCTGTAGCACAGATTTTATCATTTTTTTTGTTTTTGTTTTTGTTGTGTGCCTTCAAGTCATCTCCAACTTATGGTGACCTTAAGGCCCTGTTATGGTTATTTTGGGGTAAGATTTGTTCAGAGGAGGTTTGCCATTGCCTTCGCCTGAGGCTGAGAGAGTGTGACTTTCCCAAGGTCACCCAGTGGGTTTCATGGTGGAACTGGGAATCGAATCTTGATCTCCAGAGTTGTAATCCAACACTCAAACCACTACACCACTGTGGCTCTCACATTGTTGATATAGCTGTAGTAAAGCCAATTGTGCATGTGTGTGCCTTCAAGTCATTTCCGATTTATGGAGACCTGGCCTAAGGCATATCATCAGGTTTTCTTGGCAAGTTTCTTCAGAGGGGTTTTTGCCATTGTCATCCCCTGAGGCAGAGAGAGTGTGACTTGCCCAAGGTCACCCAGTGACTTTTTCATGGCTGAACGGGGATTTGAACCCTGGTCTTTAGAGTCACAGTCCAGTGTTCAAACCACTATACCACACAGGCAGCCAGTTACCTAACACAAAATACATTTTTTAAAAAAGAACTATTTTTAGCAGATGCACAGGATAACCTGGCTGTATTATTGCTATTCCTTTGGATTCTCCTGCTGGTGTTTGACGCAATTCACCTAATTTCGACAAGTGGAAGCATGTCAAAACCTACAAACTACACTCACATAGGCCTTGCAGCTTGAAAGCATGTTTAGAAAGGGTTGGCCTGCTACAAATGAAAGGCTGTTGGAAGAGAGGAAAAATTAAGCAGCTGCTGCCTAGACTGGTTCCTGAGAACAGAGAATTGTATGCAGGAGCACTAATGACTCAGGCTCATGTGATGGAAAGAAATAGGTGATGTAATCGGTATGAAATACACAAGACTTTCTAGGGGAATATGTTCACCCCTTCTTCATACATGGCTGATGTTACATTTCTCCTTCTTCCTGGCAATATTTGTTATTTGAAAAAAAATCAAACAAAGGAAAGAAGGACAAGGTTGTTAGCTCCATGCAGATTCTTCTTTGTGAGTGCGCAGGGATTCTTATTGAACTGGAGCCGCCTGCGCTGCAAAAACCAAATTGCCTCCCTGTCAGCTTTCTGATATTCCCAAGAGATACATGGTTTGTGTACCATGAAGTTTTGTGTGACCAAGATTGTCTACTGAAAATAGGGATGAAAGACTGGCTTCTTGATCCAGTGCTGTCTTGTCTCCTTTGGGCAGCTTTAACAACAACAACAACCATCATGCCTTCCTCTCTGCCTCACCAATGTTGACAGATGCAATCTATATTTTCTGGGCTGGAACAAAAATTAGTTCTGGACTATAAGAACAGATTTTGCACAAGGTCATATGGAACATTTAATGGCTATGTTTGGTTATAGTTAAACAAAGGTAGCCATGTTAGAACTATGTCAAACATAAAAAAGCCAGTGTATCATAAGTACATTTTCTTTGTTGTTGTTTGTGAGGAATCTGAAAGTTGAGAAGCATTACTGCTCTTTGTGTATGCACACCTGTCTTTTACCCAATTCTTGCCAAAAGGTTCCAGGAATTTTTGAAACATCATAAAAGCCTGAAAAATCTGTTTACTGCGGGTAGGAGAGGAAGTTGGGTGATAGTAAACATAAGAAATAGCAACCTCTATTTTACTCCCCCCCCCCTTTTAATTCTATAAAAAAATCTGCCTCCAGCCATTTTTCTATCTGTTCCACCACCCTGGGTAAACTTGGGCAAGTCATACTCTCTCAGCCTCAGAGGCAAGCAAAAGCAAACTCCGTCTGGACAAATCTTGCCGAGAAATCCCCATGATAGGTTTGCCCCAGCATTGCTATAGGCTGGAAACGACTTGAAGGCACACAACAACTACCTCGGTATGGACTTTATTGGATCATGGTTGGTGGTCAAGTAGTGTTTATCTGAAAGCACTGTTAAGTTTTGAAATGTAAAAAAAATATTTTTCCCCCCAGAGAGCAAAATTTGCATAGCAAACAGGAATACTACTTGTGGGATAGCCACTAATCCTATTTCTATGGTCATTTTGGTAAGTAGACTTTACAGGTTTATGAGATGTTGGTTTCATATATTACATTATATTTGGAAAATATACGAGGGCAGATGCGTATCAGAATCTTGTTGTGAACAATATGGAACAGAGCATCCATTAAAGCAAGTTTGTGAGCTGGGTTTTCCTGTTTGGGCTAACATGACGTAGAAGTGATGAATCCACAGAGCTTGTGGATGATTGTTACTGGCATTGACGTAGTGCTGGGAAAATTCTTGATTGCAACATTTGTGTGTCAGCAAAAGAGGCACATACTCTCCCTCTTGGCCTAATAGAAGACATGTGATACAGGGGAAACAGATTGCTTGGGAATCTGCTTTGTTGAGGCGGTATCCTGCCAAGGTTCTTTGTTAGAAAATACACAGCAGGAACCGAGATAAAATACTTGATCTAGTTTCTATTTTGAACAGAAATGCAAATGTTCTACAAGCATTAATAATAATAATAATAATAATAAATTTTATTTATAGCCCGCCCCTCTGCTCAGCAATCGGGGCGGGTTACAGCATTTTAAAACATACAGAGTTAAAAACATTCCCTCATCCCAAATCTCCCACCCCTTCCCATTAAAACAAGATTAAACTAAAAGGAAATTAAAATGCCGTAAAAAACAGACCTCCTTTTACATGCTGGAGCTTACTCACTGGGGAGTCTAAAGTGGATCATATTTACTTAGGACACCGTGATATTTGCACTATATCTTCATGAGATTGCCTCTTTTAATTCTAGGAACTGACATTCTGCTGTGAGTCATGTTGAATTGATGCCCAAGGAACACAGTGGAAGAAAATAACACAGGAAATCCTATTGTAAACATGGTACTGCTGCCCTCCAGAAACCTTCTTTTTCTATTATATCAATCCTTTTTGGCAGTGCAACAGCACCAAAGGAATTTCTTTTATAAACTTTTGTTGTTGTTGTTTATATTCATGACAACATTGTTCTCATGATGAGATATCATCATCTGGTCACACTGTACTTCTGTCCTTGTGAGACAAATCAACATTTTCAAAATAGGAAAGAAACTGATAGCTTCAAAGGAAAATTTGTTCTTAAACACAGAATGCTGAAGTGGTCATGTGAAATATTGGTTTTAGACTGCAGCTTTCAGATTATTTGCCCCCTTGCTATATAGCATTGTATTCCACTGATTCCTTGTCACCTTGCCTGTTACTAGCAAAATGGGATGGTTATAATTCACTTCTAGTTATAACATACCTTCCAATTGTCCCAATCTTGCAAGGACAGTCCTGATTAATCCTCTGATACCCCACTTTTTAAAACTGCTTTCTCTCCTCCTTCTCTCACTTCCTCCTTCATCCTGGCTTAGCAAATTGAGTTCAAACTCTCAAAATAATTTGCACTCACTTAACCCAACAAGGGGAGAACCAAGAAGAATAGGTGAGATTTTGCCACACTGCTGCAACATCTCCAAGCTTCTATGTTCTTTCTCATTAATATATTTTGCCATCTTGGCTACGCTCTGATGTTACTTGGCCACAGCTGTACAGGTATTTATCTGTGAAATATTGGAGGGTATTGCGTGGTGTAGTGGGTTGAGCCTTGGACTCTGGAGAACAGGGCTCCAATCCTTGCTCAGCCATGAAAACCCACTGGGTGACCTTGGGCAAGTCATACTCTCTTAGCCTCAGAGGAAGGCAAAGGCAAACCAGCACTGAACAAATTTTGCCAATAATAATAATAATAATAATAATAATAATAATAATAATAATAATAATACTCAGCCCCTCTGGGAACAATCGGGGTGGCTAACAACAATTAAAATTACTTACAATATAAAACCAGAAACATCAAATACCCACTCCCCCTTAAAAAAGTATTAAACCGAACACTAGTTAAAACATATAGATCAGGGGTAGGCAATCTAAGGCCCGGGGGCCGGCTGCGGCCCCCCGAGGCCTTTGGACCGGCCCCAGCTGGTCCTGCTGCTGCTGCCGCCCCCTGCCGTCCCCCACCATGATGATATTGATTATTGTTGTTATTACTTGTTCTTGGAGTTTTCTTGGCAAAATCTCCACAGGGATTTTGCCATGGTTTTTCTCGGGCATGCATATTTTTTATTTTTTGTATTTTATTTTTTTAAATTTTAAATTTTTATTTATTTAGTTAGTTATTTTTGGTGCTTCAGCCCCCCAATTGTCTGAGGGACAGCAACCCGGCCCCCGACTCAAAAAGGATGCCTACCCCTGATATAGATTTAAATGACATACAATGCAAATAAAATACACTACACTACAATAAATCAATGATGAAATAGAGCAAGCAGAGTAGTGGCAGCATCTAGATAGGGAGAGGGCGGAAGTGAGGGGGTTCCTGAAAGAAAGTCCCGTTAGGGTTGCCGTAAGTCAGAAATGACTTGAAGGCACACAACAACATTATAAAGCTAGTATTTTTAAATATATTGATCATATTAATAGGATATATGTTGTACTTGTCTGCTTATGTTGCTATCAGCCCCTGACTACTTGCTTTTCTGAATTGGTCTGGCAATTTAAAAAGGCTTTGGGATTAAGTTACTTTTCTGCCAGAATTCAAATATTTTCCTTGGAGTATTATTCTCACAGTTGCTTCTAATTTCTCTGCATTCTGACTCTCTGCAAGCCATTTTATTTACCGTCTACATTCTGTTTCTTATGCCAGCTTCATTGTTCCAACAAAAGACTATCTGTAATGCATGTCCTTTAGTGTTCATAGGGAACACGGGCATCTTTAGTTTTTTTTAAAGGTTCCTTTTTAAAGACACCTTCACTGATCCTCTCTATCAGTGAGGGCCCTTTCACACAACACTGTTACAGTACTATGATCCCACTTTAACTGCCATGATTGCATCCTATGGTACCCTGAGTTATATAATTTTGGTGACCTTTTTATCACTGTCAGAAGTACTTTTGCTCCTCTTCCTCCTAACTTCTACCTGCTTGCATGCCAGGCAGAGAGCTGGTCATCATCAGGCAACATAAGCCAATGGTAATGTTGAGGTTTGAGTGTTAGACTATTACTCTGGAGACAACAGTTCAAATCCTTGCTCGGCCATGGAAACTCAGTGGGTGACCTTGGGCAAGTCACCCTCTCTCATCCTCAGAGGATGGCAGTAGAAAGTCCCTCTGAAGAAACTTTCCTAGAAAATTCTGTGACAGGTTCATCTTAGGTTCGTCGCCATAAGTTGGGAATGACTTGAAGGCACACAACAACAACCATGTTGAAGAGAGTGATCAGATCCAGGGCCTTCTCTCAGTGGGTTCCTGCTGGTTGTTGGGACCTTTGGCAGCACACAACCATTCCCCCAGGAGATAGCAAGACAAACTAATTGGTAATTTGAAAAGGAAACAGAGTGATTGGCAAGGTGGTTCTAGGAACACCTAAGTGATTTATTTTAGCAGGACCTTTCCTGGATTTCAGTCTACCTTTTCAGATGCTGAAGAAATGGATGGAAATCTATAAAAAGTCATACTAAAATAAATCAATTAATTTTAAGGTGCTGCTGAATTTTGCCCCCTCCTTCCTTTTCACACTAAAACAGACCAACACAATCTCTTTGACAACCCTTTGACAACTCTTTTTGGTTATTTTGGAACCTAACATTTCTGTTGTTCACAGCCAGTAGATTTACTATTGAGGCAGGCTGAGGTCAGTTTCGGTTGTTGTAGCCCAATGAAGAAGGCAAGGACCTTGAAAAGGTCACATAAACCATGTCTATACCCAATACTTGTCAATCATGGCATGTGACATGTAGCTGGGAAGAGGGTGACAGTGATAGGTGGGTTTGGAGAGTGGTTAATGCCTTTTTGAGGGAGAAAGCGGTTCCCTGTAGCTCTAAAAAAGTTGTGCATGCACTCCTAAAAGAGACCTCTCTGGACCCTCTGGAAATTAGTGAGAACCAACTTCCATCTGCAAAAATATACTGAGGAAGAGAAGCATCAATACATAAATATGTAGTTTTATTCCCCCCCCCCCCGAAGACCATCCCACACAGATAGTAGCAACCATCCCCAACTGTCTTCTTTCACAAACCCCACATCAACCACGGCCCGATATCTCTAGTAAAAGGAAGATTTGTTTAGAAAGACGAAGCAGAGAGGGCCATGTCTGGCTGGCCAGTTTGTCGTCCGAGCAGAACCGGAAGTAAATGTAATAAGGAGCCTCGATGACCCATGGGAAACCACACGGAACCATGGGAAAATGCGGGGAAATGCTTCCAAATGCGCATTTGCTTTTCACATTACGGTAAATGTGAAATTACCTTAATTTCGCATTTGCATTTCCTCAAAACTACCGAAATTCAAAAGATCTCGGTTAACACCAGTTTCTGTCCACTTTCTGTCCACTTTCTGTGCGATGTCGTGTGAAAACGTGAGGCACAAATCTAGTTTCTGTCTGGGATTTGTGTGGGTTAACCAGCAGATTTTCCCCCGTGTGATAACGTCCTATGTCAGGATAGATGGGTTAAAAAACAGGTCACCTGAATAAAATAGCTTATCTTGACCAATCCCAATTTTGCTTCAGGTCTGAAACATCCTTAGTCAGAGGGCAAGAACTGAAGACATGCATCCCCTGCTGGTTTTCCAGGACCTTTTGGTGGCTTTTGATACCATTACACCATGGTTTGCTGCTGGACTACTTCTTTGGGTTAGGGACTGGGGGCAAGGTGAAATGTTGGTTCCATTCAAATCTGTAAAATAATTTCCAAAAAGTGGCATTAGGAGGACCTGTTAGACCTAGGGCAGATGTGGGGTTCCATTCTGTCCGCCATGTTCTTTAATGTCTACATGAAAGTACTGGGAAAGGCCATCAGGGGTTCTGAGCTGAGGTGACAGTAGTACAATGATGACCTTGTGTAGCTTCTCCTTGGTCTAATCTGCTTGGCAGAAATAATGCAGCTTGATACTGCTTTACCTGCCATGGCTCAATGCTATGGAATTCTGGGATTTGTAGTTCTGTGAGATATTTAGCCTTCTCGGTCAGAGAGTTTTGGTGCCACTACAAACTACAAATCAAGATTTCCATAGCTTTGAGCCATGGCAGTTAAAGCGGTGTGAAACTGCATTATGTCTACAGTGCAGATTAGACCCTTGTCATCTCGTTCAGGACAGACAACACAGACATTGATGCCTATAGGCAGTAATGTCTTGATTGAAGGCCAGTAAAAACTGATAGGAGAGATCCTGCGGGTGGTTCTTTTGTCATGGAATTGGATTGATCTCTAAATTGATATATTATACCTTTGTTCATGATTCAGGGACAGCATGTCTATAAAGTGAAAAGATATAAAGAGGATAGGCCCACCATTCCAAATGCTTTTTTGTTTGTTTGTTTTAGCAGTTTAAGTGAAATTCCATCTGAGCCTCGTGCTTTCCTGGACTTCAGTTCTCTGATCAAATTTTTGATTTAAATTTTACACAAAACAGGGATATTTTGGTAGAACTAAAGGTATAAAATCTGTGAGCTTAGAGGCAGAAAATAATGTGTTCCTATGGTATTTAATGGGCCTAAGCAGACTGCCAGAAATAGTGCACATTAAATTGAGGCACTGCCCTGGCTCAGTGCTAGGGAATCATGGGAACTGTAATTTATTGTGGCACCAGAGCTCTCTGACAGAGAAGGTTCAGTGTCTCAGAAAAAAATACAATTCCCATGATTCCCTAGCACTGAGCCAGGGCAGTGCCTCAATTTAATGTGCACTATTTCTGGCAGTCTCCTTAGGCCCAATAACTAGTAGCACCAGCAGCACTGAGTGCCTTGGCCCAGCTTTGGGTTCTTTCTGAGATTACAGCCATTATTTGACAGAGACACCTAGCAGCTATGATTGGCTGAATCTTATGTGGAGCTACCCTTGAAGATAATCTAGAAATTACAACTGGTGCCAAAAGTGATTGCGAGAATACTGCCTGGGACAGTTACTAGGGAATCATATAACACCAGTCTTGAAAAAGCAGCATTGACTGTCTATTAGTTTGTGTGGCAAATTAAAGATGTTATTATTTACCTGCAGAAACCTAATTGAGGCCCAAAATACTGAAGGGATGCTTTGCTCTGCATCAGCTTGCTCACACTCTTAGATGAAGCCTCTCTCATTGTCCCACCAGGAGAGAAAATACTGGGATCAAGCATTGATAGAAATGGGGACTGCAGTTAGGGAATCAGAAGAAGACTAAGGACGTTATCACACGGGGCCTAAAGCAGTCCCATCCCCGTCGCATACCCATCCCATTGCGGTTCCTTTTCAATCCAGAACTTACCGGCATACAGAAAGCAGCATCATTCCGGTCGCGGCAAAATGTAATTCCCAAAGAAACCGGCATTCTAAAGAACGGGGATGATGCCGGGTGATGCCACAAGGGGACGGGGATGCGATGGGGATGGGTGCGACGTCGTGTGAAGACACAGGGAAAGGAAGCGGATTGGGACGGGGATGTGACGGGGATGGGTGGGGTTTCTCTGCGACGTCGTGTGAACACAGGGGAAAAGGAAGCGGATTGGGACGGGGATGCGACGGGGATGGGACTGCTTTAGACCCCGTGTGATAACGTCCTAAGAATGGGGATGGGGGGGCTGTGAAAGAACTAGAAAAGATTCTAATATGCAAAGATATACAACTCAGCACAAAAGTCAGAATCATACAAGCCATTGTATTCTCTATTACCATGTATGGATGTGAGAGCTGGACAGATAAGAAAGACAATAGGAAGAAAATTCCTTTGAGATGTGGTGCTGGAGAAGAGTGCTAAGGATCCCATGGACAGCCAAAAGGACAAACAAATGGGTCCTAGAGCAGATCAAGCCAGAAACCTCTCTGGAAGCCAGGATGACCAAACTGAGGCTGTTGTACTTCAGACACATCACGAGAAGGGAAGACTCATTGGAAAAGACAATAATGCTGGGAAAGGTGGAGGGGAGTAGGAAGAGAGGAAGACCAAATGCTAGATGGATGGACTCTATTAAGGAGGTCACAGGTATAAGGGATTGCAGGATTTAAGCAGAGCAGTGGAGGACACAGGGTCTTGGAGATGTCTCATCCATAGGATCACCGTGAGTCAAGATCGACTCGAGGGCAGTTAACAACAACAACAACAAATGAGATACACTTTTCTCTGTAATGACGTGAAGATCCAGTTTTGGAACACCCTCTTTCAAGATCTGATGACACCTTTACTTGCATCTTAGTGCCAAGCTAAGAATAATCTGTTTAATTAAGTCCTTATTTGTATAAGGAGCATGTCCTGATCTGTGTTGATTATTTCATTCATTTGCTAATTGCTTGTTTTGTTAGATGCTTATTTATTTATGTTAATATTGCTAAGTTCCCTGAGACTTTTTCAGCAGAGTGAGAATTAACAAATGGTTAGTGACATCTTGTCTCCGTACTTTAAATCAATTTTTGAAATCATCTGGAATGAAACAAAAGTTCAGTTGACTTTAATTATTATTATTTTTTTGCTCTCTACCTAGTAAGGTACTCGGTTTCAAAGTGTGTACACCTGCACATGAGGATTCAGCAAAGTCCAGATATCCACTCAATATATCTCAAGTTAATTGAATTTGTGAAAAGCGAGTTTATTTTTAAGACTCTCCTTCCCTCTCTCCCCCATGTAAGTAATGCATCACAAGTTAGAAGATAGTAAAGGTAGTGGCATTCTTGCATGAATAATAGTTCATAGATCCTACTGACCTAGGAACACTTTAAAGAAGCCTTATGTGAATCCTACAATTTGTCCACCTCACCCAGCTTTTTTTCTGCGCTGGAGGAGCCCTGAACGTAAGACTTTCTACACATGCAAAGCACAGGAGCTAACTCTGAGCAGTTCCTGCTTATTGGTGAAGATTTACCATTCAATCTCAGCAATTCTCCCCCCCCCCATCACTTATAAAGTAAAATAGAGCTCCCATTTTTAAAGCAAAAAGGACATGCAGGCAGGAGGTGATGAATCCATATTCTGTCTATAGCTTCCAAACCAGGTTGATTTCTTTCCACTGTGAGTACAGAGTGCAATAAGCAGAAAGCATTGGAAATGTTAATTTCCAATACACTCCTTTGGTGTAAAATTAGACTTCTGTGTGGGGTGGGGTGCAGACTGCAAGAAACTTTCCTTTTAGTACCCCCACCCCAATTTCCTGCTGACCCTCAAAGTTGCTACAGTGGTAGTAAAGAAAAGCACAACTTTCCTTTAAAACAAGTAAAATTGCACACAGGAAGTTCACATTCTTATTTTGCTTACAAGGTACAACGGGCCCTTGGTATCCACTGGAGTTTGATTCCAGGACTCCCCCATGGATACCAAAATCTGCACATGCTCAAGTTGCATTACATACAATGGCATAGTAAAATGGTGTCCGTTATCATTATTTGCATGTTGGAATTCTTTTTCAATATTTTCAAGCCATTGATGGTCAAATCCATGGATATGAAGGGCTGATTACATTGAGAGTCCATACATTATTTAAAAGGGAAACAAGTTCAGATGACAGGCTGGTAAATTCAGGAGATATGAGACAGTCCCATAATCCCTGAAAGTGTCCCTCCCCTGCTCTCTAGAGAAAGATGCCACTTTCCAGCTCTTGCTAAATGTGCTCTTTCCCTATAGAGGTTCAATTCTCACAGCTGAACCTTCTTTATGCTCAGCAATCACTATTACTTTTGCTAGCAAGTTGTGCTGTAACTGGGGGCATGCATACCTTTATTTCAAGCTATGAGAAAGGCCTCAACTGTAATTCCAGAAAGGACATGAGTAAACACGTTTAGCTTCTTTGACAGCTGAACTATATTTTGGGATATAACAGCCTGGCCCACTGCTGAAGCCAACTCTTTCAAGGACAGAGACAGATATGTTGTAGTGTCAACAATGCTAGAAAGTAGGTCACGTTGACAGAGGAGGAGATTTCAGCTCTATTTCCATTGGCATTTTCTAAATGTTTACCTAGGTGAAGGCCAGATTTTAAAGTCAACATAACAAAGAGCCATGTTATCCTTTTTAAGAATCACGCTGGAACATTTTATTTGTATACGGTAGCTTAATAAGCAGAATGTTGCATTAAAATAATAGTTAAACATTGAATGCTGTTGCCTATAGATGTGATGTGTATCGAGCTCTTCATATGGCTGCACATGGAAAACACATTTCTTTCCTTATTATTCTGATAAACTTTCTAACTGTGGTGATAACTGTGCCTGAAAACAGTGGTTTTCCATACACATTTGGGAAAATTCTTTCATGTGTCTTCTCAGGGTGCATCTACACTTTAGAAATAATGCAGTTTGACACCACTTCAATTTCTTTGGCTCCATCCTACAGAATCCAGGGATTTGTGGTTTTGTGAGGCCCTGGTCCTCTTTGGCAGAGAAGGCTAAAGACCTTGTGAAATTATAAATCCCAAGAATCCATAGGATGGAGGTACAGCTCTTAAAGAGGTGTCAGATTGTTTTATTTCTGCAGTGTAGACAAACCTCTACTCCTGGTTTCTCCCTCTCGATGGAAGTTTGTTTTCATTTGAATTATTTATATACGTCTTAAACTGCACATGCATTAAAAATTAATCTACATCTATATGCAGGTCTGGACAAAGAAACACACTAAGTCTGGAGCAAAACAAAAAGGCTTTTTTCTTACTAAACTTCAGATTGCTCAACCCGTACTCTGGAGTTGGGGTGAAGAACATTTGGCCCTCTAGATCAGGGATGGAAAAAGTGCAACCTGTGGGTGACATCCAGCCTCCAAATGACTATTTTTGAGCACTCACCCCAAACTTTTGCCCTGCAAGGTTTGTTTTTTGTGTGTGTGTGAGAATTTTCTATTTTTTCTCCCTTTACTATAAATGCTCCTTGTAGACTTGGATGTTTATGCAGTGCCATTCCACAATTACTAGCCCTCATCCCCCAGCTGTGTTAGGCCTAGGAGAAGTTCATTTCCAGTTTACTTTCTGGTTAAATGAAGGCCTGCCCTAGGCCTAAAACAGCCTGAGGAGCATATATCTGGCAAAATGATCCCACCCTCTAGGACAGGGGTTGGCAACCTATCGCCCGCGGGCTGCACCCAGCCCGCCGACCCCTGCCGCCGCGCGTGTTGCGGCCGCCATTTTGTTTGCACATGTGCCGGGTGGTGGTGGTGAAATGGTGGCATGTGCGCTCATGCGCACGCGCGCTCAGCTCCTGCTGCCACCGTCACGCATGCATGTGCAAACGAGTTGCGGCCGCCATTTTGGCAAACAAAATAGCAGCTGCGATGCGCCGCCATTCCCCCCCCGGCCCAACAGAAGACCTGGGAACCAGTGACGGGCCCCAGGTATGTGAAGGTTGCCGACCCCTGCTCTAGGAGATAGGGAGGTATTTTAAATACAACAAATATTGTGGGGGGAAAAAGTGAAAAATGAAAACATCCAAGAGTGGAAATTGCAGTAACAGTGGGGTGTGCATGTGTGTTGAGTGCTCTTGTTCTCCACGGTCTTGCAGGGTGACAAGGAGGTTCTCCATCTCCTGCAGTCGTAGGATCAAAGAATTAATGGAGTTGGATGCTGCCTCCTGGGCCATAAGGTCCAACCTCAGCTCAATACAGGATCTTCAGCTCAAGCATCTCCAGCAGGTAGCTGTCCAGCCTCTTTTAAAAGACATTCAGAGAAGGAGACCCCAACACCACTCTAGGCAACTAGTTCCATTGCAACATCACTCTTACTGTCCTTCTATTGCTCCATCAAAATCTACTCTCATGTCCTCTGGGGGACATTTACTCCTGATCAGCCAGGACTAGGTTGGCAACTGTCAGCCAGAGGACTTTTTAATCAGCCACCCATAAACTGTGGAATGACCTGCCAGAAGACATTTCACAGCTGAATATGCTGTCTGAATTTAACACAGCATTAAAGACCAGTCTCTTCCAGCAGACCTATCCAGATTATTTTTAAATTGTTCATTTTGAATGAGGAATTTTAAAATGTGGGTTGATTTAATCCGTATATGTCTTATTTGCTCTTTTAAATTGATGTGTGTTTTTAATTGGTGTTGTATCTGTTATTCTGTTGTTATTCCCTGCCTCGATCCAGAAGCAGGTGAGAAATAATAATAATAATAATAATAATAATAATAATAAATATTCTCCTGTAACTTAAAACCATTAGACCTATCATACCTTGGGGAAGTAGAGAACAGGCCTGCCCTGTCTTCTCTGTGTCAGCCCTTGAGGTCTTTAAAGAGTACAATAATATCACCCCCTCACTCTTATCTTCATCATGCTGAGCATGCCCAACTCCTTCAGCCTTTCCTCATATGTTTTATTCTCCATACCCCTTATCATCCTTGTTTCCATTTTGGTGTTCTTAAAATGAGGCACCCAGAACTGATCACTGAATTCCAGAAGAGACTTGGCCAGTGCAGAATATACTTCCTTCAACACAGAACCTATGCTACTATTAATGCAGGATAAAATATCATTTACCTTCTTTGCTGTAGCAACACATTCCTGGCTCATGTTCAGCTTACAATCAACAATACTCCCAAAGTCCTTTTCCTATGTAGTACTGCTGAGCCATGTATTTCCCATCCTATACTTGTACATTTGCTTTTGTGAGGCTCCTGTCCACTTTGGCAGAGAAAGCTAAAGACCTTGTGAAATTACAAATCCCAAGAATCCATAGGATGGAGCTGCAGCACTTAAATTTCTTAAAGTGGTGTCAGACTGCATTCTGTCTACAGTGTAGACACACCCTTAACTCCTGTTTCTTTTCCTCTCAATAAAAGTTTGTTGTCATTTGAATTATTTATCCATTTACATTTGCATGAATTTGCATTTATCGCTATTGAATTTCATTTTACAGTTGGCCCTCCACATTCGAAGAGGTTAGGGCACAAGACTTCCCTGAAAGTGGAAAAGCTGCAAATATCTCTAGGTCTCCCCAAACCGTAACTCCGTCTGTAATTGTATCTCTGTGGGCTAGGGAACCTGAGTAAAGTGCCACTTCTGTCTGCCGTCTCAGGGCATACCAGGGCTTGTAATTCCTGTGTCTGGTTCTTAGAAAACCAGAAGTCACTTTCCCAGGAGCCCTGGATGTGGCCACAGTACAGTGACCGGCCCTGGGTGAGGTGGAAGAGGAAGCAGGGATACTTGGTGTTATTTTATACATTTATGGCTTCCAAACTTTAAAAAGTTCTCTTTACATATTCTAGCCTACATGTGTTATCTGTGATTTCCCACAGTAGGTCACAATACTAAAAAACCCAACCCATTTAATTATTGATGGCAAACTCATTTTCAAACTGAAACAAGATATAAGATTAGTTTGGAAGGATTTGTTCTTGACAAACACATGCTGGCTCCTACTATCATTGCACTGTCATCAAGATTCTTGCAGACAGACTTTTTTGTAATCCATTCTAATATTTTTCCTGATATCGAGGTCAGGCTAAGTGGTCTGTAGTTTAATGGATTTTTGCCTTTTATGAAGGGAGGGACAATATTTGCTCTCCTCCATTCCTCTAGTACCTTACCTATTCTCCAAGATTTCCCCAAAATGATGGCAAGTGGTTCAGAGAATACATTACTTAGGGCCTTTGCAGACTGCCAGAAATAGTGCACATTAAATTGAGGCGCTGCCCTGGCTCAGTGCTAGGGAATCATGGGAACTGTATTTTATTGTGGCACCAGAGCTCTCTGATAGAGAAGGCTCAATGTCCCAGAAAAAAATACAATTCCCATGATTCCCTAGCACTGAGCCAGGGCAGTGCCTCAATTTAATGTGCACTATTTCTGGCAGTCTGCAAAGGCCCCAAGTTCCTTCAGATATTTTGAATGTCAATTCCCACAAGACCCAGTTGGTATGGTTGACAGCATTCCCTTCAACATTTAATAGATGAAAACCAGAACATGTGAGGCCAAGCAACATCAGACTCTGGCCAGTAGAGGTCAAACTACTACTTTTACAATTTGAACTCAGTTTTCAGCAATTGAAGTAAGCTGAAGATACAGTGGGTAAGTGGGAGAATCTGGGACAGGGGTAGGCAACCTAAGACTGGCATGCATATTTTTTAATTTTTAAAAATTTATTTATTTATTTATTTATTTATTTATTTATCTTTGGTGCTTCGGCCCCCCAATTGTCTGAGGGACAGCAGCCCTGCCCCTGGCTCAAAAAGGTTGCCTACCCCTGATCTGGGACATTCTAAAAGCAGCTGAAAAAAATGGGATGATAGAGAATTAATTTGGATTGTCCCTGCCAGATCAAGGCAGTTGGAGGGTGCGTGATGGTCATCTTCTGCTTCTATTCTCCAGTTGAGTCATTCTGTTTTGAGACTGTTGGTGAATCCATGCAGTGTGAAAGTTATACTAATTGTGCCTGATAGTAGCCGATCTTCTTCCTTTTAAATTTTCAGTTCATTTGATGTAACCAAAGATGAGGGTCCTCTCCTGTGAACACCAGCTTTTCTTAGCGACATAAGATTCAGCCATTTAATTCATTTAATTTGTTCCAGTACTTGTTCTCTGCCATGTTATCTTGTAATGGCCACAAGTGCCACTTTGTACCCTCCCACACGCTTGACATGTGATGCCATTAGCAAAGTGCTGCCTCTCCATGTCCCTCCCCACCAAGTGCCAGCAACATTTTTTGGGCCGTGTAAATGCAAACCACTCCAAACCAGCAATTCTTTTGCAGTTTACCCCCTTCAAGTGGCCGGCCCCTTCTGTTCTGAACTGTCATAACTCATTTTCCTGATCTTTACTTAAGTCATATGAATTGAAAATTTAAAAGCTGGAATTCCAGCTGGTATCAGGTGCAATTAACATAACTTGCACACTATATGAGAGAAGATGCCATATCTGCCCCATTGAGAGAAGGTGCCAAAGGCAGATATGTATAGTGGTTGATATTGACTGAAGGAACATGAATTCTTACTTGTTTGGAGTGCTGAGCTTTGTGTTATGACGGCGATATATAAATGCATCTCCCATCTCCAAATTTCCACCTCCCATCTCCAACTTGCCTTTAAACTGTAGCTGAGTGACCCTAATCCAGGACTGTGATGCAGGTAGGTAGGGAGTTAGTTTCATTCCTAATGAAAATTGCCCAACCTGGCACATTATATTCATCTGGTTCCCAGCAAACAAGACATGTCAACATGAAAAACATTCACATCTGTGTAATTTGTGCTGTATTTCCCCTCTTTTTTAAAAACATAGGACTCTACTGCCTTTTTAAAAAATCTGATATTGTATGTGTTTTACAAATACATGTAGCTATATTTTAAAAAAACACAGTAATTTTGTAGGACAGAAGGACAGTATAGAAATATTTGAATAAATTGTACAAATAGGAAAATATTTTACATCGTAACCCAATGCCTATCTATTCAGAAGCAAGTGCCATTGAGTTTTATAAGGCAGAATCATTTTAGCATTATAATGTTAAGAGTGCATACAAAAGTACAGGAACAAGCAAATGTAGCTGAAAGTGCAAACTATAATATGCAGGTGCATGTTCATGCCTCTTCATTCAGAGGCAACTAATAGAAGTCCACATTCATACTGGTTTGATATACAATCCACTCAGTTGACAGGACAATGGTTTAGTGCCTGTTTGTGCAATTGCCTTACAGCATGTTCTGCTTGATGCCAAAATTAGATGGCACCAGAAACATTGTAGCACATTGTTAAAGCTGGCTCTCATTGCTTCCAGCATTTAAGCTTTGTTACTCTTGTGTGAGTAGATGGAGGTATGCTGCCACCTACTGTTCCAAAATCAAGGTGCCAAAATACAACCTGAAGAACATCCCCATAGAGTTTAAATATACAGTAATGTAAAAAATAGATTTGCACTATTAAGCCTAATTGACAGGGAGCCAGAAGAACACTGGACAGGGACATCATCAGGGATGAATGCAAAAAGACATTACCTGTAGCCAACAAGAAACCAGAAGTCATCAGATCAAACTCTTCATGCAGTTAAAAATACATGAGAAGCAAAAGTAAAAGGTGATACAAACAGAGCCAGAACCCTGAATGTAGCTGTTCAATGTCTTGTGTGCAGGAATAAGGAGAACTACTGTTCAATGGAGAAATAGAAGATGATGACATAAAAAGGGAAGAATGAGATCTCTTCCATAGGATTCGAGATATCAAAGGGAAATTAAAACTAAGAGTGAGAATGCTCTATGAGCACCAGGGGAACATATTACATGACCAATCAGAAATAAAAAAAGTGATGGAAACAATGCACAGAAGAACCATATAAAAGAGATGAAAGGATGACAAATTTATTCAAGGAAGAGCCATTTGAAGATGAACCTACAGTTTTAGAAAGTGAAGTGGAAGCTGCACTCAAACAACGTGGAAGAAATAATTATCAGGAACAGATGGCATAGAAATAGTGCTGTTTCAAGCTACAGAGACAGAGGGGGGTTGCAGACTGTCAAAAACAGTGTGAATTCAGTTCACTTTTAGGGTTAGGGTTAGTGCTAGGGAATCATGGGAATTGTTATTTTTCTGAGACATTGAACCTTCTTTGTCAGAGAACTCTAGTGCCACAATAAAATTCAGTTCCCATGATTCCCTAACCTTAACCCTAACCCTAAAAGTGGACTGAATTCACACTATTTTTGACAGTCTGCAACCCCCCAGAATCTACTCTAGTTCTAATTAAAATTTGTCAAGAAACATGGAAAATGAAAGAATGGCCCACAGATTGGAAACACACACACACTATATATACATATATATATATATATATATATATATATATAGAAAGGGAACACCAGGGATTGCTGAAACCACAGGACCAGTGCATTGATTTCTCATGTAAAGCGATGCTCTAAATTCTACAACAAAGACTTTTACCACATATGGAGCAAGAAATGCCAGATGTCCACATTTGGATTCAGGAAAGGAAAAGGCACTAGAGATCATATTGCAAACATACATTGGAATTTCAAAGAATTTCAGAAGGAAATCAGCCTGTGCTTTACACATTATTGCAGTCTTTCATTGTGAGTAGATCATGAAAAACTATGGATTGCTTTCTAAAGAAATGAGTGTACCATACAGTCTGATTATAAAGATCCTTCCTGTGCTCCAGTTCACTCCATGCATGATGAGGAAGTAGACCAAGTCTACGAAAGCTCATGCTACAACTTCTTTTACACAGTTAGCCGGTAATACAAAATCCTTTTCCATACTGACATTCCAGATTACATCAGTATGGAAAGGGATTTTGTATTACCTTTGAGACTAACTGTGCAAAAGAAGTTGTAGGATGAACTTTTGTAGACTTGGTCTACTTCCTCATCATGCATGGAATGAACTGGAGCACAGGAAGGACCTTTATCAGACTGTATGAATAGCCATAGAAATGCAAAAGTTGTGTGTATTCTTCCTGGTGTATATCCCACCAGTTCATTCTATGCATCTGGGGAAGTAGACCAATGGGGCCTTTGAAGACTGACAGAAATAGTGCAAATTGAGTCCACTTTAACTGCCCTGGCTCAGTGCTAGGGAATCATGGGAATTGTGTTTTTTTCTGAGACATTGAGCCTTCTCTGCCAGAGAGCTCTGGTGCCACAATAAACTACATTTCCCATTATTCCCTAGCACTGAGTCAGGGCAGTTAAAGGCCCCTAGTCTTCTTTCATGCAATTAGTCTCCAAAGTGCTACAATGCATGCTGTATTTCCTTATGTGTGTTTTGCTTTATATCTTGATTTCTACATGGACTAGAGACAGACTTTTCTTTAAATGAGAATAGGGATTATGGTGCATCCAGTGGAGGGGCAAATCCTCCCTTTCTTGCCCGTGATGGGTGTCCATGAATGCAGCCCACCATTACCACAACCGTCTTTCAGTTTTTGAATGTGTAAATGAGTAAAAGAAATAGCAGCTTATAAAAGTAAATTAGTCCCATTGTTAATATCTGAGTAAGAATGACTAGGGCAACCATTCTGTTTATGATCTCCAAGTTTAATAAAGGGAATAAAGCTTATAAGAAGCTGCTTATAACAGCAGTTTAATAAGGATGTTTAAACACATTTGACCTTTATTGATGAAATGCAACACAACAGATACAAGTCTATCCTATTGTAGTATCATAATAGTGCAGATTATAATACAACTATGTAGGAGAACAATGGCACAATCAACAGATAAGTGCAGTGAATTCATTTTGCTAACTGTGTGTATGTGGCAGAAATGTGGCCAGTCATGTCATGTATGTGGCCAGTCATGTCGAAAAACAGTGTTTCAATGATCCTCACACATTTCTCGTGTTGCAGGACATCCATCACTTTCGTCACTATTTTGAGTGTTATTTTATTGCTGTATGTAAATTACATCTTGCCACGCTATTCAGTGCTAGCGGGCTGCCTATTAGACCGGTTTTAACAGTTAATGCTGTAAATTATTATAATTGTTTTATTGTTGTTAATTGTTTTAATTTTATGATGTTTAATACTGTTTTAATGGGAGGGTGGGTTTGGGTTTAGGAGGGTTCATTGTGAGATTTTATTCTTGTAAGCCGCCCCAATTGCTTCGGTAGAGGGGCAGGATAGAAATACATTTTATTGTTGTTGTTATTATTATTATTATTAAAATTTGCATTTTTTTGGGAAGAGAGAATTTCAATATTTATACATCTCCTTGGAAGTTTTTATAGGGTTGTTGTTGTTGTGTGCCTCCAAGCTGTTTCTGACTTATGGCTACCCTAAGGTGATCCTACCACAGAGTTTTCTTGGTGAGATTTGTTCAGAGGAAGTCTACCTTTGCCTCTGTCTCAGGCTGAGGCTCAGCCAGTGGGTTTTCATGGCAAAGTGGGGATTTGAACCGTTCTCCAGTCATAGTCCAACACTGGCTCTACCCTTATAGGACAGAGGGATATCATTACAAAGCATTGATTTTAAAGGGTCTCATGTGTTTTTTCCAAAATGAGCATTCCTCCAAGGATTAGCCTAAAAGCACCAGATCCCCTTTGATCTTGGAAGCTAAGCAGGCTCAACCCTGGTTAGTACTTGGATGTAAGACTGTCAATGAATACCAGGGTTGTTGTTGCTGTTGTTAAATGCCCTTGAGTTGGTTGGCTCTGACTCATGGTGACCCTATGGATGAGATACCTTCAAGACCCCCTGTTCTCCAGTGCTCTGTCCAGGTCCTGCAAATCCATTCCCCTGACCTCCTTAACAGAGTCAATCCATCTGGCATGTAATCTTCTCTTTCTACTACCCTCAACTTTTCCCAGCATTATTGTCTTTTCCAATTATCTGGACCTTCTCATAATATGGCCAAAGTATAACAGCCTCAGTTTAAATATCTTGGCTTCCAGGGAGAGTTCAGGCTTGATCTGTTCAAGGATCCATTTGTCTTTTTGGCTGTCCATGGTTCCCCCAGTGCTCTTCTCCAGCACCACATCTTAAATGAATTCATTTTCTTCCTGTTGGCTTTCTTCACTCTCCAGCTTTCACACCCGTACATAGTGATGGGGAATACAATGGCTTGTATGATTTTCACTTTAGTGCTCAGTTGTATATCTTTACAGCTTAGGATCTTTTCTAGTTTCTTCATGGCTGCCCTTCCTGGTCCTATCCCACTTCTGATTTCTTGACTGCAATCTCTGTTTATTTATTTGGAGTATTTATACCTCACTCTTCAGCTACAAAGGCTCTCAGAGTGGCTTATAAATGGTTAATTAGATGGTTCCCTGCCCTCAGGCTTACGATCTAAAAAGAATGACACAAAAAGAGAAGGGAATAAGTTCAGCAGTATTTCTCTCCCTCTGAGGCCTGGACCATGGCAGATGGACACTGGAGGGAGGACTCTGCTTCTTAAGTCCAGGTCAGGCCTTCTGTTCTTATCTATGGACGTTATCACACGGAGCTCAATCCAAACAGAATCCAAACGAAATGGCGAACGAATCCAGATTATTTGCCCGTGTTTCCACACGGCGTTGCACAGAACCCCGACAGAAAGTGGAAAGAACTGAGGTCTTTTGAATTTCGGTTTCTTCAGGAATTGCAATTGCGCGACGGGAATCATCTCGCATTTACCGTAGGTCTGATAACCAAATATGTATTGTGGCGCATTTCCCCGCTGTTGCCATGGTTCCAGCGAGCATTCCTCTCTCTGCGCATGTGCTGGAGGCTCATTTCGGCTACATTTACGGTTTTTTTTCTCTTGTGTGTGGACGTTTGATACACTTACTGTAAATGCGCAATGAAGGTAATGACGTATGCGGAAACAAGGGTTATTTCCCGTTTATTTTCAGGATGCCTCATTTCCACTTTTATTTCTGCTTTCTGGCCCACGTGTGATAACGTCCAATGTTTGATCCAAGGTACAGGAACTCTTTAACTATTTTAATTTCCTCATTGTTGAATTTATGTACTGAATATAGCTACGTGCATTTGCATGTTCGTGCCTCTTCATTCAGAGACAATTAATAGAAGTCCACATTCATACTGGTTGATACACGGCCTGCCGGATGAGGTCCGTCACTCGACCACCTTTAAAAAGACTGTTAAAGCTTTAAAAAGGCTGAAATGGAGGGCATGTCCTGGAAAAGGAGGATGCCTGGTCACTCTGGGAGAGGGGCACAGTTACCGCAACCATTTTGAAGGACTCTGACAGGACAAGCTATACACTCGCCCCTGTCTAAACTCTTTTTCTGTGCTGCCTCTCCAGGGTGACCAGAGGTCCTAATAACCACAAAGGAGGACAAGGCACTGCAAAGTGTAGGCCAGTCAAGAAAAAAAGGAGGGCACAGAGAGTGTAGGACATTACAAAATTCAAGCTCAAAACACTCATGGAAATGTAAATCCATGCTTTTCAGTCATGTTCAAAATGGAGGACCTTTTGGAATTTCTCCTGGACAGAAGGATGAAATGGAGGACGGGTCCTGGAAAAGGAGGACCCCTGGTTCGAATCCCAGCTCGGCCATGGAAGCCCACCGGGTGACCTTGGGCAGGTCACACTCTCTCAGCCTCTTCAGGGGAAGGCAGTGGCAAAAAAACTCCTCTGAACAAGCCTTACCAAGAAAATCCCAGGATAGGCTTGCCTTTGGGTCGCCATAAGTCAGAAGCCACACAGCAACAGCCAAACAAAAGCCACAAAACAAACACTCAACAGAAATGTAAATCCAGGCTTCTTATTAGTCAATGCTCAAAATGGAGGACGTTTGTGGAATTCCTCCCGGACAATGGAGGGCGAGTCGGGGAAAAGCGAGGACGCCCCGGTCACCTTGTGTACAGCGCCTTCAAGAAAAAAAATAATGAAGGACTTGGGAGGGGGATTCCGCCCGGACTAGAAGGCCGGAAATGGAGGACGCGTCTGGGAAATGGAGGACGCCTGGTCACTCTGAGGCGCAGAATCCTGAACCCTCCCCTAACCATAGAGAGAAGGGACCTCCGCTGTCAGAGCGGCCTAGATGAGGAGCATACCGGAAACGGAAAACCGGAAACCGGAACCGGTGGCTTCCAGGGCGCGTTGCATTGTGGTCTGCGCCGGCGCCTGCGGGGCGGCGAAGTGCTTGAAAGGGGCTGCTGCCGGAGAGAGGCTGTCAGTCGCTGTCTGTCGTCCTCCTTTTCGGCCCCGCCATGTCCTTCAACAAGATCCCTCCGCGGTGGCTGAACTGCCCCAGGAGAGGGCAGCCCGTGGCAGGTGAGCTCCGCCGGGGCAGGAGAGGAGAGGGCCCTGGGCTGGGAGGGCTCTGAGCCGCCTCCTCCCAGGGGGACCAGACGCGTCCTCATTTCCCCGGACGCGTCCTCCATTCCTGCCTCCTGTCCAGGAGGGACTCCGAAACGTCCTCCGTTTTGAGCAACACTAAGAAGCATGCATCTATATTTTAGTGGCCGTGGGGTCTCCAAGGCAGGACTAAAGAAGCCTGGATTTACATTTACATGAATGTTTTTAGCTTTTATTTTCTGTCCGGGGGGGGGGATTCCAAAATGTCCTCCATTGTGGACAAGACTAAGAAGCATAATTTATCCTTACATTAGTGTTTTTAGCTCTTATTTTCTGTCCAGGGGGGATTCCGAAATGTCCTCCATTTTGGACATCACTAAGAAGCATTGGTTCGCGTTTATAGGAGTGTTTCTAGCTTTTATTTTGGACATGCCCTCCATTTTTCTTCAACACCCTCCATTTTGCAGTGCCTTGTCCTCCTTTGTGGTTATGATATCTGTCCCTGCTGAGCCATGGAAACCCACTGGGTGACTGTGGGCAAGAAACACTCTCTCAGCCTCCTCAGAGGATGGCTGTGGCAAACCTCCTTCTGAAGAAATCCTGCCAAGAAAACCAAGTGATCAGGGCAACGTGCTCCTTTTCCAGGACTCGTCCTGTATTTCCATCTTCTGTCCAGGAGGAATTCTCAAAATATCCTCCATTTTGAGCCTGATTAAGAAGCATGGATTTACATTTCTAGGAGTCTTTTTAGTTTTTATTTGGGAATGTTCTCCATTTCTCCTTGATTCTCCTACATTTTGTGGTGCCTTTGCAGTTAAGACATCTAGTCATCCTGCCTTCAAGCTTGAGGTTCTGGAATGAAGTGGGCTGTCATCTGCGGAGACTCAGGCTATAGAACCCATATGTTGATCAATAATAATAATTATCTGTTTCTTCCCACGGATCTGTTCGGTTTCGGTGGAGTAGGGTGTTTGTAAGTCCAGCAGAGTCAGGAAGCGAAACATCTAAGCTTCTAAAAGTTGAGCTTTATTGTAGAAAGATTAACATGCTGAGTAAAAACATATAGTCCACTAAAGCATCACATCTTGCAGATGTGTCTAAACAGGAACAAAACTACAGATCCATGTTTGCAGATCTTAAGGCTACATTGTGAAGCAGTAAAAACATACTATAGATCCATTGCAAAGTAAAGAGAAGAAAAAGAACTAATCCATTCCAATGGAAGCAAAATACGTATAATAACATCAATGCCTAACACACAGTTTCTCAGCCCAGCCCTTCTCCACCTTTTGGGTGTTAACCTTCAGGTTGATTGGATGTTCTGTACGTGACATATGCTAACCCAGCCTCTTGTTGTTCATCTTCCATCATGTGATCTACTTTCCCATAACAACTTTTATTATTGTTTCCTTATGTAAACAAGGACACTTTCCCATCTAGTGGTTTCCTCTTGTTTTGTCTTTCTAGCCACCTGGACTGAGTTGTTGTGTTCGGCCTAGAAGCATGTTCTCAAGTGGAAAAATACAGACACATCTTTACATTTCACCTTTGACTGCATAGCCCATCTATACTCTGACAGGATCAGTGTGGGGAACAACAACAGACCAAGAAATATCCATTAGTTAAGAACACCACATTAGTTAAAACACAGATCCATTCAAAAGAACAAACAAGACACATATGTATTAAAACAATGTGTTCCAAAACACACTGCAGAAATAATCCAGTTTGAGACCGCTTTAACTGCCCTGGCTCAGTGCTAGGGAATCCTGGGAACTATCATTTATTGTGGCACCATAGCTCTCTGACAGAGAAGGCTAACTGTCTTAACTAACGCTACATTTCCCAGAATTCCCTAGCATTGAGCCAGGGCAGTTAAAGTGGTCTCAAACTGGATTATTTCAGCAGTGTGTTTTGGACCTATGTTTAAAAATCATTGTTTAAGGGCCTTTGCAGACTGCCAGAAATAGTGCACATTAAATTGAGGCACTGCCCTGGCTCAGTGCTAGGAAGTCATGGGAATTGTATTTTTTTTCTGGGACATTGAGCCTTCTCTGTGAGAGAGCTCTGGTGCCACAATAAAATACAGTTCCCATGATTCCCTAGCACTGAGCCAGGGCAGTGCCTCAATTTAATGTGCACTATTTCTGGCAGTCTGCAAAAGCCCAAAGATGCTGTGCTGCCTCCCCTTAGTTGTAGGTGTAAAAGGTCACTTGGTTCTGTGATAAGTGCTGATGAAAGTTAAATAATGAATTCAAAGACATAGCCATGTTAGTCTGGAAAATCAGTATGCAACAGGATCTTAATGACTTAATGAGGGTACAAAGAACCAGCATGGTGTCATAGTTTGAGCAACTCTGGAGACCAGAGTTCGATTCCTTGTTGGGACATGAAAACCCACTGGCTGGATCCACACTGGAGAAACAATCCAGGTTGACTCCACTAACTGCCATGGTTCAAAGCTATGGAATTCTAGGAGATATTTAGTCTTCTCTGTCAGAGAGCTCTGGTGCCACACAAACTACAAATCCCAGGATTCCACAGCATGGAGACATGACAGTTAAAATGGTGTCAGACTGCATCTGTAGTGGAGATGCAGCCTGGGTAACCTTTGCATGCTTTCAGCTCCAGAAAACCCCATGATAGGTTTCCCTTGGGGTCACCATAAATCAGAAACAACTTGAAGGTGCAAAAGAACAACAACAAAGAGGTGCTCATTCCTCAGTCTTTTGTTTTTTAAATATTGTTGCAGTGTGAGGGAGAAATTAAGTCTTTGCTTTCCTCATTTGATAAAATTTATCAGACCAAAGAGAGAGACTTCTCTGTCCTCTCTCCTTTCTTTGTAGATTTCTCTCAGCTTTCCATAATGCATGAATTGCATTTACATTGGTTTCTGACTGACCACAAGAAGCCAAATACATTATTTAAAACAGAGGTAGGCAACCTTTCCCCTTTAAGGGCCGAGGGACTTCAGCTCCCAGAACCCCAGGAGCTATTGGCCAACATGGGACTATTGAAGTCCCTTGGCCCTTAAAGGGGAAAGGTTGCCTACCCCTGATCTACACTGTAGAAATAATGCAGTTTGACACAACTTTAAGTGCTGTAGTTCCATGGAATCCTGGGATTTGTAGTTTTACAACTTATTTAGCCTTCTCTGCCAAAGCACACGAGCCCCACAGAACTAAAATCCAAGGATTCAGTAGGTTGGAGCCATGACAGTTAAAGTGGTATCAAATTGCATTATTTCTACAGTGTAGATGCACCCTAAGTCTGGGAACTTCTCCAGTGACAGAACAATTGCAAGTGCCTTTCCTTTTCCACCAAGCAACCATATTTATGGGTCTTTTGTATGGTAGTAGGAGGAAAAATTCCCAGAACACAACTTCTAGGCAGGTTCATATCATCACTGGCATTCTTGTTGTATATATTTAGCATTTGATGCTCAGTATCTATTTTGCTTGTTTTTGTTTACAGAGTGCATTTTTAACTTGGTAGTTGCTAGAATTACATACAGTTAAAACAATACAGAAATATAATACAATTTTAATAAGAAAAATACAAGTAGTAAAATGCTGAAGCTAATGGAAGATCATGCAAGTGCCATCGGGTCCACCTTTTTGCCATGCAGAAATACTCAGCTAAAGGACTTCTGAAAGATGCACATCCAACCACTGTTTAAAGGCCTCCAAAGATGAAGAGTCCACAACTCTCCGAGGCAGTCTGTTCCACTGTTGAACTGCTGTTAGAGTTAAAAAAAAGTTCTTCCTAATGTTTTAGTGGAATCTCATTCCTTGTAATTTGAATCCATTGGTTTGTGTTCTAGTCTTTGGAGTATCAGAAAACAAGCTGGCTCCTTTTCCTACATGGCATCCCTTTAGATATTTAAAGATAACTATCATGTCTTCAATTTAATCTGACAAGGCTTGGTCTCCTATACACACATCTCAGTGTCTCTGTCTTCTTGGTTTCCAGACCTTTGATCATCTTGGTCTCCCTTCTCTGGACATCATCTTGCTTGTCAATATCCTTCTCAAACTGTGGTGCCCAGAACTGGAAGAGTATTTTAGATGAGGAATATTTTGAGATCATCTGATGTAAAAAAGTCCATCAGAGATCATCTGATGGTATTTTTTTTTTTAATGCAGATAGAATAAGATACACAGTTGACATTTTTGCGTTATTGTATAATCGTGTATGGCTCTTGTTAACCAAATGTGCAGCCATTGTCTGGTCTGGCAGGACTTTAATATACTAAGTGCCTAAAGGTAAAGGTATTCCCCATTGACAAGGTTGTCCGACTGTAGGGGCAGTGCTCATCTCCATTACTAAGTTGTAGAGCCAGCGTTGTCAGAGACTACTTGAAGAGCCCTGGTGGTGCAGTGGTTAAATGCCTGTACTGCAGCCACTCACTCACAAACCACAGGGTTGCGAGTTCAATACCAGCCAGGGCTCAGGCTCGACTCAGGCTTGCATCCTTCCAAGGTCATTAAAATGAGTACCCAGCCTGTTGGGGGCAATTCGCTTACAGTTGTAAACTGCTTAGCATGGTATGAAGCGGTATATAAATGAAGCTGTTAAGCTGCTATTGCTACTCTGTGGTCATGGGGCCACACGATTGCACAGAATGCTGTTTACCTTCCCACCGAAGTGGTACCTATTTATCTACTTGCATTTGCATGCTTTTGAACTGCTAGGTTGGCAGAAGCTGGGACTAGTGACAGGAGCTCACCCCATCATGCAGCACCCGGGCCTCGAACTGCCAAC
Organism: Phrynosoma blainvillii; assembly: GCA_026167975.1. NCBI lineage: Eukaryota > Metazoa > Chordata > Lepidosauria > Squamata > Phrynosomatidae > Phrynosoma > Phrynosoma blainvillii. The sequence continues at coordinate 142,289,686 of JANUYF010000001.1, forward strand.
CTGCTGATCTTGCAATCAACAGAGTCAGCGTCTTAACCACTTGAGCCACTATGTCCCTCACTGAGTGTCTTATGGGGGTCAAATTTAGAAATGATCAGGGTATGTAATAATTTTCCGAGGTGACAGCTGGTGTAACCAGAAAAAAATTGGCACAAAGCTCTGCTTTTCACAATTGTCTCTGAACATTCTTAAGTCAGACTGGATCCAGGAGGTCTTTTAACCTTTTATTTTAGGAAGACCGTGATCTTCTCCAAAGTAGTAAGTCAGTTGGACACAAGAGATGTTGTGTCCTTTGATCTCCTATGTACATATCTCTGCCTTTTCTGGACTGATTTCTGCTTTACTGACTCTTGTCTAGTCTCTTACTGATTTTAAATAGACACTGTCCTATTTTTCACTTGGCAGCCTCTGAGCGGGTCATGTGGGTTCCAGGTATTGATCAAATCTGCTTAGCTTCTTCATTCTTGTTAGATTAGATTGCTTTTAGGGTATTCACATCTGATAGAAAAGCATTTACTTCCTGATGGTATAATGCAGGATTTTGTACTACTTCATTTCCTTATTTAGCATTTTAAAGTACAGGTACTAACTAGGCTTTAATGAAATCTAGCAATGCTGCTAACGGTTCTCTGAATGTTTTTAAGAAAGTATTTTAACAGTGATTCTCGACGTCTTTATATAATGTCATAGTCATAATATGCCTATTGTAAGAATTTTTTTTAATTTCAAACAGGGAGATTTTTACCTCTGAAGACAATGTTAGGACCAAAATATGATGATCAAGTTGCTGAAGAGTGTCGTTTCCATCCCAGTATGTTATCAAACTACTTAAAGAGCCTTAAGGTAAGGGCAAAAAGTTTTTACTTTTTTGTTCAAGCATTAGTAGTTTTCTTCCTGAGAATTATAACTGCAGAAATATGTAGCTAGGGTAGCTTGGCTCTTTGGTTTAATTGATGGAGGGTGGTTGACTGGAAACAGAAAATTCAGAAATATATATATATTACATATTTTTTTATTCCCTGCAGAATCTTACTGCTTTTTCACTGAGAAATCTTCATTCATTAACTGTACAAACCCCACATATGCAATATGCAGTAACATGTATTGCATGTGCAATATGCAATAACATATGTTGAAATAAAGGCATCAGTACATCTGCATAATGTATCTGGAAGATCAAGAAAGAATTGATTTTAAGCAGGGGTAGGCAACCTTTCCCCTTTAAGGGCCGAGGGACTTCAGCTCCCAGAAGCCTCAGCCATGTTGGCCAATAGTTCCATGTTGGCCAATAGCTCCTGGGATTCTGGGAGCTGAAGTCCCTCGACCCTTAAAGGGGAAAGGTTGCCTACCCCTGATTTTAAGTATCTATTCAGCTTTTGAGGTCAACTGAAGGGCCCACTCCTGATAGCACCATATGCTCCTGCATTCTACTCTGTAGTCAGTAGTATAAGGGGTGTACCTTTGTCAGACAAAAAGTGACAGGTGCCCTGCCCCCTTTTTGATCTTAGTCCCACCTCCTTGTTTTGGGGTTCTAGGTTTTGGGTGTAAATTTTTTGGGGTTCTAAGTTTGGAATTCTAGACTTGGTGTGCCAATTTTGGGGGTTTCAGATTTTGGGGTTCTGTAGGAACCTCCCCTGAACCTCAAGAAGGCAGCCATTTTGGTTGCACCAAAGATGTTTTTCAGGGGTGCTCGTGATCCCTCTCTGGACTCGTCTCAGACCCCCCAACCACTAGGAACAGGCCCTGTCCCTGTCAGATGGTCACATAGCTTCGGCGTGTGAATGTAACAATCAGCATCAATTTTGATTGCGCAAAGTATAGATTTTGGGGTATGTGTGACCCTCTCTGAACTCATCCCGGTCTCTCCAAGAATGTGTTTCCAGTCTGTCAGAACCATGCCAAACCCTGGGGAAGGTTGTTTGTGGTTCAAAGGTCCGCTGGGGTCTGAGCTTCGCAAAAATGAGGTGCGAAGTTCGATTTCCCCTTTCTCCTCCCCTATGGATGTGTTTTCAAGAACAGTATGCTTTTGAGGATCACTGATTGATCCAAAGACCCCCACTCCTGGTGCCATCCAATGAGATCTCGCATAGAGGGGTCCCACCCTCGTGGCACAGGGTTTATAAGCAGGGGTCCCGGGGGGGCAGTGGCTTCACCCTAGCCACCGTCACTGCCGCCTTTCACTTTTTCCTACTTAGTCACCATGGAGAACTGCGCAGATATTATGCCCTTTGATCTTAATAGATGCCTCTGCAGTAAAAAAACACAAGAGTTCTGAGAAAGAGGGAGAACCTGGAAAACCATGAGGTCTTTCACTGTTTTCACAAACCTGTTTTTTCAAGGTGGAGTGTTACACATTTCTGAGCCAGTCTCAGCACCTCCGATAGAGAGAAAGGGAAGGGTTTCCAGAAGGATAGAACTCAGGGGAGGGGAGAAGTCCTTCACTCTTCAGCAGTAGTTTTGAATGACCTTCACAGCTCTGAAGTATAGGGAGGCTAAGAAGAAGGGTTGGGACCACTTTTTCTTTTCCCCATAGAGCAGGGGTCGGCAACCTTTTTTGCCGATGGGCCAGTGGGGGGGAAATGGCGCTGGGGGCCAGAGCGCGTGCGTGAACTTCCCCCTGCGCACACTGGGCATGAAAGACAAAATGGCGGGTGCCGCCCCTGTATGGCGTGCGTGCATGCGCACGGCGGTGGGGACCCCCAGGAGGGCTCCCTCCAAGAGACCCAGCGCCGCCGCAGGGGTCCCTCAGGAGGCTTCCCTCGGTGGCGACGGGCCTCCAAGAGGCCCAGCACTGCCTCGGGGCCCCCCAGGAGGCTTCCCTCAGCGGCGATGGGCCTCTGAGAGGCCTAGTGCCACTGCGGGTGCCCCCCAGGAGGCTTCCCTCGACGGCGAGGGGCCTCCGAGAGGTCCAGTGCCTCCACGGGGCTCCTCCGGGGTGCCATTTTGGGCACGCCGCCACCGCGCATGCCACGGCCGCCATTTTGTTTACCAAAATGGCAGTTGCGGCTCGTACGCGCATGCGCAGGAGTACTGCGCATGCGCAAACGAGTTGCGGCCTCCATTTTGGCAAAGAAAATGGTGATGGGGTTGGCAGTGGCGTGCGCGGCGGCGGCGCCAGGGGTCGGCAAGGGCCAGTCGGCGGGGGCCGGTCGGCGGAGGTCCGTGGGCTGGGTGTGGCCCGCGGGCCGTAGGTTGCCGACTCCTGCCATAGAGGGTGTTTTCAAGAATGCTACCCTTTTGAGCATCACTGATTGGTCCATTTCCCACAATCCCAATCAATGAAAGGCAGTAAGTTAGGAGCATGCCCTCCCCTGCAGTGTCAAGTCTATGGCCCTCCCTAGGGCCCCTGATCTCACCCTGATGTTGCATTCTCGCTAATCTCCCAGGGCGTTCTCCTTTCCCTCCCCAAGAGTTGTTTCTGCAAAGAACAGCCCCACTGGTGTGTTCCCCCCATAGAGCAGCCAGTTTTCATGGAAATACTCATTTTGTGTTGAAATGTTAACCCTCCCAGTGGTCATACAAAAGCCCTTGACCACCAGTAACAGATTTCCAACACCCTGGAGGCTTCATCATTCAAAGGAAAACTGCTTCCCATTTTTGGGAATTTCCATTTTGCAGCCCATATTTTGTTCTTCTTGTTGCACAAGCTTGCATTTTGAGGTAAGGTGTGAGACTTCCTCCACACTCAGGCTACCAGCCATGCCCAAGAGGAAAAGCTTTCCTTGCTGACTTGGCAGGATTTTTAATTTTGGGAAGTGACAGCTATCTTTTTCTTTTGCAGAAGTGTGTATTTTGGAGCAATGGGTGCTTACTGGTCCATCCGGGACTCCAGGAACTGGTACATCCGGGACCCCAGTTCACCACAGGCTTTTCATTTCTTACAGCAGTACACAATTCACAAACAGGCTATTTTGTTTTGCTCCTCAAAAGGGTGGATTTGGAGTAGGATGGGTGTCTTGCCTGTACATGCTCCACCACCCTTGACGGATGTTAGGCTTACATGGTGGATAGGCAAAGAGGGTCAGCCCCTTCACTCAAGATGTGTCTTTGAGAAGAATCAAAAAGAAGTTTTCAGCAACACAATTTTGTATGTTTTTCACAACTTTGAAGGGGGAAATAATAAGGCAAGCTGCTCCTTATCCATTCCCACAACAATTTGTGTCTGCTTTTTACAGGTCTTTTGTTTTCAAGTGTTCCTTTTAAGATAGAATGTGGCCCTTCTATACAGCCAACCCATACCCTCCTTCAATAGGAGCATATTTCCACCCCACCATATCTGTGCCATCATTTTGAAAACATACAGAGCACATATGTTATTGATCTTGCCTATACACATACCCCTCTCCCCTGTTTTTACAAACGGGGTATGTGAAAAGTTAGTAGCAGTGCCCCCCGCAACACTATGCCCCCTTGGAGGTATATGCATTCTGGCCCCTGCTCCAGACCACACACCACAATTGCTGCAAAATGTCTAGGCAAGGAGTCCAGCCAAATCTGTGAAAAAATGTTAGATAAGGAATGAGGTCTGAAGATAGTAGAGATACATAGGGGTTTAGGGCACTGATGATGGTATGGAATGGCCAGGGAGATGGCTGATGGTCATTGTCTGTTCCCACAGTGAAGGGGGAAAAATGTGGAGGCTCTGTAAAGGGCAATCATGGGAGGTTCTAAGTGTTGTCCGCTGTCTGTTGCAAAGCAGGAAGATGAAAAAACAGTAGTGCTTAATTTACAGGTATAACAAGAAAGCAGAGAGTTATAATAAAGGGAATTTATTAGTGGGAAGACTAAAACCAAGGGAAGCTAGGAATTCAGAGAAGGAGTAGGAGCCTTTTTGATAAACTTTGCAAACCCAGAAAAACTCTGGATTGCAAGTCTTGTTAAAAGACTGACACAAAAGAGTAAGATGTATACATCCTACAATTTAAATAGATACATTTTACAATTTTTTTAATGTCAAAACCTGCCAGTTTTGTGAGAAACTTTATACAAGACAAAATAAATATAAAACACATCTTTTTTGGCAATGCAACTTACCCCACAGTGAAAGGGTGTGTGTGCAGAGAAGGGACAGTGTGTGTGGGGGAGGGCAGTGCACGGTAGCTGATAAGCAACTTTTTCTTTATCTTACGAGGGCCATATGGTGGGGTGCAGATGTTCAAAACTGAAAGATAGAGGAACAGTATGCTCGAAATAAGGGTGTTTTAAACAACAACAAAATTAAAGGCAGGAGAGAGGAACAGGCCTGATGGAGATCTTTGAACATTCCTGAAAGCCCTCCCTTGGTCCTCTGTCTTTCAAAGTGGCCTCTTATTGGCTAATTTGAACAGGCTATTAATTATTATAATTTTGACCTGACTGTTGGCCTGTTCCTCTCTCCTGCCTTTAATTTTGTTGTTGTTTAAAAACCCCTTATTTCTACATCTAGAAAACATACCTACGTTGCAAGCCTCACATGTGTAGTCCAACCTGTCATCTGTTTTTATGAACAATGTAAATGTGCTATTTTGTTTACATGTTGTATTTTTTTAAAGGTATTCATTGTATAATACTTTGAAATCTCCAGATCTAAGCAGCCTGTAAATCTGTGTTGGTAAACAAATAATGCAAATTTGTATTGAACATTTGACATCCATAACATTCCAGAATACTGCTTTTTTTAATACTGGTTTTGCCTGGCACTCCGGGTCTATGGAGTAATTGTAGATGTAACAGAAACATAAGTTGCTTTATCTGTGGATTCTCTAAAGGCCAGGCCTATGCCTAGTGATAGTCAATTTCCTTTCCTGTTGGGGCATCCCCCTCTTCTTTGCCAATAATTGTTAACTTTGATTCATTGCTATCTATCTAGAAATCATATTTTTCAGCAGTATAATCTCCATGCTTACCACTTTTCAATCTGTGACCTAGCAGGATTTGGCATGAGAGACAAAGGTGCAGTCATGAAAAAAGAGTTCTGGCAGTTCTGACTTTTCTTTAATAAATTTCTTTTTAGAGAGATGCTTTTTATTTTCCAGCAACCATTGAGAACTCCTATCATATTGCAGCTAGAAAGTTTTCTAATGAACTTAAGCTTTTTTCAAAGTACAGTTGAGAGAAAAAACCCATAATTGCAATTTGAAGTTCTCTGTATCTGCCTACCTACCTCTGTTTGTTTCCTGCCTTTCTCTCTGTTCTCTATCTATTTAGTTTCAGAGAGGTCTTTGTTAATGTAGGAAAATGTGTGTGAGAGAGCATGTCTCTTCCCCTGACACCATTCCCTAGCATGTTAGCTAAGTCTCTTTTTGAGACACTGAAGTAGCTGGATTACTGGCTGAATTCCTGTGTGGAAGGGTTCTTACTTGCATAGGTAAGACTCACAATATTATTACTCGTGTTTTTAGATTCTGGAGCAGGGATGGGTAACTGTCAGAGGTTAGGGGGCTGCACTGGCTCCCACAGGCCTTGGAGGTTTTTTGCCCCCAAATGCCTACCACATGTCAATTTCACTACTCTTTGGCCCTCTCTGGGCCATTTTTTCCAACAGAACCTGTAAATCAAGTTGGGGCGGGGATGGATATGATTAAATTGACACTATTGTTGGTGGACATTTGGGGGCAAATTATTTTTAATTGTAGAGCCCTAGTTGAGCCACATATGGTCTGTGAGCCTCACACTTTTTCTACAAAATATGTATGCTGGAGCAAGGCATGCTTGATAGATTAAAAAAAAAAGATTACTAGCCTTTGGGGCAGAAGGGGAAAACAGACACCAATGCATGAGATGATCACAGTATCTGTGATGCCACTCTGCTCAATAATTGTATTATGAAGTTGGGAGTTAGAGGTGGTGAGACATAAAAGAGTTCTGGATAAGTTATCTTGGTAAAAAAAATAATCTGGTAAAGAGCTATTTGATATATGGAGGGTCAGTATATGGACTAGGGATTAAGGGAACTCAGGTTCTAGTTTTCACCGAGCCACAAAATTCACAGCCTGACCTTGAGCCCTTTCCTATCTTTCAATCTGACCTACTGCACAGGGTTGCAGGGAGAATAAAATGGAACTCAGCAAATTATATATTGTGCATTCAGCTCATTAGAGAAAAGGCAGGACATAAATGGAGCTAATAACTGTATAGTAATAAATAATAAGAACTGTTATTATTTTCAGGTTAAAATGGGCCTGCTGGTAGACTTGACAAATACCACTAGATTCTATGACAGGAGCGATATAGAAAAAGATGGCATCACATATACAAAGCTTCAGTGTAAAGGGTAAGCTGGTTGAATTCATGAATATTCCAAAGGAGGGCAACTAAAATGGTGGTCTGGAAACCAATCCCTATGAGGAATGACTTAGGGAGCTGGGGATGTTTAGTCTGGAGAAGAGAAGGTTAAGAGGTGATATGATAGCCTTGTTTAAATATTTGAAGGGATGTCATATTAAGGAGGGAACAAGCTTGTTTTCTGCTGCTCCAGAGACTAGGACCCGGAACAATGGGTGCATGCTCCAGGAAAAGAGATTCCACCTCAATATTGGGAGGAACTTCCTGACAGTAAGGGCTGTTTGACAGTGGAACACACTCCCTCAGAGAGTAGTGGAGTCTCCTTCTTTGGAGGTCTTTAAGCAGAGGCTGGATGGCCATCTGTCGGGGATGCTTTGATTGGGAGTTCCTACATGGCAAGGGGTTGGACTGGATGGCCCTTGTAGTCTCTTCCAACTCTGTAATTCTAAGATTCTATGATTCTATGATTCTATTTATTTATTTTCCATCAAAAATGTGCCTATAACACTGATCCTTCTGTTCTTTCAGACATGGTGAGTGTCCCACAGCTGATAACACAGAAGCATTCATTAGTGTATGTGAACGTTTTAGTAATAAAAACCCAACTGAGCTTATAGGTATGTATATTTAATCTTTCTGGTTTTTGACTGTTTCTTTCCTTGTTTGTCCATATTTCTCTACATAACCCACTTCTGATCTGCTTGTTACTATACCACGAGTAGTAGCTGAGTGTATACATTTCCAATGGTCTTGCCTTTGAGGAATGAATTCATAGAAACATTTAATAGTATAGTATGCCTGTGTAATGCTCTAAGGCAGGGGTAGGCAACCTGTCCCTTTTAAGGGCCGAGGGACTTCAGCTCCCAGAATCCCAGGAGCTATTGGCCAACATGGGACTATTGGCCAACATGGCTGAGGCTTCTAGGAGTTGAAGTCCCTCGGCCCTTAAAGGGGAAGGGTTGCCTAACCCTGCTCTAAGTGATGGTGCAGACAATCTGGAAGGAGCGATTTCTGGGTGCTCTGGCTGTGATTGCTCCAGGACCGCGGCAACCAGATGGCCTGTTCCTGAAGTGGGCCGCTGTGGCAGTCCCAAATGGACTGCTTGCAGGAATGGATTAAATTAGCTCCTTTTGCCCGTGGCTTTGGGCCACCTTAGGTGGCCTTGGAGTGGCTTCTGGCTGCTTTGGGGCATGCATCGTCTAAATGCCACACCTTTGAAATGGCCGGAAGTCGCTCTATTTGACCTGTCTGTTTCAGGGTCAAGTTAAAGAGCTTAACATAATAAAATTGCCTTTTCAAGCCAATGATCCTGCAGTAATAGCAGAATGGCTGTGAGAAATAGAACCAAGGAGCAGAAGATAATTAAATCCCAAAATGTGGAGGAAGTTTCACTTGTAGAACTGCTACTCTATGTGCATAGTGACTCTAATTGAGTATATTTAGTCATGCAGTTAACCAAATTAATTTCAGTGGTGTATGATTAATGCCAGTGGTTGCATTGCATAAAGCAGAGGCCTCAGCAAATACTCAACAATTGTGTCCATACATTTTAACCCCCCTAAATTGCTTGGTATGAGTCATGAATAGGATTATTGGCTAACTTGAGGAATACTTTGTCATGCAAGCTTTCATGTTAGTCACAAGACTTCCTGCCCCCCTTGGTTATTCTGAGCTTGTGCAGTAAATAATTGGGTGGACAGCTGGCTCATCCAAGCCCAGTCTCTTGGGCTTGCAGACTCGTTTCTCTTCTCTTCTGAGTGAATTCTGTTTTTCCTTTTATTATATGGAACCAGAGTGCAGAATCAAATGTGCCCTGGTGTTTTGTGAACGGTGATAAGTTCTGTAGAACAGTTTGTGGTCATAGTTAGAAGGGGATGCATATGGTAATAAATTTGTGCTAACCAGATAAAAGTCGGCATTAGTTCTAAAATTTGGTATTTAAGTCAAAAATGAAATTAAAGAAAAGTAGGAGAAACTGTATAATTTGCATTTCCTAACTATAGCCTATAGCTGGGCAGTGATGCGTCTGCACTAGATCATTGTGTGAATTGGTAGTTGATGGATAATACTCAAATTGGTTTCCATGATTGTGGTAATTCCAAAAGTACTTTACATTTGCATATGCTTTGATTGAATGTTTTAATGTACAGTGGGACCTTGGTATCCACAGACTTGTCATTCACAGACGAGCATCTGTGGATGGCAAGCCCGCGCTGTCCCTAGTGATGGCGCATTGAAGCAGCCGCACTGCCATTGAAGACAATGAGAGTGAAGTCCTTCCCTCCCTCCCTCCTTCCCTCCTTCCTTCCTTCCCTCCCTCCCTCTCCCCCTCCCTCTCCTTCCTTCCTTCCTTCCTTCCTTCCTTCCTTCCTTCCTTCCTTTTCCTTCCCTCCTCTTCCAAGGCTTCTGCCCTGGACTCGGCTTTGGGGGCAGAGGTTGGAGCCCCATTGGCCAGAGGAGCTTGGTCTTGGAGCCCCCCCCCCCGAGGCCTTTCGCCAGAGACCCAAGCCCCGGCTCTTGTTCCCTCTGGCCAATGTGGCTCCAGCCTCTGCCCCCGAAGCCAAGCCCAGGGCAGAAGCCTTGAAGAGGTAGGGAGGGAGAAGGAAGAAGGGAGGGAGGGCTTCAGCCCCATTGTCCCCAGTGGTGGTGTGGCTGTGCCGCCATTGGGGTCAGTGGGACTTCAGCATCCCCGCGGATACCAAGGGCTGATTGTATAGTCTCAAAATGGGCCTAAATAGTGCTGTTAGTTTCAACTAGAGTGGACCCCTTGAATCAGTGGAGTCTTGACTGATAGAGGCCAGCTTCCTATTAGTGACATACATGCATTCAGTCCCTTTTTGGATGTAGTGCAGAGGGCTATTCTCTTGCCCTTGCCCTTTGTCCCCAAAACCTACCAAGCCTGGCAACTGTCAAGCTCCAGGAGTGGCTGCTGCTGCTTCTCCTCATAATTGGGGGGGAAAATGAGTCAGACCATGAAGTTTCACATACTCTGATCACCTACACCCTTATCAACTGTTTTTCTATGGTATGAATGGTCTCTCCCCTTTTACCACAGTAAGCAGCAATAAGGGCCCCTTTGATAGCTGCTGGTAGTAGTAGGATGTAGACCTGTGCCTATGAGGCAACATACATAAGTAGGATCTTGGCTGAAGTTACGTGGATTCAGTGGACTTAACAACAGAATTTAGCTAAATTTATTAGGGTTACCATGGGTCAAGATCGACTTGAAGGCAGTTAACAACAAAAATGCCCCTTTCCCTTGGTTATAAAATAACAACAGCAACAATTTCTTACTTACCTCTCCCTGTGGATTGAAGTGAAGAACAAAGACAAATTACACAATGCATAACATCAATTAGAAGACCATAGAGAACCAATACTTAGTAAAATCGTCCAACAAACATAATTTAAAAATAATCGGGATAGATGGATTGTTTGCTGAGACAGATATAAGTTGCAAATGACTGTGTAGATGGAAGGAAGGCAACTTTGGCTCTCCAGATGTTGTTGGCTTGCAACTCTCTCCAACAGTATCTGAAGGGTGACACTTGCCTATGCTTGGTGTAGAATATTCTTAACTTTATTTGAAACTTTATTGGTATTTGAACTTGCTGTTGATCAGGTTTTGTTCTAATATTGATTTATAAAGATGCTGATGAGAGGCACAGATATATTATTGAAGCAAAATGAGTGAAGAGTCTTATCCCAGTTTAACTAGCTTTTTGTTACTGATCAAAATGTATGGAATTCAGTATTTTATTCTGAATAAATGTAATTTCCAGCATAATCACAAGGCTTTTCATTTCTACTTTTGGTATAATGGTTTTGTACACTGAAATACAAATGTCATGCCTTAGACAAACACAGATGTGCAAGGCCTTGTAAATGAGCCCCTTATGTGTTCTAGCATTTTCTGAGAAGTGTTATTTGAGAAGGACCTTTTGTATGACAGCATGCAGATTATGGAACTTGGTGCTTTGAGAGATTTGGTTTGCACCTTCATTTATTTGTCAAATTATGCTTTTGTTTTTCAACTGGTCTTTTGCTGGATGACTGATTTTATGGAGGGTGTGAAGAAAGTCTGTCTCATAGTATTAGAGACTGGGGCATTCGCTGAAGCTGAAAGGTGGAAGATTAGGGGCAGGCAAAAGGAAGTGCTGCTTCATACAGCACATAAACTGTGGGAATTCACTGCCACACACACACAGTCAAGTGCCAATGTGGACTGCTTTCAAAGAGGATTAGGCAAATTAAAAGAGGTTGGGACTATCAGTGGCTGCCAATCAGAATACCTGTATTTTAACTCTGATGTCAGAGGCAGTATCAGGTACTTGGAAGTGTGAGAGAGAGGGTGCAGTTGCTGTCATGGCCTATTGGTAGGGTTCCCATGCACAACTGTTTGGACTCTGTGTGCACAGAATTTTGACCAGGATAGGCCTTTGTTTAATTTAGCATGGCTCTTATATCGTGGTATTAATTGGAGGATAATCCTAAACTGCATTGAGAACTTTTCTTGAAGTGGAAAGGAAGTCTAAAAGTCCTGTAAGGAATAATTTGAATAAAAATCTGTTATTTGTTACATTGCTTTCAGCATCCTTTATTACCAAAATGTCAAGTGTGCCTATGAATCAAACATATTTATTATTAAATTTCAGAATATGACTACATTTTAATATGGATGGGAAATTTTCAGAGCGACACAATTAAAAGGTTTTCAGTTTTCTCCCCCTTTATCTAGATGTTGCAGACCATGTTCGATCATCTTCTTATGTCATCTTTGATATTTTCTTCTTCTCCTCAACCATGTAGAATCTGAAATTGTCCAGAAAGGCATCATGGAAGTTATAAAATGTTTTTGTTTTTGACTTAAGTACTTCTGTGTCTTCTGTTTCTGTCCATTAATTTTATAGTCCATCTCTTTTTCCACAACATTTATCAAGGCTGTGTTGCTTGAGTCATCTCTAGCCACATGATATTTAGGATCTTTCCCACAGTGTAACTGTTTAACCATATTTCCTTCAATCACATTTTCATCCTGGTTATGAGAGCCAGCACAGCATAGCGGTTTGAGTGTTGGACTGACTGTGGAAACCAGAGTTCGATGCCTAGCTCAGCCATGAAACCAGCAACAACATTTTTATAATATAAAATGCCATTCTTTTCAATTAATGTAATTAGTGCATTTATCTGTTGTCTCTCCGCCTGCTAGGGCTCTTGGTCAAAAATAGATAAAAACATTTAAAATATTAAGTGCATGTTCACACATGCACACACACACACAGCATTTGCTTTATGAAACAATATAGTCCTAATTGCTCATGAGAAAGTCACAAACATTGCAGCCAGCCTCACTTCCTTTGGAAGAGTGTTTCACAGTTGTAGTACTGCCACAGAGAAAGACTTGTCACATGTAGCCACCAGCCTAGCCTTACAGGGTGGTGTTAAATACAACAGTGCCTTGACTGATGATCTCAGGTTTTGGGCTGTTTCATATGGGGGGGGGGCACTCTTCCATATATTCTGACTGCAAGCCATACAGTACTTCATAGGTCAAAACCAGCTTGTTGAATTGAGCTTAGAAGCAAACTGGAGGCAAGTGCAGTTCTCATAAATCTAATGATCTATATGGTCTCTAAATTAACAGCTGTACTTGTGTATACGTGTGTGCCTTCAGGTCAACTGTTGATTTATGGGGCACCCTATGATTTTCACAGGGCTTTCTTAGGCAAGGAATACTCAGAAGTGTTTTTGTCAGTTCCTTCCTTTGAAATATAGCCTATAGCACCTAGTATTTGTTGGCGGACTCCCATCTAATTACTAACAAGGGTTGACGCTGCTTGGCTTCCAAGATCAGAAAGGATCTGGTTGCTTTAGGGCAGTGGTTCTCAACTTGTGCTCTGTGGAGCCCTTAGGGCTCTGTGAGTCAAAAAGGTTGGGAACTCCTGCTTTATGGTATTTAGGCCCTTACAGCTTAATTTACCCCTACTTTTTTATTTTGCTTATACTTTCTCTGCCATTACATGATACCTTTCTTGGGTTATTGGACTGCGATCTCATTAATATTAGATGAAGGATAGTGCTATATTTAGGGCTTCTTTCATGTGATTCTGTATTTGGCACAGGTCCAAACTGTGGACATGTCTGTCTTCTGGTGTTAAAGTTGTCAGTAGTTCCCCCTCCCCCCAACAGGAAAGAAAGAAAACCATGAGTGTTGTGAATGCTGCATGTATAGATTTCCTTATGAGAAGGGACTGTAGCTCACTCCATGTAGAAAGTCCAAGATTCTGATATGATACTGCCATGTTTTATTTTTTAAAATAGTATTATGTAGTTGATGGGAAATTTATTTGTGTTAGACCTTAGAGAGTTGCTGTCTGAATAGCCAGTGTTGAGCTAGATGAACAAGTAATCTGATCTCGTATAAGGCAGGTTCTGTAGTACAGTTAACCCTCCTTATCCGTGGATTCTTTATCCACGAATTTGACCATCCGTGGCTTGAAAATATTTCAGAAAAAATATAAATTATAAAAAGTAAACCTTGATTTTGGCATTTTATATAAGGGACACCATTTTACGAGGCCATTGTATATAATGGGACTTGAGAGCATCCATGAATTTTGGTATCCATGGGGGATCCTGGACCCAAACCTCAGTGGATATCAAGGGCTCAGTGTATAGAGACCTGTGGTTCTTTACTAGACATTGTTTCACATATCATGGCTCTTTTCTGAACACAAACTGGGATATGGAGCGTATGCATGAAGATACAGTGTGCTTCAAAAGTGCAGGGAGTATGTAGGAATTGTAAAAGTCTCCCAATCCTGATTTACCAGGCAGCAGCTTCTGCAAGCACTGGGGGTCTTTTCTCTTGTTGATCAGGATGCAGGAGACTAATGTCTCCATCCCTCTCCCACCAGCTCTCTCTGGTGTAAGAATGGTGGCAGGAATCCTGCTTGTGATTGTCACACTGGAGATTGCTGGTGGGTGGTGGTGGAAACTAACCTGTTATGCCCCGAACGGTAGAAGAATAGACTCTCATTTTTCATAAAGCTGCTGTCTGGTAAGCCAGGATGGGGTGGGGGTCATTCTAGGATATGCTGTTTAGTTAAGTATACTTAGCTAAGCAACCTATACTTTTGTTACCTAGAACAACATCTTCATAGCAATTGACAATTGTGGCACAACTTTCTATTGTGAATTATTTTAGCATTTTAATTGTTTTGTGTATGTGCATGTTGTTTACTTCCAGCTGTGTAATTCTTCTGTGGGAACAAGCTGATGGTTTGCACAAAGTACCTACAGTATTTGTCCCTGTTGTTTTTTATTTATTTTGGGGTATCACACAACTGTTTTTGAAATACTAATTATAGGAACATTGCACATTTCTAAAATAAAATTTGGAGCATTCTTTCAGTGATTATGTGGAAACACTGTTCTTACTGCAACAGTAAGTTGCATTTGGTTTTCTGTAGGTAGTTTTACCAGGTTATGAAACAGCTCATTAACAGGGGCTTCTTTTTCCATGACACTTGTTGCAGTGTCTCGTGTTATTTATTTTATATTGCAAAAATGAAGACATATTTTTGAGGCTGGCATTTAGTTTAATCTCATCTGCAAATTTTTGAAAGCTCGTTTCTCAAATATTAGCAGACTTACCTCTATGTCAGGTATGTTGCTGAAAGAAAAATAGATGACACATTTCCATGGAGAAAAATGTTTGAGAACTATAACTATTGTCTTACCTTTATCCCCATGGCAACATGCATCACTGAGCTTGCTAAAACCATAGACTAGTTCCCTGTTGAACTGGATTACTCAAGTTTGCTTTTGTAAAGTGAAAACTTTTTTTATATATATAGCTGGGAAAAACCTATATGACCTCTGTTAATACATTTGCATTAAGGGAGAAACAAAAAGGTTTGGCTGCATGTAAATGTGAGATTATATGGATCTTTGAAACATGCTGCAGACTGATTTGGGTTCTAGTATGTGAAATTTTAAGACCCGGAAATGTAAATAGTGGGTTTATGAAGTAGAAAGCTTTATACATTATGGAATGTGTGTGTCTGTTACTAAGAACTCCCTAATTCTGGGCATAATGCCAACATAACTTGTCAACAATGAAATGCTAGTATAAACGGTGAAGTGCTAGTATAAACACCTGGCCTTCCAGATGTTTTGGCCTGTAGTGAACTCTAGACAGGTGTCACATTAAAGGGAATGATGGACAAAATCAGGTGGCTGATGTAGTCTGTTGGCATCCAAGAGTAGCCAGTGTGTTTCCTCACCTCTATAAGAACCTGATTGAAGGAGGAAAAGATGTTTTTATAAGCAGAGAACTGTAAGTGTTTCTTAGCTTATTAGAAGAGAGATGTCAGCTGATAGGGCTAGGAAGGTATAAAACAGGCTGAGAGGACACTAGAGGAGATGTGTCCTGTTCACTTCCATTGTATGAGCTGTTGAGAAACAGCTGTGCTGTTCCTAGCTGATAACTGCCCAGACATACTGATGAAAGCCCAGTGATTCCCAAGCTCTGGCCTTCCAGGTGTTTTGGACTTCAGCTCCCAGAATCTCAGACTATTGGCCAAGGTGGCTGAGGTTTCTGGGAGCTGAAGTCCAAAACGCTTGGAAGGCCAGAGTTTGGGAATCATTTAGACCAGGGGTAGGCAACCGAGGGACTTCAGCTCCCATGAGCCTCAGCCATGTTGGCCAATAGTCCCATGTTGGCCAATAGCTCCTGGGATTCTGGGAGCTGAAGTCCCTCGGCCCTTAAAGGGGAAAGGTTGCCTACCCCTGATTTAGACCATGCTGGTAAGAGAGACTCTCTGCTCTCAACTAAGCTCTGTAAAATAGATATCCCATCATGATAGCAGTGGGTCCTTGTTATGAATGTTTATAGATATATAATGGATGTTGTTATCTGTGTAGCAGTACCCAGGGATTAACCACCTGGATGGCTGTGAGTCTAGCTGCAGATGCAACCTTAATGTTTCTTTATGTGTAGCTATGGAGAGGCCTGCTAAAAAAATGTAGAAAACATAAAAGTTCATTCTATATGAAAGTGCTAAAACCTTACCTGCCATATATTGTAATGTAATGAATGTATAACACCTTACATACAATATAATGAAATGCAGTGTACACTCGTCCCTCTGTTTTCGTGGATTTGAAGTCTGCGGTCTCGGTTCTTCATGGAGGGGCGAGCCCCATTGGTTAAAATGGCGCGCGGGCTATTCAAACCAGTGGGGCTTGAATATTGGTGAGTTTCCATTTTCATGGGGAGTGGTGGTCCAGAACCAGATCCCCCATGAAAATAGAGGAGTGAGTATAATTTATCTAGACATTGAACTGTCTATGTTTCTCCCTAAGGGGGACTGTGTGTGTTTGTCTAGCTATGATTGCATATAACAAATACCCTAAAATACTGAGAGACTGCACATTCTTCCCTATACATAGGCTGAGATTCCAGTACTCTGCAAAAATCATTTGTAGGGACCACAGAAATGCTCAAGTGGAGTGTTGATATTGATTCTGCTTGTTAGGATTTTACTGTTGGTTACAAGTTGAATGTCTAGGCAGCCAGAAAGTGGGAAAATGTACCTCCAAACACATACAGAGTAGCTGATAAATGGCAAAAAACCTTCAGGTTAAAGAGACAGTGGTGGGGAACCACTTCTTTTTCATCTTGACCAAAGTGAGGCAGACAACACAAAGCAAGTCAAAAAAGAGGCAGATTTCTTTGGTTGTTCAGTACTGAAGTAAGTGAGAGCTGTAATGGGCAACATTCTTGACCAAACCATTTCACTTCCATGAGTTTTGCTTCCATAAGTGAGTTATTGATATTTAGAAAATCAATATCTGATAATTGTAATTAATTTACATGGAAGATAAAAAAATAGGGTTTGTATTGTCTCTTTGAAGTATTGTATGTATTCAGAATTCATTTGACCACGAGATGGAGCTATTATGCCATCAATTTGTTTTACAGCTTCAGATGCAATCCTTCAAATCTAGTACTTTTAGAATTTTCCCACAGCAGTTGTTGATCTGTGTCCTTTGCTTAAATTAAAAAAGGACAAATGTTTAAAAACCCCAAATTATGGTTGAAAAATCCAAAGAGCATAGCAACAAACCATAGATCAAAACAAGGGCCCAGCATACTCTACCATCCTTTTTTCCACAGTACCCAGTCATATGCTTTCAGCAAAACCCTCAAAAGTAGAGCCCTCCCAGAAGCCAGTATTGAGAGGAACTGAACCTGAATTTCCATCTAAATGGCAGAGCTAATTGCTGTTAAATTGACTCAGCCCTCCATCCAACTTGTCTAATGCTCTTTTAAAGTCAGCTAGGCTAGTTACAAACTGTAACACTCCCCTCCTCTCTCTCCTCCTCTCTTTCTTGCTATATATAAAAATAAAAATAAATAATGGTTATATTACAGCATGTAACTAACATACAAATTTTTTTCTCCTTTTTTGATAGTGATTAACAAACAGAACTATTTGAATGTTGTGCCAAGATGTTTTGGCTTCCCACCTCTTCAGCTGCCCAAAATAGAAGTGATATATGTATATATAGAGTGGCTGACACCACACCATGTGAATTCATACCTAATTTATTTATGTGCTCTCTGTATACGAAGAATGTCTTTCTGCTATATGATGTGTGTGGACACACACACATCCTCTATGAAGAATTTCTGACTAGGAAAGGATGCTCTGCACCCTTTCACCTACCTCACCCCAGGAAATTAGCTGGTTCATAGAGGAAAGAGTGCTGTTTCTGGGCTTCCATGGTGATTCGTTTTCCCTACTACTAGTAGCGTGTAGTGGTGGAATTTGGAATTGATCTTTGTACAAGTAGCTATGGGTTGGGAGCCTTTCATTATTCCTAGTGGTCCTTTTTATGAGAATGATACTCTTCTTCTGCTAGAGATAGATAGAAAACACTGATATCGGTGGCAGTTGCAAGGGGATGGGAAAGGCTTGTTGCCCTAAATCTCTAGGCAAAGCAGGTGTAGTTTTTATTATCCCTGTATATGATATGCATGTGGCTGTGCACATTTCCTCCCCCACTGCCAACACCAGCTACTGCCTTTGAGGTCAAAATTATTGTCCACTCTTGCTAGTCCCCCCCGCCCCCCCCCTTTCAGTTGCCAGCTACATTTAAGGCATTTCTGTGGTTCCTACAACTGATTTTTGCAGAGCTATTGCCTGCAGTTTAACAGTAGTGAGTGGATGGTTAGTGGCTTTTGTGCAGGCTGTTGATATGAATGAAGACGAGCAATGAGATTTTATCATGGAAGTGGTTTTGTAAGGAAGTAAATGTTTTATTGGAAGCAATTCCATAGAATACTGTCAACTAGCAGGCTTGTCTTGTTATCTTTTAATATGTGAAACACGTCCCTCAGTACTAAAGTGTTAACGTAATTTTGAAGTCCAGAAAGAAAATAAACCCTTTGTTAATAGAAAAAATGCTTGAAAAGTTCCCAGTATTTTGGACTGCAACTCTGAGAGACCAGGGTTTGATTCCTCACTTGGCTATAAAATCCATTGGGTGACCTTGGGCAAATCACATGCTCTCAACCTCAGGGGAAGGCAATGGCAAACTTCCTCTGAATAAATCTTTCCAAGAAAATCCCATGATAGGTTTACCCTTAGGGTCTCCATAAGTTGGAAATGAGTTGAAGGCACACAACATCAACGAACAATAAATTGTTCAGTCTTTTTGCCTTACCACAAGAACAGCAATTGCTGATTACTGCCCAGTTGTGCTACTTTGGCTTTCAAGACTGCAATAATACAAAGTAAGCCAAAATGATTTATGGTTCGATAGGAAATGATGTCTTCAGGAAGGACAGACATTTCAGTAAAGTAGGTCGAAATAATAATTTTTGCTTTCTCATAACTGGGAAAGGACACTGAGTATCCCAGAAGAAGACTTGTAGGAGGGAGAGCAGAGTTCAGGATTCTCTTCCATTTTTTCTCAGTCTCTGTGGTGAGGAGGGACAATCAACATCTTGGATTGCATTAGGATTTTATGGCATGGTGATACTTGTTGTGTTCCTCCTTGAAGAAATTTCATTCTGTAATGCTCTCCTGGTTTAATGATAGACAGTAAGGAAGTGAAATGTTTGTGTAGTCAGGAAAGCATTTAATCCCACTTAATCTAGTTCCAGTGACAGTTCCCACCAGCACAAAACTGCCATTCCAAATCTATGGCAGAGAGAGGGTATGTATGAAGCACTTACAGTGGCTGGTGGCTGACCCCATTCTAAAGGGGAGCATCTTTGAAGGCTGGTATCATCAGCAAAAACAATTGGGGCCTTTAAATGATGTCTTTAACTTCAACTATATTCTTTATCCTGTTTTCTAGGTGTCCACTGTACGCATGGTTTCAATCGTACTGGGTTTCTCATCTGTGCCTTTCTAGTTGAGAAACTGGACTGGAGGTAACTTTATACTTTTTTTAAAAGTTGAAAATGTTGCTGGCTATACATGAATACATATAAATATAAGTGTTGCATGGCTATGTGAGGTATGGATGCACTTTTTTTTTTTTGCTTAATATGATTTTAAAGTTTCCTGCTGCTTCAGTATACAGTATACAAGAAATGCTGATCATTTTAGGTGCCAATTAGGAGAATTTTTCAATAACTCTTTTATGAATGTGACAAAGTAGTAATGGTGAACAATAGTTGATGAATTGTATAGGCAATAGCTGTTTGTAATTCACGAAGACAATTTTCTCCTAACAGTAGTGCATCTCTGAAATTAGGGAGTGATGTAATTACAAAGCCCCTGATGATAATAGGTTGGATGCTACATCTTGATCAGCTTTCATATGAACGGTACACATTTCCCTCAAATAAATCCCATTTAGCTGTTTCTGAATAGACATGCATTAATTTTCTGCTGAGAGTCAATATGATACTTTGTTCTTGTTCAGCATAAAGGAAAAATGGGAAGATGCTGCTTTTGGCATTCAGTATGCATGTAACAAGATTTCTAAAGTATTTTCTCCCAGCTTTGTGCATGCCACTTTAACATCCAATTTAATCTGCTTTTGGTTCAGGATTATGCAACATGCCAGTAGTACATGTATACATTTCAGTGTAGTACAGTATTATTATGTGACTTCTAACATTTTTGACATCATATCCAAAACCTAGTAAACTAGTAAGCTATGAGTTTATTTTCAGTAAAAAGCAGATTTCTCATGCCTTCCCCACCCACATTTGGACAATAAAAAGGCAAAGAGGAAAGCTTTTTAAGTACTCTTTTGACTTTGGGCCTTTGCAGACTGCTAGAAATAGTGCAAACTGAGTCCACTTTAAGGGTTAGGGTTAGGGAATCATGGGAACTGTATTGTGGCACCAGAGCTCTCTGACAGAGAAGGCTCAATGTCTCAGAAAAAAAAAAATTCCCATGATTCCCTAACCCTAACCCTTAAAGTGGACTCAATTTGCACTATTTCTGGCAGTCTGCAAAGGCCCTTTGTTGGTTAAGGCCAATTGCTATACCTATACACAGTATATATATATATATATATATATATATAGAGAGAGAGAGAGAGAGAGAGAGAGAGAGAGATTACACACATACACATACACACACTCTGTACAGACACACATACATATTTATACATTCATACACACACACACATACACACACACGTAGGAACCAGTGTGGTGCAGTGGTTTGAGCATTGTATTACAACTGCAGATTAGGGTTTGATTCTCTGTTTGGCCATGGAATTGCACTGGGTGACCCAGCCCCAGAAAAACCTGTGATAATTCACTTTAGTGTCACAAGTTGGAAATGACTTGAAGACACATAACAACAATAAATGAACACAAACATAAACTGCTTACCTCATCAAAGCAGTACCCAACAATAAGAAAACATAATATATACAATGTCAAAAACTAAAATACAGTATTTATGTTCTCCGTGAAGTAGGTTGTAGGTATAACATCTTTAGTATTTCAGCACATCAAATTGTTTGATTTCTCTTGTCTTGCTGAGCTAAATCCAGTGTTGTCTCTTCTCTAGTTTGTTGTTGTTGTGTGCCTTCAAATAATTTCTGACTTATAGCGGCCCTAATGGGATCATGGGATTTTCTTGGCAAGATTTGTTCAGAGGAGGTTTGCCATTGCCTTTCCCCTGAGGCTGAGGGTATGTGACTTGTCCAAGGTCACCCAGTAGGTTTCATGACCAAGCTGGGAGTTGAACCCAGGTCTCCAGAGTTGCAGTCCAACACTCAAACTGCTACGTCATGCTGGCTCTGCTCATCTATATTAGACACATTGAAATGAAAGACATTTCTCAGCCTCCACTTACATAGGTATCATTGAATTCAGTTGATCTGTTCTAGCAGCAACTAGCATTGGTTTTAGCCCCTTGTCTACAGTGTGATATTTTGCTTGATTCTAAGTACTCAGCTATGCATAGAACCTGTTATTGATTTGATTTGTAAAACCATTTTAAAGGATATTATACTTGCCATTTTCTTCATTTTAATTTTCATGCTTTAGCACAGGGGCAACCTTTCCCCTTTAAGGGCCGAGGGACTTCAGCTCCCAGAAGCCTCAGCCATGTTGGCCAATAGTCCCATGTTGGCCAATAGCTCCTGGGATTCTGGGAGCTGAAGTCCCTCGGCCCTTAAAGGGGAAAGGCTGCCTACCCCTGCAGCAGTTGGCCATTGGGTATGTTTTGTTATGCTACTAAGAGGAGATTCTTTTGTTTATCAGAAAATAGTTTTTCTGTGCTTGTCGTTATAAATTGTATTTGCATTATTTATGCCCTGCCAGATTCTTAACATATGACATTATTGCTACTCCCCATAGACTATAAGTATAAAGTACCAAACAGTACCATAATGTTTGCATATCTGTGCTCCTTTCAATATCTTGCCACTCAATACTTCTGTCTTCACAAAGGAGTTTCCCCTAAAGGATACCTAGATCTTACTGAAAGGAAAGGTCTTTCACTAGAATATTAAAATATCAGATATAATACCAAAGTCAGGATTGTCCATGCCATCATATTTCCAATTTCCATATATGGTTGTGAAAGCTGAATAGTGGAGAAAGGTAATAGGAAGAGGATCAACTCTTTCGAAATGTGGTGCTGGAGGAGAGTTCTGTGGATACTGTGGACTGCAAAAAGTCAAATAAATGGGTCCTAGAGGAAACCAAGCCTGAGCTTTCCCCAGAATCCAGGATGACTAAATGGACACTGTTGTACTTGGGATATATCATGAGAAAATATGACTCACTAGGAAAGATAATTCTAAAATTCTAAAAACTAAATAATTAAAACTAAATAATAAAATAATTAAAACTAAATAATAATAAAGACTAAGTAATTCCAAATTCTAAAAACTGAGGTGGAAGCTGCAATAAAAGAAATGGCAAAAAACAAGACTCCAGGAACAGATGATATACCAATAGAACTGTTGCAATTCTCATTGACAGAGTGAACTCTAGTGCTAACCAACATATGTCAACAGATATGGAAGACAAAGCGATAGCCAACAGATTGGAAGCAGTCAATATACATCTCTATCCACAAAAAGGGAGACATAAGAGATTGCAGCAACTATAGAACCATAGCACTAATCTCCCATGCAAGCAAAATTATGCTTAGAATACTGCAACATAGACTTCAACCACACATGGAGAGAGAAATCCCTGAGGTCCAAGCAGGGTTCAGGAAAGACAGAGGCACCAGGGATCACATTACAAATATACGATGGCTAATGGAGCGTACTAGGGAATTCCAAAAGAATTCCAAATAGACTATAGCAAAGCTACAATAAACTACAGTTCCCATGATTCCCTAGCACTCAGCCAAGGCAGTTAAAGTGGTCTCAAGCTGCATTATTTTTGGCAGTCTGTAAAAGCCTTAGACTACTTTCAGTTTTGGAAACTTCTTGCATATGGTTTATAAAAATGTGTGAACAGCTTTGAAAATCCCGCTGTGGCATTTTAGGTCTGACATAGGTAATATCATTCTTTGCCTTCCCTTGGAGTTTCATGCTCTTATCTTCTTTGCTACATGGTGATGTCCTACCCTGTTATGCTCTTTTGTGGATTCTTGTTTACATTTTTATTTATAGTTCATTCATGCAATTTGTATTTTGTTGCAGTATTGAAGCAGCTGTGGCTACATTTGCCCAAGCCAGGCCACCTGGTATCTATAAAGGTGATTATTTGAAAGAGCTCTTTCGGCGTTATGGTGATGCGGAAGATGCACCAGCACCTCCTCCATTACCAGAGTGGTGCTTTGATGAAGATGAAGAAGAGGAGGAGGAGGATAACTGCAAACCAGGAACCCCAGAATCAGAAGCTGGTTCATCAACGTCATTTTCTGGAAAAAGAAGAAAAGAACATTTGAAACTGGTAAAGTTGTCGAGAAAAGTGCTTAGCTTGTTCTTGATCCTAGTTTTAACAAAGTTACTTGGTCATTATTAACAGCCATATTGTAATTGAATCTAATACAGTAGTATGGAATGAAGGAGCTTTTTCATTGTGTTTTCTGAACTGTGATACAGAATTGCTCCTGAAATATAAAAAGACTGTGCAAAGTGCAGCTAAAATGGAGGAGCAGAATTAACGCTCAAGATGTTTGTGGTTAAAGGTGTGAAGGGCAAGGGAAAAAATAGAAAATTTTGGATCACTTTTTTCAAAGCTTTAGTTCCTAAGATTGGATTATGGAATATTTTATTTTAGAATGAAGAATAAAGCTACAGTATTTAAGAGAAGGTATTCTCAAATTTTCTTCTTCATACTGTTTCTAAAAACTATGGAGCAGGTAGACTTTTAATAAGACTATCTCCCTCAAATCTTTCTTTAGAAGAATGAGTATTTTATGGCTTCTTGGCACAATGGAGGACATGAGGAGACAAAATAATTTTATTTATTTTACTAATGTCTATGGTATATTCTGCTTTTTTTGCCTGCATCTCATAAACTGGCAAAATGAAGAGGAGATAAAATAATTTTATGAGGTAATAAACTCAAATGTCTTCAGGCACATTGCTGATTTTTAAAGTCATCTAGGTAGGTCTTTGGATATTGATTTATGGTCTTGGCTAAAGGATGGCATAGGCATGTGAAATAACATCCTAAATGTTGTGCTTAAATTAGAATTGGAAAGCAGTCTTTGAAGTAGCTCTGTTTTTGCCTTATTTGGTAGCTCTGCTTTCCATCTCCATTTTCAGTGCTCTTTTTCACCGGTTGCAAGAACCCACCCCAAAGGTACCAAACATCATAGTAAGCTAATACAAACATTTGCCTGAATGCTACAGTGCCATTGTACCTAGTGCCAAATCCATTGTGGTAGAGGGCAGACCTCTGTTGCTTTCCAACAACAATTCTATTTCTCAGCTAGTTGTGCAGTACAGACTACATGCATAAGCTTATTTTTGGTGCAACAGTTAAATCCAATTCAGTTACATTTGGAGGGTTTTCCCTGTTCTAGTATCATGTTGGTTCTGGGCCTTTAAAAGTTATTTCTATAAGGCGAAACAGACCAGCCCAAAGAGGCAATGTGATACTGCCCTTGAAAGAGCCAGCACAAAAAGAAACAGCAGAAAGCCACTCCTTTTTGTGCCGGCAAAATAGTGTTTTTTCTGCTGCGGCAGCGGCTTTTTGATGCTCCTGCGGTGTGTGGTGTCTGAACGTTGCACTGCTAGAGTTTCAAAAAGCTTCTCCTCATGTGGTTGAGGTGGTGGCTTCACGGCGGCTTCCCAGTGTCTTGAGGGTGTGCATCTTGCGTGCACTACGCCCCACAAGCCGCTGGGAAGTTGCCGCAAAGGGACTGTCTGTTTTGGCTCTATGTCTCATCCTCTGCAATTTACTTATGGTCATTTAATAATATAGTTCTCCAGGATGTAAAAAATTTCCTTGCAGAATTAAGATGTTTTTTTTTTTGTTCGGTACTTGTGGGGTGGGGGAAGAACA
The DNA here is from genome assembly GCA_026167975.1 of Phrynosoma blainvillii. Classification (NCBI taxonomy): domain Eukaryota; kingdom Metazoa; phylum Chordata; class Lepidosauria; order Squamata; family Phrynosomatidae; genus Phrynosoma; species Phrynosoma blainvillii. The sequence continues at coordinate 142,314,917 of JANUYF010000001.1, forward strand.
CAGCCACTACAAGAATCTTGGGTACCCAGGATCACAACCTTTGGCTTATAGATTTTAAAACTTAAACGTTGGTCTACACAGGTTGTAGTTTTAAATATTTCTCAATATTTTTACCCTGGAGGAACGCACCCCAGGATAATTTCTTTTCTTCCAATAGCCTCTACTTTTCTTATGATTTCCATTTTGCTGGCAAAACTTAAAAGAGCTATGTTTCTTCAATACACTAAGGTATTGAATACACTAAGGCAGGGGTAGGCAACCTTTTTTACCTTGGGGCCGGTCCTGCGAAGTCCCTCCCGCCGCTGGGCTGAGGGGGGAGAAATGGTGGTGCGCGCGCACGCCCCCGCACGCGCAGCCGCCTCCACGTGTGCCGCAAAGCCATTTTGGAAATCAAAATGGCGGTTGTGGCGTGTTTGCACATGCGCAGTACTCCTGTGCATGTGCAAACGAGTCGCGGCCACCATTTTAATTTTCAAAATGGTGGCCGTGACTCGTTTGTGCATGCGCAGGAGTACTGCGCATGCACAAACGCGTCGTGACTGCCATTTTGATTTCCAAAATGGCGGTTGTGGTGCGCGCGGCCGCACGGCGGCAAAAACGCACGGCGGCACGCGGTGGCGGCGGCAGCGGCAGCAACCTTCCACCTGGGCCGGTAAGTCCAGGGACCTAGGCCTTAACCAGCCCCCAGGCCGTAGGTTGCCGGTCCCTGCACTAAGGTATTGGTGAGGCAGGCTAATCCGCTTCCCCCTTTTCTTTCTGTTTTGCTCATCACACATGCTCAGAAAGTGATTCTGGAGGCAGCTGAATAAATAATAATAATAATAATAGTAATAATAATAATAATAATAATAATAGTTTTTATTTGTATTTTCCTGCCTCTCCCTGCGGATCGAGGCGGGATTACAGCAAAAATATAAAACAATGTACAAAAATACAATATATAGAACCATGACAATAATAAAAACCTACAATCCATATAATAAAATCCAATACTCAATCATATATCAAGTTTGGTCATCATCTTCAACATCCGGGAGGCCATATCAGATGGTACTATTAGCCTTTAGATTACAATTAGGGAGATCAGGTGGATAGGCCTGCCGGAAGAGCTCTGTCTTAAGCGCCTTCTTAAAGGCTTCTAATGTAGTAATAAGACGGATCTCTTCTGGCAGCTGTTTCATAGCTTAGAAGCTGCGGCTGTGAATGATCTCTGGGGAGTTACTTTTAGTCTGGTATTGTAACATTCCAATAGATTCTTCCCTGATGTTCTGAGAGTGTGGGGTGGATTATGTAAGTAACTCGGACCCAAGCCATGTAGGGCTTTAAAGGTAGCGACCAACACTTTGTATTGCGCCCGGAAGTTAATCGGCAGCCAGTGAAGAGCTTTTAATACAGGTGTAATATGGTCCGCCCTAGATGTTCCGGCGACCAGCCTGGCTGCTGCATTTTGAATTAACTGAAGCTTGGTACAAAGGTAGCCCCATGTAGAGCGCATTACAGAAGTCCAAATGAGAAATTACCAGGGCAAGTACTACTGCTTCAAGGTCCCTTCGGTCCAGGTAGGGGCGCAGTTGGCGAATCAACCGAAGTTGATTCCAAGCACTCCTGGCCATCGCATCCACTTGAGATGACAACTGTAGAGATGAATCCAGGAGTACTCCTAAGCTACATACTTTGTCCTTCAGGGGAAGTGTGACCCTATCTAGGACAAGTTGACAAACTCCCTCCCCGGACCGGGGGTACCTTTCGCGAGCACCTCCGTTTTCTCTGGATTCAACCTGAATTTGTTTTCCCTCATCCAGCCCATTACCGACCCAAGGCAGGCATCCAGAGATGCGACGCCATCCTTAGTCACCGCAGCAATTGGAGACATAGAGAGGTAAAGTTGGGTGTCATCAGCATATTGATAACCCCGCGCCCGATGTCTCCAGATGATCTCTCCCAGCGGCTTCATGTAAATGTTAACCAGCATGGGGGACAGTATGGCTCCCTGCAGGACGCCAGATGTCAGCTCACTCTCGGAGGAGCAATGGGATCTGCCCGAGAGGTAGGACCAGAGCCACTGAAGCGCAGTGCCCCCAATACCTAACTTCTCCTGGCACCCCAGAAGGATATCATGGTCTATGGTATCGAATGCCGCTGAGATGTCCAAGAGCACCAACAGGGTCACACTTCCCCTGTCGATACTCAGACGGAGGTCATCGACTAAGGCGACCATGGCAGCCTCAACCCCGTATCCTGCCCTGAAGCCAGTCTGAAATGGGTCCAGATAATTGGTTTCATCCAAAACTGCCTGGAGCTGGAAGCAACTGCGCTCTCGATCACTTTGCCCAAGAATGGTAATAGGGAGACCGGTCTGTAATTATTTCTTACCAGGGGATCAAGGGAGGGCTTTTTCAGGAGCGGTTTAACTACCGCTGGTTTTAGACTTGATGGAAATTTGCCCTCCCTGAAGGATGTGTTAATTATGAGCTGTAATAGTGATTTTACTGCGTCTCCTCCCTGGGCGGTCAGCCATGATGGGCAAGGATCAAGAGGGCACGTTGTCTTTTTTACACATCCAAGAAGCTTGTCCACTTCATTGGTATTTACAAACTCAAATCGATCCAGTTTAACACAGTCCACAGAGTCCCTGGACATCTCTCTTATTGGCTCTGTTATAATGCCCACATCTAGATCGGCCCTTATCTGAGAGATTTTATCTGCAAAAAAGTCATTAAAAGCATCACAGTAGGCTTTAGTTGGTTCCAATAACAGGTTCAGGGTGGGAGTCAATTGAGTTAATTCTCTGACCACCCTGAACAGCTCTGCTGGACGAGACTTTGCAGATGAAATACATGCAGCATAGAAAGAATTCTTTGCTGCATCTATTGCCACTCAATAGGAATCCAACATGTTCCTATGACGTGTCTTATCAAATAAATGTTGATGTTTCTGCCAGCGGCACTCTAGTCGTTGTGCAGCTCGCTTCATTTGACGAAGATTTTCTGTGTACCAAGGTTTTTTATTAGCTTGCCTGTTGCCTGTTTATTAGTTTACCTTGCCTGTTGTATGCAGGCACCCACAGCTATAGTAGGATCACCTAGGCTGTGTCCACACTGCAGAAATAATCCAGTTTGACATCACTTTAACTGCTACGGCTCAGTGCTCTGGAATTCTGAGGACTGTAGTTGTGGCATCAGTACTCTCTAACAGAGAAGGCTAAATGTCTCACAAAACTACAGTTCCCATAATTCCATAGCATTGAGGCATGGCAGTAAAGTGGTGCCAGACTGGATTATTTCTGCAGTGCTAATGCAATCCTAGAGTAGAAGCCCATTCTTTCCCAGGACAAGCTTTATTACATTACATTTACTGCAGACATATTGCTTCAATCCAGCCCTGAAAGTCTGTCTGTCTTCTGCCTTCCATCATCATCCCAATGCCCATGCTACAAAATAAAAAACTCCCAGCTAGACAGAAGAAAAAGGGGAGGGGCTGGGTTCTTTAACGAAGACTTTGTAAAAATAAACTTCTTTCTCATAGGCTTTATTAACTGCAGTATGACTGTATGTACAGTTCAATTTTTAAAAATCCCACCCCCATCACAGTCTCTCACAGAACCCTTAGCCACCTCTTGCAGAACCTTGGTTGAGGAACCCTGCTCTTGAGAGTTAATCACAATGAGCATCTTGATTAGGTTTTGTGTGTGTGTGTGTGTGTGTGTGTGATTTTTTTTTGGTCATAAGTACAACCTCTTAGTTAATATATTTAAGAACATGAATGTTTTGCAGCTAGCCACAAAATTGTTGTACTGAGTGCTTGATGAATATTGGAGACCTGGGCAGCCGTCTTAGGGTTTAAATACCAGGAGAATACAAATATATGAAAACCTTCTTTCCTTTAAAAAACTAATGATATCTACAGATTATTTTTAAAAATTATAAGCCCCAGAAATCTGTAGCCAGCATAGCCACTGTTCATTCTAGTGTGGGATTCTGGGAGCTATAGTCCAAAAGGATCATTTCCAAGTTTTGGGTAGAAGGCTAATTTTTCTTTTATTTATGAAAGACATATGTTATTGCCTCCCAGATAATCTGGAATCCTTCTTTTTTATTTGTTTTCTTTCCATGGGTGTCAAGAGTCAAGCAAGTACAGTTAGCCCTTGGTGTCCTCTGGGGTTTGATTCTAGGACCCCCCGTGGATACTAAAATCTGTGGCTGCTTAAGTCCCATTGTATACAATCCCCTAGTAAAATGGTGACCCTTATATAAAATGGCAAAATCAAGATTTGCCCTTTGGAATGTATATATACAGTTGGCCCTTAGTATCCATGGACTTGCCATCCATAGATTCAAGTGTCCGTGGATGGCAAGCCTGCGTTGTTCCCAATGGCGGTGTGTGCATATGGCCGCGCTGCCATTAGGGACAATGGAAGTTCCATTGTTCCCAATGGTGGCGAGGCTGGGAACAACAGGGACTATCCCTATTGGCAGTGTGGGCACATGCACGCGCCACCATTGAAGTCTTGTCATTAGTCTCATCATTAGCACATGCACATTGAAGTCTTGTCATTAATTAGCACGTGCATGTGTTACCATTGGGGACAACAGAACTTTTTAGTATCTGCAGGGGTGGGGTGGGGTTCCGGAATGGATCATCGGCATATACCGAGGGCCGGCTGTACAGTAGGGTATGGTTCCAGGACCCTCTGGATACTAAAATCTGTGGATGCTCAAGTCCCATTAAACACAGTGACATGGTGTAATGGTGCCGCTTATATAAAAATGGCAAAAACAAGGATTGCTTTTGGAATTTATATGATTTTTTAATGTTTTCAATCCATGGATTGTTGAATCCATGGATAAGAAAAACATGGATAGAGAGGGCCAACTGTATCCTCCGTCTATCCCAAAAAAGATAGATATCTCGCCTCTAATTACCTCTAATTTTAGCTAATATGTTGTTTCTTCTGCTTTTAATTAGTATTTTATATTGCTATTCATTTTATATTGTTATTGTTTTCAGTTTGCTTCCTTTTTAGGATTGGGAGGGGGGTTGGGGTAAGGGATTATTTAGAAATTTTGTTTTAATTGTATATTGTATTTTATTGTTATTCCTGTTTGTTGTAACCCACCTTGATCCGCAGGGAGATGCAGGCTATAAATAAAATGTATTATTATTATTATTATTATTATTATTATTATTATTATTTTAAAATATTTTCAAACTGTGAGTGGTTGACTGTGGTAAGAAATCCATGGATACAGAGGGCCAGCTGTAGTCCATTACTTGCCACATCACCGCACTGCACTCTTATAGTGCTGCTTTCCCACTTTTACTGCTCTATCTGCCTCCTGTTGTATTCTGAGGCTTGTAGTGCAGTGAGACCTAAGAGCTCTCTGTTTCAGATTTCTAAATGCCCTTCTTTAAACCATAAATCCCAGAATGCATCAGGAGGCAGCCAGAGCAGTTAAAGTGGAATAGCAGTGCTACAAGAGTGTAATGCGGTAATCTAGTTGGTTTCTGAAGAAGTACTCTGCCAATGAGAACTGTATCCAGTGCTTTACTGAATGTTGGCTCTTGTTTTTTTATTTATCTTTAGTAACTCTTGATTGGGGTGTATGGCTAGGAAATGTAAGAAGGTAATTAGAAAGACATCTGATTGCAAAGTGTATGCAATGTTTCTGTTTCTAATTATTTCAAATTCTCAACACATGTAAGTGTTCATTTCTTTATAGTACCATCAAGTAGAAGATATAATCTGCCACTGATGGCAAGACAAGTGTGAGAATAATTGCATATCTAGCAGGGATTTGTCTTCGTGATTTTTAAATCCTGCCCTCTTCTGTAGGCTCAGGGTTGCTTGCAGCCATTTAATTGTTATATATCTGTGCTTTCCAAGGACCCACCATCTAAGTCCTAGGTTTAGTTGGCTTAATGAAACAAAAGAGGGCAAACTGAAAACAGTGATTCATTTCTATTTCATCAAATTTTGAATTTTGAATTGCTCTGCTATTCAAAATACTGTTTTCTTGCCTTGTCTCCTTACTTCTTGTTCTGTTTACCCAAACTACAACCTCACACCACAAACCAAAAGACACAGCCAAAATGGAAATAACAGACGCTGCCAATTCCCTCCTGTCCATTTATTTTAACAGAATAGTGTATCATCATTAAACATACGAGGGGGTATCGTAAAGTTTTAATTATTATCACCTTTAAAATTTTTTGACAGAAAGTTTGTTTTGATTTGTAGTTGTTAACATTTCTCTACGTAGTCACCATCCACATTTACACATTTTCCCAGCTTTTTCTTGATTCTCTGAATGCCGTTATTGTAGAAGTTTGCAGATTGCACCTTAAACCACTCTTCCACTTCATGAATGACGTTATTTGTGTTGTCAAATTGGCGACCCCGCAACAAATTTTTCATTTCTGGGAACCAGAAAAAGTCACTTGGGGCAAGGTTGGGAGAATAAGGCGGATCCTGCAAAATCTCAAAGCCACAGGCCCTTGCTTTGTTAACTGCAACTTGAGATGAGTGAGCTGGTTCATGGTCGGCTAGGAGACGAATGCCTCTGGAGAGCATACTGTGGCGTTTCTTTTTCAGAGCATCTCACAACTTGTCTAGAAGATTGCTGTAGTATGTGCAAGTGATGGTTTGTCCCTTGCAAGGTAATCTGTGAGAATGACTACATGACAGTCCCAAAAAAACTGAGAGCATGACCTTTCCTGCTGCCTTTTGCACCTTTGCCTTTTTGCAGGGAGGAGAATCAGCATGCTTCCACTCCATGCTCATGGTTTTGGTCTCTGGATCATACTGATAGATCCAAAATTCATCCATGGCTACCAGAGGACCAAAAAATCCTCTTCATGCTGTTCCGACAGCGTCAACATCTGTCCTGAAAGGTTACACCGTGTTTATTTCTGGAAAGGGGTTAGCAAACATAGAACCCAGTGTGCAGACACGTTAGACGTGTGCAGTTTGTCATGAATAATTTTCCACACACTACCATAACAGACCAGTTTCATTCATGATCATTTGGAATATGGTTACTCATCTGTCTTCCAGGATTAAACACTCCACTTTCTTCACTGTGGCCGCGTCGTCTGTCAGTGATGGTCTTCCAGGTCTTGGCTCATCTGTGAGGGACATGTGACCAGTTTGGAAATTCCTTTTCCACCTCACAGTAGTGTCATAAAATGGGCAATCATTTCCATAAACTAATATCATCTCATCATGAATTTGCTGGGCACTATCACTCTTCAAATGCTTAGGCACTTCTAGCACAACCTGTAACAAAAATAAAGGACACAATGAGGTTATTTTCTCAACAGCATGCACTTAGGGATCAATGATGACATCAATATACCATAATAACTTCTAGGTTAATTTGTAGGTGATTTCTGGGTAATAATTATTACTTTACGATATCCCTTTGTACTCCTTGTTCCCCAGCTGGAGAAAGGGCAGCTATAGCACCAGAAGATGCAAATAGTGTTGTTGGCAGTTTACCTCACCTGATTTCCTTTTTTTCTGTTTCAGGTCGGGTAGTTCTAAATGGCTTCTCTGAGGGGAAAGTAGCTCATAATGTATGGCAGGAGCTTCTGAAACTAGAATTCCAGAAGTGACTTGTGATGGTTGTGTGGATTTCCCCTGGTTTGGTACAAATTCCCATGGATGCACCTAGAAGTAGTCTCTGGATAGAGGCAGTAGTAGCTCTACTACTCTGCTACTGCTCCCTACTCTGGAGAATTGTGAGAAGTAGCTGTCTTCAGTAAATTAGGCTGCATTTTTCCTTGTTCAAATGAGACCATACATTGATCTGTTAATTAAGATACCTAGTCTAGTAAGAAGCAGCGTTGTGCCTCTTCTCATTTTCTCACCTAGTCATGTGAAAAAAGATAAAGCTAGATTGTGTGAATAAGCATATTAATAATTAAAGCAGAATCCACAGGTGAAGAGATTTGAGAGAACACAATTTGGTTAATATGCATGTTCCTAATTTCGTTTTAGAGTTTCAGATGTCCTCTCATTTGAAATAGTGCAAGAGGAATTTTTTGTGTGGCAGATTTTAGCTTTGCTTATTGCTTAATCGGGAAGAACAGAATCGGTCTACTTGGCTCTATGCACAGAAGATGTATTTGTAGGTGATTTTGTGTGTGGCAGGTTTTAGTACGTGTTGCTTATTTAAAACAAAAATTGTGTTGGCTTAAAGGTTAAAATTGTTTCAGTAAATTAACGTTCCTGGCACGTTTTGGACTCCACAAGTGGTTCTATGCGGACACTTATTTAAGAATGTAAAATTTCTCATATTGTTTTCTGAATCTGGATGACAGTTACATAGTGCTTTATCAGTGCTTCTGGCTGCTAGTATGTTCTGCTGTGAACCAGAGTAGGTGGTTTTGGTTCAATGCATTGTTGCACTTGATCAGTCTTCAGTTTTGTTTAATGCATGATAGCAGAACTGCAGTGGCTTTATTAACAGATGTTTTACTCCTGGAAGGACAAAATAATTGAAATCTGATTTCGAGAAATGCAATTCAGAGTGTTGATCGAAAACAAATGAGACATGTATATATAATTCAGAGTTTTTCGAAGTGACACCTGATATATGTTAGCGTAATATGTAATCATAAGTTTTATAATTCACTTACAAGATTGCACCATGCACAGTGTAGCTGAACTTTCAAGTTTATAGATAAGAGAAGATAGTGTGGCTTTTGGAATATGCAAAATATGGGTTTTTTAATTTGAAAAGACCTTTTCTTGTTCTTACTTCATTTTGATAAAAAAACTTCATAAGATGAGTTTGGAAGTATAAACAGTGCATATAGTTCAGTACTCAGAAAGGTCATTTAAAACATGATGTGGTTTTTTAATTTTTTTTTTATAAATGAAGAAAAAAACAAAATATATAAAGATAAAAAGAGGAACAAGGCAGGGCTGCCCATTGTCCCCTTTATTATATATAATGATATCAGAAGTACTAAATAATAAAATAAGAGATGACCCAGAAATAAAAGGAGTAAGATGTAAAGGATATTCTTACAAAATAAAGGCTTATGCAGATGACTTAGTATGCTTTCTAGAAAACCCTAGTCAAAGTATAAAAAAATTAATTCAAATATTTCAAGAGCATGGAAAATTTTCAGGATTGAAAATCAATCAGGATAAAACATCTTTTATAACAAAAAATCTGCAGAAATCAGAAGAAAAAGAACTAGAAGAATTAGAAAAAAAAGTAAGATATTTAGGCATTTACCTAACTAAAAGAAATCTGGATCTATACCAAAACAATTATGAAAAGATTTGGAAAGAAATAAAAAAGGATATGGACAAATGGGCAAAATAGTAGTTATAAAGATGAACATTCTCCATAAGCGTATCTATTTATTTCAAAACCTGCCAATTATTTCGAATGAGAAGTGTCTGGAAAAGTGGCAAAAAGAGATAACGAAATTTATATGGGAAGGGAAAAAAGCTAGGATAGGGTGGAAGAATCTAACAGATAGTAAAGAAAGAGGTGGTTGTGCACTACCTGATATTAAATTATATTATCAAGCCTGCGTACTAGAGTGGATAGAGCAGGGGTAGGCAACCTAAGGCCCGGGGCCCCGAGACCTTTGGACCGGCCCCAGGCCGGTCCTGCCGCCCCTGCTGCCACCCCCGCCCGCCATGATGATATTGATTATTGTTGTTATTACTTGTTCTTGGGGTTTTCTTGGCAAAATCTCCACAGGGGGGTTGCCATGGCTTTTTTGGGGCTGAGAGAGTGTGCATGCATATTTTTATTTTTTTAATTTTTATTTATTTATTTATTTATTTATTTATTTATGGTGCTTCGACCCCCCCCATTGTCTGAGGGACAGCAACCCGGCCCCCAGTTCAAAAAGGTTGCCTACCCCTGGGATAGAGGAATGGACTAACTTGAAAGATGAAAGAACTTTAAACTTGGAAAAGGATAATATTAGATTTGGACTACATGGCTTTTTATGGTATAATAAACTAAAAACAACAAAGATTTCAACCACCATATTATTAGAAGATCTTTGCAGAAAGTTTGGTACAAAATTAAGAATTTTTTTTTTACAAAGAAATACCAACGTGGGTATCAACGCAAGAGGCCCTATTTGATAGAAGTAGAGAAAAAGAGCCTTGGATAAGATATAGAGATTGACTAATAAAAGACAAGGAAAAGAAACTTAAAATGAAATCAAGAGAACAACTAGGGGGAAAATGTAAATAACAAATGGTTCTTATATCTACAGCTTAATGAAAGATTTAAATTGGATATAAAAAATCAGGGAATCACCAAGGAAAAAAATAATATTGATAAGGTTATGATGAAAGAAGGAAAAGGAAAAATATCAAAATATTATAAAATTTTAAGAGACAGAGAATTAGAACAAGAAACAATCAAAGACACGATGATTAAGTGGACACAAGATATTGGGGAAAATATTCAACTAGAACAATGGGAAAAAGCATGGAAAACCTCAAATAAATTCACCTTGGGTCAAAACTATAAAGAAAACTTTATAAAGATGATGTATCGATGGTATTTATCCCCAGTCAAAATTAATATTATATATAAATCTGGAAAAGCAAACTGCTGGAAATGTCAAGATCCTCAAGGAACATTCTTTCATTTATGGTGGAGGTGTGAAAAAAACCAGAGAATATTGGGGAAAGATACATGGAGAAATGACTAAAATGCTACAAATCTCAATCCCTTTGTTACCACAACTTTATCTGTTGAATATAACAGATGGAATAAAAGAAAAATATATATATGGGTAATATTATACATGGTAACATTAGCAAGGACTTTATTTGCAAGATATTGGAAGAAGGAAAACATACCAACAATGGAAGACTGGAAAATAAAACTAAGAAAAGCAATAGATATGGATAAGTTAACAGCTATTCTGAAAGGAAAATCAAAGAAAAGAATAGAAGACGAATGGAATAAATTGATAGATTGATAATTTAGAAAATAAAGGAAATTTGGAATTGCGAAAATAGCTTGACTATACTAGATTAAAAGAAAAATTAATAACAGATATATGAGTAGACATGGGGTAAACATGATAGATAATGAGTAGACGAGGGGATATAAATAGAAATTTAGAAATAACAAGTCATTTGGTATTATGTATTATGGTTAAGAAGTTAAATAATGGAGAAGTTTTAATGACTGATAAGATTAGATCACCTGGGACAAAAAATATAAAACATAAGTAGTAGGAATACATTAAGTTTAATGTCAAAAAGCAAATTATAAGGTGTATAAGAAGTTAATAAAAAGCTGAAGTTAAAGCTATTTTATTAGACCATAGATCAGGGGTAGGCAAACTGTCCCCTTTAAGGGCCGAGGGACTTAAGCTCCCAGAATCCCAGACTATTGGCCAACATCCCAGACTATTGGCCAACATGGCTGAGGCTTCTGGGAGCTGAAGTCCCTTGGCCCTTGAAGGGGACAGTTTGCCTAGTCCTGCCATAGATACTGATATACCGTATGTATATTGTGTGGTAGTGGGTAGATTATTTGTTGTGTATTGTATTGTATTGTAAGGTATTGTATTGTATTATTGTTTGTATTTATGTGAGTGTGGTTGTTTTATTGATGTTACATGTATTTTTTTTAGGTAATAAAAATTTTCAAAAAATAAAATAAAACATGATGTGGTTTTTGAATAGTTTCAGGGGGGAAATATCAGTTTTAGAGATCTTCCATGGCCTTTATGCACTTTCTGAATATCACTTTACCATGATTTATGCAGGGGAATAACCATATATTATGCAGACTCTTCTGATGTGTTTCTGTGCACTACAATAGTAGCTTTTCTGAGAGTGGTGTGTAATTAGCATTGAATTAGTTCACGCAAGGTTGTTATGTTTTCTTCTGCTTCCCCATCTCTGTAGATATAAGACCTCAGTGTGTTATGACAGCTTCCTAGATATTTGGCCTATATAGGATAAAATATTATTTATAAGTAAGGATCAGCAAAACCCTCCATAATGATGGTTTGTATCCTGTGAAGTTCACTGTGTGGCATCAAACACATCACTCTTAGGCTTCAGTGATGGTTGTGAGAAGCAACTGGGATCTCTAGCCCCTTCGAATGCTGTGCTACCATGAAATCCTTGGGGAAAGGGCACACTACAAATTGGCACTCTGTCCAATAGTGGGGCTGATTCAAGAGAACCTAGTCTGTAGCCAGTTTAACAATGAAAGCACGGTGTTTGTTGATGATTTTTTTCTGTTAAAAATGACACATGGAAATAAATAGTATAGTATGTAAACACAGAAGTTACTTGATTGATGGATAGCAATATAGGCATTTTGATCAAATACACCAATCCTTTTCTTTTATGGAAGTCATGACAGCCTACCTTCAGTGACAGGTTGTGTAGACATTATGTGGGATGATCTACTGCAGGGTGGCAATTTCAGATGCTGTTGGACTCCAATTCTTATCTCCCAGACTATTGACCTGGCTGGCTGGGAATGACTGGAATTAGAGGTCAACAATACTTGGAAGGCTGTAGAATAGGCACATTGAATGGTTCTAGAGATTGATTTATTTAAGCTCATTCTTAATGACTAGACTAGGCTAGACTAAGGAAGGCCCATAACAAGTTCAGTGGGCATAATCTAGATATCATTTTAGAGCCTTCTGTATGGTGGCAATTTCTTTTCCCTTTCTACCACCATTATGACTGCATTCAGTCATTAAATGGACATGCTCTGAATGGTAAAAAGTCACTACCCTTGAACACAGTGTAGAATCTCTCAGTACTTCAATTTGACCAATTTGTAAGGTATTTGGATTACTGCGGCTACTACTACCTTCTTGCTTTCTTTTTCTTTTTATGACACCATTATTGGAAATGGAATTGTATAAAGATAAAACAATAAAACAGGCAAGCGGCCCTGCCAAAGGCATACAGTTTAATTATAATTTTAAAAGAATGTAGAGGATCAAGGGGACTAATACAGAAAGAAAAGCCAATGCAGTGTGATTACAAAAACAACAATATAAAAGACCAATACAATGCAGTTACAAAAAAGACTGTCCAAATGCATGTAATCCGAATATGCCAAATTGTAAAAGTAAAATTAAACCGAATTTCTGTGGACTACAGCAAACAGGCAATTCTTTAATTTTGATTTAACGTCAGATGAAGATAATACCAGTAGATGTACTTTTGGCAGTTGCTTTTCCTGTTACGCATGAAGTTTAGTTTATGTAACTTGCAAATGTAGATAGAATTTCTGAAGTACATCCAGTTGAGCATTTCACACTGGTTCTTTCTGATTAAAACAGCCTTCCTCTTTAAGGATGCCACCGTTGTGACACACTTCCCTGTAAGAAGGCTGTGGGCTAAACTTTTGCATAGTTTAGGCTGATGTGATAGTTGTGCACAGTCCTGGAGAACAGCAGTGTGTCCATGATCATGCCTTCCTTAATTACAGTAAAGATGAGCTATTCTGCCTCCACACGCTACTGGTGGACACCTTGAAAACTGCTCAGCAACTTGTTTCATAGTGTGCTACTTGGAGTTTTTTTTTTTTTTGGGGGGGGGGGGATGTATTGTACTGGTTTTTGGTCTATTTTTGCTTATTGCCTTTACAGCAGCGGTGGGCAAAGCGTGGTCCATAGGCTGCATGCAGCTCCCAGGGCTATTTTGTGTCCCTACAGGGATAAAATTGTTTTTGCCCCCAATGCCCTTCAGGGGTATGTGGGGCCACTTTCCCCATGTTTTTGATCCTGCTGGGCCATTTTAGGCCCAGGAAAGGCCTTTTTAAAAAAAACAACACAGAAGCTAAATAGGAAGCAGCTTCCAGTCACTTCCTGTGGTTAAAAAAGAACTATTCTAGGCCTAAAATGGCAGAGAGGGGCCTAAAATGTGGCAAAAATTGCTCCTGGTCTCCAAGGGCTCCTGCTTCCTTCAAGCCTCCCATAGTTGCCCACAAAGTAGGGATTAGCAATTGTGATAGGCCTGTGCCAAATTTCTGTACCTGGGACCCTCTGGAAGTTGCAAGGACTACCAAAAATTCCACTTCCCCAATTGAAAGTTGCTGAGGTTTACTTCTGGTTTTGAAAAATGGGATTTTTTTGGACATTAAAAGTACAGGGAGCTCTGCAACTTATTTATACTGTGAATTGCTGCTCCTAGAGGCTTACAGAAGAGACACTTCACTTCTTGGTTTGGAGAGACAAAGGGTGCTCTGGGTAGTCTGGAAGGAATGTGGACAGCAAAAACAGTCTTGGGAGGGTGCTGTTTGTGGCCCCAGTGCTCTACTCAAAGGCCTGGTTATTTGGATGACCATCTACTGTTACAAAAGCTGTCTGCTGCTTCAGTGTGGCCAAAATACCCCTGCTCCATGCCTTGCCATCACAGAGATAAGCTTGATGGGAATGTGGGAGACAGTCTTCTGTATTTTGGGCTTCCTGTCCCAGAAGAGCAAATTAACCTTTCTATAATGGCTTTAAAATATGGATAAATGGATTTGTTTCAGCACACTTCTGTCTTGGCTGGACCTTCAATTGTTCATATTCCTCTTGGGCCCGTGTTTGCTGAATATTTCACTCTTTGATTAACTGCTGAGGCCAGCGGTTTGCTTTTCGAGAAAATGTCTGACATATTCTGGGATGGGCATACTATCTGTTGATATTGGACACCATGAGTATTAATATGAGATGAAAAAGAAATAAAGAAAAGCTAAATTGTGAAATGAATTCGGAGGGCTTAATGGCAGTATATAAAATGCAGTCCATTTTGAAAATAAATAATATTTATTATCTGCAAATTATGAACAAAGACTTTTTGAATGAAAGAACGCTTCACATACTGGCAACTATAATTTCCAGAATTTCTCTCTCCCTCTCCAGCTGGCTGATGGACTTGTGGCTCATTGAACCATAGCCTTCAAAGTACAGAGCTCCTTTGGTTTTCTGTGTCCTTCTTAGCAATGACTTGCTTTTTGTTCTAGTCCAGTATCTGTGTTCTTAGCTGACTAGGCTAGGCAGTTGCCTATGGGAAACCCAAAAGCAAGTGGCCAAATAACTTGGTCCAGTGACTGGTATTCATGGGCATGCTGTTCTAATTATGGAGGTAATATTTTGTTGGCAAGATTAGTAGTAGCCACTAATCCTATCCTCCTTTACTTTGTCTCATAACTCCTTTTGAAAATTATCTAAATTGGTGAAATTGGATTCCATCATTTCACTGTGCCCTGTGCTGAGAACAGCTCTAATTGGGCATTTTTACATTAAAACATTCTTGAGGAAAAGCATCAGCCTGTGTGAGGTGTTGGATAACAATTGGTAATTTAATTAGATTTCTTACTTCTTATACTCAGTTGACATCTGGATAATCATATCAGGTTTTCAGATTGCCGGTTGTACTATTCTAACACTGCTGTGTTCTCTGTGTTTATTTTTAGGGTGCAGTGTTCTTGGAAGGAATATCAGTTAAACGCGTAACCCAAGTAACAACTCAACCAAAGCTAGGAGATATACAACAGAAATGCCAGCAGTTTTGTGGCTGGAAAGGGTATGGGAACAAATGTTTTTAAAATACAGTTTTTATAATTTAGAAATAGGGACCTGTGGGTTGAATCACATTATCTGATTTTTTTTTAAAGAAAAAAGCCACCACCAACATGAAATCTCTTAATAGCATTGATCTTTAGATAGAGGTTGTAGAATAATTTCCTCCTTAAAATACAGTTAATATGAAAAATACAGTTAAAATGTTACAACACCCAAAGTCTTCCTGCAGGACTGAAATTGTATAATTGAAATTGTGCAAAGCACTTTAGTAGTCTGTTAGATTTGAGACTGCAACAAAGATTTGATGCACCACCCCAATAAAATCAGTGAGATGTAGTTAGTGAGTTTAGGATTACAACCATTCCTGGCTAACTGGGAGTTTTTCTTGTTGTGAGCCTTCAAGTCATTTCTGACTTAGGGTAATCCTAAAGTCAGAGGGTTTTCTTGCTAAGTTTCTTTAGAGTGGGTTTGCCATTACCATCCTCAGTGTCTAAGAGAGTGTGACTTGCCGAAGGTTACCCAGTACGTTTCCATGGCTGAGTGGGATTCAGACCCTGCTCTCCAGAGTTCAACTCCTAGAGTTATATAGCCTATATCCTTTGTAAATAATTTTTTTAGCTTTATCATTTCACAATCAATGACAAACAACTTACTGTTCCCACAAGTTGCTGAGCAATATTTTGTGGATTTAGGTTTTATTGAATGCCTCTTTATTTGAATTTCATAACATGTAATTTTCTGTAATGGTGCATATTGCTCTTCAAAAAGACTGCAGTGGCTTTAATGAGTCATGGCATATACAAGCACAACTTGTTGGGAGTATAATAAAATCTTTTAGCACTTATGCTGATTCATTCTATTAGTTTGATATGTTTGAATATTTGTTCAGGAATGTCTTTTGGAAGCTGTTGCCCTGTGCCTAAGCCTAGCATCATGAGGAGTACTGCATTATTAGTGGGACAGAACTCCTCTCCCCTTTGCAGTGTTTGGAACTGTCTTCAAGCTGATTGTGGAGCATATTTTATCCCTGCGGAGAAGGCTTTGGGGGTGGATGGAGTGCTGTAAGCAAAGGAGTAATCACGCTCATCGTACTAATTCTGTTCCATAAGCAGAAGTACTGGAATAGGGGAGCAACACTTAGCTGCCCTGAAAATATTTGGCGATGATTCTTACCACTTAGTAGTTTTATATGAGTACCAAGAGTAATAGTAAATAAGCAGAAAAATATATTTTATCTGTTCAATGAGATGAGTCTATATTGGTATTGATAGCTATAAGGCATTGCCTAATAAGCAAACCTTGATATCAAAATCAAGACTTTTACAGTTCTTGATGCATAGAAATGGTTATGTAGAAGTATACTACTAGGGATTTACAGTGTATTTATTAAGTGTTTGCTTCTTTCACAATAAAGCTGCATGTAATTTAGAAATCGCATGAAATTGTAGCAGTGTGAAAAAGAAATTGCAATAAGTTGCAATATATGTGTGTATAGACAACAGCATGGAAACATTTCATAAGCATTTCCACCTTCTTTGGAAAGACCTTTCCCACTGAAAGCCTGTACGGCAGGAATGTTAATTGTGAAGAATAGGCTCAGGAAAATTTGCTTGGAAATTGTTGATGACCTTTCCAGTTGTTGGTGACCAGATATGAATAAGCGATTTCCCCCCTCCCTTTAGGACTGGATTCCCCGGGGCCCAGCCTGTTTCTATGGATGAGCAAAATATTAAACTCTTAGAGCAGAAACCGTACAAAGTAAGCTGGAAAGCAGATGGAACTCGGTAAGTTTGACTTTCTGCATAAATTATAACCATACTAAGGAAGCCCCATACAACAAGCATAAATTGCTCTGACACATCAGGTTTTTCACATGCATCAAGCATTGTCTTCTGAGCATGTATTTTTTTTCCTGCAGTATAGTTTTTACAGCTTAATGATTTAGTTTACACTATTACAGCTAAAATATAGCTATGAAGGCTGTTGACATGTTCATTGTGCTATAGACCCAGAGCTTGAGATCAATGTGCTGCTCACAACAAGCTACTTTGATAACTAATTGCTATTATTATTTGCAGCAGTGATTTGGAATGGGAATACTTTTTGTCTGTAATAGTCGGGGCCATAATTTGTAACTTTTCAGTGTAGCATAATAGGATTTCTGCTTGTTAGTTGTTCCTGGGCTGTTCAGATTCAGTTCGAGCAGAGGGAAGGAGAAGAAGAGGTTTTTGTGTGGTATTGTGCACTCAGCAAGGAGCAAAAGAGCCAACAACAAGGGTGGCAAGGAATGAGAGTGAGACTGGGAGACACCCGAAAGACATTAGATAATCACATTCTTTAGACATTTGCATTAGCGACTCAAATTGGTTGAAATTTTATTTATTAAAAGAAAAGCTAGCCTGCCGTTTTTTGTCTTTCATTGTGTGTGAATAGAAAAGGCAGCTGCTAGCTGCAAGTGCAGATGTGTGTGTTACAAAGGGTTGCCATGCCAGGCTGGCTGCGCCGAACAGCAGTGTAGGGCATGCACTTAGACTAACTGGTTAGTATTAGCTGTGAACGAATTTAAAGGAGGTTGGCATGCTGTTCTCCACTCCTGAAGATAGCTGATTTAGAACAGTCTGATTTAGAGTAATTGCTTGGGGACGAGGGAGTTAGGGAAGGAAGACTGAGTGAACGATTACTTTGGTGCTTTTACCCAAAGTATCGGTATGCAGTGCTTATGGTACCTGTGTTGTCTGCTATGCTGTGTCTGTACAAGTGAGGGAAAAGGAATCTAGGCACAGCAGTTCACTGAGAATTATGATTAGAGATATGTGGAAGCAGATAGCATTTTCCTGTATTTTTAAATGACACAATAGTACCAACATGCAATGCGTAATCCAGTGAACTACTATTTGGACTACAGTAATAAGCAAGTAATGACTTGTTTTATGATAACTAATTCCTTTTAAAAAGCAACATTCTAAACTGTACATAGATGGGAATAAGACTATTCCTCCTCTTCCCCACCCTCCCATCTCTCTGTGTACCCTCCAAATGGCTTCACATGGCAGAGATGGCACATGTGCCATAGGTTCACCAACACAGATCTCTATAATGTTGTTTAAGCAGAAGTCTAGCATTCAGCAGAAAAATAACCAGCATACCTGATTTGTAAAAGACATGCAGATTCGGTAAACTACTTTTATGCAGGAATTTCATCAGAATTTGTTCTTGGCTAAATAAGAACTTTTAGTTAGGTAGTAGAAGGTTTGAGAGTTGCACAATTATAAATATAATGGCTATTTTGAACCATTGCTATCTTGACTTGCTTACACATTACAACTGGAGCAATAGATGTTAGGGTGGGAAGTTGAGATACTTAGAATTCTGACGGTCTGAATTGATTCTTTGTGAGAAATCTACTATAATGGTGGCCACATGAGCATACAGGTTTCCAATTTGCAGTTACATATGTTAGTTTTGTGCACTAGCAATGTTTGGCACTATATTAATGACCACTCATAGCTTAGAGAAAAATAACCATTCCTTGCCTGTTGAGTTCTTGCCCCTGAGGTTTTCTTTGTTCAGTTAGGAATGGAGTGTCCTGAAACATGAAAGTGCATTCTTAAGAGTAGGAACAGTTGCCTTTGTATGCTTTATTCTCCAGGGCAGGAAGGGAAGAGGAGAAACTCAAGGTGACCCAATATCTGAAGTTGTATCCTGGAACCCTTTGTGGATTTTCTTTTGTTGTTGTAAGCTTTGTATTGAAAAATCTCAGGACATCCAATTAAATTAGTGCTTAAAGATACAAAATGTGTACTTAACAACTGCATTATAATTCACAGAACAGTGTACTTTCCCTGTCATGTAATTTTGATCACTGGAGTGTCGAACTCACCAGTATATACTGACATACTATATGCCTGAAAGAAATGTGGTATTTTCCTTTGGCTGCCTGCTGTTTTCTAGTTTTACATATAGCCTTCTCCGTTACTGACATAAGTGTACTTAGTTTGTTAATTCATTCTCCTTTCCCTTCCATATGCCCCAAACTACTGTGGACAACATTTCCTCCAGAACAAGAATGGTGCAGTTCTGATGCACCAGAGTTTGAACTGTGTGTAACCAATTGATTATGATGGTGTTTCATTTGCAGTATTTTAGTTGTATTTATTTAAATACAGAGATAAGTAATGTCCAAACATCATTTGAAGGAACTAAGTGTAACACAGGCTTCTTCCCACACAGATACTATGGATTCATCCCATGCATACTGTTTCATTAGTTATGAAAGGCATCTTTCCATTTCAGTTCTGAAATTGCACTTCTGAAATCACCCTGTTCTAGGACAACTATCTCCACTTTGGTATTTTTATTTACTACTATCTCCACTTTGGTATTTTTATTTACTATAAAATCGAATCTGAACAAGGCTTCTTTGACTTTTACTGACCTTTTGTAAATTTGAGATTGATCCTAATGAGGGTATTAGCATGTCAGTATGTTTTCCCTAGTTGATCAAGCTTACTTAAAACATTAATGCGTATTTCTGGTTTTTTTTAAATTGTGAAGTCATAAATTAATTGAGGGATGAGGAACTTCCATTCCTGGTGCTGAATCAAGACCTAGGGAATCTGCAGATGCCTGCATTCCTTTTCCTTTGACAATATTGTTTGGTGGTTTCCTACCTTTTCCTGTGGACTTCTCCCAATTTTGAAAAGTTGAAATGGGTCCTCTAAAGGTTAGTTAATGGGAGCTTTAGGTAAAATATACCAGTATTTTTGGTCCCAGTCCTTGGTTTCGTCTGTCATTGGAATGTGACCCCTGATAACATTTCTGAAATTGAATCCAACCCTCAGGGTAAAGGAGGTCCCACATTTTTGATTTATTTTAAATGCACAAGCATACTCACTAGAAAAGAACCTAGGCCAGAAACCCAGTTGTTCAGAACATTGCTTGTTCTGTGTTGGTCGTCTCCAGCACAAAATCTGGACAATAGGTATGCAGATAAAGGGAAATGCATTTCCATAAATATACTGAACAATGATTTCTACTTTAGCCTCTTTTTACTCATGGTAGTAGAGTCTGGGGTAGGGTCCCTCAGATATCTAGCACCCCTTATTTCAGCTTTGGAGAAATATACAGAGGCACACTTTATTATGCCTGTAGTTTATACAGCTGTTTTTAAATCCATTTGTTGTGTACCTCTTTGTTTCTAATTTAGGATTTGATGGGGGGAACCCTCAGCTATACTTCCAATATCTATCCCATTTAGCTTTAAAAACCATGCCTCTAAATGTTTTGTGAAATGAATCATATAATGAATGTGCTGAAATCAGTTTTTATTAAGCTGCTGCTGTTTCTGAAACATTTTATGCTAATATATTCATGAGAAAGAAATCTAAAGTCAAAACTGTTTTTTTCTATTGTAGAAATTATCCTTGTGGCCCTGATATGAGATATAGCATTATATGTGAAGAGCTGCTTAGGGAAGTATGGTTTACAAATGTACCTAGTTTGGGAGCAGTAGGTTATCAAAAACTGAAATTATGAATAAGACAATTATCACAATGTGGTGAGGC